>OY728157.1:408995890-410245890 GCA_963277665.1 Viscum album
TTATCACCGATTATATTAATACTTTTTTAAAAATAATTTCAGGATTTAATATGTGCAACTACTAGGGAAGGTGATTCTAGATCATATCTTATCAGTTGATCCTCATAATTTAATGATTGTTTATTCATGGGATGAGACACAAAATTTCATTTAAAATTAGATATTCCTTGGTCTATCAAAATACTACCAATGATTTGTTAAATATTTATGTACATTGGTTTCACCATTGAAAACACTTAATAGGAATGTGGTGAAATTACCAAGGGGTGAAATGTTTCTGTCTTTTTTTGTTGACCTTAATGGAAATCTTACATCATCTCATATTCTGATCTTTCTAGGTCATGGTAAGGGTTTATGGGTTTTTTGTGATGCTTCTGGAATAGGTTTCATTTGTGTTATTATAAGATATGATCATGTGGTATCATATGAATCTTTTATGCTTTTCCTATATGATAACAATTATCCAACTCATGATTTATAACATTACACAATTATTCATGCACTTATGTTCTTGCATAAATATATTTTTATGGAATGGTTCATATTATTTTATAAACATAATGAATTGGGTTATATCTTATCTCATAAAGACATGAGTAGTAGATAATGTTGGTTGGTGGAATACCTTTACATGTTTCACTTATGCATCACTTACCACTCATGGAATTAGAATGTTGTTCCATATGCTCTTAAGATGAATGTGATATCACATGGTTTTTATGAATCAATGAATGAGTGGACCCTTATGGGGATTTTTTTCATAGCAGCATATAAATCTATAGATATATATTTCAGGTATGATTCTAACAAGTGTCCAGTTTTTATTATCTATACATGAGTCTATTTTTAATAATCAACATCAGCATGTTATGTTCAGAATCATTCAAGAAACCCTATACCATGGGATTCTATTTCATGTCAGTTTATCTCTTCACATAGTACTCTCAATTTTGGGGATCAAAATATAGTACCAGTATCTAGGAGTAGATATTATTTTTTTATTTTTAGAGTTCATCGTGGGCCTTTCATCTAATAACTATGAAGATATATTATGAAATGAAATGATGATTCTGGTGGCCAGGTATGAAGCATGACATTTTCTATTATTTGTCATGTAACACTTACCAATAGATAAAGGTATATTATCTAAAAACCTTAAATTTTATTCAAACTCTTCCAATTCGTGATTGGAAATGGAATAAGGTATACATGTAATTTATTTTCATATTATCATGGAATCCCTGAGGGAAGAATTATATCTAGTTGGGGATTGATCGGTTGGAAAATATATCACTATTTATTCTGATCAATGTCACCGAAAAAATTGAACATCGTTGTAAGATTTATGGTAAAGAAGATGTGGTGTTATAAATATTTACTTCACCTATTATTTCCTACTAGGATCACTCGTTTACATCAAGGTTTTAGAAAAGTATCAATGTTGTTTTGGGAAATTAATTCATGATGATTTCAACATGTCATCCATAGATAGATGGTCAGATGGATCTTATTATTTTGATTCTAGAGGATATTCTTCATGGATGTGTCTTGGATTTTGGTGGATCTTGGGATAACCATCTAGTACTAGTTTACTTTTCCTATAACAAAAAAATATTTTTCATCGATCATATTGTATCATTTTGATGATTTTTATGGACCCCAAAGTAGGTCGCCTATTTTTTATATAGAGGAATGTGAAACATCCTTTGGAACTGGGTTTGATTCAAGATATGTTAGAAAGGATCCCTGAAATATTAATGTTTCTGGTTATAGTGAAGTGATGAAATAAATATTAATGAAATCATCTAAATAATCCTTTAATGTATTATATGGGTTATAATGTTATATAGAATGATTCTCTACAGTTGGGTCACCGTTGTCTCAGAAATCAGGGGAAGTTGTATCTTAGAGACATGGCACCATTTGGGGTCATTAAATAGGTGATGTGGTTTCTTATCACTGATAATTTCCTAATCAATTAATATGAATTCATAATTGATTACAAATATCACATCTTTGGAAGTATGATCATGATCCCTATAACATGTATATTTGGGATGAGATTGAGTTAGAGACATATGTTTCTATTGTGTAGAATCTGGTAGATATTGTAGACTGTCACCTGAGAATATTGTATTGGAAGTCTATTTCATTGGTCACATTTTTATGGAATAATGTATCAGATTCTCATGAGTCATAGTAGCATGAATCATTGATGATGTAGTAGTGGACTCACCTCTTTACCAGAAATAATTCTTTCACAAGACTTCTGGGGGATGAAAAGTCTTGTGGAGGGTAGGTTGTAACATCCTATATCCATATTTTATGTAATTTTGTAAATGGTAAATGTTTTACTAATTATGTTTTTATATCAAAGGACTCATGATGATTGTGAGAATTTGTTTTTTGGAAAAATTAATTAATGACTTGGTATAAATGATTTATTGGACTTTAGGGGTTCTTCTCGAGTTTAGAGAATTCCTGGGGGGGTTTTGAGTTTCTATGTAATAACCTAGATTTTTTTTCTATGTGTTGGAAAATTACATGGAATTTATGAAAATTACATGACATGTGAATGGTCTCAAGATCCCATTCATGAAATGTTAAAATATTTTTAATGTGTATCATGATGTGAAATTGTTACATGATGTGTAATAATAAAACATCATGTTTGAATAAAAATGTGATGGGTTATTCAACGTACATAATAATCATGGATTACAGGTTGTGTAATGCAGTTACACATCATGTAACTATCAGGATTTTGGAATTTAGGGTTACACTTAGATGAAATTTTCATTCATTATTTTTATTACGTCTTTACTTTTGACACAGAATATGTTATAGGTGGTTTTTTTGAATCCCCCATTAAATATAAACTGATATATTCAAGGATTGATCTTTATAGTGGTGGGTTTGCATCTCTTTAGGTATGTAATCCTTTCTTCTTTTTTGAGGAAGGTGGTTCCATCTTTAGTCAGTGTTAATAAACTATATTTATCCTATACTTAATATTTTATTTTAAAAAATATGGCATGTTTTTTCAGGTTTATAAATGGAAGCATGATAAAAGGTGAATTTTCCATAGGTTTTGGTATAATTAGAAAATTGGTATTTTCAAATAATTGAAATGAATTTAAAAAATGCAGCAGATTAGACGTTTTAGGTTTATAAGTGGATGGTTTATATTATTCCTATCATCCATAATACCATTAGGAAGTTAGCACATTATGATTTTACTATCTCTTTAGTCCTATAGTTCTATGGACATGTTTTTGACATTATTTCTAGGTTCACTTATGTGGTGTTCCACTTCTTATAGGCCTGGGTTCTAGGATATTATTGTGCACTCGTAATGTTTTTTTCATATGAGTAATATAATAGCCTAACCTATTGAATTCCTTAGAATGATTAAACTATGATTGGATGTATAATATTTTTAATTTTAAATTCATTCATTTGATTCTAATAAATGGCAATGTAATTGTATTAATGAAATTAATATACCTACTATTATTTTGTAATTTCTTGAAATGGGATATATTTTAATGATTTTGATAAAATTGATTTACCGCTTATCATTACATGATATATATTAAAAGAGAATTCTTGGATTATTTTACATTGAGTTGTTTTGGAACACCTTTGTGAGATCCTACTAATTTTCGTGGCTCAAACCCTGAACAATTCCTTAGTAGTTTGAATATCATTTATGTATTTAATTTTAGGGAATGGGAAGGAGATGCAATGAGGTAGTGAGATTCTATATTAGATAGTAGGGTAGTAAGTGGTGATATCATAATATTTCACCCACGAAATTTCATTTATTATTTGGGGTTTCCTGTATTAGTTTTTCTTTTTTGACTTCTTCATGGAGATTGTATTTACTCATTAGTTTTTTGTTTCAATTATGGAGTATATATATCTTATATGTTTTCTAACTTGATCTTATAGATATGTTCCATATTGTTGCTTTAGTTTTGAAGAAATCATTCCTTAGAGTAATGCTTTATGCCTAGGTTCTAGATTCCAGTACATGGGAATATTGAATACCCGTTAGGTATGTGACATGTTGGGATGGGTACCGATTTGAGAGGATTTTATGGTCGTTTTGTTACATGAAATATATTATTATTTCAGTTAATGGATAATGATATTGTGACTATATTTTTATGCCTTTTTTCAATTATATTACCCGTTAGAAGATTTTTATTGATTCAGGTATGAAAAAAATTCTTGGATACACATTATTTTGTGAAAAAGAAATTATTTTAGTTGAAATTGAGTGATTAACGAAATTGTATTTATCAGGTATGTATATTTTCTTGTGTTCTATTATTATATTATAAAAAAATTATTATTTTTAGAAAATTTTTATGGAAATTAATGTTATAATATTACCATTATTTCTAATACATCAATGTTCTCTTTCAAACATTAATGGTTTTTGATTTTTTCCACTAACCGTCTCATTATCATTCAATTTCTTTTATTCGATGTTTATATCAATCTCCATCATTATATTGGATATCACATTTTCTTCCATTCCAATATATTCATGTCCCAATGTTGTTCTCCTATTTGAAATGCCATTAAATTCTATTTTAGATGACATTCACAAATCATATTTGTCTATTTTCAAGATGGTGTATTATTAAATTCTTTTATGAGGTGGAATATTAAAATAAAATATTTCTAAATTTCAAATAATTGATTGTGATGATGAATATAAAATTTATAGGATATAATTTACAAATTTGGAGGAGGAAGAATTTAATTAACCTAGATTTAAGTAAAATATTATTATATTCAATAGCACATACTACACACACCACCAATATTAAAATAACAATGAAATATTATCATTGTAATATGATTGCAAAAACATAGACAATGAATTGGATGGTATGAATAGGAGTAACCAGATTATGAATTATATAAGATAATCATACTCAATAAAAATGTATAGTTTTAATATTAGAAACTATGCATTCATTTTTTTTCATAATCTCAATAATAGTTTCAATAATTTTTATCTAGAAAACTTATATCAATTTTTGTTTGTGAAAGGATTATGAAATAAAGTTCTTATAAAATTTTAAATACAATATTACAATAAATATTATTTCTTAATTTTTCATATCAAAAATTTTTATATTCAGACAATGTGATTTTCCTGAAATTGTTAATCAATCAAGGAATATGAAAAAATATTTTTGAATTGGGAAATGTATTTTATTTTAATGTATTTAACCTTTTATTTTTTTATTTTTTAGGTTTTAAATTAAATTAGTTCCTTTGGATTATTATATTACAATAATATTACTTTTAAAATTTTTACAGATGAATTTTTTATAAAAAACACCTTCATATTTAATAGGAATTTATTTTTAAAAACTCTTTTTCATTTCATTTAGTGTGTTTAAAATTAAATTAGTTTATTAGAATTATTTTAATTTAATAATGAATAATTTATTCCATATTACTAATTAAGAGTTAAAATGTTTAAATTATGTCTTTTTTTACTTTGGATGATTATAATAGAAAACCATAATAAATAATTATTCCCACATTAACGGTAATTCTAGTAATTATAGGTAAATATAATGTGATAAAGTGTAAATATTGACACTCAAACAGGAAATAATAATGAATGATTAGTTCTTTTTTTGATATTTAAATCCACTTCTTGAATATATATCAAATCCATTCCATATTTAATTAATTTTGACCTTTATTATATTTATGTGAAATATAAAGACAAAAATATCACTTTATTAGTTTTAATTTGTTAGTATTTTATGATAGTGATATAAACAACTGATTTACGTTATAAATTGTAATTTTAATTATAATTTTTTTTACCATTTTTAATTTATTTATAATTTTTATATTTGATATAATTAGCATAAGTTATTTTGAAACAATGATAGAATATTTGTTATTTTTAATAAAAAACGTAATAATATTTTGTATTAATATTAAATGTAATTTAATTTGAATGAATTTATATTTTAAATATATATATATATATATAATTTTTGGGAATATTTAAAGGATTGTGTATCGATTCATTCTCGGCCATATTTTATTCAACATCAAATTAGATGATAGTTCCCATATTGACATAAAAAATATTTTATAATAAATAATATGTTATTAAATGATTTAAAATTGAAAAAAAATTAATTTACCTTCATATTGGGATATGTTTTAGAATATCATCATTGGTTTATATAATATCCAATTTTTATTCTATTATAACTATTTTTAACCATAAAATGTAAAAACTATTGATATAATTATAATTATTAAAAAGGGTTTACACAGGTTAATATCGAAATATAAATATGAAACAGATCACAGAATCATTTAAAATTTTTATTTTATTATACTATTAAGTCCCATATTCATATTATTAAAAAGATTTATACACTTTGTACTATTTTTTAATGGAAATTATTTTATATTAATTTAATACTTTAGGAAAATAAGAGAGTGTGTTTTCCCTCTCTAATATAAGGGCACCAAATCTCCTCTTTTTTTCACATTAAAAAAAATTACAATCCAATATTTGAAAAAATATGTTTTATTCATCCCATAACAAGTTTTATATACTTTTTATTGATTATAAAATCCTACTGTGTAGAATTTGGTGTAATTCGAAATATGTTTTCCAAAGAAGTGGTATCATTATTAACCAATTATTTTGGTTTTATATTTTGTAACACCTAATTAAAATAATAAATTATCATTCATGAATTCAAAGACAATAATAATGCGTATTTTTAGATTTTATTACAATTTATATCCAACTCTAACCTCTATCAAATTAGAATATATATATCATTTTTGATTGTGTAATAATATCTCCTTTAGACCGATATAATTCATTTTTCTACACCACCTCAAATGATTGAATATAATGATGTATTCAATGAATATATATAATATTAATGAAATTTTTATATTTATGTTATTATAATATATCACATATTTTAATACAATTCCATTAATTAAAAAATTATTATGCCATTTATGTGTATGAGTAGACTACCAGCACTACGAAGTGATTTGATTCTTTATTAATAAACACATGAAATTGATGATATATATATATTTATTTGAAGAAATAATATGGTATATATTATATATTTAAATTATATAAGGATAAAATATATTTATCAACATTCAATCATGGCTATTGATAAATAGAAATGATTCTTTTCTCATATACCACATATCATATCTATTATTGTAACAATTTTTTTTTCATAATTCTACTTAATGTATTGATTTAAATGTATTTTTTTAGAAATGATAATTTTATCATTATTATTTTTCTAGATATGGTGAAATTATGTGCCCCTTGATCATATTAAAATCGGTAAATACATGTTGAAAATATGTGCTGGATATCTTCAAAAGATCTAATGTATTTTATTTGATTAACTAATTATATATAATATAATAATATGTTGAATAAAACTAATAAGAAAAATAATTCTATATTAAATTATATAAAATTTTAATTTTAATGATTCATGATGATATGTAATAGACAAGATGGATTGGGCTTGAGGTAAGGGACTTTCATTTAAAAACGCATCTTTTAATGTTTTCCCTTAAACTATTTTTAATAATATTCCAGGTTTTTTATAAATTTTTTTTGAAATTATTATTTATTCATAAATAGATTATAAAGGTAAATTTTAAATAGATTTCATGTCATTATAATTCTTTTTAAAGGAAATATTTTATTATTTATCATAATAGAAACAATATATTAAAAACCACATTTTAAATGATTGATTGATTTATTTTTTAAATATTTCATTTCAATTTACATATTATTAAAATATATTTTCTATTTATTATAAAATCTTAATTGAATTATGATTAATTTTATTTTCCATTTTAAATTAATTCAACTGTTTTCAGATGGATAATTTTTATGTATTTTATACTGAACTTTTCAGCATTCCATGCAAATGAAAAATGAAATGTTTTATTTCCACATATATAGAATTTATAGATTTTCAAACAACCAAAACCAATATTTCATATTTCTATTTCATTGTAATATATTATTTTTTATTCAATAAATATTTTATCTTTAATTTTGTTATATTTACTTCAATAATGTTTTTTAAATGTAATGTATATTTTGATATCTGGAAATACGTTTTGTATGGGAATAAAGGTCACCTTTGAAAACCCTTACTCTTTGTGTTATAAAAATTCTTTATATTATTAAATATATATTTATATTTAGTTATTTATGAATATAATAAATTAAGAATATTTATCTATTTTATATACACCAATATCATTTTCCATTCCTTTGATAGGGTAACACTTTCCTTCTGTTCATTTCTCAAAAACCATTTTATAAAACTTCATTTGTTTATAATATGAGGAAATATCATGTAACCCAATTCTAATAATGGTTAATTTATATGATTTTACATTAATAATTATTTAAACATTTGTAACACATAATAATTAAGAGCTTATGATGGTTATTCTCATATCATTCTTCATTGAATTTGTTAAATATTTTGTATTAGGATATGTTATGTATTAAAGATGGAAATAAAACTAATTCATGACGAACCTCAATCCACTATATGATGTTTTCATGGTAGATATCATTCAATTATTCTAATTATATGTTTTATTTTTCTACCAAAAACCAAATGTTTCCATAATATTATGATACAATGTTATTTATTTTTATCTCTCATGTGATTATTCATGAGAATATGTTTAAAGGATTCTATATGTTACTTCGTATGGGGGAAATGTATTAGGTTTCATATGAAAATAATATTCTATGTTTTTCATGATTTTAATGGAACATTTATTAATTTTTACCTATAATATTTCATATAAAATGTTTTATAATAGTATTTGTGAAGAATTTTTTATTTATTTTTCAATGAAAGGTTCATTATGATGGAAACTTTTATTTTTGAAAAAGGTGAATCTTGAATAATTGTTCATTAATTAATATGTTTACTTCATTATATATATATATGTCCCATATTTTTCTTATATGGACATGTAAATATTTAAAATGTTTTTTAAAATTTATTAAGATATTTTTGGGAAAATAACGAGGGAATGCTTATAATAATAAATATATGTCATGAAAACAAATATTCTTTTGTCATAAAAGATTCATTTTAAGGAAAAAAGAATAATATATAGAGGTTTACACATTATAATGTATTATTATTTTTTTAGGTTTATATCCTAATTCTTTAGAAAACTAATAAAAAATATCCTCAAATGTATTAATTTTTTTTCTTACATTGAAATAAAGATTTTTTAGTGTTTGGCAGATGGTCTTCACAATGAATCACTATGTAATGTTTTTCTATCATTTTGTTAGTTCTATATTTCCATTTAATTATATATTTAAATGGAAAATCATATTTATATTTCATATTCCCATTATCATGATGCATTCATCATTATTATTATCCCACACACGTATTAAATAGAAGATGTTTGTTCATTTTAAATTACATGTCCTACTATCATGATAGGTGGAAATAATATTTGTTCCATG
Source organism: Viscum album (assembly GCA_963277665.1). Taxonomy (NCBI): domain Eukaryota; kingdom Viridiplantae; phylum Streptophyta; class Magnoliopsida; order Santalales; family Viscaceae; genus Viscum; species Viscum album. The sequence goes on from OY728157.1 coordinate 409,005,468, forward strand.
TTCCTTTTAATAATACATTTATCATATTCTATTGTTTTTTATATGATTTTTGTCTAACACTTGATGAAATTTTGATGATTTTTTCTTTAGTGAGTGCTTGAGCACACCCCTTTTTTTATTTTTATATTATTTTGAATAATTGTATGGTTATAAGATATGCTATTTCTAGAAGGGGGGATATAGTGGATAGATTATTTAGAAATGATAATAAATATTATAAAATATGATTCTTTTTTAGATCATACTCACATATAATAAACGTTCAGTTAATGAGATTTTGGGATTATTTGTGACATGTAATGTTCATTTTGTGGAAATTATGTAAAATAAATATGTAATTATTTTGGGTATCCTATGTTGGTATCAAAGATAGAAAATAAAATACATGTTTTAGCAATAATAAATGGTGTCTAGGAAAGATATTATTAGTTAGTATTATTGAACGTTTTCTCTATGTTTGGGGATTAGTTTAGTGGGTTTTTATAATATCAAAAATAAAAATTTGTGAAATACTAATGGACAAGTCTATGTATAAAATAACATGTTGAACATTATGGGTGGTGTATAATTTGTGGGTTTATAGTAATAAAATCATTCTCTATAAATAGACATGCATATTAATTCTCTGATACTAATTCACCTTGGTTTAATTAACTTTAATTTTTAGTATTAACTCATTTTTTATGTGATGCACAACAAAAAGGATTAACTAAAAACATGATTGGAATTGACTCATGGATAATAATGTGTGATTCAAATTCTATGTTTGAACTATTATGAAAGATTTTAGAATAATATTATTGTAGTATTATAGAATTTATTATGAAATAGATAATAAATAACCGATATTGAAACTTATAAATTTATAATTTATTGTACATATGTAAGTTATGATTTACATTTTTGATGTTAATAATTTTCATTATTTTATGATTTTGTATTATTTTATTTATTATTCCATAATTTACCTAAAGGAAAAAACAAATGACAAACTGAGTTAAAAATGGGTGATATAAGAAATTAAATTATTTTATAAATGATAAATAATGTAAGTTGTTGGTTACTATCAAGAATGATATCGTTATACCTAATGAGATCATAGAATTTTTTATTAAAAACATAAAATATATTAATTTCCAAAAAAACTAATGGGGAAAATGTAACAACCCGAGATTTTATGAGATATATTATATTTAATTTCTTTGATATACACTACACCGAGATTATCTTGTACTATACGCAACACCGTATTAGCTTGTAGTATACGCAACACTATTCTTGGCTTGTGTTACACACAATTTGAAGTTGGTTTTGTTGAAATTATTCTACGCAACATTACGTATAGATTTTTTTTAATGTATAAACAAAGAATTTTTTATTATGTTATACGCAACACCAAACAGAGAATTTACTACACGCAACCCTGACTTGGCTTGCATTACATGCAATCAAGACCTTCTTTAATAGCATGTGTAGTACGCAATACTAAGTTTCACTAAACGAGATATTATTATAATATTATTATGAACTAGCCGTTATGAATAGTAATACCCACTTTTTAGAATTTTATAAATTTTATCTTTCAAAATGTATTTCATTATTGGATACATAATATCAAAATTATCCTAGGGTGAGTTTTTGGTATTTTTCTGAAAACATTCAATTTTTGATGAATAGTGAAAACAATCGGTTACTATTTAATAACTGACTTTTTATTTAAATAATTATTTATTTTATTTAAATTTATTTTAGGTAAAATGTGATACAAAATATCTATATATGTTTAATGTAATTCATTTGAGTAATTTTATTATGATTTTAGATATATAAAAATTTTATTGAACTTTTCACCATCTTTTTCCCACCTCCTAGAAGAATTTGAAAATTTACATAAATCATAATTTTACGACTTCTATGAGTGGAATTTGTAGAATCCAAGAGACACGGTTGATATCAAGGAGAAAAATGTGGTTCAATATGATAAAAACAATTTTGGTGAATTGTTACTTTTTATTTTTATTTACCACGGTTATAAGTAAATTGGGTAATTAAGGGTGAAAATGATATTATTATAACCCTAACACATGTCCTAATTCTATTGGATTAGTGTAATTTGATCAAAAAAATCCTTAGGAAAAAAATATGACCATTTAGATCCACATGGATTAGATTAGGACATATATTATTAATTTATTTAAAGAAAGGTTAAAATAGTTAAAAACAAAGTTAAATAACTAATGCATTTTTAATATAGGGTTATACATAAGATAACTTGGACTATAAATTTTCATTATAAATATAAATATATTTCCTACATAATGTTATATTATTTAGAAATTTTATACTTAAATAACTTATTTTATTTATGACACAATGATGATGTAGTAATGACCTTATTTAATGAAATATTAACATAATTGATGTTATAAATACCCAAATAAATGTAATTTGAGAATTTTATGAATTAAAATAATTTTCTAGGATCATATGACATGTTATTATTGATTTAATTATCTAATTTTGAACTGATCATGTTGTTATAATTTTCAAAAAAATCAATTACCAAATAGTTTTAAAATTGACATAAAATAGTTTTCAAAACAAATATTATATTATTAAGTGTTATTATATTATTAAAAATCTAAGGATCATCCAAATGACATAAATAAGGATATATATATTAATAATGAAACACTTGCGGTTCGTTTGGCTTGTTATGGTATGTTTATTAACCATATAGTTTAAGAAAATAAGAAGACATGGTAAAAGTTATATTATTTATCTTATAGTTAAATCTAAATGATAAGGTTAAAATAGAAACCTAAACTTGTCTAAAACCTATGTGTTAAGAGTATTACGACCCATCCCCACTTTATATTTGAAATAAATCAATTTGGAGCTATTATAAACTGAATATGGCTTTATTATGAAATAATATTTTAAGTTTTTCCTAAAGTGCCCCTCTCATCCTTTATAAAAAGGCCACCCCTTCCCTCTTCTCTTCACACCCTTTTGAGCATGGAAGCTCAGCCAACCCATGAAAATTACACTTATCATCCTATCTAGTAATATAATATATGTTATAGTCTTCTCAAAATTCCAACCCTAGTTTCCTAAGAATATGTTTAAAGGAGGTGCGTCGAGGAAGAGGTAATCTCTTCTACCGACTCTTTCAAGTTTCTTTCTTATTCTACTTCCTATTATTTAGTTGATTAATTATAAAGTAATAAAATTAGTATTAATTATATACTTATATGTTATTATAAATATTAAACAACCCTATTTCACCTTCTATACATCCTAAAGAAAATGAAATCACCGCGCCTGTGGACGTTCGGAATTCCGTCTCCACGTCGTGGTGTAATTAGTTTTTCCACCACCACCTTACATGGATAGGTATAATGGTGTAAATAAATAACTATATATGTTTATTTTAAATTGATATTAACTATGAAATATTATACATACACTTTAGTACAATTCCATGATCATGGGAATGATATCATCGCTCGTGCGTATGTACGAACTACCGTCTCCATGAACGCGATGAGATTCATTTTTCATGATTAATCATTCAAGAATGATTATAAAGTATATATAATGAATAATAATGAAATATATGACATTATTAAACTACTGGATTTTTGTATACATACATATATATATATATATATATATATATATTTTATCTACTAACTTCAGTTCAAGTCAATAAGGAAAAGAAAACAGTGTTCATGCGTACATACGACCTAGCGTCTCCATGAACTGTGTATTTAATTTTATTTATATTTCAATTATATTTATATATTTATTTCATATGATATATAAATCATGGTGTACATTATGGAAATAATTAAATAATTATATAAGTATTAATAATATCAATAACAACACTTCCAAACACGTACGACAAATAAAATGTTTTACCCAAAATGACGATTTGACCTGAAATTTACAAAAGAACGGGTAATATAAATTCATAAGTGAAAAATATATGATATCATAACAATGAATATTATTATTTAATAAGTCAATGAAATTATTTAAATCATTATATTGGAGTTTCAGATACGTACGAAGCATATCAAACTTTTGGTAATGGATAATTATTCCTATCTCATTCCTATCCGAGATTGTTTATTCGTAAGTATTTACTGGGGTTATGTTTATTATCCATGTACATATGTTCTCAAAATGTTTTCATAAAATGTTTACATTTCTTCCATGTATGTTTAATGTAATTTTTACTTATTTTTACCTTTTCCACATCATATTGAAGGTATCATTCTTTTGTTTACCATATGAGTTTTTTTTGACTTTTCCGACAAAAGTACGAGAAGAATGTTTTTTTAACTTATACTGTATGAACCGATTTTTACAGTTTCATAACTCCTTATTTTTATAAAGCTTAATATATAATATTTAATTATTATTTTCAACAAAATCTGTTTCTTTTAAAACTATATGACATTTTGTGAAAAGAAAATAATTTTCAAGGAGAAAGGATATTTTTCTCCAAAATTCATTTCAAGTGTTTTATAAAAAAAAATTCCATCTAAGATGACATTATATCATATGTGTATTATTAAATTATAATGCCTCTATTATTTACACGGATCTACTTTTCTTATGATGACATGATAATAAATTTGTTTTATATGGATTATTTAATGATGATATGATGTTTATGAAACCTATTTTTATTCTTGGGTTATAATGAATGGTTTCTGTTAATGTTGTGGAATAAGTAATAATGATTTAATTATGAGATGGGTGTGAACTATATCTCCCTCTAATGCATTGGGTAATGAATTATATCTCATGAGATAGACATGGCTGGAATGGTAAGTTAATCCAGTTCAGTGATACATGACTAGAATGAGGAGTGAACTCGATTCAGAAAGGGTCTTTGTCCACAAAGATGGTCTTGGCAGTAATGCCATGACTACTGTGGAAATCATATAATGTGATTAATGGTTTTCCTCAAATACATTTCTTATTTCCATGCTATTACTTTATGATATATTCCTTACAAACATCCAATATTTATGTATTTTCTTATGATTTTGATGTAAATATTTTATGTTCTTGTTTTTGCATTCAAATGTTTATGGATTGTTTTATGTTCTCTATGTTTACCCATACTGAGAATTTGAACTCACCCTTTTTATGTTTTCGTTTCCCCAGGATTTAATGAATGGTTTTAGGTATGAAAAAAAGGGGATGATCTTTACGGTAGATGTTGGAGATCTTTCACCAAGATTAGAATATTATTTTTCCATGTTTCCAAAGACACTAAAATATTATGCTCCTTGTGTGTTTGTTTTTGTTATGTATTAATAATTCTTCAAAAGAAATTAAATTTCAGTGTACGTAAAGCTTTGGGTATCTACAGTTGGAATCAGAGGAATGGTTTAGTTAACCATTGGAAACTAGGATGCGAAAACATTATTAAAATACCTAGATATTTTTATAAGGTATGTCTAGGGATGCAACTAAGGAAATGTATATGTATAGGTTATAATCTTAGAATTATTGTAATGATCATAGAATTTCACCTAAGATGTTAGTTATTGATTGTACTCCCTGTTGATTATGATTTTTGCCTCTCACACTATTCTTTTTGGGTTTTCGAAAATGGCTGGAAACTGGACGATTCACGATAATAGAGGATATGATGGACAATGGAATGATATTCTTCATGAGCAAACAAATGAATGTGGATATGGAAGTCCACATATCATTATTATTCTTAATTAGAAATCTCATAATATGATCAATAATCTCAACTTTGGTAAGTTTCCCGACTCAACTAATAAGAAAAAGATAGAGTTTCATGCTGATCATAGATGAACGAAAGTTAAATTTATCTCATGTAAATCATGTGGGAAGAGGCATCAAGGAAAATGTTTCAAAGAAAATGGTAGATGATTTGGGTGTGGAAAGGAAGGACATAAATCCAGTTAGTGAAAAGGAAAAGGTTCAGTTAACACCATGGACATGTATAATGGTATTGCTATGACACCAACAATGATTAAAATTTTGAAATGTGGAATGTACAAGCATTATGCAAACCAATGACCTATGGGAAAGTCTCATAAATAGAATCAGCATGATCATATGGGTAGTATTTATGTTGATGATGATGAAGAAACTATAAATGATATGTTAGATGAAAGAATTTTTCTAGATCGGTCAATGGATTAAGAAGGTAGTGGAATGATTACATGTTTATCAAGAGTAATGTTGTATAAGTAATCTCATTGTACTATGGAATAATGAGACATCCAAGGAATGTTACACTATTGTTTTTCCTTATTTTTTGGAAAGTATATGTTTAATGGTACGGGTAACCATGAATGGTTATTTAGATATTTTTGGAAAGAACCTAATATGCGCATAAAAAAGGGACAAGGAGATAATGAAATGTTTGATAGTATTAATGAGCTCATGACTGATATAAGGGTAAAGTGATATCACGGTTTGAGTATATAGATTTTTTTGAATTTTGTAATGTGGAAAGAGTTACCTTTTGACAGCATTCATGTTTTTACTATGGTTCTATGATAATTTATGTTTCAAGAGAATACATGGTTAAGGTATTCACATGATTGGAATGCGATCAACAATATATATCTTATGATGTATAGGGTGTAAATGATGGTATTCACATGATTGGTTAATGACATTTCTAGTAATTTTTTTCATTATACTATGAGATTGGAAAGACATATTTTGGATAAGTCTAAAGACTGGAATAGATTATGTCAGACATCAGATAGTATTTTTTAAGGCTAGAACTTTTTTCAATATTATTTCTGTAATTTTATAATAGTGATGTTTTAGGGAAAAAAAGACAACCTGCAGGATGGGAGACAACCCGTCGCGTTGGACAAGGTTGTGGGAATTGAACCCACAACCAATGTGAGACAGGCCTTTATTTCGTACCAATGGCCTACAGGAAGTCCCTGGATAGTAGAATCTAGTTTTATTATATTAAGCAGTATGATACATGAAGTATAAGTCCATTTTAGGAACCATATATGATTAATATCACTATAGATGGAACTATGTATTTTTGATAACGTTTCCTAACATTTTGTTTGAGACAGATTTAATGACCCATCATTCTATCACATGATCTACTAACACTTCACGAATGAAAAATTCAACTTCATTACTTTAAGATATGAAGTGAAAATTGTCCAAGGAACGACCAATTGTGAGATTGTACCAAAATCAAGAAATTAATTCTTCTAATTCCAATTTTGTTAAATTTAGGGAAATGATCTTGAAAACCAAAAATGATGTCCTAATTCCCTTATATCTGATGAATTAGGTGGTCCATTATATCAAAGTAAATATGGTAATTAAGGGTAAAAATGATATTATTATTACCCTAACACATGTTCTAATTCTATTGGATAAATTTCATTCGAACAAAAACAACCTAAAGAATAAAATATGACCATTTAGGTCCACTTGGATTAGATTAGGACATTTATTATTAATTTATTAATTGAAGGGTTAAAATAGTTAAAATCAAAGATTAATAACAAAATCATTTTTAATATATGGTTATACATAAGATAAATTAGACTATAAATATTAATTAGAAAGATAACAATATTTCCTATATAATTTTATTTTATTTAAAATTATTATACATTAAATAATTTAATTTATTTATGACACAATGATGATGCAGTAATTACCTTATTAATGAACTATTAACATAATTGATGTTATAAATACCCAAATAAATGTAATTTGTGATTTATATGAATTCCACTAAATTTATAGGTTAATATTACATGTTATTATTGATTTAATTATCTTTTTTTGAACTGATCATGCTGTTATTATTTTCACAGAAATCAATTACCAAATAGTATCAAAATTGACATAAAATTGTTTTTAAAAAAAATATTATATTATTAATTGTTATTATATTCCGAAAAATAGGCGTTTCGGAAAAATGACATAGATAAGGATATATATATTAATAATGTACCACTTGGGGTTTGTTAGGCATTTTATTGAATGTTTATTAACCATATAGTGTAATATTAAAGGAAGACATTGTAAAAGATAAATTATTTATCTTAGAGTTAAATATATATGATAAGGTTAAACTTGAAACCTAAACTTGTCTAAAACCTATTGGTTAAAATTATTTCGACCCATCACAACTTTATTTTCAAAATAAATCAATTTGAAGATATTATATACCGAATATGACTTTATTATAAAATAATATTTTATGTTTTTCCTAATGTTCCCCTCTCATCCCTTATAAAAAGGGCACCCATTCCCTCTTCTCTTCACACCCTTTTGAGCCTTAAAACTCGGAAAAAACATGCCAATTACTCTTATCAACCACTATAGTTATATCATTGGGGTTCTGGTATTCTCAAAAGACCATCTTCAGTGCCCTAAGAAGAAGTTTCAAGGAGGTGCGTTGAGTAAGAGATAATCTCTTTTACCGACTCTTTCAAGTTTCATTCTTCGTATACTTCCTCTTATTTAGTTGTTTCATTATAAATTAATAACATAAATATTACTTATATTGTGATATGTTATTATAAATATTAAAAAACCTTATTTCACCTTCTATCCATCCTATATAAAACAAAATCATCGCGCGTGCGTACGTACAGAATACTGTCTTCACGCTGTGGTGTAATCAGTTTTTCCACCACCACCTTATATGGATGGGTATAAAGGTGTAAATAAATAAATATATATGATTATTTTAAATTGATATTTATTCTTAAATATTATACATACACTTCAATACAATTCCATGATCATGGGAATGATATCATCGCTCGTGCGTACGTATGGACTACTGTCTCCGCGAACACGATGAGATTTATTTTCCATGATTAACCATTCAAGAATGATTATAAAGTATATATAATGAATAATAATGAAATATATGACATGATCAAGCTAATGGATTTATATATACATATATATATATATATGTCATCTACTTACTTCCATTCAAGTCAATAAAGAAAAGAAAACAACGTTCATGCGTATGTACAAATACTATCTCAATGAACGGTGTATTTCATTTCATTTATCTATCTGTTATATATATATAATGAATATATATGATATATAAATCATGATTTACATTCTATAAGTAATTAAATCATGATATAAGTAGTTATAATATCATTAACAACAAGGCCAAACATGTACGATAAAGAAATTATTTTACCCAAAACACTGCTGTAACATGAACTTTAAAAAGAACGGGTAATTTAATGTATTAAGTGAACCATATATGTTACCATAATAATGAATATGATTGTGTAATAAGTCAATGAAATTATTTAAATCATTATACAGCATGTTCAGATATGTACGAGGTATATCGGGCCTACGGTAAGAGAAAATTATTCAAATCTCATTCTTATCCGAGATTATTTATTAGTAGGTATTTACTGGGGTTATGTTTTTTATCCATGTCCATATGTCCTCAAAATGTTTTCATAAAATGTTAACTTTTCTTCCATGTATGTTTAAAGTCATTTTTACTTTTTTTTCTTTTATGACATCTTATGGAAGGAATATTTCTTTTGATTACCATATGAGGTACTTTTTGACTTTTCTGACAAAAATAGGATAAGATTGTTTTTTTAACTTATACGGAATGAAAAGATTTTTACAGTTTCATAACTCCTTATTTTTATGAATCTTACTCTACAATATTTAATTATTATTTTCAACAAAATACATTTCTTCTAAATTTGTATGGCATTTTGTGAAAAGAAACAGATTTTGAAGAAGAAAGGATGTTTTCCTCAAAAATTAATTTAATGTGTTTTATCAAAACCATTTTCCATCCAAGATGACATTATTTAATATGTTTATGTTTCAAGTACAATGTATCTATTATTTATATGATTCCACTTTTCTTATGAGTAATAATATCTATTTTTTTTATATGGATTATGTTATGATGGGATAATGTTAATGAAACCCATTGATATTCTTGGGGTTATGATAAATGGTTTATGTTTATGTTGTGGCACAAGTAAGAATGATTTAATTATGAGAATGGTGGGACCTATATATCCCTAAAATGTATTGGGTAGTGATTTATATCTCATGGGATAGACATGGATGGAATGGTATGTTAACCCGGTTCAGTGATACTGGACTGGAATGAGGAGTGAACTCGATTCCAAAAGGGACTTTGTTCACTAAGATGGTCTTGGAAGTAATTACTTGGCTACTATGGAAATAATATAATGTGAATAATGGTTTTCCACAAATACATGTTTTATTCCCATGTTATTCCTTTATGATATATTACTTATGTATTTCCATGATTTATGCAATTGCTCAAGATTTTGATGTTTAGATTTTATGTTCAAGTTTCTGCATTGAAATGTTTATGGATTGTTTTATGTTCTCTATGTTTACCCTTAATGAGCATTTGACATCACCATTATTATTTTTTCTTTTCCCCCGGATTTAAAGAAAGGTTTTAGGTAAGAAAAAAAATGGGGAAGATCTTTACGAGAGATGTTGATGATCTTTCCCCAGGATTAGAAGATTATTTTTCCAAGTTTCCAAAGACACTAAGATATTATGGTCCTTGTGTGTTTGTTTTTATTATATATTAATTATTACACAAAAGTAATGTAATTTCCGTGTACATCATGATTTGGGTCTCTACGGAAAATGATAGATTTTCTAAGATATTCAAGTGATAAATATCATGCCTTGATAGACGATTGAATTTCCAATTTTATAATAATATTAGAAAAAACCCCAATGGATATGTCTCAAAAGAGTTGGAAGTTTATTTTTTATGGTAAAGAAGGTCATCATGTAATCAATTTCTTATTTTAAAAGAACAATTCAGTTAAATTGATAGACTGAAATAAATTAAATCATAATGTACCACTAAGATTTCAGTGTCTAAAATTTTGGGATCATTCTTTTTATGCATGTAAATTTTTAATTTTTTTAAAAAAAATAGTTGTTTAGCATCATCAAGAACATTATCCGAAGGAATAATTAAGGGTAAATGTTATAAAAGTTTATAAAGTGTATTTTGATAATAATGGTGCAGTTATAATTGACTCCATATTTGATGATTTCAATGAGAATTAAATAAAAAATAGATGACATTATTATATTAAAAAAATTCTATTTTTCTAATTTTTTTATCACACGTTGAAGACTAATGGAATGTTCCTCACGAAATTCTTGTTATTATTACTTTAAATGATTATAAAAAAGTTATGTAAATGGATTTTCTAGAAAAATACTCTATATTTATTACTAAAATTTAGAAATCAAATTTCTAATTTCAAATTTTTCTATGATATTTTTCTTATACAATGATGACCAAAAACCCAAAATGAAAACTAATTATTCTATAGTACACATCACACCTAATCATGGAGGATTTTTATATCACCTAATTGAAAAAAACACAATATATTGGATAAGACAAATCTAAATAAAAAATATATATTTACAACGATTATGTGGTTTATATTTATATATATGTGTGTGTGTGCTAAATATAATGTCCTTTTTATCTTATATGTACACATATATATTTTTATTATTATGTGATATATAAATTTAAAAGGATTTAATTTACATTAGGGGTTGAATGAACACTATGAAATATTTTTATTAATTTACCTTTAAAAAGATACTATCATGAATAGTTTTTTTCACAATCCATACCAAAATAATTAAACTATTATAAATTAAAATTAACTTATTAAATTTGACCATTATAAAAAAGTTGATAATTTTTTGGTATTAACAAAAAATGCCACACTATATATACAATATGGAAATAAGAAGTAATGGTATTGATTAGTAAAAGTATTCCTTATGAGGATAACATGTATGATTTAAAAATGATGCGGCATCGGTATGGTTTTCCCTAAATAATGCACAATTATATCTCTAACAACAATGATTTAAGGGAAATCCATTATGAAAGAAATACTAAATAAATAAAATTGAAACTGGACCCATTCTTGTTTAACTAGGACCAAAAACATCCAAATGGATTTTATATAATCCATAATACTTATGTTTATATATTGATTGATTATATATATATATGTTAAGATAATGTAATCATTTTACTATTAACAAAAAAATTCAGAATATTATGATTGGATATCTTTAGGGTCCATATGTTATTACATCGGGTTTGAATGAAGAAATTATTATTTTGATTAATGTGATTTGTATTTAAATATATATAGGTTTAATAAAAGTTCTATTTAGTTTGACTCCACCCTCATCATGAAAGATGTCAGAAATTTTCAATTATATCACTCCTGAATGTTAATAGATTAATGTAACAAATTTCTGGATCTTCTCTCTACCACGAGTTAGTTTATTATACAACTATTCCTAAAATATTATGACCTTGGTGATGGGATTTTAAACAATTTTGTGTATTGTGATGACCTCATTCTATCAAAAAACATACTTTATTACCTTATTCCAATATTAAAATTGGAGTGTTTTAAATTACTATACTTTATAATTCTTTAATATTTTCTTTCAGTAGTAAAAGTGAAATTTCATTTTAGAAAATTTATCATCCTCCACAAAAAAATAAAACATTTGTACTCTTAATGATGAATATAATTTACTGTTTTAATATATAAAAAAATATATGAATCCTTTAATTAGTAATTAATTTGATATAATAATAAGAATAGATTATTATTATTTTAACAAATATTTCCATAAAAATAATGTTCATTATATTTTAAATTTTTATTTTAAACTTAATACCATAAGATTTGGAATTTTAATTTAAAATTATGATATTCAGTTTTGGATTTAGTATAAAAATTTTCTGTTAAGATGGATTATCTATAATTTTATAAAATGATCAAATATTAGGTAAATAGTATAAAATATTATTTAATTAATATATTTCATATAATATAAATTTTATAAAATAATAAATAACTAATAATTTTATAATGCGATTATTATCTCAAGATTATATTATTAATTTAAATTAAACATAAAGAAATATCATGTATAATATGTAATCAATTTTTTTTCTCTAAAATTATTTATAATATGGTGTACATTGACTATGATATAATAAATTTTTATGAAAATGAGAAGTTTTAGCTCATTTATTTAAAATATTATTTGTATAAAAATTCCAAATTCTGAAATAAGATCTGTTTTTTAATCATATAATTAAATTGCACAGTTAAAAATTAGTTATTATGGTAGAAGATAAAATGGTAAATGGGATAAATCAATGGGTAAGAGACACAAATATTATAGTTAAAAATTCACAGAATGATAAATTTAGTGGGTTATCAACCAACAATAATTTCTAATCCCTTATTTTCATGTTTCAAGGATTCATGTTTTTAATATTTAAACAATTTTTAAAACATCTTCACTCATCTCATTTATAAAATCATACAATCCCCACACCACATATTCTCCCAACATAAACCCCATTATTTTTCCAGACTCTACAAAAATTTATACCCAAAACTCCTATATATCCAAATGGTTTATATTTCTTCAAAGGATTACCACTCAAATCCATCATCCGACTTTGATGGTATTCATTCCCATAATTGATGTAAAAATTCAATAATCAATCATTTTAATTCCTATTTAGTTAATTATTCCTCCTCAACCTTAATTTTAATTGTATAATCCTAAACTAAAATCATTGGTATCATTAATATAATAAATTATACTTTATTTTTGGTATATTCATTATCTCTCATCCCCCTTCCATAAAATAATTAAAATAACATTCATGTGTACATGTAGAATACGACCTCCATGATGTAACATATTTCATTATTCATGACAACCACCCATGGTTGGTTTAATGGGGGTTTTTATAAATAAATATGAAATTTATAAAATTAATAATATTATAATATTATAATTTATTTTAAACCATTTTATCTTTTCTGAAAAAATGGAATAATTTCTTGTGTGTACTGGTAGACTGCCACCACTATTGAGGGACATGTTCTTTTTTTCATCACATCCCTACATAGATCTTTATAAATCAAATTTAATTAATATATATGATTTTAAGGAGCAATATATATCATTATTATTCTTATGAAATTATGACAAAAAATAATGATCATTATAATATAATATATTCATATTTTTAAATTACCTAAAAAAGCATGCACTTCATCTCATTTTCTTAAGCCACACTAAAAGAATCCATAAAAGGAACATTTAAATAAACAAATAACAGAAAACTAGTGAAATAAACATGTTATTGAATATTTTAATGATGAATTTGATATCAATTAATATTGTTTGACATATCCATTATTTGACATGTGTTAAACAATTAATACGTTCCAACATATGATTATGAAAATAAACATTACATAACTAATCAATGCATACAGAATTATTATAATTTTATATAAAAAATATATATACATATGAATAATTTTATTAAATATGCTATGAACATATTATAGTTTATTATATAGGAATTTAATGATCATTCGAACCATTCTAGGTTTAATGTGTGGGTTTCATCTCAATTTCCCTTCATTGAGTTATATTTTAATATAACACACCTATTATTATTTTATACTGAATAATTTATACCCAATCGAATCAATTTTTTTAATAAATAATCATTCATGTATTTAAAAAGTCTTAATATAGAACATTATTTATAATAATTGATATAACTTTACCCCAAAATAGTACTTTGTTTTCTTGGATCAAATTCTTTTCTTACATTATATTTTTCATCTATGATTATGTATTTACAAAAATATTTTCATTTATTTATGTGTATATAATATATTTATTCGTACTTATATTTTATATATAATTTTTTTTACATATATGAAATCTCCTTTGATTTATTTCATTGACAGTAAAATTTGATGATGTTAAGAATAATTCACAACCTCTCAAAATGTCCTATTGGTCTTCTGTATCATTACATTTTATTTAAACTAATGTTATATTATATTATTTTGAAAATA
This sequence comes from Viscum album, assembly GCA_963277665.1. Lineage (NCBI taxonomy): Eukaryota > Viridiplantae > Streptophyta > Magnoliopsida > Santalales > Viscaceae > Viscum > Viscum album. The sequence continues at coordinate 409,020,497 of OY728157.1, forward strand.
GTAATAATAATTTTTTGTGATATTAAACTATCACATTATCTTTTTTCAAAAGTTATATGTATGAAATTTTTTTATCTATGTTTTAAAAAAGCTATTTTTTAAAATGTTAAAAAATCGTTCTTTCCATTTTGATTCTTAAAGATTGTAATCCATAAAAAATTAAACAATAAATTTATTATTTAATTTTAAAGTGACTATTATTGAGGTACCTTTAATGAATATTTCAAAAAAAAACTTATTGAATTCTGAAAAATATTTTTTGAATACAACTTGTAACTTCCTCTCATTATGATACTTTAAAAAAATATGAAATATATTTTCATGTTTTTTATTAAATTTTCTACTTTAAATTCTAATTAAATTTTTAATGGTGTTATGTTTTATGAGTCACCTTCTAAATTATATAATGAAATTAAATTTTTTATAAATTGAATATTTATTATCAATTATTCTACACTTGTTATCAAGTTATGATATTCCATTAAGAATGGATAGATACCAATTTTATTTCTATGGATATTCATGAATTTATGAATGGTTTATTTATTTTGGACCATAAATTTTTTTAATATTGATCGGTGGGGTATTATATCTCTTAATAATTCATTTGTTATTTTTTGATGTATTTTCAAATAAAAATGGTTTGTGAGTTATGGTGCTTAAGTAACTAATGGGAACCTATTAATGATGATTGAGTAACTAATGGGTAACTAGACATAGTAAATGCATTACCATATAATTGTTAAATGATTTTATATTCCTAAACAACTGTGAAATATTTTCTTATTTTTACATATTTTACGTAGTTCATGTTTATATATTTATGCCTTGATATAACAAAATTTTATGTCATTGGACAAAAATTATTTTCTATAGATCATGAATATTTTCTCAAACACATATGCCACTATACATTATTATTGAACTGAATTTAAATGTTTCACTATCATTAATAATGGGAAACTATTGTTTTTCCCATGTTCTTTACTAAATGGTTTTTCTCCCATGTTTTTGTTTTGTCATATGATTAGTATATAAACTATGATGGATCATATAAAAGGTTTTACAAAACTAAAAATTAAATATCACCCATTCATTGGTTTAAAGTCCCTATCTCATGAAGATAATAAATAAATAAGCGAATTTTATAAGGTAATAATGTTCTTATATACTGTAAAATATTAAACTTCGAAATATTCCTACAAAACTATACATTAACTTTTTGGGAATTTTTAAATTTTTTGGAAGAAATAATGTACTATTTATGGAAATGGTAAGAAAGAAATATATTCTTTCCATTAGTTACCCATATATTTATCACATCTAGTATGTACTAAATATATTTTAGGACCAGTTTCCTGAATGTGGGTTTGTGATACTCAAAAATCTACTAGGGCTAAGGTTGAGTTTATGTGATTACTACAACTGAAGTTTATGTCTCTAATGATGTCATATCCACTACATTTTTTAATGATACAAACTAAACATATACTAATTTTAAATATATAAATAAATTAACAATTATATCATATAATAATATCATATATCATATAGGAAATTATTTTAGTGACTTTTAGGTCTAGTTACATAGGAATGTTATTTTAAAAATCATTTGAACATTTCTCCATAATCAAATTCTTTTTGATAACCTTGTGTAGTTTACCTAAGTTATAATTGTCTTCATAAAACAAGGAAGGTTATGAAAAGAAATAAATGATCTTAACTTCTCAAGAAGGGAAAAAATCCATATATCATCAATGAGTAGATCATAATCATATGGAAAAATATTTCATAGAGAAATTTTATATTAAATGAACATGTAAAAAGTAGTTGTTTATAAATCATGTTGGATAGATATTTAATATCTAAAAATAGATTTATTATGTATTTATAGGGAGATATAAACATTTAATTATGAAAATGAATGGATTTCGTATGATTATAGAATCATAATTTTAATGAAAAAACCTAATACATGACATCATAAAAATAAGTATATAGTCAATCTCATTCTCATTATCATAATGTGGAAATGGTCCCATGGTGGATTAGGTTCTCTTAATAATCACAAACATAAAATATGGATGTAACTAACCATACCAAATGAGTTATGTGGATACATAATTCTTTGATCACCTATTTCATAACATATTTTTCTTATGAAAACTACTCAAGAATTATACATAAAGTATAAAGTTACAGAGTGCATTAGGTTCACTCCCGAATCCCATATACAACATATCATGAAATATAATGAAATAAAAAAAAATGCATTAGTGTTCTATTTAATTCTTAAAACACCCATCATATAATGAAATAATATATATTCATTACATATTAAGAAACAAACCATACATAAATGATAATCATGACCAAATCTACGAGAAGGATGTGGGATAAATAATTCTAATTTCATGTCCCAATTGAAGGGCAAATCATTATGGATCCTAAGAAGAGAATTAATACAATTAATTATAACATTCATAATTGTGAAATTTATATATGAAATGTACTTGGAATTTAATCATATAAAATTAGTTAGAAACATAGAGAGAATAATGAGATAATGAACCACCTTGGTGGAGATTTTATGAAATAACAAAATTATCATTCAAATAAAGAAAGAAAATAGTATTTTCAATAAATATTTATGTGATAAAAGATGATTTTCTAGATTATATCAAAGATTTATACAAAATATTTATCTTTAAAAACATATTATGGTCCATACTATTATCATGATTTTTGAAATATAACTATTTACTCAAATCATGATTACATAAAAGTGAAAATTTATAATTGAAGTAAAATTTTTTAAAAACCCATAACTAAAAATGATAATTAACTAAGTATATAATTAATTTAAATATACTAAAAAATATAAAAGGTAAATGAGATTATTATTACCTAAAAGGGGAGAAAATGAAAGGGAATGTGTAACCATTACTTGTCAAAGGAGTTACTAAAGATCCATATTTCTATTTTAAAACTCATTTTTGAAATCATACGTCATAAATAAATATATAAATAACAATAATATATATTTACTTTTAAAATAAAAGAAATTAATAATTAATTTTTGATTTCATAACACAACTCTAGGATTTCAATTAACCTGATGAACATTTTTAGAATGGAAAATTATTGACAAGATGGGGGAAACTATTAATTAAACAAATAGTAATTATACATAACATAGTTCAATTTTAAAAAAGTTGTAGTATTGTCCACTATGAATGAATTTATTAAAAACACAATCTCTCAAAAATATAGGTAGGTTATATCATCATAAATGAAGGATTCAATTAAGAAAAGAATAAAATAAATCCAGAAATCAGAATGAGTTATAAAAGACCATTTAAAAATTTGTAATTTTTTAATCAAAATTAAATAAAAGATTGAAAATCCTATGTTTCAATAATGACCATGAACTAAATAATGGAGTTTGAAACAATATAATGTTATTTAGTATAAACATTTTATAAAAAATTATTTGATTCATATATTTAAAATATGGCTTAAAGATAGGGATTTGAGATAAAAACACTTACAAGTTAGGAATAATTATAATAAAATCACAATTAAATAAATTCATCATGAAGATTAATTTAAATTACCATGAATAAAGATAAAAATGATAAAAATATCCAATTGTATTTATATATATACAACACTAAAAATATTTTGGTTCATAAAACAACATTTGTCACAAAAATGAAAATTTGGTATGAGAGCCTTATATGTTAAGTTACTTTGAAAAAAACCCATTTATATATAAGATGGATTGATTAGAGTATAAAATAAATTTAATAAATATAATTTATGATATTATAATGTTTATTCGAAACTTATATAATCAACAATTTTTATCAATATTTTTTGAAAACATAACAAACTTTCTTAAAATTTATGGTTTACATATTCAATATTTCCCATTTTTGTTATATCATTTTTGTGGAGAAATGTTTTCTAAAACATATGTATATAACATCTTAATATTATGAATATATACATTTTACACTATATCTTATCCATCAAACTCATTGTGTTCTATCCATTCGACTAAACATTTTTTGACCATCAAACTGATGAAGTCTAATTCATCATATTTTCGAATATATATCCATCAAACTAAAAATTATTGGTCCATTATAGTGAAAATGTATTTTATATTTGATGAATTAAGTTTTCTCAATATGAATAAAGATTTCATGTCCATAAAATTGATGAATTAAAGTCCTTCTAACTAACCAAGATTAATCAATCTTATTGACTACGTATTGTTCATCAGACTGACATAATTTAGTCCATCAGATAGATCATGACTACACTATTATACATATTTTGGTTTTGACCAATTATACTAATCAAAATTTACTCTAGCACGATAGTAATGTCTAATATCAGATGGTAAGACTTATTTTTACATGATGCAAGACTTTTATTAAATTATGATGATGTGATTAAAATTATATCAGACGAAGATGTAATTAAAATAATGAGATTTCAAGATGGAGTTAATCTATGTACATTGCAACCAAATATTAGAATCTAAAAACATGACCATTGGATATGTTCATATAATTAATGATTCATTTAATGTGTCAGGAGCTAATTATTTCACAATTAATCCCATGTAAATCTTTCCCTGAAGTAATATCATGTTACATACACTTTTAAAATCATCGTTCTTATTTTTTCTAATCATCCCTGGTTGGGATTGTTTATTAAATAAAATATTTTTTTTGTAAATTAATTTTTAGATAAAATAATTCCATGGATCTGAATACTATAGATTTTGATCATGCTTATCAAGGAATTTTGGGCCTTGTGATAAAGAACTGAATTTAATATTTTTATTTATGGAAGTTTAGCTATTGAAAAATTGGCATTATGGTTTAGTGTAAAACAAGTGATACACAAATTCAAGGTTTTTCACTTCCTTAAGTCATATTTTTATGAAGTATAATTTTTTTAAATATTTTTTTGTAATTATTAATTTTTATGATATCTTTATTACTTTAATTATCAAATAATTTTTATTTTAGGATGTCCATTTGTATCGACCATTTATTTTAATAAAACAATGTAAACATTAATATATTTTATGTATTTTGTTTTTAATTAATAATTTTTAAACATTATTTTACATCTATGTCTGGTAAATAAATATTAATAGGATTGGGGTTTTAGTTAGTTTATATTTTTAAACTATAATTCACATCCCCACTCTTATATCCATTAAACACTCTTCAATTCATCAATTTGTATATGAGGAAGTTCTCCTACTTATCATTCTATTTTTATTTTATGTATGTTTTTAGTTTTTTAAAATTATTATTATAAACTATATTTAAATTGTTTTATATAAACTACATTACACTAACATGTATTTTGTATAAATATTATATTTTTTATATATATAATATTTCAGTATATGTATGAAAATTTAAGAAACCTAGTCTTATCATTGATGCTATTTTTAATGGAGCTTATTATTAATATTAGAGAGATATAATTATATATTTTGTCATTAATACATGAGTATATAAATTTTTTTACTGACTGAAAATTTTAAAATCACAGAGAATTATGTATCTATGTTTACTAATCAAGTTTATATTTTTTATCAACTAAACTATATTTTATGAATGAAATTATTGTATACTTGGACAGAAAATATCTATAGTAAAATGTATTTTTATAAATATAAGAATAATATTTTGGAAATTTTAAATGTTATGTTTTTGGGAACATCAATTATAATTGAAACTAGAGTAGATATTCTATGTTATGATTATAATGATTTTTATATTATTCTTTGTGGATCTATTATATATATGAAATAGAGGTTTATGGAATTTTTTGAATAGTTTACGAACATTTTGGTTAAAAGGATCTTCTTGGAGGAATTATACTACAAAAAACCATTACAAATCTCCTTTGAGAATGGGAGTAAAAAGAACAACGTTAAATTATACAAGGAGGGTAAAAAATTGTAGCTCGGATGATATTATAGGGAAAATCAATTTTTATGATAGAAAACTAAAGACTACTTTTTGTGAAGATAAAGAAAAAGAAGATGAGATCTCATTTTGATACTACATTAACTGTTACTAATAATTTTCATTTAGCTAATAATGTTTCTTGATCATCAATGAAAAAGAATGTTCATATTAAAATAAATGGTTGGTCTTCTCATAACATGAAATTTATTTAACCAATATTTCAAAGTGAATAAATATTCTATTCAGAAAAGAAGACTTTTGATATAATTATAATAAGATTAGTAACCAAATAAATTATAAGAAAATTTATTTCTAAAAAATATTTTATTAGCGTTAGAAACCTATTCTTATAATATCAAATATTTTCAAGTTTAAAATAAATGATAAAAGAATATAATTTATAAGAATAATTAATATAAGTTCTAAAAATATACATATAAGAATTGTATGAAAGAATTAGATGCATGGATTTATAGTACAGATTATAGTTATATAAATAATTTATAATATATGGAACATAATGATCAGAGTAATATCAGTATCATTAATTAAAATTCGAAGAATAATAATTAATTTAAGACTACATCATATTATAAAACCTTGAGTAGTATTAATTTTAGTTATAATATTTTAAATAGTGTAAATGAAAATAATTTGATATGTTTATAAGAGGATTGTACATCACCAAAAGAAAATAATACTTTACCATGATTTGAGGATGTTTAATTCTTTTTTTAACTCATATAAAACCAAAGTAGAAAAGCTTCAAAAAATCCTGATGCTTATTTGGTAAAAGATAATGAAAATAATTCATCATTATATACACTTCCAACTGAAATTTCTAATCTCTCAAAATAATTCGAATAATGTAATATTATGTATACTATTTTTAAAAAAGTTTGGGAAATATAAAGTTGTGAAAACTAATTTTTCAAAATAATTAGAAAAACAATACTCTTGTTCTTTTTCTATTAAGGAAAAAATATTGTTGTTGAATTAAATTCTAAAATTTCGTGAATGCAAAAATTTAAAAAATATTATTAATGGTAGAGAAAATTTTGATAAATTTACAAGTAGAAAAAACCTCATAGAGATGCGTCTATAATGGTTATTTCTAATTATAATTTTTTACAAAATAACTAATTTATTTTAATGATTCCTAAATTCTATATGAAACATAAATTTGGAGGAAATTTGAAGAATAAATATTCATTAAATAATGTGAAATATGTAGTAATTCACATTGCTAATTGGTGTAAATAATTTAAAATTGTTCAAAATAGTATGATACACAAATATGAATACCATAAAGATATTATTTCTTATAAAATATATACAAAAGAAATTATGGTTTACAAAATAATAATATTCCTACCTTTTTAAAAATAAGAATCATACCAATAGAAATAATTTTTTTACACGGATAGTTAATGTTATTGGAATTTGACTAGGAACAATGATTTCATTAATATGTTTATTAAAATTAATTATTGAAATGTTAACAACAGTGAAATTTATATCGGAGTAATTTTTAGAATATTAAATATTGACATCAATTGAAAATCAAGTATTTCTAATGTTTTATTATTTTTAGTTCTTACGATCAACCGTAAAATTATTAGTAAATAATTTTATAAAGGATATCATTAAAACTTAAACAATGATAAATTGAATAATAATATGACTTAAGTAGAATTTATTCATTCATTAAATAGGAATGAGAATTTTACCCAAAAACATATAAGGAATTAGAATCCCAGATCTACAATGATTTAGTTAAATGAAAGATCAATCATTGATATGGAATAGAATTTTGGAACATTTTTACTGATTCTATCAGTGAAACTATTTAATAAAGGGATATTTAATGATCTATTAGAGCTTATGTTGGATTTATGTAATGTATTTGATCATTTTCAACTATAATGTAATATAATACCTGTTTTAAAATATTAGTTATGTGTCAATACAATAATTTATAGTTATTCAAAATGGATTTATTTATTCCTATAAAAATTATACACATCAGAAGGAAATTCTATGTATATGTTTTAGTTTATTGTTAAACTAGTTTTAAATGTGAAAATTTTCATAAATAAATTTTAAAGTACTTATTTATTAGAAATAATAATATCCTGAGTCAAAAATGTGAAAAATATTTTCCTGATATCCATTCATGGTGATCATAGTAAATAGTTGGTAATTAATTTTTTCAATATATTTTTTTTTTCTAAAAGTGGCGTATTAAAAAACATTTAAGAACCTTGAAATCCCCAACAATGATTTATAGTTAAATGAAGAAATATAGTTCTTTAGGATATTACATGAACCATCCTATGTGAAAATTGTGTTACTAAAAGCTTTGGGATGATTGAGTTAGTACTATCTACAAAAAATAAATATACATTTAATAATTCCTTTTTAAACCCATTCTATTATGAATTGTGGAGTATAATGATGCCAAATCTTTCTTAAATTACTATTCATTGATTAAAATTGTTCATTTTGCATACTAGAGATAATCTATATAATATTTTTTTAGAAATATGATGGAGTATATCTAGGGTATTCTAAAACATGTAAGGGTTATGGAGATTTTAATAAAAAAACAAGTACTATTTTGGAAATAGTACATGTTATATTTGTTAAAATTGGTCCTTTTATTTTTAAACATACTCAATTGACATCTTCATATGATATTTTAAAAAAAAATATTAATCTCACTTTGTAAAGTTCTTCCTATGGGATAAAAATAAAAAAAAATATAAATCTCTTGATTGAGAATAATTTCATCCATTTATTGATAGAAATAGTTTCATAAACCAGATGAATAATTTTATCCCCATGAATCACCCTAGTAGTAAACTTTATGGTGATCAAGATCAAACTATTTGAAATCAAATTCCATTAAAATTTTAAAATAAAAAAGTGATTTTTAACACAATTTAAACATAACAAACTAGATGTGGATTTAGGTGTTAAAATAATAGAGAGAAGATATGAAAGATGAACCTATTTAATTCATTAGGACTCACATTTATTATTTAGTACAATGTCCTATATTTTCAAATATAATCAATGTTAAATAGGTATTTTGAAATAAATGTTTGGATGTTAGAATTATAGTCAAGAAATAATGGTATACCTATATAAAAGAGTTTAATTAAATAAGACTGAATTTTCTATGACAAATTATTTTCTATATTATCTAGATTTGAAGTTGTATATATTCTTCTAGCATATGAAACATTTCATAACATCCTAATTTTTAGATTATTTTTAAGAGTTATTTTCCCAATTTTTAAGTACATGATGATGTTTATGTTGAACACCCCACCAGTTGTCAAAATAGAAAATCTCAAGATAATATATTTAGACATACTGATAATATTTATGGACTTATAAATTCCCTCAAACCCATTAAGATAAAATATATAATTTGTTTATAATAAAATTTATTAAGGGTGTTTTGGATTGAAAAGATATATAAAAATGATTTTAGGAATTACATAATTATTAAATTTTATATTGATTACATTATATTTGGATCAACATGAAAATGTATAATAGTTTCTTTATTTAATCTTATAAAATCTATTATTGATATGAACATAATGGGTGAGCATACTTATTTTTATAAATTTCAATTTTTCCAAAAACCTATAAGAAGTTTCATATTTCAAAATTAGTTTATAAAATAACATTGTATGAAATACAAATATAAAATTAAAAAATTTATTACAACTACTATTGGATTATGAAATACTATAGATATTGGCGAATCTGAGAAACCAATTGATCAAAATTATTTTACAAGAATTATGGAATTTTTACTAAACTTAATAGTTATTCATTAATATTTATTGTTTTCATCAATAATTTAATCAATATATCATGAAAATCTAATGGATTCCCATATTAAGGAGTTAAAAAGAAATTTTAATCATCTTAAGGGATTTATGGGTATATGATTAATTATCAATTCCAATTTTTTTAAACTGAACAAATTTTTTAGATGATTAATTTAGTGGATATGAAATTAAAAGAAAATGTACATATAGATTTTTTAATTTTTTGGATATTTTTCATATTCATGTTATTTTATGAAAAATATTATAACATTTTTCACTACTGAAGCAGAATTAGTGGAAGTCACAATTTTTTTATCACAAGTGTTATAGATGTAACCCACAATCACTGGAATTGGATGTGTTTTATTAAAATCCATTTTTTTATAACATTAATTCCATCAATTGGAGTAAAAACCCAATACATTACTAAAAATATAATTGAAAAGAAATACGAAATAAGTTTCTTTTATGTAACTCCTAAAAACGATATATGATTATCAAATTCATTAGAATGAAAGAAAAATATTCTGATATATTTACAGTAAAACTTAATTTAGAATTATTTTTATATATCAAACAAAAACCAAGAATGTTCAATTCCAAATATTAATTCATATCTTATTCTTATTTATCTATCTCGTTATTATAAGGAATTCCGTCAAAAATGGGATTATAGATCTTGACATCTTTATATTATTAAAAAAAATCATATTTCTTTTATGTAAATGGATTTATATAAATTTTTTGTTTTTCTAAAAAAGTGGCTTTTCTAAAAAATTAGGTTTTTGTAAAAAAAAATCCATATAATTAGGATTTTCTAATAAAATTAACCTCTCAAAAATGAATTTGTTTTGAATATTTTTGATTTTTATCAAACAATGGTTTTTCTATAAATATTAATTTTTTAAAAATCCTTCCTTTTTAAAAATAATTAAATATTCGTAAAAAAATTATTCTATTAAAAATAATATTTTTCTTTATAAAATAATACTTCTAAATTTTTTATTTTATAAAAAACATTTACTTTAATATTTTTTTATGAAACAAATTTTATTTTCTAAGGAAAACATAAATGTTACTTGAAAATCATTCCAATAGAAATATTCAATTTTAATCTAAGTGAAAAATTCCAATCATTAGGTTTTCTATTATCCTATAATATTTTCTTCTCTCAACTATTATATGTCTCTTTAGTTTTTTTAATCAACTAATTTTTCAAAAATCATGATTTTTTAGGGTGACAATATCATATGATAATAGTTTTCATAAAAACCATTAAGTGTTCTATATTTTTATTTAATATTTTTAAGAGAAATATTAATATTTAGATCATCTGTGAGTTTTATTTTTATTTGATCAATTTAAAGAATTGGAATCATTCCCCATGAGTTTATAAAAAAAATTTATGGGACACTATACCCGAAATTCATATCTCAAACTGATCTTGACCCTCATACCTAAAATATATGTTGTGCCCAATCATTTGGCATATTATTGATTATTTTTCTTTGATAAATTAGCTTATATTTTTTGATATTAAAAAATTACATCTATTGAGGAAATTGAAAAAAATAGAACTGATGATGAAAATGATAATTTACAATCAGTGGATAGAAAATACTGATTCATTTCTAAAATAATTTATCAGGTTTTATGGGTTCTAAATGTTAAAAGTTAAAAAACATATTTTGATCTTCATAATCTAGGAGAAGAGATTATTTTTTAATCACCAGTTGTATTTTGTGTTATATATTAATTGGATGTACATTATTTGAATAATTTTTTTTATTTTATATAGATTATTTTATAAAAATATAGGATATTTTAGAAGTTACATTATAATAAGAGACATATTTATTATCTCCCATGTTTGAAGAAATTCATAGTTATTCTCGGATGTTTATGGTTTAAACTCTTTTATAAGATATTATGAAATGATATAAGATCTTGGACATTTCTAAAGTCATCCAAGGCATGTTTTTAAGTACATTTTATTTTTTAAGTAACTTATCATTGGTGTTGTGTGTTGGGGTGCGTTTGGGTGAGTTTTTAATAATAATTAACGGACAGAGGGTTGTTGAGTGGTTTCACATGGTTTGAAAAACCATGCACATAAACCTTGGTAAATATGTAACCCTAGATAGAGAGGGATGCAGTGTTAGAGAATGGTTTACCCTAACATTGTTCCCATGCCCAGGTAACCATGTGAACATAGATAGAGAGGTCTACACAATTAGCACACAGTTTACCCTAACCATGCTCCCCTGCCTAGGAAACCATGCACTTAGGTTTTAATTATATAAAAATTTGCTTTAAATCACCAAAACCCTCATAACACCTCCATTTCAACATAGTCTCGGGCTTGGACAATTATAGGTTATCTCATATCCTTTCGGATTGATTCTAAGGTGATTTTAACATTGTTGTTTGACATATAAGGCCTAGATAAAATATCCTCTCTCTTCACGTAATGTGGATTTCCTCATGTTTCTTTTTCTATTCTTTCTACAATCTTTCCTTGATCATTTAATGGAATATCTACAATATTTCCACTGATATAGACATATGGGTTGAGATATAAATCATGCATTACAGATCTAGATCTATATTTTCAATATCATGAGGATTTTGTTCTTAATTTTATGTTTAGGGATTTAGATCCAAATCTCGATTGATGTAATTGTTTCACTCAAATTTTTGGGATTTCCATTGGGTAAGATTACATCAACAAAACCAGGTAGGTTGTCTAAATCGAATGACCTTAGTCATGTATTTGATATGTGTTTGTGAGATTATTGATTTTGTAGCAGCCCTTGATAATTGATTCCATCAATTGGTGTAATTATAAAAGATAATTTGATTTGTTGATTCATTAGAGATATAGATAATTAATTGATGTTTTCATCATGTAACAAAGGTGGGTAATCAATTAAATATTTGATTTAGAGGTTTTGTTTATGGGTTAGGATATTTTAATTTAGACATTGAATTGATTATGTAAACATATTTAATTGGGGAAAATTATTTGTGAGATGATGCTTGTTTATATAATATAATTAATGGTGAATTAATTATGGTCCATGATATTGATTAATGATGATTAATTGTGATAATTCAATATGATATGTTAAAAATTTTATTTATATAATTAATTGTGGTGAATTAATTATGGAATAATATTTGTGTTAATTGATAATTTTATTAATGATTAATTAATGGGGTATATTCATACAAAAGTTTTGGGTTAACTAATGCGTATTGATATGTTTAATTAATAATTGGATTAAGAAAAGAGTTATGTGGTTAATTCTTGTTTATTATGAATGATTTAAATTAATGCAAATTTTGGTTCTTGAAATGGAACTCTAGACCTATTTAAATGTTTTTAATTGGACATGAAATTCCTTATAAATAGTTATACCATCTTGGGATGTAGGGTTTAGACATAGATGTATACACTGAATGAGATTTGGATTTCATGAAATGGTGTTCAATACTGAATTAGATTTGGGGTACTTGGCATGAAATTCCACACATAATGAATGAAAATAAAGAATTACTATTTTAATTTGAAATATGAATTGAAATTAGGTATAATGTGACGATTTAAGAATAAATGAAAATGTGGTAACTATTGAATTATGCTTTATATTTATTTCATTATAGAATTTTATAGACTATCTTTGTACATTACTAGTATTAGACACCATTGGTGGTGGCCTACTGAGTTTAACTCACTCCCTACATGGGTCGTCTGATAGGAACCTAAGAAGAATTTATTATTATAGGACACGATATGGGAATGGATTTGGGATAGGTTTTTGTATTGGAATAGAGCATGGGTTAGGGAACCAGACATGGTTTGAGACCCTTTTTGTATTCACTGTGTCTTTACATTTAGTTTTATTATAGTAACATGTCACTTTCATTTTCACAACATGAATCCCATTTTAATTTAGTATTGTATTTCATCTTATGACTATCATCTGACATTGAATTTTTCTAGTTATTTATATGCTTCTGCACTTTTTTGTTGATGTTTCATTCCACCAATGTCTTATTCTAATAAAAGAGTGTATATTCTCCTCCTGAATGACTTACTATGCAATCACTTCTAGTCGACACCCTCTAGAATTTAAGGAGGCATGCTTGTGGTCAAGTGACTTACAGACTCAGGGAATCATTTAGAGGTACCCGTTTCTGGATGATTCAAATTTGTATTAGAGAAAGGTTTTATAATCATTATTTTTATTTAGTCATACTATTTTTGGAATGGAATGTATTAGACTAGGAAGAGTTGGGGCATGGTAATGAGATCATTCATGGGAATTGCAAATCCATGATCGAATGAAAAATAAGGTACCTATTGTGGGATTGTTTTTATTATTGTTTGTTGTTAATGATGAATATTATTTCACCTTGAGTCAGTCCTTTATGGTGTAATGTATTATTTTTTTTTAAAATTTTTGAATTTTGATTTGTTCCCTAATGTGTCATGTGATTTGAGTCTATATGGATCATTCAAGGAAATCAGGGTTGTTTTGACATGTATCATTATAGGTACTCACATGAAAATGGTTTGTGAGTTTGTTGTTAAACATGAATTTGATTCCTTATTGTGAGAATGAATTAAATATGAAATATGAGAAAAAAAGGGTTTCAAATGAGAATGTGAATAATGAGATGGATTTTATTTATTAATTAATGAATTAATATAATTGAAATGATGTAATTAATTAATATTTGGAATTAATTTATGAGAATTTACATACCCTTGTTATCCATGGAATATGGGTAGGATGGTTATGGGTAGTGATAAGGCTTCATTGTTGACTGTATGGTGAGAAAAGGGGGAAAGGACATGTTGACTCTTATTGTGTTTCTGTATGATCTTACCTAAATGTTATAAGGTTGCATTATAAGATCTAAGATGTGTGTTTTTTCTGTATAGTTATGCCTCTACGATGATTTTAGATAGGGTGACAGAGTGTTATGAACCAAAACAATCTTCCGGACAAGGAACATGAGGCACCGTTAGTGATAGTTGAGGAGGTAGGAGAGAAGATCCAAGGTAACTTGTTTAATTTCATGTAATTCATGTAGAGATACCAAAGGTGGGTTCTAAAAAGCATGTCTGAGTTGATGAGGTAGATCCAACAATAGTACCCTCTGACATTAACAATTGTGGGTGTACATGAGGGAGATAAATTCTAGGTTGAATCCATAGATATGATACTTAAATATTTGACGACTCTAGGTGATTGGAGGTTCAAGTTAGTTGGTTATATTCTATGGGGGTTAGTAAAGCACAGGTGGGACATTCAGGTATGATCTGGATACACTATGACATTTTATGGAAGGAAGATTTAGATATGTACTTTGGGAACATCTATCCAAAGATGTAGAGACATTCGAAGGATTTAAATTTTATAAATCTGACACAAGGAATCTTGTCGATGATGGATTATTCTGAACGTTTCATATATTTATAGTGTTTTCCTCCATCTTTGGAAGAAAATGTGTCTTCTTCACCAAAACGTTTTCAGAATGGACTTAAATGTGATATTATATCCCGAGTGAATATCATTAGGATGATAAATTTCTCAAAAATGGTGAATCAAGCTATAATTTTAGAGGGGAAATCGAAGAAGGATTCCAGTAATAGACTGGTAGTTGTTACTAGATGATCAAGGAGTGTTCCATCTAATAGTAGGAAGCGCCGTTATGAGAACTATAGTGAGGTCGTGGAATGAAAGGTTGATAGTTCAGAGGAACCAATGCATATGATCTTACTCATGTCCCTTTCCACCAATGTGGCAGGTGGGGAAACTATCACACACATTGTCATCGACCACCAGTGGAGTTCCAATTTTGTGGCATTATGGGGAACCTATATAAGTTTGGTAGGAAGATATGATTAGTTATTACTGAGGGAGTAGGTACATAGATTCAGAGTGTGGGAAGGGTGTCTTATACACTATATAGGTTTATATGGTTTAGTTCTTCTAGTAGAGGGGGTAGAATCATTGGATGTGGTGCATCAGGATATGAGCCACCATATCAGTTAAGTGGTGCTACTTAGGGGAGTCATGAAACACCACATGGAAGAGGGATTAGACAGTTATATGCATTGTGACCTACAATTGTGGAGAGTGAGGATGGTCCATCTATAATGAGATGTATTGTTTGAGTAGCTTCTATTTATCTACTTTATTCTTTGATACTAGGGCATCTCATTTCATTGTATCATCCAATATTATTAATGTTTTGATCATGGAGGTTGACCATGTAAGAAGTGTGATAAATATAGATACATCATTGGTAACATAGTCTATATATAATTTTTTATGCAATGTATGTTCTCTAGAGATCAAAGAGTATAGTTTTCTATGACATGTATATGTCCATGATATAACATAATTCAACCGGATTATGGGTATAGACTGGTTAGTGGAATACCAATCCAACATCGATTCACATTATAGGAGATTGAAGTGTTTCTATCATATGGGTGTCTAGTGTATTCATCGTGGATAATGGGATTTCCATGAAAGCCAAGATGGGCCAATTACTTAGAAATTGGGGGAATTTAGAGCCTATTTTTCTAGACTATTGTTGGATGATGGGGGTGGTAAGAAATATATCCTTCCACCAGTTCTTGAGTACTTCCAAGATTCCTTTCTTGAATTATTCTCATGGTTTCAACCTAAGAGTGATTTCTAATTAACTATTGGTCTCATTTTGGGGCTAAGCCACTATCTATTCCACCTTACAGAATTGAACTGACTAAACTTCAACAGTATAAAATAAATTAGAAGGAGTTGGAGGACAATGTGTTTATCTGTCCAAGTACATCACCTTATGGATCACCTCTCTTGTTTTCAATGAATCCTGATGGGGTTTTTTTCTTATGTTTCAATTACTATAAGTTGAATAAAATGACTACGAAGAATCAATTTACTCATTCATGTATTTATGATCTATTTGACCAGCTGAAGGTGGTTTGTGTGTTCTGAAAGACATATATGTGATTAGGGTATCATCATGTGAGTGTTTGGACTTTTGATATACTAAGAAATGATTTTAGAAGTAGTTATAGCCTTTTTGAGATTGTTTTAAGGCTGTTTGGGTTGAAAAATTATTTATAAGTGTTTTTGGACATTATTAATAGGATCATTCCTCCATACTTCGATTATTTTTTGGTTAAGTTTGTGGAAAACTTCTTGGTTTACTCCATGTCTCATGATGATCAATCCCAAAAATTTTACATCATCATGAGTGCACTGAGAGAGTACCAACTATATGCCAACCCATCTAAGTCTCAGTTTTGGATTTGTAGGGTGCACTTTTTTAGAGAACATCATCTTTGAACAATGTATGTTAGTGGACCCATAAAAATTGTATATTGGGGTTTCATAGGGGTACCCCAATAATTTTTTTGATATTTTATTTTTTGGGATTAACTGGTTATTACCAAAGGTTCATCTATAACTTTTCTCATACGGCATCACCACTTTTAGGTTTGAAAAATAATGTTATAAAGTTTGAGTGGACAAAAACATGTAAGAATTATTTTTAGGATTTGTATATGTGTTTAACATTGGAACAAATTTTGATAATACCTATGTGAGGTGAAAAGTATATGGTGTATTGTGATTATTCTAGGATTGGGCATATATCTATGTTAATTCAATAAGAACAATTCATTGTTTACGATTCTTGGAAGATGAGGAAAAATGAATTGAATTACCCCACACACAACCACGAGTTGATAGTAGTGGTTTATGCCCTTAAGTGTTGGTGACACAATCTTTTGGGTCAAAATTTTATTGTTTTTGAGGATCACAAAATCATAAAGTTTTTATTTTCCCAGAATGACATGAATATTTGATAGTGAAGATGGGTGGAGAAGATGAAGCCCTTTGATTTTGAACTGTCATAAACATCTAGAAATGGGAATAGTGTGGATAATGCCTTGAGAAGGAAAACACAAACTGAGTTGGTACATGAGTCGAATGAAGTGCAGAAGATGATAACACTACTTGCTGAAATGCATGTGGTTGTATAGGAGTGTCAAAAGAGAATGAATATGGTTTTAGTACAAATCGAGTATAAAATGATGAAACAGATCATGGATGGGAAATATGTAGATTGAGAGTGTTAATCCTTAAGGGAACGCCTTGAAGGAGGGGATACTCCTTCATACTATTTGATTGATGGGGATGAGTAAATCTATGTGAAAATAGGGTTGTAGTGGATATTATTATGAAATATGAACTCATACAAGAATTTTATGCCTTAATGTGGGAGGTACATCCTAGGGTAAAAAAATTGTACCATGACGTTGCGATGATAGTTTTGGTGTCTAGGCACGGAAAAAGAGACAATATGGTTCGTAATAAGATGTTTCACCTATTAGCAGGTGAAGGTAGATCATCGATGACCTGGAGATCTATTGTAGCAATTCCATATTCCAGAATTGATGGGAGATAATTGAACTATGGATTTCGTGGTTGTTATTCCAAGAACACTTCAGAATAATGACATTATTTGGGTCATTGTGGATCGACTGACCAAGGTTGAACATTTCTTGCCTCTTAGGGAAACCATTTTAGTATAACATATGAGATAATTGTATGTTATGAAGATAGTTAGTTTTCATGGTGTTCCACATACTATAGTTTCAGATGAAAAATCGTGCATTACATCTCGCTTCTAGAAGGTCTTACAGAAGGTTATTAGCGTACAAGTTTTGTAAGGTAAACCCTTTCATCGACATACATATGGGAAGTCAGATCATACCATGAAGGTGTTTGATTATGTGATATCGGCATGTGTACATGATTTTGGTGGTTCATGGGAGAAGAACTAGGCTTTAGTGTAGTCTCATATAAAAAATATTATCAGGAAACTATGTAGACAGATCCATATGAGGCACTTTATAGTAGACCGTGTACATCACTACTATGCTGGAATGTGACAAGTGAGTTCGAGCTATTGAGACCATGTCTTGTACAAGATACATCATAGTCGGTGTAGATGATTTAGAAACACGATCACCTACATTATACTTTGGGTGATCATGTTTTCCTTAATATTTTTAATAGGCTGGGTCACCGATGGATATGGAGGCATGGAAATCTTCCACCAATGTTTTTATGACCATTTCTGGTAGTGTAAGGAAATGGTTGGTGGTGTACCATTTTGACCTTCCATAGAAATTTAGTTCTATGCTTGATGTTTTCCATATGTCACAACCCTGGTCGTATCACCCCAAACTGTGTCATGTGATCAATGTGGATGTGGTTTACCTCTAAATATATGTGTTCTTTAAGGAGCATCAAATACATATGATATATCACAGTGAGAAAGTGTTGAAGGGAAAGAATTTTCTAATAGTTTTTCTGTAATGGTAACATGGAAGTGTTCACGTGGAAACATGGGAACATGAAGAAGGCATGAATATTCAATGGCCCAATCTATTTGTCTTGGAATCATATTGATATTACAGAGTGCAGATCAAGGATAAGTTGTTATAAGGTGGGGGTATTATAAGATCTCAACTATTTATGGAGTCATATAGGGTTTTTTGAAGGCACCTTTGAGGTTTTAAGTACCTTATAATAGGAATTAGGGCTTATGGTGTGTTTGGGTGAGTTTTTAAGAAAAATTAATGAATAGATGGATGTGCACAATTTGCATACAATTTGAAAAACCAAGCATCTAAACCTATGTAACCATGAAATCCTGAATAAAATGATCTTCATGGATAGTGCACAGTTTACCCTAACTCTGTTCCCATGCCAAAATATAACTGTGAACCTAGATAGGGTGTTCTGTACATTTGGTGCATGGTTTATCCTAACAGTGTCCCCCTACATAGGAAACTGTGTGCACGAGTTTTAATTTTTTGAAAATTAGTTTTTAAATCACTCCAACCACTGAAAACCCTTAATTTTGAACTAGTCTTGGGATTAATGAATTATAGGTTGTTAGAGATCCTTCTGTAGGTATTCCATGGTGATTCTATCACCATTCTCCACGATCTAACCCTTGGATTGAAGATCATATCTCTTCCCGATAAGTGGATTTCATCCTATTGTATCTTCTATTCATTCCTCTATCATTCCTTGATATTTTCATGGAACATATTCACTATTTACATGGATATAAAAATATAGATTGAGATCTAGATCTATTATTTTGGATATTGATAAATATTTTCAACATCATCATGATTTTGATCAAAATTTTGGGTTTAGGGATTTAGATTCAGATCGTGATCAACGTCATTGTGTCACTCAGATTTTGGGGATTTATATTGGGATATAATCCATCAAAAAACAGAATTTGGTGGTCTAATTACAAATACTATATTCATGGATTTAATATCTGTAAATGTGATTATTTATTTATAATCTTCCGTTGATAA
This sequence comes from Viscum album, assembly GCA_963277665.1. Taxonomy (NCBI): domain Eukaryota; kingdom Viridiplantae; phylum Streptophyta; class Magnoliopsida; order Santalales; family Viscaceae; genus Viscum; species Viscum album. Next base: position 409,040,788 of record OY728157.1, read on the forward strand.
TTTATTCCTCAACTAGACTAATTAGGAATGTTAATTTGACTTGATGATGCCTTGGAGATATAAATAATTAATTGAGGATTTAATAATGGAACAAAGGGGGCTCCCCAATTATAATTTCTTTTAGAGGTTTTGATTATGGGATTATATTTTGTAATTGCAATATTGAATTAGTTGTGGTAAAATAATTAATTGGGAGAAATTAATTATGAGATGATTTTTGGCTGTGTAAGATAACTAAGGGTGAATTAATTATGTTCCATGATATTAAGTAAAATTATTAATTCTAATAAATAATTATGTAAATTTGACATTTTATTTAGATAATTAATTTTGATGAATTTATTATGGAATAATATTTATGTTATTTAATTAATTAGTTTATGAATTAAATAATAGGTTATGTTCTTAATTAATTATTAGTTTAACTAATGGGCTATGATATGTTTAAATAATTGTGGTAATAGTAAAAGAATTATGTGGTTAATACATGTAAATTAATTAATGATTTAAATGATTGATAATGTGGGTGTTAGACATGGATTCTAGACAGATTTAGAATTTGGGAATTGGATATGAGGTTCTTCGAAAATAGTTATCATAGTATTTGATGTGGGGTACTAGACAACGCAATATACACTAAATGATATTTTGGGTGGTTGACATGGTGTTCTAAACCGAATGAGATTTTGGGTTCTTGACATGGAGTTCAACCCCAAATGAAGAACAATAATGAATTATGATTCAAATGTGAGACATGAATTGAAACTAAGACTAATTTATGATTTAATAATAAATAACAATGCTATAACTATTTAATTATGCACTATATTTTGTTCTTTGGGTAATTGCATACATTTTCTTTTGACTGGACTTGTTTTATAAACCAATGGTGGTTTCCTACTTAGTCGTACAAACACCCTACTCGGATAGCCTGATCGACACCAGAGCAGACATTGTTGTTGCAGGACATGATAAGGGAAATACCTTGGGATAGGTTGTTGTTTAGGAATGAAGCATGATTGAGGGAACCATAAATTGTTCAAGCCTTGTATTGGAGTTGTTGTGTCTTTAGATATTTTTATATTTTAGACACTTGACACATGCATTTTCATAGCATGTTTTCCCTTTCACTGGAGTATTTTATTTCTATTTTTGACTATCATGTGAAATTGTATTAGTCTGGATATTTAAAGGCTTCCTCACTTGTTTATTTATTTTTGATTCTATTGGTGTATTATTCTGATAAAAGAGGGTATAGTCTCCCATTGACTTACATAGAAAAACCTCACTTCATGTTGACACCCTCTAGAATATAGGGAGGCACGCTTGATGGGCATGTGAACCACTAACTCAGGGCACCATTTAGTGGAACATGGGTTTGGATGATACAAATGATATGTATGATATTTCGTTTAAAACATGATGGTATATAAGTAATTTAATGTATGAAAGGGTCTCTTATTCTATAAAATAGGTATAGAAATACATTGAAGGTTATAGATATATATGATTTGGATTTGTTATTTTCTTTAAGAAAGTGAAATTTTAGGTGGTTTATTTTTATGTCGATTGATTCCATTATGGAATTATCTATGAATTTAAGGATTTTGTAGTTTCAAATTTTCAACAAAAAAATGAAAAAATATAATAATTTTATGAAAACATGGAATAGATAATTTTCCATTATAATTATGTTTTCCATCATCACACAATGAAATTATTCTATAATAAAGTTTGGTTTTGTGTTCAAAATTGATAATATTTGATGAAAAATAGAATAATGTTTTATCTAATTAGAAAGTACTTTATTTTTGGAGAATGATTCAATTAAAAATAAATGTTTATTATTTTTCACTGAGGATGAAAAATGATTTCAAAACATTTTATAATGAAGCGTATACAAAGTTGAGGAATGAAAATGTGGAAAAAAAACTTGGGGACCCCATGTTAGGTCTTTATAAGGACATGTTCTTATATTTAAATAGGACACACATATATTTTTAAATTATGAAGAGAAAAAGACTTATAAAATATATATATTTCATAAATAAAACATTATTTAAATTCTGATGAAATTTGTGGGAAGAAATCATAGAGACATTCATATTACAGATTAATAAGAATCTCTTCAAATATAACCATTATCAATTGTTCAAATGATTCATCATTTCTATTTTCATCAATAAGTTGTTCCATATAATTTTCTTTTTTTGACTTATTCCATCATAACCAGAACATTACGATACATATAAATCTATTGTTTCATTTGAAAATGAGAAATATTATATTTTATAAGTTGAAAATATATTTCGAAACATGTTCATGATCATTTTATAGAACGAATGTTGTAGTATTGGAACATATATTTTAGAAGTGTTTAAAAGACTGAAATTAATTTGAATAAATGGATAGAGGAAGAATCAAAATAATAATAATAATAATAATAGAGTACAACTTAGACCTCATCATTATATTTTAAATAAAAATAAACTACTTGGTTAGAAGGTTCTGAAAAATAATAGAGTTAAAATATTAAACTAGAACAATCAAAATTTCTATAAAAATTTATCACGAAATGTTTAATCTAATAATAATGTTTTTTTGTTGATGTATCAATTTTTGAGTATAAAAATTATTAAGATAAAAAAATTTGATGGTGGCCCTACCATAATTCATGATTTTGACATCTAATTTGATTCAATATTTTCTACAACTAGTGAATAAGATCAATTTTTTAAACTTAGATTTACATAATTTAATGACTACATGACAAAAATTGTTGATGAAATTCTATATATTCATAGTAAAGAATCATTTTTCATGAATATTCAATGGGTAATCTTTTTATTAGAAAACATTGAAGTTCAAAATCAGTTAGCAGAAACATTTCTCTAGAATAGAGTTAACATTAAATTCTTCAATATTGATTATAATATAGGAAGATGAAGAACAAATAAAATTGATAGAAGGAAAAAAATAAAAAGAGTCTTAATTACTCATAATTATGAATTTGAAGACATTACTAAGTAAAATTTTGACATCGATGGTTCTTTTTGAATGATTTCATTTTATGTTTTTGAGATGTTTAATATTATTGAATAGTTGATGTATTTTTCAAAATATTAATTTCATGAAATCTCATAATCAATAAAAATTAGTATTTTTACTGAATAAGAAATTTTTTATGTTTTATTTTTAAAATTGAAAAACCTGTTTTTTGAATAAGCGGTTCTCATTTAAATATAACATATTCAAAATATCCATCTTCAAGATTATATTTATTCCAATTTGGAATCATATCAATTGTAGTTACAGAATAATCAAGATTAAATTGTAAGGTTGAATTTAATTGTAATGAAATTATTATTTAATGATTAATTTTATATGAATTATTACTCTTGTAAAAGTCAAACCATTGAATAAATATTTTTTTGAATGAATAATTAATCATATAATTTTCGTTTTATTGTATTTCAGATCAATATTTGTTAAATGTTATTTCTATATTCTCAAATGAATTTTTATAGATACTAAATTATTTCACATACTAGTTTCCATACCATTTCAAATACCTTATACCTCACATAATATTTTTTAAAATAAAAAATTTGGGAATTTATATAAATATATTATAGAAAAGTATTTATTATTTGATGTTATTATCTTATTAGTTCTCTAAAAATATTTTTAGGAAAATTTCTCTGAAAAAAGAGATGTTACAATGATAGGGGAGATAAGAAAGAATGTGGGAGAATGTCATTAATGTTGATAAATAGAAGTTGTTTAATATATATTAGAATTTAATGTTTTTAAGGATGTTTTTTCTTCATCTGTTATGTTTTCGTCTTTTCAAAAAGGGGATATGGGTGTGTGGAATTTTATACTTTTTACACATTCTATGCATCATTTTTAATATCACAACTCACATTCATAAAAACATTGTCTTCATAAAAATATATTTACAAAGGATTATTGAATGTTTTTTTAGAAATTTTTTAATTCTAATAGATCCAAAAATCATATTAATATGATGAATATAAAATTTTTACATGGTGTTTTATCCATCAGATTAATGTTATCCTATTATTCATATTGGGAAATTATAGTCTATCATACTGACTATATCTAGACAATAATACATACTACATCAAATTCATTTTATTGATGAAGTTCTATCAATTATATGAATAATTTTTTGTCAAACTGATTGGATAATCCTTGACCATATGATTCATGAAGTTATTTCCATCAAAATGACTATGTGTGATCAATCATATTGATTAAATCTACTTCATCATATTTATAATCTCTTATCAATCAGATAGATATGGTCATGTGAAACAGACAGAATATGTTTAATCCATCAGATTGAAAAATGATAGTTCATTTAAATTATTATGTTTATTCCATTCTATTAGATTAATATGTTTCCTCAACCATTTGACAAAAAAAATGTATTCCATCAAAAGAATATTTTTTATAATCAGATGGTCACAATTATTTAAAACAATAAAACAAATTTTATATAATTGTGATGATGAAATCAAAATGATATTCTATATTAACATATATAAGATCTTGAGAAGTCAGGGTGGATTTTACATGATGTCTTTGAAACAAACTCTAAGAATAATGAAATATAAATGATATAGTTATTCATATATGTCATCTGAATTTTTGAACCATTGATAAAATTAATTTCCATCTTAGCTGGTATCTTTCTTAATCTATTGTATCATCTTGATATATAATCTATATAAATACTTAAATTGTTCTTATAAGGAATATAAATGATTATTTTAAATTTCATGGATCCCTTTTCATGTTATTTATTTTCTGAATTGGGTTTATAGGGATTTCGGTTATTGGAATACATTTAATTCCGATAATGATGATTGAGGGGTTATGGGCCTTGATTATTTGAGCTAATTATGTTATTTATGACCAAAATATTTCTTTCTACAGAAAATAAAAACTTTTTGGTTAGGATGAAAACTGGAGAAACACAAAGTCCTGATTTATGACTTCCTTATCTCTAATGTTTAATGAGATTAATTATTTTTTATATATTTTTATAAGTTATTATTACTTTTTTAATTCTATGCTAATAATTATTTTTTAAAAAAATTATAAAATATAGATTTAAATTATATAAAAATGTTTATTGTATTATACTTTAAACACTGATATTTCAAATGAAAATTGTGTCTAATTAATAAACACTAAATATCAGATGATATCTATATTTGATAAAAAAAATTTAAGAGGTTTGGGATTTTATTTATTTTATGTTTTCAGAGTAAAATTCCCCAAATATTGGATCCATTATATACTATTTTATCCTACATATAAGAAAAATGGGTTGTATACACATAATATTAATGAAAATATATGTATAAAATAAAACATGTCTTAAGGAATGGGAATTAGTGATGAACCCCATAAATGCGTATGAATGCATTATAAAAAAAATTAACTTCATGAATAATTTAACTATATTAATTATATATATACCACATAAAATTAGTTCAATATATATTTCATATTTGATTATCATTGAAATATAAAATATTATTAATTTATTCTTTAGTTTTCATTCATATGTATATTCCATCTAATAGTTCGATCATTTTCCCATAACATGTTATGTAAATTTACCATAGTAGTAAGAATTTAGAAATAGATTCATAATATATTTATTGTTAATATTTTAATGTAAATTTTTTTAATTAAATATATTCATAAATACAACCATATTTGGTGGTTATGATAATTGAATCTAATTTCTCATGGTGGTTCCAGTTCTCACACATGCATGATCAACGTAACCATTTCACAATGAATAAGTGGAAGAGAAGTTAAATGATTATTAGAAATTTAAAAAATCATATTCATATTGTTCATATCATATTTATTAATAAATTAATTCCTTTTGATCATATGTTAATGGTCTTTATGAACAATGTAATGGGTCACTTTGTGGAGGCATTGGTCCTCAAAATTCCCAAACAATGATCTAGATTTTCTTTAAGGGTGGAGAGGAATAAATAAAGTATAATTCACTAATATAATAACATTATATTATAATAAATGTTTTAATTATGTCATATTTTTAATCAAATAATAGATTTTTAATATGATTATTACGTGTGAAAACATAATAAAGAGTTAATATATACATTGAATTCTTTTTCATTCCTTGAAAAAATTCCTTGGAAATGAAGGTAATAACCTAACATAGTGTGAAAATATTATTAAAAAACACAAGGTGGATTATGTGCTAAGATATTTTGAAATAGTTCAAAAACATTATCAATGGGATAGTTCAGGTTTGAATTATTTTATGTGACAACAATTTCATAAGATAATAAAAAGGAACATTTCTAACCACCGTACGTATTTTTATAATGGAGTATCAGGGGTGTCTTAATTTCTAAAAAGGCTCAATAAATTACTTCAACACATTGTTTAAAAATTTTATATGGGTTTTACCACTATATTTTTTTATATTTTACTCTTTAATTTTTCTGCAATATTACTAGTTTTTAACTTTGGGAATTAATGTTTTATAAATAGTATATAATAAATCATATAATAGATTTTTTGGTGTTCTAGAAGGAAATAAACCACTATTTTAACCAATTAAATATATAAATATTGTACAGTTTTGTTTAATATTATAACAGTTAATTAGTAGACTACTATTTTAGTAGGAATATACCATTTTTCAACATTTTTGGTTATAAATATTTCTTAATATTGATTAAAAAGCAATACTCTGTTGATATATTTATTTTTGTTTTAATGCTTCATATAATACTCATTATTTAAATATTTATGTTCTATTTTTTATATAAATTAAATAAGAAAAATAATTCTAAAATAATTGTTTCAACAATATTTAAAAAATTCAAATTGATCTTAATAATAGATATTTATAGTGAAAAATAAAATTGGAAATATTAATTAATTTTTAATTTTATTTATCACAAATATAGGAATTATCTTATAAAATAAACAATTAGTGTTTATATAATTTAATTTTAATGATAACACATGTAGTGAGACACAACTCATTTTTAAGAAAAGTGTGTTTCTATTCATAATGATTATGTTTTCAAAAAATATTAACATGATATTTGTTCACATGATATTAAAGATGAATATAATTTTTCATTTAAGATTTATGGGATATTGAAATAATTCCCAAATCCTAATTTCTAGTTGTGTAAATTTAGTTAATGAAACAGAGGAAAAATAAATTCCCCAAAATATTTATTAAAATTATAAAATTAAATTCAAGGATTTTATAAAATAGAAATAGTTAATATAAATTAATTATTTTATGTTATAGGTAAAAATATGTTATATAAAAATGTTTTCAAAAAACATTTATGCCATATAAATTTGGGAATTTTTGAAAATTCAATATTTTTCACGATTCTCCTTAAAAATAAATATTTATGAAAAATACCATAAATAAATATGAAGATAATATTTTCATTATAATTCAAAAAAATAATTTGTTTTTTAAATTAAAATATTAAAATTTTTAAAATTTGTTTTTAAATAAAAATATTAAATATAATGACAATATTTTTTAATAGAAGATGAAAAGTTGTAAAAATATGTTATTATTATATAGAATTTTTATAAAAATAATAATTTTATCATTAATTATTTTATATCATTTTTTGAAATTATCATTTAAAAATTATAATCTTATTTTTTAATATGAAATACAATGCATAACAAAAATTTATTATTAATCACAACAATTAAATAAGATTTTTATTTGAAAATAAACACTATAGACGTATATATATTATATTATTTCACAACTCTTCTACTATTATTCATATTAATTAATTGAAAATATATATATTTAATATTTTTTTAAATCACAATTTTTTTAGTTTATTTTATTTTTGTATAGAAATCATACAAAATAAGTTCAAATCATTAGAAGACAATATATATTAAAATCATAAGTTTGTTCAACTCTCATATGTTAAATAAGTTGAATTATCAAAATTTTAAAACTAATATATTCATAAAAGTTTATATTGCGATATCATATTTGACCATACAATATTGGTTGATCATGGGTCGATTTTTCATGTGAAGTGAAATTTCCCTATATGCAATTTGATATAATCCATTTGTAAAAATATATATTCTATTATTAATAAAATATAGAATAAATTGAAGAGGATATAAACCTATAGGGGAAAATATTCCTAAAATATTAATGATATTTAATATACCATTAATATAAGAGTTTTACCACAACCACATTTTCTTATATCTCAACACATTATAGGTGAATGAATATATGACATTAGTCACTAATGAGTTAAATGTGAATGTTCACTATCAATCATGACAAAAAAAATTCATAAGATTTTCCTATTTCACCTAACCAATGACGTGTTTTTTCATTTAGATTATATTACCCATGGATTGATTCATTGGGTTTCATAGTGAACTAATTTCACACTTATAAAACATAAAACCCTTTTTCAATCCTTTGGAAAGACATTATGTTTCCTCACCATATCAATATTATTCCCTAAAAATATGTTTTCTTGATTCCAAAATTTACAAATGGTAATACATTTTCCAGTCTCCTGGAGTCTGTTACCTTGATTATTTTTCCCACATTTTTTACAAATATTTGTTTAAATATCCATTATTTTACAACATTCATGAACTAAATTCCCATGGGTCTCCATTATTATATTCTTTGTTAAAATCATAATTTTAATTATAATAACTTTTTCCATTATGATTCATGGTATTTGGTTTGTGAAATAAATGAAATTTATAAATCCAAGTCTTATTATATTGGCATTATCAACGAGGTAATCATAATAATGTCCATTGCGACCAGGGTTTACTTGCCTCTTTCTAGTTTCATTCACCACTAAAACCTAATGGTTAAACATTAGAAAAATATATATTAAAATCATATAGGGAATATTATAAAAAAAACATAAAAGAGATTCATGAATATAACCTTTTACCCTTTTTCATTATCACATTTTCTAGAAGATCCTATAGTTCCACCTATATCAATTTCATCTTATACATTTCTATATTAAGTTGGGTTATATTTTATTTCTCATACAATTCCCTCAATTTATATAAAAATCATCCATATAAGATGGTTAATAAAGAAAATATGATCAAAAAAGGTAAATACCCTAGTAGTTTCTAGTAATATGGCTTGTATTTGGCCTAGTCACAATGCTTTAGAGTTATCCCTATGTCTATAATCAACCACCCCTTTCAAGATGATTGCAGAATGGTTTATTTTTTCTATAGATTCATCCATAGGCTACTATCTAGACTAAGATATAATTTATATGAAATGAATATTCTCTAGTATTAAAAAAATGGATATTATCATATTCATAGACTTAACCATTATACTTATCCTTCGGGATTTCACTAATATTATCTAATATAAATCATTAAAAATGACTACACTAATCCTAAAGTATAACTATACAATATATTGATAGCATCTTTGATTGCGTAAATTAAAAATATTATTATTTTTCATTTCTCTAATATTTTATAAATTACATATCACGATAATATAACATTTAATAGATAAACTTTTTCATTAGTGTCTTTAGGGACAAGATACATTGGAAACTATTTTTAAAAATCATTTAGACATATATCCTTAATCAAACTCTTGTAAAACCCCTTTATAGATATATTATATGTTATAATAATCTTTATAACTAATGAAAATGATAATTAAAATATGGGTTACCTAAATTACATAGTAAAACAATACATGTCAACATGATCTCAGGTGTTATTTCCTAAGTATAAGATAATATATGAGAGTTGAAAAATTTATTATTAAAATAATATGTAAAAAATATTATTATATAAAAAATAACGAAATGATAATTTATTTTATAAGAACAGACATTTTCCATGATAAAATAGTGTTAGATAATCACAAAAACATGGATGATATATAATATCATAAGTTAATGGAATCATAAGAACAGGGAAACAACATATTAAATAACATAATAAACATATGAATAGGGTCACACCCAAGACCATTATAAAAATTTGATAATTTTATTGTAATTTTTTTTCACTCCCCATTACCATAAACATGGTGGATAATGTACAATAGAGGATTAGGTTCACTCTTTAATTCCCTACATAACTTATCATGAGATATAAATATTTACATGATGTTTTGGAGGGATATATAATAATTTTGGACCATCCTATCACATAATGAATTGTTCTTATAATAACCTTTCATGCTCTATAAGTGTTGGATAAGGTCCCATATCATAATATTAACATTCCACAGTACCACATATAACATATCATGAGATATAGTGAAACCATATATAAATCTCAAACAACATCAACCCCATGGGAATTAAATGAGTTTCAGAATTTTGATTTCATGGAAAACCCAAATGAGAATCATCAGGATTTCCAAGAGAAGAATGAATTCATTTGTTTTTAAATTAATTAATTTATTATTTTCATTGGTCATAATTATGGTGTTAAATTTTATAAATTTAATGAGATATATTTAGACATGAATAATTAAACATGAACTTATTTGGTACAGATTTTATGAAATAATTGAAGTTTGTTTTACGTAATTAAAGCACACAATAATTACTTTAAAAAAGGTATTTATCCTGTATGGTTCTCTATAAAATATTAAAATTTTTTAATAGCTATTGAATCTTTAAGAACATTTTATGGTTGTGATTTATAACATTATATCTTAAATAGGAATTTTTCTATAATTTGGGATTACGTAAAAGTGGGAATTTTGAAGAGAATAAAAAAATTTATATGTACACTATTAAAATGGATAGATAACTATGTATATATATATAATGGAAATATATAAATATATAAGTTCTACATGTGAATAATATTTCATTTAATGGTAAAAAATAATGTTAATCTATAACTAGAAATTCTTGAATGACGTATGGAAGATCGCATTTTATTGTTTAGAAAACCATTTCTCAAAATCTACCTTGCAATGAAAATTTATTGAATATATGAAAAATTAAATATTATTTTCAATGAGTTAAAAACTAATTTGGTTTCAAATTAAAAATTATAACAATGGTTGGATTGGAAATTATTATCAAAGAGGGGGGGACCCTTTATTTAAATGTATGATAATTTTTCATAACAAAGATTCATAATATAAAAGGATTAGAAAAAAAATTATTGAAGAAATGAATTTTAATTTCACCTCACATTATTGAAAATGGTTGAAACATATGAAATTAAATATAAAAATCATGGAATAACATTTTTACTCAAAATATCTTATTGATTTGTGATAGGACCTTTCAAAATTTGTAATTTTTGAAAAAATATTCATTGGGAACTTGAAATTCATATGGTTCTATAAATAAATTTTTTTAAATAATAATTTAGTTTAAAATAAATTCTAGTTATGTATATACACCTTATAAATAAGAAATGATTTCCTACTGTTAAAACATATCTCATGAAAGGGAAACTGGTATGGAAACTCCTTTGTGTAAAGAATAATTCTAATAATTTCCCCATGAAGGAAAGCATGACTCAGTTTGATGTTAAAATAAAATGAATTATGATTGTACCTGATATAAAATATCAAATTGGTAGTATATACAACAATAAAAAAATTATGTACATAATAGAACATGTTCATTAAAGAAGGATATTTTGTTACAAATCCCATATAGATTACGATAAACTGAAATAAAACCACTATAAAAAGAGACAAATCATGCAGATGAATTGAAAATAAACTGAATAAGGATAATTAATTCTATTTTAAATATAATGGGTAGTATAATCCAATTTAAATTAGAGGTGTGAAAATAAAACATGTCTCGAAGAAGGACATTTTGAGATGAAATTCATACCTATGACTGAAGGCATTTTTCACCATCACATAAATTCCATAATAATTTATTTATGATTTTTATATATATTCCCAACAACCTTATTTTTAATTATTTAAAATTAAATAGTCCTCTAACTATTATATATTTTCTATTTATAATATTTTTTATTTCCTCAGTCATTAACATGATGTTGTTTGGAGAATTTTCTCATTAGTCAATATAAATGTTGAAAATTATAGATATAATTTTGAAGTATTTTCATTATATATATAATATTAATAATTTTATATACATAATTATTATATGTTAATTATATTTTAAAATCAAAAAACTAAATGGGTGACGTTAATGTAATGTCAATGATCAGTGATGTTATAATAGTCACATAGGCAGGATAAATGATTATAGTTCTCAATGAATAAAAAGAAAGAATCATAAATAAGGATTTAAATTTTTTGAATCATAGATATATTATTGATATAAAATTTATTCATCCATTAATTATTTTTTTCAAAAATGAATTTTTGTGGTGATTAATAGAAGTCATCGATTTGATGAGGCAACAGTTTTTGCAATGCACAAAAGACACTTTTTATTTTTCATAGTGGATAACGTGGAATGAATAATTATAATTCCTTTAATATAATACCATATCAATATATTTACAATAATTATGTAATTATTTTGATTTTTATATATGTGGTATTTAGGTACAACAATTTCAGGGAAAACATAAGAATGAGATACTTCTAACATTAGAAACATTATATTTCCTTGAAAAAATCCTTGGAATTGAAGTGCTTTTGATTTTATTGTGGGATCATGGTATTATTAATTTGTGAGGGATTTAATATAGAGGTTATTTTCATATATTATAAAAGAAAACATTGAATATTTAGTTTTTTTAAAAAGGTGTATGTGGTGCCCATTATAAGAGAAGAAAAATGAACTTTTAGAAACACCCATTATATTTTAATAAATATTTGACACTGTGCCATGTTTATTGTATAAAAGGATTATAAATAATTGATTTTGAAGTCTATTTACATCTATAGAGACTCAAAAATGGTTTTAGAAATGTGTTCTAAACCATCTATAGTGTTTTAAAATTATGTTTTAAAATTATACTGTTTAAATTTAAATTAAGTAACTAAATTTTAACTATGTGATTTTATGTTTTATTAAAACCATAATATAATCCATAATAATAAATATGAGTATAATAGTTCATAATTTAACCAGTATATATTCCATTCTATATCATAATATTATATAATTATATTTTAAATTAAAAATTTTAATGTGTAGAAAAACAGTTTTAGTAAATAAATATAATTTTATAAATTATGGATTATTGATTACAAAGTAAATGATCATTAATATATTTATTTATGTTTTTATATCTCATAAAAAATTCATTATTTAATGGTTATATAATGATTTTTTTAGATCCTTTATTTATAAATAATTGTAACAACATTATCATGATAATTATAATTAATCCAAATAATCAAAATTTTGCACCGAAAATTAAAATTTTTCATGTTAAATATCAGTGAAAATCTATCACAAATTTCAGAATATTTTTATGCAATTAACTATCTATTTTTACGGAGATAAATATTAATGTAAACACCTGTAACACGTTAGAACCCATTTATAAGAAATGTTTAATTTAATGAATAACTTATATATATTTTAAACTATAAGGCCCCAACCTAAAATTTTACTTAATCTTGAGTTAATGCAAGATTACACATTGAGTATCTTCTTAGGTTTGGAGTTTTAGAGAATTAGAACTTAAAACATGCATTACATTCCACATTTAAACAAAGTTGTTACATAAAGATAGTATTCATTTTTTTCCATCAACGGAAACATATTTAAAATAAAACGTGGATTCTTTCATGACACTTCATTGACATTATCATCATATCATGTAATTTTCCCTTGACCTATGAAAAAAATTTGAAAAAAAACATGGGATGAGCTTAAAAAGCTTAGTAAGGGTTATAAAAAATGGAAAGGAAACATGAGTTCATATATACATAAGAATGAAATCATATTTATACATAAAACATAGTCACATTAACATACCTCATCAAATCATGAATAAATCGTAGAAATCATAAGACATAAAAGGTAACATGAGGAATTCATAACATTCTTACATAGGGAGTAACCCTTTTGGTTACATTTGGAATACCCACCACAGTATATTCCCTAAATCTCTTCGGAGAAACATTAATGTTTCACTCCTTCGCGTTACCCAATTCATTGGAGAGCTATATCGGGCTCACCCACCCTTAGTTTATCACGGAACCAACCGTTTTCATAACAATTCCCAAGAACCATAACATAAACATATCACATAAAACATGCATAAAGTAAACAAAACATTTCCACATTTCAATCAGAATATAACATTTTAGGATATTTAAATAATGAATCCATTCAAAAAGAAACCATTTCCAAAACCATTTAAAACATTTAATAAAGAGATTTTTGAATCAAAGTTTCCCATACCACCTTGAAGCTTTAAAAAATTTTAAACCATTAATATCCATATAAATAAATCCTTAAAACCATTTTGATAACATGGATATTAATAATAACAAATCATTAAAACATTTAAAGTGATATTTTGGTTAAAGGGTTTTTACCAAAATTATAGACAATTGAATATAATAATTGAGGAATAAAATTTAGTCATAACTTTATAATATCATGAGAATAAATGGATTCATGATATAATATTCCAAAGGACATTAAATACGCCATATAAGAGTGAATTGGTGCATAAAAACAATTAAGTCTCAATAGAAATGTAAAATGTGGTGAAATCCCTTATAAAGATGTTATCCTTAAATTAAGGATAAATCAATCTCAAAATTATATGTGAAAAATATAAATACACCCAATATAAGTGGATATTAAGTGTAAAAAAATAAAAGGTCATTCACAAATATTCAATGGATGACATATTCAATAACTACATGTTGAACCCAAAGAAATCAAAATTCGGTTAAAAAGTTCCCTTGGTAAAATTCTACAGCCTAACGACATCACTTCAAAATTCAGAAAATGAGTTGATGGGAGATAAAAAGGGTATCTAATCACATGGACATAAAATTTACATCAATATGTATATAAAAGAACATATCCCGACATAATAGTATGTGAATTAAAAGACATAACAAAAGAAATCTTTTAAAAAGAGGAGGGTGAAAGGTCCCCTTACCGAGTTGGGTAACTTTCGAAACGTACACCCCATGGAAGAAGGGTCATACAATGAAGATGTTAATACCCATAAATGAAATTATAATACAAAAAGTGTATAATAATGGGCATTACATAAACCACTCAAAGGAAATAGTGGAAAACGTAGCATAAATGTCACGAGAATAAAAGTGAGTTGAAAAATCCCTTACGAAAACTTGGCAGGCTAACATTGCCACATAAAACATCCAAAAATAGATTTATGATATCAAATAGGGTCTTTAATAATATTATCATAAAAATTACAGTATTAGGAATATGAAATAACATCCCCAGTCATAAGAAAGATGAGCTTAAAATAAATGACATAAAAGAGAGTACTTAAAAAAAGAGAGAGGTTAGATCTCTTACGAAAATTCGGCAGCCTAACAGCGCCACTCAAAACGTCCAAAATGGATTGATGTGAGGAAATAGGGTCTCTCATCATATGAACATAATAAGTACAGTAGGTTTAATATAAAATAACAACCCAATCATAAGAAATATGAGCTTAAAAGGAATGGCATAAAAGAGTGTACTTAAAAAGAAAGAGTGGAGTAGGATCCCTTACCTCAAGTCCGACTTGTCTTGTTCATTTCTTTATATTCATGAATAATAAACTTTGGTCAATTTATAATTTCATAAGTACCTCCTTTATAGATTATTATTCAGTTCATATCACATATTATAACGTTATAATAATTGTTTAATAATGTTAGTTCATATCAGACGTTATTGTCGATGTTTGGTACATGAGTCAAAAATGAACTTGTTTGAAAATTGATTGTCCATGTAGTTATAAGTAAATAATTTCTAGAATTGTATTAATGATTTAAATATAATATATATCCATTAAATATTCATTTTATACTATTCCACATCATTTGGAGATAAAAAACGAAAATCACCGTTCATAGAGACAGTAGGACGTACGTATGCAGGAACGCTACTTTCATTTTTTTGTCATATTAATGGAATTAAAAATAAATGATATACATATATATATATATATATTATAATTAAAGTATAATATATATGTTATATAGGTCACATATTTTCATTACTTTCATTCTTTATACATTCTATGTATTGCATGTACGAGTCACATCACTTGAGTGGGCGGTAGTCCACACTTCCTCATATGAAATTATCGCTTTTACACAACATGAAATGAATAAATGTATGTTTTAAATATAAAATAAAAAAGAATATAGTAAAAATAAATACCATATATATCATATATAAAATACAGTTACATCATAATGGCCACCTTTAAGGGTGTTAAAAGAATATTGAACAATCATCGTTTCGTGAGGCAGAAAATCACCAAAAACAGAAATGTTATGTTCTTTAACCATTAGACGAAGGTGTGTGTTATTGTAGCCATAATAATTATTATAAAAATATCCTAGTATATTTTCGATAATGGAGTTGTTACAAATTAAATGAATAAAAAGAGTTTAGGGGGTTGGAGAAGCAAAATAAAACAAAAGGACTCAAATGAAGACATTACCTTAAAATCGGGTAACTACCTTTGGTTTGAGCTCAAAGGCTTCCTTGGGAATACATATGCCCAAAGTGAGGTTTCTAAGAGTTAGGGAGGGATTTGGAGAGACAAAATGGGTAGGGGTTGGCCGATCCAAAGGCGTTGGATGTGTGGGTAAGGACGTAGAGGTGGGGGCCTTTTATAAGAGGAGTGGAGGGGCACTCTAGGAACGTAAAGAAATGTTACTTTATTTTAGAATGAGTTTCAGATTTTTATGGTCCCATATTGATTTTTTTCTAGGATAAGGTGATAAGGGTTCGAAATATACCCATCCAATAGGTTTTTTACATGTGTAGGTCTTATATATTACATTTTCTTTCCATTTTATTTAAATCATTAAATAATGAGGTCATCGCTGCATCATCATGATGTCAGAAATAATTTAATTTATTTAATGTCTAAAAATTATAAAAAAAATACTACGATGTATTAAATCGTTTTTTCTTTCCAATTAATATTTATAGTCAAAAATATGACTTGTATAACCCCATTTAAAATTGACTTAGTAAAACATCTCATGTTTGTGTCATTTTTACTTTAACATTAATTAAAAAGGTATTTATGTCATTTTCCAAACAATGTGGCTCCATGGGGTCCCCAAGTTGACCCATGGATTTTATTGGTCGTCCATGACACATCCAATGTGGGTAGGACATGTTTCTAGGTCATTTCATTTTATTAAAACATTATTCTTACCTTAAACTACACTAATTACCTCTAATCGCGATTAAAAACATAAAAGTTACTATTCACCAAAAATTATTTTAATCCCATTGAACACGATTTTACTTCTTAATGACAACCATGTATGTCAGATTTTTTAAATTCAAAACATAGAGGTGGTAAAATTTCATTTAAACGAAAAATTTATTTCTTAAGTAGCACTTAGTGGTTTCACTATTCATCAAAAATTGATGTTTTCTAGAAAAAAACCAAAACATCACCCTAAGATATATTTGATATTCAGAATTCAAAAATTATGTCTATTTTAAAAAATTCAAAACATATAAGTTGCATTAATTAATTAAATAATTAATTCCCGCTGTCAGAGCAAATAGCGTGTTTTTATGAAACAATTTGTATCAAAAGATTGACACTAGTTTAAGTGTAATTTCAAACTGAAATTAATTCCAACGACCACTATTGGATTAAATGGGAAAAATATATTCTAATTTTACATTAAATAAAATTAAAAATAAAATTTAATCATATAAATAAATTAGATTAAAAAGTGGTTTTGAATTAAAATACAACATTTTTAACTATACATTAAAAAATGAACTTTATCGGAAAGATACCAAAAATTTACACAAAGTATATTTTGATGTCCCTATTCTAAATAAGAATTTCATTATGTCAAATATAACAGATAAAATTGTCAAAAATTGGATTTAAAATAGGTTTTCCTTCAAAAGGTGGTTAATCGACCTTTTAATGAATATTAGAATGTCTATGCTTAAAATTGGATTCATTCGCATTTTTAATCCTCTAAAATTTATTGTAAAGTGTAAAAATATTTGAAAAAATTATATAATCATTTTGTAGTTAGTTATCTTCATTCCCGCCATTACAATGGTTAGGCGTTAAGTACCATTTAAAATAATATTATCTTATTATTAGAGTGCAACGTAAGATTTCCAAAAAACTCGTTGTTTCATATTGGTACGCCATCGAGCATAGTGTCCCCTTTAAAGTTATATTAATATTTTATTTACAAATATGGATAAATGTGAAAATGTCATATTCATTATTTACCTGGGGTGTTACATCCTTCCCCCTTTTGGGAATTGCATCCTCGCAATTTTAAAATTGGGCTTGGAAACATCCTTGAAGGTCCCACATCGGAACAACAGTCGGTAAAAAAATCACTTTAAAATAAAGATAAGTACAGAGGTCACCCGAGTTAACCCATACTAGGATTCCACGTAGGAAAACATGGACATGGATGAGAAAACATATGGTCATGTTCTGATGGAGAGTGATAGAAAACATGATTAAGAGAAAGTTAACCACAATAAAATTACAAACTTGTGATGGGTTAAACGGTATTCGATTCCCCATTAGGAAAAGTTAATAGATGACATTTTTGTTTTAAGTTACTTTTTATTGAGGAATTTATTCATAAAGAAACATAATCACATATCATGTTGACTTTCTACTTTTATTAGATTCCTTACACAAACTCATATATTCTCCAAAAGATGAGTATTTAGGAAGACTTGTTCACATTAAGAGTACTATAATAAACTTTTAGAGAATCACCTAATCCACAATAGAGAACTATATACTTCCCATGTCTTTAGACTTTAACCAAAACCAAAACCAAAAAGGTTAGTAAAAGATCAGATAATCCAGAAAAGGATAACCCTTTATAAAAATAAAATCTATTCTTAATCTCCAAAATTTGTCCAACAAAACCCAATGTTCAACAAGGACCATCCGATAAACAATTTGCCCATAAAATTCATAAAAGTAAACCAAACTAAGATTGAACCCCAAATATTTGAAGGATTTAGTCACATAGTATTCCATGTTAAACCGTAACATTTATCTCCAAACAACATCAGTTTCTCGTAATGTCTCGTATGAAAAGTAATTAACCTAATCACATATCCTCCAAGATAGTTTAATAAATATCCTTAGATTACCCAAAATCAACTTACTCTTAATTCACAAAATCATCTAACTAAAAAGAATCAGTCTAACTAACCAGGGACATTATGTAGTCCAGTGGTAGGCGATAAATACCAGTTGCACTTTGGTTGTGGGTTCGATTCCCCCATCTTTTTCTGACGTGACGGGTTGTCGCACGGTCTACGTGTTGTCCTTTTTCCAAAACTATATAATTCTTAAAACATTCCCCAAAGCGAGATAAAATCTTCAAAAATAATCATAACATATTTTAACCTCATGATTATCGCATGTATTTTATTTTCCATCATAACATATAATAACACATAATTACCTCAACAGTAAGGATCATATAAACCCTAATGGTTACCTTTATAATTATAACCTGAACATCCACATCAATTGGTCATCTCGTACATGATGCATTACAGAACATACCAAGGTTCAAGTGGTTGATAATGAATCCCTGATAGTTGGTTTAGAACAACCATGAGTTTCCTCATTGAATCCCCCATTTCATCCACTCTCTTAATCAGAGAACCACCACCGTTTCCTTCAAACCTATTGTCACTTTGGTGCCTGCTAGATCCATCCATTCACTAAAAAAAGAAATGTCAGTGTGATTATATCAACAAAACCATCATGTACTAATGAGGAATATATACTTACTCATTCACTTTATCTAAAAACTATGACACTTTCTGAAATCCTAACCATTATGGTAATGTCACTTATGCTTAAAGAATACCCTAACCTCTAAAGTTATCTAAGCAGACCTCTAATACAAACTATAAGTCCCCAGCCTTAAACATTACTTAATCTTGAGTTAATACAATATTACACATTGAGGATCTTTTCAGGTTTAGAGTTTTAGAGAATTAGATCATAAAACATTCATTACATTCCACATTTAAACAATGTGGTTACATAAAGATAGTATTCATTTTTTTCATCAATGGAAACATATTTAAAATAAAAAGTGGATTCTTTCTTGAAACTTCCTTGACACTATCATCATATCATGTAATTTTCCCTTGACCTGTGAAATTTTTTTAAAAAAAACTTAGGATGACAATAAAAATCTCAGTAACAGTTATAAGAAAATGGAAAGTAAACATGAGTTCATATATACATAAGAATGAAATCATACTTTACCCATAAAACACAGGGACTTTAACATACCTCATCAAATCATCAATAAATCATAGAAATCATAAGATATAAAAGGTAAATTGAGGCATTCATAACATTTTTACGTAGGGAGTAACCCTCTTGGTTACGTTTGGAATACCCACCAAAATATATTCCCTAAATCTCTTCAGAGAAACTATAACGTTTCACTCCTTCGCGTTACCCAATGCATTGGAGAGCTATATCTTGCTCACCCGCCCTTATTTTATCACGGAACCACCCGTTTTTATAACAATGCTCAAGATCCATAACATAAACGTATAACGTAAAACATGCATAAAAGAAAACATAACATTTCCACATTTCAATCACAATATAAAATTTTAGGATATTGAAATAATGAATCCATTCAAAAAGAAACAATTTCTAAAACCATTTAAAACATTTAATAAAGAGATTTTTAAACCAAAGTGTCCCATACCACCTTGAAGCTTTAAAAAATTTTAAACCATTATTTTCCATATAAATAAATCCATAAAACCATTTTGAAAACATGGATATTAATAAGAACACATCATTAAAACATTTAATGCGACATTTTGGTTAAATGGTTTTTACCAAAATTATTGACACTTGAATACAATAATTGGGGAATAACATTTAGTCAGAACTTTATAATATCATGAGAATAAATGTATTCATGATATAATATTCCAAAGGACATTATATAAACCATATAAGAGTGAATTTGTGCATAAAAACAATTAAGTCTCAATAGAAATGTAAAATGTGATGAAATCCCTTATAAAGATGGTATCCTTAAAATAAGGATAAATCAATCTCAAAATTATGTGTGGAAAATATAAATACACCCAATATAAGTGGATATTAAGTTTAAAACAATAAAAGGTCATTCACACATATTCAAAGTATGACATATTCAATAACTACATGTTGAACCCAAAGAAATCAAAATTGGGTTAAAAAGTTCCGTTGGTAAAATTCGACAGCCTAACGACATCACTTCAAAATTCAGAAAATGAGTTGATGAGAGATAAAAAGGGTATCTCATCACTTAGACATAAAATTTACATCAATAAGTATATAAAAGAACATATCCCGACATAATAGTATGTGAATTAAATGACATAACAAAAGAAGTCTTTAAAAAATAAGAGGTTGAAAGGTCCCTTTACCGAGTTGGGTAACTTTCGAAACGTACACCCCATGGAAGAAGGGTCATACAATGAAGATGTGAATATCCATAAATGAAATTATACTACAAAAAGTGTATAATAATGGGCAGTACATACACCACTCAAAGGAAATAGTGGCAAACGTAGCATAAATGTTACGAGAATAAAAGTGAGATGAAAAATCACTTATGAAAACTCGGCAGGCTAACACCGCCACTTAAAACATCCAAAAATGGATTTATGAGATCTAATATGGTCATTAATAATATGACCATAAAAATTAAAGTATGGGGAATATAAAAGAACATCCCTAAACATAAGAAATATGAGCTTAATAGAAATGACATAAAAGAGAGTACTTAAAAAGAAATATAGAGGTTAGATGTCTTACGAAAATTCAGTAGCCTAATGGTGCCACTCAAAACTTCCAAAATGGATTGATGAGAGGAAATAGGGTCTCTCATCAGATGAAAATAATAATTACAGTAGGAGTAATATAAATTAACATCCCAATCATAAGAAACATGAGCTTAAAAGGAATGACATAAAAGAGTGTACTTAAAAATAAAGAGTGGAGTAGGATCCCTTACCTCATGTCCGACTTGTCTTGTTATTTTCTTTATATTTCTGAATAATAAACATTAGTCAATTTATAATTTCCTAATTACCTCCTTTAAATTTTATTATTCAGTTCATATCAAATATTATAATGTTATAATAATTGTTTAATAATGTAAGTTCATATCAGACGTTTTTGCCGATGTATGGTAAATGAGTCAAAAATGAACTTGTTTGAAAAATGATTGCCCATGTAGTTATAAGTAAATAATTTCCAAAATTGTATTAATGATTTAAATATCATATATATCCAGTACATATTCATTTTATACTATTCCACATCATTTGGAGATAAAAAACGAAAAGCACCGTTCATGGAGATGGTATGTCGTACGTACGCATGAACGCTACTTTCATTTTTTCATATTAATAGAATTAAAAATAAATTATATACATATATATATATATATTATAATTGATGAATAATATATATGTTATATAGGTCACATATTTTCATTAATTTCATTATTTATACATTCCATGTATTGCATGAACGAGTCACATCACTTGAGGGGGCGGTAGTCCACACTTCCTCATATGAAATTATCGCATTTACACAACATGAAAAGAATATGTGTATGTTTTAAATATAAAATAAAGAAGAATATATTAAACATAAATACAATATATATCGTATATAAAATACAGTTACATCATAATAGCCACCTATAAAGGTGTTAAAAGAATATTGAACAATCATTTTTTCGTGAGGCAAAAAATCGCCAACCACAGAAACAGTATGTTCTTTAACCATTAGATGAAGGTATGTGTAATTTTAGCTCGAATCCATCTTATAAAAATATCCTAGTATATTGAATATACTGGTGTTGTTAAAAAATAAATGAATAAAAAGAGTTTAGGGGGTTGGAGAAGCAAAATAAAACAAAAGGACTCAAGTGAATACATTACCTTAAAATCGGGTAACTCCCTTTGGTTTGAGCTCAAAGACTTCCTTGTGAAGACTTATGGCAAAAGTGAGGCTTCTAAGAGTTAGGGAGGGATGTGGAGAGACACAATTGGTAGGGGTCTTCCGAGCCAATGGCTTTGGATGTGTGGGTAAGGAGGTAGAGGTGGGGGCCATTTATAAGAGGAGAGGAGGGGCACTCTAGGAAAGTAAAGAAATGTTACTTTATTTTAGAATGAGTTTTAGATTTTGATGGTCCCACATTGATGAGTTTCAAGTATAAGGAGATAACGGTCCGAAATCTACCAATACAATAGGCTTTGAGCATGTGAAGGTATTAGATATTACATTATCTTTCCATTTTATTTAAATCGTTAAATAATGAGGTCATCGCTACATCATCAAGCTGTCATAAATAATTTATTTATTTATTGTCTAAATATTATAAAAAAATACTATGATGTAGGAAATATTTTTAGCATTCCAATTAATATTTATAGTCAAAAATATCACTTGTATAACCCCATGTAAAAATTGTTTTAGTAAATCATCTCATGTTTGTGTCATTTTTACTTTAACATCAATTAAAAAGGTATTTATGTCATTTTCCAACCAAAGTGGCTCCATGGGGTCCCCAAGTTGACCCATGGATTGTCTTGGTCGGCCGTGATACATCCAATGAGGGTAGTACATGTGTCTAGGTCATTTCATTTTATTAAAACATTATTCTTACCTTAAACTACACTAATTACCTCTAATCACGATTAAAAACATAAAAGTTCTATTCACCAAAAAATTATATTAATCCCATTTAACCACATTTTACTTCATAATGACAACCATGTATGTCGGATTTTTAAAATTCAAAACACAGAGGTGGTAAAATTTAGTTTAAACGAAAAATCTGTTTCTTAAGTACCACTTAGTGGTTTCACTATTCATCAAAAATTGAAGTTTTCCAGAAAAAAACCAAATCTTCACCCTAAGATATATTTGACATTCCGAATTCAAAAATGATGTCTATTTTAAAAAATTAAAAAAAAATAAGTTGCATTAATTAATTTAATAATTAATTCCCGCTGTCAGAGCAAATAGCGTGTTTTTATGAAACAATAAGTATCAAAAGATTGACACTGCTTTAAG
Organism: Viscum album; assembly: GCA_963277665.1. Classification (NCBI taxonomy): domain Eukaryota; kingdom Viridiplantae; phylum Streptophyta; class Magnoliopsida; order Santalales; family Viscaceae; genus Viscum; species Viscum album. The sequence goes on from OY728157.1 coordinate 409,065,133, forward strand.
TCCAATATCAAAATGAAATTAATTCCAATGACCACTATTGTAGTAAATGGTAAAAATATATTCTAATTTTACATTAAAAACAATTCAAAAGATAATCTAATAATATAAATTAATTAGATTAATAAGTGGTTTTGAATTAAAATACAACATTTTTCACTATTCATTAAAAAATGAACTTTATCGGAAAGATACCAAATATTTACACAAAGTAAAATTTGATGTCCTGATTCTAAATAAGAATTTTATTTTCTGAAATATAACTAATAAAATTGTCAAAATGTGGATTTAAAAGAGGTTCGCCTTCAAAAGGCGGTTAATCGACCTTTTAAAGAATATAAGAATGTCTACGCTTAAAATTGGATTCATTCGCATTTTTAATCCTCTAACCTTTATTGTACAGAGTAAAAATATTTTACAAACATATATAATCATTTTGTAGTTAGTTCTATTCATTCCTGCCATTACAATGGCTAGGCGTTAACTACAATTTAAAATAATATTATCTTATTATTAGAGTGCAGCCTAAGATTCTCAAGAAACTCGTTGTTGCATATTGGGTACGCCATCGAGCATAGTTTCCCCTTTAATGTTATATTAATATATTATTCACAAATATGGATAAATTTGAAAATGTCATATTATTTATTTACCTGGGGTGTTACATATACAATTTTCAATGTTATTAATTGAAATGGTTTTAATTAGATTATTATTTTTCAAACAAAATATATTTGAAATTAATATAAATAAAAAACATATTTTCCCCCTAAGTAAATTTAGTTAATGAAATGGATGAAAATTACTTTTCATAAAATGTTACATGACTTTAAGAAATTATTTTCAAGGGTTTTATATATTCAAATATTATTTTTTAATTCCTATAATTTAAATTAAAAAATATAAATGTTTTATATAAAAATGGTGTAATGAAATTTTATGTTATATATAATTGACAAAACTAGAAAATCAATATTTTTATCTATTTCCCTATAAATTATTTACATCCCAAAAAATACAAAAAATTATATTTATATATTATTTTCATTATAAATTCAAAAAATGATGACTATATACTGAAATCAAAATTACAAAAAAAATTAATTTCAAATTCTAATTAGAATATATGTATTGTGAATAGTGGATTTAGAGGAAGACAACTCATTTTGAAATACTAGTTTTTGTTATTTTAAAATAATTAGAAACACAACTAATTATATCATAAAAATGTTAATATAAAATTTTATTAAAATAATAATTTAAAAATAATATACTGAATTTAATATAATAATAATTACAACGCATTAAAATATAGATTCTTAAACACAATAATGAATTAAGTAAATGTTTATATAATAACCATTGTATAAATACATGTATTATTGTAATTCTTAATTTGGTTAACCTTCTCTAAATATATTAATTCAATATCTATGAATTATTTTCAAGGAATATCATTGTTTTTTGTTGTACATTGTTTCCTTCAGTGAAAGCTACCAAACATAACCGACATAATTAAAGGAACAATATATTCAAATCTTTGTTAATCACTCAATGATCATAAACTCAAAGTTATCTAATGAATAATTTTGGATCTAAACAATTTATTTTCTAATTCATGAATATTGAATCATCATTTAATCTTTGATGAATGATTTTTCATTTAAAACTTATAATGGGAATATGGTTTTTGTGTGTGTATATCATGTGGCCACTCATAACATTCAAAAATGTTCCCAAGATGTGTCATATTTATTATACCTATGGTTAAAATTGAAATTATGTATCCATTGGGGTTTAATTTATATTAAGTATTATAGAATTAGTATTTGATGTATAAAATAGTTTTCATTGAATGAGTATTATTTATTGAATGTTAAAATATCATAGCAGTTATATAAATTTTTTATTTACTGAAACTGCATAATTTTTTAATAAATGGATAAAGATAGATTGAATAAATTATCATCAATTTATAGATCATATAATACATTATGTTATAATTTTTATGTCTTAATAATGACAAATTAATCAAAGAGGTTGATTATTTGGTACATGAGATGAAATAGAAGTGTAAAAATAATAAAAAATCCTCATGATATTGAAATTAAACATTTAAGATGGATATGATTCAATTATGCAAATTTTTAATTATCTTCTATATCAAAGATAATAGAATAAATCAAACAAATAAAATTTGTGGATAAATATATATAGATTTATTATGAAACTATCAGTCATCTATCAAGGTATTTTTCTACAAACTCGATCACCTGTATGATTCATATAATTGTACATTAATTGTTTTATATATATTTATATAATTAAAAATATGAATCATAGTATTAACATATGTATAAAAAATAAATATAAAATATAAAAAAATTATACCTATGTTAAGGAAAATTTCTTATGGTTAGAAAAAATATGTTGATGAGGTTCAAAATCGCTTAATAGGGGATAATTTAAAAAAATGCGATTTTTTACAGATATTAATTTAACTAAATATTATGTTAACATGAACATGACACAAACAACAAAAAATAAAATAAAAGAAACCAAATATTAGAAATAGAAAATTAATAAACACTGGTAATAATAAAAATAATAATAAATTTATATTCATTCATATTACTATATATATTTTTTTGATAAAATCTATTAATCATTCAGAAAATAATTATTTTTATTTGAATAAAATCATTCAGTGTAATAAATGTATATTTTCATGGTGTTATATATTTTAATAAATTAATAACATTAAATAATGATGATTTTTAATATTTTAATGTATAAACTCATATATTATCAATTATCTACCTATAAAAAAATAAATAATTTTTGTCTATGATATTTCCAGTCATAAAAAAATATCTTAAAATATATTTATTCATTTTGTTTTTCAATTTTATATTGCAATTATTTTTACAATTATTATAAATTTAATATCATTAAATTGTTTTCATATTTAGAATAATCAAATAAAATTTTCAGAAAAAAGATTTTTTTAATTTATTTAAAAAATTAAGTTATCGGGGTAAATGTGTTTCACCATGGTAAGGGTTAAATGTGAAATCAATGGGGTAAAACTATAATCTATGTTTCCAAAAAATTGAACATTAATTTTTTTTTCTTTTATAAGTGGATCATTATCTAAATTATCTTATCTTCTAATTAGGTAATATTTTCTACCACATTCCATTAAAAATCATTTAATTTTGTTTTAAATGGTAAATGTATTTACATAAGTGTAATCCATCTCAAATTACTCACACTCTATGAGGGACATGGATAACAAAACCTTTAAAAATTCATCCCAACTCTCATTACCAATAATATAGTTTTTGGTCTCAAAAACAATCTTTGAAGGATGAATGCATGATATAATTTAGGATGTCAAAGTTGTAATTTCCCAAAACATGTTTTTTTAATATTATTTATTATTATCCCACTTGTAAATAAATTTTAATTAAATAAAAATAATCAAAGTAGTAAAATTTGTTGAGGTAATTGTTTTAGTATTGATGGAAAACAAATTACCCTTCTCCCTTCAAAACATATATTAAGTAATATTTCCCTTCTTGTGTAAATATAGACTACAACCTCCCAAAATGATGCATTTTATTTTTAATCATATCCTCGAATGGATGGTTATATATATATATTTAATAAATATAGAAATATATAAATATGTACATATATATATATATATTATATGAAATAATTTTCATTCCTTAAAGTTAAATAATTAATTGAAATACATTCATTACATTTATTTAAAAATGAAAATGTCTTTCAGGCGTGTATATAGACTACCACCACCATGAACGTCATATTCAATTTTTCATAACTACATTAAAATGTAGTATATTAATTTCTATTTTATATTATAAAAATATATAATTAATATATTAATTTGAAATATATATATAATTAACAAGAAAAAATTTGGAAAACTATGAAATTTCATCATAATTAGAATCTATTTTGACAACCATTTATAATACAATTTTCTGAATATTGTAATAATAGAATAAATTGATAAAATTCATCTTACAATTGATACGTTTTATCAATCCTTTCACCATTTATAATATACTAGAACAACTTTAGATGAATTTGACCAAATTAAATCATATGGTCAATGCAAGAAATATATAAATATAAATAATTGACATGTTATAAAAAAATCACCGAAAAAGTAAATATAATTGAAAAAAGGATTTAAATTATGCATTTAATAAATATAGTTTGATTATTTATGAGTACATGGACTCATCTGCCTAAGTTGGAATCTAATGTATCAGAACATTTTATAATATCTTAGTTATTTTGAATTTATATGTTTACAATTTAATTGAGATAACTGAACATTATTAATCTCCTAATACTCAATTTTTTATAATTCTCTTGTTATTTGATTGTGTTTTATGTATTCATTATATTTTTACCTATTGGGAACTAAGATAAAAAGATTTAAGGTTTATAGGAAAATGAAAACATGTTTATAAATTTTTTCTACAATCTATAACATTAATATCCATAATCATTATATTTTTTCAAGAATACACTTTAATATAATTTAGTAATATCATATGAATAATAATTATTGAATTTTAGTTTTCCTTCTATATTTTAAAAATGTTATTTTAACAATAATTTATTTTTTAATTCCATTAAGACTGTTGTAATTCAGTTTCATTTTTAAATATTTTTGTATGAATAGGTATTATTATCCTCAAAACCATTATTCATTTTTCATGTTCACTTCTATGTTTTGGGGATTTAAAAATTAATTTAGGCCATTAATATTTTTTTTATTTAAATTTTTTTTAACTAAATCAAAATTATATTATTTATAGAATCTTATAGGAAAGGGGTTTCATTTCACTTATGTGTATCTTTAACATCCACAAAAAACATCTATTCCATAATAATATATTCTTTTAATTATTTAAATCCTACAAATTAATTCAAAAATAATTCTATTAATTTAACATTGACACAATATTAAATTAATATTTTATTTAACATTAACATTATTTTATGACTACGTTACAAAAGATTTAAGAATATAATTTTGAATGTTTCACTTCCATTTTCCTCTCTAATATATGAAAATGTTTCCTTCACTATATAACATGATGTTATAATGAATTGGTTCTCAAATTTAAAAAATCTACAATAATATATATTTTTACATTATTTTTCACATAAATTTTATGGTCATTTAATTCAGTCATTTGAGATGTGTTCTCTATCAATCATCATTAAACATTTGACATTATTTGTTTTCCCTTCTGGTCATGTTAATTATGTTAAATGGAAATATTAATATTACTTTCAATATTTCCATACCATATAACATTAATACCATATTTTTAATGTGTCATGTATTGAAGAAATCATATATAGAAAAATTTATTATTTAGTAGAGAATAATGAAATTATTTATACATGATTCAATATGGATATTTATTATTATAAAGGCATATTGATTAATTTTTTGGATTGATATTTCAATATATGATGAATCAAATTAATTAGGGTATGTGATGGTTGGGGCCTATAAATAAATATCCCATCAATGTATTCACTATGATCACTTGAGAAAAACAAGTTGAAATACATTATTATTTTGTAATAAGTTTTATAATTACCAATTTTCTAAAAGTTCCATGGTTTATTTCTCAATAGTATAATTTATATTCATAATATTATAAAATATATCATTATTAAATTATTTATTATTATCCATTTGTTATCTATGTTTTTATTCTCTATGCATTCATTTTATACCAATGTTATTGATTATATAGATAATTTAATGGATATTTATCTAGGATATTTTTCTTCCGAATGTATTCATGATATTATCCATCGTACACAACCCTTTATTGATCATTTATATCCTCCATTTATTTTTTATTTTTCTTATGGTACCAAGAATGTATCATTTAATGGATTATATTATTTAGTAATGGAAGTATGAATGAATTTTGGTATAATAAAAACTATTATTTACACTTACAGGGTAAATTTTAAATATAGTATGTATCTAATCAACAAAGGCTACTAAACTGCTCAATAAAAATATTAAGATATCTTATACCAGAGACCAATGAAAATAAATGTGAAAAACACAATCTTACTAGAGTTAGTATCATTCAAAATTATTAATAAAAAAATTTATTTTATTATAGATTCATATGTGAGACTAATCTAGGAATCCCTAGGAATTATTATAACCCCCTATGACAACTAAGGTTAATATTTTAAATGATTACTCAAATTTCAATGAATTCCCAAATATTTCCGTCCTAGTGGGTTTTGTATGTACAAACCACTACATGTCGTTAACTCTCCCTCTAGATTCAATTCTTGAAAAAAAAATTCTTGAAATATTACTATAAAACATATAAATTAAATACAATTAATTGTGTATAAGATCATTTAATATAAAGATATGATGTTGATTTTCTATTAATGAATCAGTTTACTTGAATAAATCAACATTTAAAAAAATAGCTCAATCTCAAGCCATGGTAGATCATCTTTATCATATTTTTGACTAAAATATAATACACTAATGGATCATCATTAAATTTTGGGGACTAAAAAAAGGAAACCTCCTCGAGAATGTTATATTATAATTAAGAGAGAAATGTGAGTCTCAAATTCCAACTGAACATTACTTTCTCAAGACATGTGTCTACAACATAACCTCATGAGTTCTGTGTCATTAGACCAATAATAGTATACATGAATTATATGTCATCTCATTATGTTCATTAGTATATACCACATACAATATAATAATTATCTATATTAAATATTTTGTGGAGTAAAACTTCCAATAATAATCATGAAATAATGTCACTAATAAAAGAATTGGAAAATAATGTGTCTTTCTATGAAAATCATTGACATGTTTCCCAATAGAATGAACAATATCTTCATAACTCTTCCAATGTAAATAATATGGTAATAAGTGGATAAAATGTTTCATTTTATATAATGAAATCACAAGGATTATAGTATACCTTGATGATATGACACATCAAGGATATGAGAAAACATAACTGACCGTTTTATGATGTATATACCAGATACATGTAACCTATAACTAATGACTAATAGTTTTGAAATAAATAATAAGATATTAGATTTTTGAATAAAGGATATTTTTTATTTTTATCTAATAATATATTATTTCTAGTTCCATAATCAAACACAATAAACAATTGTAACTTTCATTATATATTCCTTACCAGTTCTCACATGAAAAAAGACTCAACACTCTAACCATTGGATGAACCTGAATTGATATAACTCTGGAACAATTGTTACAATGAATTCCCAACATGGTCTTGTTTAATTCCGATACTGACACTCAAATCCCACTCTAATAGTGCATGGGCTTTTCACTCTCACTTAGTACTCACGTTTCCTAATATGGGATACCATATCCCATATCAACCCACAATTGGTACTTATTTATAGTGAATAAAATGAATAAATTCTATAATATGATGAATATATATAATCATATAAATTGTATATAATATATTCATGGTAATTACAATAAAATAATCGCTAAATTAGAAAATAAAAAGGACTTTTGTATACAATAATCCTTTAAAACCCGTAGATATTATACATAGAAATATCCATAAAAATAATTGTACTCCTAAAATGCTCATCTTCTATAACTGTCATTGTAACCATAAAAACCACTATACTAATAAATGAATCACCAAGCATCACTGTGTATCAACTTTAAATAAGCCACTAAAAATATATGGCAACCAAGATCATCACTGAACCTATGTTTCATATTCTGGGACACAAAACACATATGCATAATTATGATGTAATTTTTATTATAAATATAAAAAATATAACCCCATGAAACCACAATGCGAAAAAAACCAAATGTGTAACCCCAATGGTCCCTCTATGAGTGATAATAAGAAGATGGATAGACAACCTGGTGATCCCAGTATGCTCCACATTAAAATTTTTATAAAGAAATAAGATTTTTTAATCATTACGCTTCCAACCCATAAAGATCCTAATCACATAAGAACATAGTACACAATCCAATAACATTTGAATATTTATATTTTTAATAAATTGTAATTAAATTGATTTTCAATAATTAAATGGTACTAAGAAATTATTCTATATAAATAATAATTTATGAAAAGAGAAATTCACTAATCAACATATATTTTTTGTTATAAATTAGTATTTTGATAATGAAAATACTATATCTATATATTCTTTCAAGAAAATTTATTTATATTAATGATAAGAAAGTATTGTTTTTATATATAATATTCTAAAAAATAAATATAATTAAACAAGATAAAATATTTTTTCATTGAAAATTTAATAAGATATAATTAATTATAATAATTATACATTATTGATTATAAATGAAATTAATAAATTATTTTGAAACTACTTAATTAATTACAATCCTTTATTAATATTAGTGTATTTAAAAATAAAAAGATTATTATTTACGTAAAAAAAAGTTTTCTTTAAAATTTATTATTTTAAATAAAATGTAAGACACTGTGTTTTTAATATTGTTTTCTTTGTATAATTTTATATTAATCCAAATAACATATATATATATATATATTAATCATATAATTATGAAATTTAGTGTCTTATTTTTAAATATAATGTATTTATAAGAAGAGTGAAGTAAATTTATTTATGAAAATACTATGTTTAATATGTTTAATTAATCATGATATTTATTTTGTTTTTAGTTGAGTAATATTCTGTTATAATTTAACAAATATTTTTACAACCATAGTGGATAGCACAGTTATTCCAACCATGCATTATAGGAAAAATCACAACAGCAGACAAAGGATCTAACTAGGCCAACTACATGATGGTAGGGTGTGAGAATAGATGAGGGCATTGTGAACACATAGTGCTATCTAGGGTGATAAAATGGGTGTGGTCCGTTGTGGTTTGGAACCTCTCATGATCCATATGTGTTTCTAGTGTAGATATGAGGGTGTAACCTATGGTACATGTATCTAGGCTTAAAACCCCCCATGTTACTTTCAAACATGTACATGTTGAAATTTTATGAAAATGTACATTGGTTTGGTCTTATGTTATTGTTGCATAAAGAGTATTTTTAAAATAATTGAAGCCCTTTGTGTTGTAAACAATTGAAAAATGGTTAGATAAGACTTTAAATCCATTATATTTTTAAAATTGTTTTTAAAATAAATTGAATATATTTAATATTTTCATTACACATATTATTGAGTTTATATTTCATTACATGAAAAAACATATTTTGTCTCTTGATAGATGTAACACCATGTTTTTCTTGTTTTACACTAAACAATGTGTTTTTATTAATTAAACAAAATAGTATTTTTATATTAAAAGGGATATATTTTTAAAATGAAGATAAAAATCATTTTAAAATAAACAATTGTTTGTCTTCAAATTTTTTATGCAAACAAACATATTTTACAGTAATAATTTAAAAAAAACACTTTTAGTGAATTATTATAATATATATATATATATATATATATATTCAAAATATTATTTTACATTCAAATCATTTTTATATAGAGAATTTATAATAATAAATACAGTATTATGTTTAATAGCCCTATTTTTCTAAAAAGATATTTTGTCAAGTTTTTGTGCACATATTTGAAAATTAATTTAACCAATGTAAAAAATATTAGAAAAAAATTGTTTTTTTAATAATAATATTATAAGATGGCGAAATATATAGATTTTTTTGAAAATATTAATTTTCTTATAAATAGTAAAAAATAACGAAGTTTAATTAAAACCACTTATCTATTTGAATGATTTATAAAGTAAAATTATATTATAATTTTTTTAAATGTATCATTAGTTAAATTATATATATTTTAATAAAACTAATATATTAGGAATCAATTAAATTTTGAAATTTGATATAAAAAGTTTTTAAACTATTGAAAAATGTTCATTGAAAAATTACTCTGTCATCGCATCCTTGGAATCAATCCTTAAATTATTATTTACCCATTATTTTTAATGAATTTTAAAATATAGATTCCATATTTCATATATGACTATCTTATAATATAAACATATATTTTATTATTTTTTTACCAAAATTAATAGTGAAAAAGTAAAAATTTATTATAATAGTTAGGGTAACAATATATTTCTCTAGGGTTAAGATAAATAAAACTGAGTTAAAATCACCTAAAAACCAATATAAAATTTATTTCCTAAACCTGTTTAATGTATAAAATTTTTTATTCAATATAAATCTCCATTATCTATCCTTTTTTACTTGGTAAAATTGAGGTTACCCCTTTTTCCATTCAATAAATTAATAGTGGGCCACTCACCTCACTTATAAAAGGACCCACCCACTCCCCTCTTCATTGCACCTTTGAAAATAATTATTCCAGAAATTTAATGACCAAATTACATCCAAAGTAATATCATATATTCCTATAAGCCATATATATTTATTAAATTAATCATATGAAGGCTATTTGATTGAACATAAGGTGGTTACCCAACGAAGTGATAATGTTCTTCGATGAGCATCTTGATTTATTTATTCCTCCACCTCCTTTAATTATTATTAAAAATAATGATAAAAAACAACATTATGTTAAAAATAATTAAATTTTATTATTTTAAGGTAATGACTTAATATAAAATAAAATTTAATAAATTGGGTTATAAAATAATTATTCATAAGTACAATATACTTCCTAATCATGAACCAAAGTCGTTATTTTTATCATTACCACCTATCAGGGTGTGGTATGATGATGGATTTAGAGTATATATATGATAATTAAAACATAGATATAGCTCTTATGTATTTATATCATTTATAATTTCTTAATTTCCATTCCAAAAGGGATATGATAATGTCCCCTATAAGTACGGTGGGTTGTGGCTTCGCAAAGTGATGTGATTGGTTTTATCAAAAAATATTTACATGTAAGAAAATAACGTAAAATATTTTTTATATAAGAAAAATAATTGGGATATTCATGAGATATTTATCATTCTTAAAATATTATATTCATTGTTATATATTTTGTTTTAACTCATGGAATGATAATAATGTATATCATTTACACACGAACTACTAACTTCACGAAGAAAAGTGAATCTATTTTCCTCACCACACCACATGTATGATATGTATTATGAAATAAAATTATATTTATTATAATATTATAAATACTTAAATAATAGACATTAATTACCTAGTTTTAAAAATTATCACTGAAAAAATGTAAATGCCACTCATGCATACGTACACACAACCTTCTCTTGGATCATAATGTAGTTTACTTCTCAAAATAAACAGTCTTGATTGGTTTTAAGAGTATAATTGATGAATAAATCTCATAATTATTTAATTATATTTATTTAGGAAATAATAAAACCATTTTCACTATAAGAGTATCATAAAATAACAAACCTAAACATATATACCAAATAAAGCATATGTTAAATAAAATACGAATATAACATAGAGTTTTTAATAAACATTTAGTAAAAATAAAATAAATAAATATTATATGTTATGATATATATAATATTGGTTTCATAATATATTTATAATTAGATAATAATTATAATAAAGTTTGTTTGAACAAGTTTGAAAAAAATCAAGACATAATGAAATAGATTTTCAAGTAACATTTATTATATATGAGACAAATTCTATATGAACCATATTTTTATTTTATATGGTTTAGAAAAATACCATGAATAAATATTATTATTAATATATATAACATTATTTTTATTTATATATCCATTTTATTATATCTCTTTCACGGGGATTACATATCAAAATTAAAAAATTCAATAAGGAATTTCCATTTCAATTTTCATTATTTGACACTTGTGACTATGTTATGATATCATTTTCATGAAATATGGCTATATAAATAATCATTAAAATTTTATATAATTAATTTATTTATTCACAGGTTATTTAACATTTCAATTATTGATATTATTTCATGGGGATTATTTTTTAATTTCACTGAAGTGGAAATGCTTTACTATTATATTTTTATCATTAATTAGGATTGTTTATGATAACTTGTAAAATGATAGAATCTTATAATCAATATAAAAATTAAAAAATCAATATTTTTATTCTATGATTAAATCATGAAAATCCATATTTAAAATTTATTTTCCATTATTTATGTACTCAAAAGTTTATAAATAAATTTTTAATGAGAAATTATATTTTCTGTCAATAACCCATTTTATTCAATAAATTTATTCTAAATTTATTTTACAAATTTAATTAACATTATAAAAATGATTTAATAATAAAATTTTTACCCATTTTTTCCTTTTAATAATTTTTTTGATTAGAGTGTTGAGATCTTTTTCCAAAAAATGCTCAATTGGCCTTTTCAAAAAATGTGAAATGAATATTAAATTTTTAACAACAATAGATTGATTAGAATATCCTACTTTAATTTCTGAAAAATGATTTAAAAAATCTATAACATGTTTTCGAATATATTTTTTTAGAAAATTATTTCCTTATAATAAGGGAATATTTTGTTTACATTTTAAATAAATTATTTTAAAGTCAAAAATATTTTTAAATTTATTTACATTTAAAAATGTTTTTTCTCATGTGGAAAGTATATTTTCATTAATAAATGTTTTAATGAATTTTTTAGCATCAATTATAAATTTTCAAATTTATTTTCAAGGAAAATGATTTCAAAAATCTTTTATATTTTACATTTTTATTTTAAATGAATAATTATCCTCTCCAAGAAACATTCCAAGTGATATATCATTTAAAGTAATTTTCTATCTAAAATGAAATAATATGATGTTACTTATTATTCATTGGGTATGTAATCCTAGGATACCATTATTAATTTTCCTTTTCATTTTTTTGGGGAAAAAATTTAATGAGATCCATTTCACTTCCCCAAGTTATAGAGTGAGAAAATTCATCAAAAACCCATTTATTTTTCCATTGGTAATTAATTGATGAGATAATTAAATGATTGTGAAACCTATATATTTTCCACAATTTATAATATGATAAATTTTAATGAAAAAAATATAATTTCATCGGTTATTTTAAGATCAATTTTTAATGATCTTATAGAACACATTAATATAGTTTTTTTCATGAGACAAGTGGTACCTACATCTCCCTCTAACGTTTTTTGTATTGATTTATATCTCATGAGATATATAAGACTATAATGGGGGTGACCCAAGTTCACTATGGGATATTTCCCCAAATTATAGTTTTGGGAGTTATCCTTTTCTGCAATGATAGTTTTTGGGTGATCTAATTAAACTATAATAGCCTTATTATTGAGCCATGACTACAATAGAATTGATTTTCAATGAATATGTTAATTCAAAAAATCATTAACCTATAATAATTTTATGCTCTCATTGATCATGTTCATTTATTCCCTAATGGATCATATCTTTGGAAATAAAAATCATTATTCCATTAATATTGATTATGATCTATGATATAAAGTTCATTATTTTACAACGGTTTTTCATGTTTTCAAATTATGATGTTCTTATTATGATATCATGTCACTGTTCATTACCAATAATGATCATATTATCTCACTATTTCTTATGTTTTTCCTATATTGTGAATAATATTAATATCTAGTCTTCTTCCTAGTACTTACCTCTTTGAGTTTTTCATTTTATCCTTGGTATTCAAACCTTGTTTGGAGACAATGATTCTTTTTTGGGAAAATGGAAATAACATTTTAGGAGGTATGTTTGTTTGAGTTAAATGAGTTTGGATATAAATGAGTTAAGTGTTTCATGGGTTCTTGGAATGAGGAGAGTCTTTAAAAGGGATTTAGGGTGATTAAATGGAAATGTTCTGAGAAAACATCTATAGAACATTTACTAATTGTGTAAATGTTTTACATGGCATGTAGTTTTTTAGTTATTTTAATAAATTAAATCCAATGAGATTGGGTTTTCACAGTTTCGAATTAAAAATAATTACTCGATGTATAACAATATTACATACCTTTTTTGATTGAATTATTATTGTAAGGTATATTGTGCAGCTAAATTTCATTCTAATTCAATGTATCTCTTCTCTTCCTATCATTGGGAAACTCTCTATGTGGTTTGGGAGTTCCAACCTCGCTTATGGACATCCTAATAATGTCTTGATCTTGAGTAATTGGTTTTTGTCATTTTATCCTTATATCCCTTCTTTGTTTGACCATTGTAATATAATTATTTTGAGCATGTTCTTTTTTGTATTCTATAATGATCAGTTGTGATGTAGTTTTATCTTATAAATCACCTACACCTTCTTCCTCATGGTATTTTCCATTGAAATTTCTATTGAACCAAAACATATAGTTTGTGGTTCTAAATCAATACCCTATTGTTTTATAATTTCAATTTTTATGAGAAATTATGATTGATACAATGTTGTTTGAACCCAAATCTATTAAATTTTAAATGAGATCACTACTTGATGTAATTTTTTCAATTGGATTCTTACCAAGCATTTGGATACCTGTTGGATGAGGAAACCATGTAAACAAATAAATTTTTTAAGGTTTTATTTTTTTTAGAAATAAATGAGGTTTCAGTTGATATATTGATACAAAATACTTAAACTCTTCATTATTTATTATTAATATAATTTTTTTAAATATTGATAAAAAATAAGTGATATATGAATGATAAGTGGTAATTTTCATAATTAACCACTAATATATATGAGGTGATACATTGATATACATGATTTATTCAGGACTTCTGTTCCAGGATTAAATGAGTATATACTGGTCTTGGCCTGGGAACATGAAAATTTATATGTTGTAATCTAGATATTTTGTGGGATAATCCTTGAAAATGTTGTAATACTTATAGAGACCAGGTTTTTCTATGCACCATGTTATGATTCTTATAGATATAAGGTTATGACCAATCCAATGTTGACAATATTATATGGATTTAACACTGATACTATAATGTTTATAGGATTTGAACTGGATTTATGTTACTATAGAATTTGTGGTGGTTGGAATTGTCATAACACTTGTGCTAAGATATTACGAAATGGTGCTGAAGGAATTTATTTTACTATGGTTTTATAGGGGTGGGTTTTATGGTAATAAGTCATGCATTGAGATATTCCGGAATGGATGTCACAAATTTTATTTTACAATGGTCATATGGTAGTTGTTGGTATGGTCATAGGAAATGCTCGTGGATATTTCTGCATGGATCTGAACCATGTTATTCTTGATGTTTAATAACTTTTGAATTAATTAATACACCTCATTTTAATTTTATTGCATACATGTCTTATTATATTATTTAGTTTAGATAGGGTGGTGTCATGAAATTGAGTGATAGTCATACCCTATTTGGGATGCCTTTTGGTACCCGATAATAGTATATAGATTTAGGTTTGGACTTGGAAAAAGGACATTGTAGAAGATTTTATTACTTATTGGATGGGGTGGATTTTTGTGGTGGGGCCGATGTGGTGTTTAAGACTAGAAATTTTGATTCATTATTTTAAAATTCTAGTATTTTATAATTATTGTTTTATGTATTAAATTTAGTTACATTCCATCGTATCATTACATTATTCTTTTATTATTTATTGGATTGTTTAGTTGGCTTCATGTTTTTTTGATTATGTTTATACATTTATTTCCTTCATTAATAAGTTTTATTTTCATATTATATGAATCATTATAAGAGGGGGTATAGTCTTCACAATAAATATTAAACATCCTCTCTACAAGTTGAAAACCTATAGTGTAACACCCCAAGATCTCATAGTACGTTATTTCTTCAATTTAATTCAATAACTTGAAATACACGCAACACTGAGTTTTAGCACACCATGACTTACCAATATAGTTATTCAAAAGTTGTTATGAATAGTATTAAATTAATTTTAAAATTTATATAATCCTTATAAGTTTATAATCTATATTATGAGTTTATTAGAGATAATTTAATAACAAATAGATTTTTTTAGATAAAAGAAGTATTTTTCAAAAATTAGAATTTTACCTCTTTTTAATGGTGAAGCCTTTTTAAATCCAATGTTTAATACTTTTATATATTCAATTTTAAAAAATAAACAACTTATTTAGAATCAGGACATAAGAATTTTGTTTCAATAATGTTTTTGTGTTTTTCTGATAACTTTTATATTTGGGTGAATAGTGAAAAATACTATATATTTACTGAAAAGAACTTTATTAATAAAAAAAATACAGTGTTGATTTATCCATTTTCATTGTTTGGAAGTATAAATAGATTATATTTTTACAATTTAATCCAATGATGGTCATTTTTAGTAATATCACATTGAAATTGGATATAAACAAGTGTCAATCTTTTGATAATTATTATTTCTAAAAAAATACACCTTTTGGTTTTGACAGTGGGAATTAATTTTAAATTAAAAAATGAAAATTCAATGTTTTTAATTTTAATAAATAGACTTCATTATTGAATTTGGAATATCAAAAATAGCTTAGGGTATGTTTTTGTTATTTTTCTGAAAACTTTTAATTTTTGATAAATAGTGAAAAACAGTAAGTTATAGTTTAAAACTGATTTTTTATTTAAATAATAATTTATTTTATTTAAATTTATTTTATGTCAAAATAGATACATAATAATTATAATATTTCAATGTAATACATTAGAGTTAGTTTTTAATAATTATATATATATATATATTTAATTGAAATTTTCACCATCTTTTACCCACCTCCTAAAAGAATTTGTAAATTCACATAAAACATAATTTTACCGCATCTGTGAGTTGAATTTAAAAAATCGGAGAGATAGAGTTAATATCAAGGAGTAAAATGTGGTTGAATAAGATGAAAATAACTTTTGGTGAATAGTAACTGTTGACTTTTATATACCGCGATTAAAGTTATATAGGGTAATTCAAGGTAAAAAGAATATTATAATAATTAAAAATTAACTTCACACTTGTCCAAACCTTATTGTTTGAGTCATTAATTACCATGGAAATCTTTAGGTCGATTTTGGGACCCCTTTGAGCCACTTTAAAGTGATACTGACAATTTAGAGTAATTTACATAATGTAAAGGCAAAAATGAAAAAAAAATATCTTTTATGAAATTAATTTTTTCAAAGGCTTATATAAATTATATTTTGGACTATATTGGAAAGCTAAAAATATTTCCTATAAAAGGGTATTTTATTTATTATTTTTAGAGATTATATAATCAAATTTATTAATGACACAATAATGATTCATTAATAACCTTATTAATGAATGAATCAAATAAATAGTATTATAAATAATAAGTTAAATATAATTTCAATGTTTTTATGACATCCACGAATTTTATAGGTGGATATAATATGTTAGGGCTGATGTAATGTATCTTGTTCGAAGTAATCAAGTTTTAATGACTATCACAAAAACAAAATACCATATAATGTCAAAATAGACATAAATTAATATTTTAAACAAATACTATATTATTGGTTGATATAATATTCCTAAAAATGTACGGTCTAGAAAAATGGATTAAATAATATTATATATTTCATTAATGAGACACATTAGGTTCTCTTGTATGTTTATAGTATGTTTATTAACCATATAGAGTAAGAAAACAAGGAGACATGGTAAAAGTTAAACTATATAACTAAGCGTTAAATCTAAAATATAAGGTTAATATGGTGACCAAAAATTGTATAAAACCTTTTTATTGAAAGGCTGTTGACCCATAACCACCTAAGGCTCCAAATATAAATCATTTGGAGCCATTATAAACCAAATATTAATTTATTATAAAATAATAATTTATGTTTTTCCTAAAGAGTCCCTCCTCCCCCTTATAAAAGGACAACACTTCTAACAAATTTTTAATACCATAAATGCCTTTTGGTATGGCCAAAACCTGCCCAAATATCCTATAAAATTATTTAGCTTCAACCTAGAGGCCTTATTTTTATCAGAAAGCCATCTTATGGAGACCTTTTGATCAATTCAAAAGGAAGAACCCAAAGAAGAGGTAATGTTTTCACCACCCTCTTTCAAGTTCCCTTCTTCTTCAACTTCTTCTTTATTTGTTAATTCCATTATAAAACAATAAATCTAGTATCTAATATATATTGTAATGTTATTGTAAATATGGTACAACCATATTCATTATTCTATCCATCCATTGAATGACATGTCACCATACGTGCG
Organism: Viscum album; assembly: GCA_963277665.1. Taxonomy (NCBI): domain Eukaryota; kingdom Viridiplantae; phylum Streptophyta; class Magnoliopsida; order Santalales; family Viscaceae; genus Viscum; species Viscum album. The sequence goes on from OY728157.1 coordinate 409,083,419, forward strand.
TATGTACGGCTTACCGTCTCCACGTCGTGGCATAATTGTTATTCAAAACGTTATTAATTGGAAGTGTATGATATTAATGTGTAACTGAAGTAAATAATAAATATATCATTATAATGATTCTGTATATTTGATATACAATCAAATTATATTTTAATTTAATTTCCAAATAATGATATTGTTGCTCGTGCGTACGTACGGACTACCGTCTACAAGAACGTGACGAGATTCATTCCCCATTGTTTCAATTCAAGTATAATTCTCATTTGATGATTAAAAATAATGTTTAAGGACTTGATATCATTCTGGATACTAATCAGTTAAAACCTATCAATAACAAACACAAATTATGTTACAAAACATATAAAATAAATCAAGTAAGTTAACACCCAAAATGACAATAATACTAAGATATTATTGACAAAGAAAAGTTAAAAGATCATAGATGATATCGTATTAATGTATATGATTTGTGTATAATTTATTAACAATTATTTCACCTTTATATAGGAGGTTAAACTACCCTCAACCAAGTAAAATTACATGCTAAGGGTTTATTTCACAATCTCTTCATTATCCAAGGTTGTTTATAAGTAATTATCTACTGGGACCACTTTATCATCCACATCCATGTTTCTTCAAAATGTATTTCAAAACATTTTTATTATTTTACAGAATATGGGTTAAATTCATTTATACCCTTGATTTAATTTTTATAATATGTTTATAAAGTAATCTTTCCATCGTTTTCCAAACAAGGTCCTTTTAACATTTTTTATAAAATTAAGGTAAGAATGTTTTTTTAAACTTATACGGTGGGTGTAACTATTTTCTGTCGTTATAAAATTTTCTAAGCTTCCCTTACAAGCTTATAGAAATAATTTCAATTTAAATGTTTTATTTTTTAATTATATGACTGTTAAATTCTTTCAAAATGAATATTTTATGAATTTTTGAAAGGTACTCTTTATCAAGATCATAAATTTAATTTTTTAGAAGATTTATCTTTCTAAATCATTTTAATTAAATTCCATGTTTTCAAAATGATTTTAAGGATTTATTTATATAGACATGAAAGTTTTTAAAAGGTATTTATTTTCAAAAGTTTCAAAATGGTATGAGACACTTTGATTAAAAAATCTATTTTAAATTACTTCCTTAAAAAATGTGTGACTTTTAAATGATTTCAAAAAAGTAATTTTTCTGTCAAATAATTTTGATTTCATCTATGTCAACATTCTTTGATGGGTTTTAAGTTTATTTGATGTTGATTTATTATGATAAAAAAATCTTCCATATTGTATTAAAGGTTTTTTGATATGTTTTACCATGGATGTGTTATTTTTATACCATTCAGGGTTTATGGAGAAAGTATTGACAATTTGTATGATAGTTTTAATACAGAATGTTTATGTTATGTTTAAAACTATTAATATGAGGAATGAATTGGAATTATTATGTGATGGGTGGAGCCCGCTATAGCTCCAATATGAATCGGTAGGTCTCATGAGACAAACTAGTGTCTTGGCACGAGGCCTTGACAAAATCTTATTTTTAGTTCTGGCACGAGGCCTTGGCTACATGGTTATAATAATCTTCCATTATGAATTCCATCATTATGAATGTGGTTATTGATATTTAATGTGATTATTCAACTAGTAGAATACCCATGTGAAGAAGTAAATGGAATTATTTCATTTTATCTTTGCTATATTATTCTAAAGTTCATGTTAAAAAGGCTTTTGTTTTATTTCTACATTGCCTTAAACGTTTATTCTTATTTATGAATGTTTCTGCTGTATTTTTTTCCTTAATGAGAATCTGAGCACACCCCTTTCAATGTTTTATTTTTTCCAAGATGTGAAAAAGTATTTTATGAATGACCTGCAGGGATAGTATAAGGGGATATGAGTGTGGAGACAAGATTTTGTTGTAGTTTTCACTTTATGATGTAATGTAAAATTTATGAATGTGTCTAGTTATTCCAAGGCTACTAAACAAATCAGTCATTCGAAACTAGATGTTTGTGATCATGCCAATGTTATATAATAATGTAACGACTCTGGGTAACTGGGGTCGAGGCGTTGCAGTTGGTATCAGAGGATGTTTAGAACAAACCATGGAACCTAGATTTAGATAAACTCTCATTAGAGCACATAGAGCTAAGATAGACTTTGAGGATTATTATATAAGAACATACTAGAATTTTGCTATTGTAGATAATTTGTGTGTTTTCTAGGAAATAAATAAATGTCTGTATATGAACAAGTAGAGGCGGCTGTGGCACAATTGTACTAAGGGGTAAAACCCGAAAACACTACTATGAGCTAGACACGAATGGGAACTAATGCACGACAACAGGCCATGCTACACTTTTGGTTACAAAACTCTCGAGAGATATTCTTAGGATAACTTTCATTTTCTATACAACCATTATGAAGGGTTTATGAGTATATACATACTCAAGAAAAACATTTCTATGATTATGGATTATATCCATAAACTTTTCAATTCATGTTAAGTGTTTTACAAGTTTGGATTTATGTATTGTGATTCATAAACTAATATAGTGTATGCCATTTTTTAGAAATAGCTCCTTGTTGAAGGAATGTAAACCGTATCAATGAAAGCACTCCAATAGGGATTTCTCTCCTGCTCAAGATAATTATAGTGGAGATGGTGATACAACTGGTGCTGACCAGCTTATCACTATATTGGGGAAACTCACTCAGGTTATGACTAATAAACATACACATATGGATCACCCCGATCCATAGTGTAGAGGATCAGTGTTATATCTCTTCATGAGACAACATCCAAAAACATTCAATGGGATTAAAAATCCATTAGTATCTGAGAAATGGAATAGTTCTCTAGAGAATATATTTCAGGCTTTGAGAATTATTGAAAGGGAAAAAGTTATCATGGCAGTTTACCACCTCCCTGGAGATACTGATCAATGGTGTTTATTGATTCAAAACAGGAAGGATGATGATGAAGTATCAAATATGGAATGGAGGTATTTTAAAGAAATTTTCTTAGAAAAATACATTCCTCGTGACCATCAAGTGGATATGGAAAAGCATTTTCTGAGTCTGAGGAAAAAGGACGATGATAATTTCTCAAAGTATGAGGCCCACATTGCATGGTTAGCGAGCTATGATGCAAATTATATACATAACCCATGAAGTAAGATTGATCATTTCTTTGATGGGTTAAAACCATTTCCCCATTGATCATTGGTATCACAATCCTTCTCGTCATACAAAGATATTGTCTCATGTTCCATCAAGACAGAAAACGAATTATCTATGTCTTACGACTTTAAAAGAAAAGAAAGAGAAGAAGAGAACCGAGGAACAAGAGATAGATAAATGGAAAAGGGATAGAAGTATTTTCTATTATGTTATTATTGTGGTATGAAACACCCTGGTACATGCCTAAAAGGAATGGGAGTTTGTTACAAATGTGGAGAAAAAGGTCACCAGACTCGTAATTTCAAGGAAAAGAAAGAGGATGTCAATGTTGAATGCTATAATTTTATAGAAATGGGGAATTATGAAAATGAATGCCCTAAGCTCCAATAAAACATAGTTCAAAAAAATACAAGGGATTAATTCCATGCTTATGTTGTAACTAAATATGAAGTTGATTAATTATTGTAATTGTGTTTTTAGACTCATAAACTATATTATGGTCATAAGAATAATCTGATATATATAAGGATTATACTTAAGTACTTGTTGTTTTCATTAAGGATTTAATATAATTAAGGTAATCATATTTTCAGTATGTGACAATAAGAGAAACATTACTTTGATTAGGGAATCTGATTTTAATATTGATTTTTGAATTTAGAGACTTTTTAGAGAATGCCTGGACAGAGGTATTATGGATAATTATAAACGTTAGAATGTATTAAGTTGAACTTTGGAAGTATTTTTTAAGGATAAAATATTTCTTAATATTATTTTTTCAATAGTATAATTAAATATTTTTAAGAAAAGGGCAACCTGCAGGTCGGGAGATAACATGTCGCATCGGACAAAGCTGTAAGAATCGAACCCACAACCATAGTGTGACAAGACATTATTAACTAAAACTAGGCTACATGAATTCCATTGTCATTACAAAATATTTTCCTAATCTAAATGGTATGTGTTAATATTTGGAACCTTGTACGATTAAGATAAATATAAAATTTTTTACTTCTATTGTCTTTTTGAGTTAAAGATGAGTGTGTGGTAGAAATTAGTTGAGGGTTGAAACTCTACTTGTCAAGTATGAATATTTATATACCTCTCTCTTATTCTATTAAGAAATTAATTCTTATACATTAGTGAAGGGATCTTAAAACCAAAAATGTGTTATCCTAATACGATATGTTTTATTGAACCGATGGTATTTTAAATGATCATAGATTGATGGATTTAAGGCCCTCAATTTTACACTTATTTGTGATTGATGACCTCAATCACTCCATACAAATATTTACATCGTTCCACCAATTATGTGTCTCTAATTTCCACAAATTTTCTCTTAATCGAAATCATAATTTGGGGGGTGACACATTCCTTTCCCTTTTCCTCTTATTAATACTAAATATTAATAACCTACTTTTTTATGTCGGTTTTCCTTAAGGTATTGTCAATTTTCAACCATTTATTTTTAAAAAATAATTTAAAATTACGAGTACATAATTTATTGAAAGAGGGAATAATATAACACCCCAATATTTCATAGTATGTTATCTCTTCCATGAAATTCAATAACATGCACTACACGCAACACCGAATTTTAGATCACCATGACTTAACAAAATAGTCGTTCAAAAGCTCTTATGGATAGTATTAACTGAATTTTGAACTTTATATAATCATTATAATTTTAGAATCCATATTATGAGTTTCTTATATATAATGAAAGAACAAATAGAATATTTTTAGATAAAAGATGTATTTTTCAAAAATTGAAATTTAACTCCTTTTAATAGAGAACCCTTTTTAAATAAAATTTTTGATACTATTATATATTCAATTTGACAAAATAAACTACTTCTTTAGAATAATGACATAATAATTTAGTTTCAATAATGTTTTTGTGTTTTTCTGATAACTTTCATATTTGGGTGAATAGTGAAAAATACAAGATTTTAACTGAAATGAACTTTTTTAATGAAAATAATTTATAGTGTTGATTTATACATTTTAATGGTTTGTAAGTATAAATAGATTATATTATTACCATTTAATCCAATTATGGTCATTGTATGTAATTTCACAATGAAATTGGACATAAACAAGGGTCAATCTTTTGACAGTTATTATTTCTTAGAAATACGCCTTTTGGTTTCTTTTGCGATAATTAATTTTAAATTAATAAATTCAAATTATATGTTTTTAATTTGGTAAAATAGACTTCATTATTTAATTTTTAATATCAAAAAAATCTTAGGGTAAATTTTTTGGGAATTTTCTGAAAACTTTTAATTTTTGATGAATACTGAAAAACACGGAGTTATAGTATAAAACTGATTTTTTAAATAAAACTTTATTTTATTAAAATTTATTTTTGGTCAAAATATATACATAATATCAATAAAAGTATACTTTAATTAATTAGAGTTAGTCTATATTAATTTTAGTTATATAATAATTTTATTGAACTTTTCACCGTCTTTTACCCACATCCTAGGAGAATTTGTAAATTCAAATAATACATAATTTAACCGCTTCTGTGAGTTGAATTTCAAAAATCAGAGAGACATGGTTAATATAAATGAGTAAAATGTGGTTCAATAAGATGAAAATATTTTTTGGTGAACAATAACTTTTGACTTTTATCTACCGTGGTTAAAGGTAAATAGGGTAATTGAAGTTAAGACGAATATTATAATAATTAAAAATTAACATAACACTTTTTCAAACCTTATTGGTGGAGTAATTAATGAATATGGGAATATTTGGGTCGATTTTGGGACCCCTTTGAGCCAGTTGGAAGTGATAATGACAATTTAGATTAATTAAATAAAAGTAAAGGAAAAATTGAAATAAACAAATATCTTTTAGTATATAAATTTTTACAAAGTCTTATATAAATTATATTTTGCACTATAAATATTCATTGGAAAGAAAAAAGATTTCCTATATTATTTTATTTTATTTATAATTTTTAGATATTAAATAAATAAATTTATTATTAACACAATGATGATGCATTAATTACCATATTAATGAAAGAATCAAATAAATGGTATTATAAATATTAAAATAAATATAATTTCAAATTTTTTATGACATACAAGAATTTTCTAGGTGGATATGACATGTCAGGGATGATTAAAAGTATATTTTTTGATGTAATAATGTTTATATGACTTTCAAAAAAACATAAGACCAAATATTTTCAAAATTGACATAAATTAGTATTTTAAAAAACACTATATTATTGGTTGATATAATATTCCTAAAAATGTAAGGCTCATCCAAAATGCTTAAATAATATTATAAATGTCATTAATGAGCCACTATATGTTCTCTTGGATGTTTAGAGTATGTTTAATAACCATATATAGTAAGAATACAAGAAGACACAATAAAAGTTAAACTATTTAACTAAGAGTTAAATCTAAATGATAAGGTAAAATGGTAACCAAAAATAGTCTAAAACTTGGTTGAGAGAATTTTTACCCATAACCACATATGTATTGGAATAAATTCATTTGGATCCATTATAACCCGAATAAGAATTTATTATAAAATAATACTTTAAGTTTTTCCTAAAGAGCTCATCCTCCCCCTTATAAAAGGACATCACTTATAACCAATTTTTAATACCATTAAACCCTTTTGGCTCGGCCAAAACCAGACCAAATATCCTCTAAACTTCCATCAATTCAACCTAGTGGCCTTATTTTGATAAGAATGCCAACCTAAGTAGCCCTTTTGATCAAATCATAAGGAAGAACTCGAATAAGAGGTATTGTTATCACCACCCTCTTTCAAGTTCCTTTCTTCTTCAAATTCTTCTTTCATTGTTATTTCCATTATAAAACAATAAATATAGTATCTTCTATATACTGTTATGTTATTATAAATATGATACAACCATATTCATTATTCTATCCATCCTTTGAATGACATGTCACCATACGTGCGTATGTACGACTTACCGTCTCCACATCGTGGTGTAATTGTTATTCAAAACATTTTTACTTGGATGGGTATGATATTGATGTGTAATTGAAGTAAATAATAAATATAACCTTATAATGATTATTTATATATGATATACCATCCAATTATATAATTTTTTAATATCAAAATAATTATATTGTCGCTCGTCCGTGTGTACGGACTACCATCTCCACGAACGCGAAGAGATTCATTCCCCATCCGATCAATTCTAGTCTAATTATCATTTGATGATTAAAATTAATTTTTAAGGACATTATATAATTCTGGATATGAATAATATACAACCTATCCATAACAACCGCACAATCTAGAACAAACCTTATTAAATAAAATGAGTAAGTTAACACCCGAAATGACTATAATACTAAGATATTATTTACAATGCAGTGATAAAAGATCATATATGATCTCATATTAATGTATATGATTCTTTTATAATTTAATAACAATTATTTAACCATTATACAGGAGGTTAAACTACCCTCAACCATGTAAAAGTACATGGTAAGGGTTTATTTCACAATCACTTCATTATCCGAGGTTGTTTATACGAAATTATCTACCGGGACCTCTTTATCATCCACATACATGTTTTTTAAAAAAGTATTCAAAACATTCTTACAATTTTACAGATTATGGGTTAAAGACATTTATACCCTTGTTTTACTTTTTATAATATGTTTATAAGGAAATCTTTCTATCTTTTTCCAAACATGGTCCTTTTTACCTTTTCGATAAAATTAAGGTAAGAATGTTTTTTTAACATATACAACGGGTGCAACTAGTTTCCACCATTATAAAATCGTCGAAGCTTCCCTTAAAAACTTATAAAAATATTATCAAATTAAATGTTTTATTTTTAATTATGTGACTTTTAAATTATTTCAAAATTAATAGTTTATGAATTTGTGAAAGGTACTCTTTATCAGGATCAGAATATTAAATTTTTTAAAGATTTATCTTTATAAATCTTTCTTAATGAAAGTCCATGTTTTAAAAATGATTTTACGGATTTATTTATATGATCATGAATGTTTTAAAATGATATTTATTTTCAAATGTTTCAAAGTGGTATGGGACACTTTGATTCAAAATTCTATTTTAAATCACATCCATTATAAATGTGTTACTTTTCAATGATTTCAAAAAAGAGATATTTCTATCAAATAGTTTTGATTTCATCTATGTCAACATCCTTTGATGGATTTTAATCTTATTTGAAGTTGATTTATTATTATAAAAAACATCCAAATTTTATTGAAGGTGTTGTTATATGTTTGACAGTGGATGTGTTATTTTTATACCATTCATGGTTTATGAAGAATGTATTGACATTTCGTATGCTAGTTTTAATAAAAATGTTTATGTTATGTTTAAACCTACTCATATGAGGAATGAATTGTATTTATTAACTGGCCGGTGGAGCCCACTAAAGCTCCTTGATGATTCTATAGGTCTCATGAGACAAACTAGTGTCTTGGTAGGAGGCCTTGACAAAATCTTATTTGTAGTCCTGACACGAGGCCTTGGCTACGTGGTTATGATAGTCTGGCTTTATGCATTCCATCATTATGAAAGTTTTTATTGATATTTCATGTGATTATTCGGCTTTTAGAATATCCATGTGAATAAGTAAATGTAATTATTTCATTTTATCTTTTCCATATTATTCTATATTTCACTTTTAAAATGCTTTTGTTTTATTTATACATTTTATTTAAATGTTTATGCTTATTTATGAATGTTTCCGCTAAATTTTTATCCTTACCGAGCATCTGAGCTCACCCCTTTCAATGTTTTGTTTTTCCCAGGATGTGAAAAAAATATTTTATGAATGACCTACTGGGATAGTATAAGGGGATATGAGTGTGGAGACAAGATGTTGTTGTAGTTTTCACATTATGATGTAATTTAAAATTTATGAATGTATCTAGTTATTCCCAGGCTACTAAATAAATCGGTCTTTTGAGACATGATCTTTTGTGATCAATCCAATGTTATATAATAATGTACCGACACTGGGTAACTGGGGTTAGGGCGTTACACATAGTGTAAAGGTAGGAACACATGAGGTCTCTTAACCAACCCTTTTTCGACATGTGAGAGAGTTCCATATTTGGGGAAGTTACAAAGTGGTATCAAAGTAGTAGATTTACATTTTTTCATTACATTATCTGGAAGGTATAATGGATGCTAGTATGGGCCGATGATTTACAATTAAATTATGTATGGGAGCAACAAACACAAATACGAGGAAAAATGTGAGTTCCTAGCTATGGGATTACATTTTTATGTGTTTATGTTATAGATGATGTTATATAATCATGGGTTATTCACATGTTGTTTGAGGTTAATTTTTATGATGTTCTTATTTCTGGAGATTGGTAATCATGGCTGTATATGGTGTGATATGAATATATATGCATTATAATAGTCATATATGGATATATATATACATGTATTGTTCATGATATAGGCATATATAATATTTCATTAGATATATACATTATTATTGAAAGATGATATGATAAATTTATTTCACTAGATTTATGAAAGGAGATTATTCTTCATGCAAAAACACTTGTAAGACATGTTTAGGGAGACCAAGAGTCAGTGGTTCTCTATTATTGTTATGTTTTGACATTTACCTTATTGTTAGATATTTCTTTATAGTGTGTGTTTTTCTTGAAGAATAAATCCCTCCTCCTCTTTTCGATATTAGATTTTGAATAGTGTAAAAGGAAACACTATTAATATAGATGAACAAGAGAATCCTTTAGTTCTTGAAGAGTAAATGGATTCTCATTTTAACGAAATATTCAATGGTATATGTGATCTATGGTAGGGATTATTTTTCATACCATTCCATTGATGTTGGGGACAATAACAAATCCTTAACTGTAGAATCCTCCAATGTTTACTGGCGAAAGAGTACCCTAGGTAGTCGAGTTCTACTTTGAGTCAGTCCACACAATATATATGCAACTTGAGGCACCCATGGATGGGTGTGTGAATAATAATTCATATATGATTAGTGGACCTTCCATGAATTATGTGATATTATTGAGGAAGTTGGGAATTAGGATGAGCTATATTAGATGGACTTCAATTCGATGTTTCTGATCCATTTATATCCTTAGATGTTGAGGGAATAAAATAACCATGAGTTCATGAATATGACATTTTAGGGCATGTAAGTGATATACTATGTTGGATGTTTCACTAAACTACAATTCACTGTTCTATATTTTGATGTTGATGAGATTTACAAGGTCAAAAAATTGTAAGATTGTCATCATAATGAGATCATGTCATAGGTAATGGTTTTTATCTTGAGTTGCATTGAGGATGTGACAAACCAATAACACATCATAGAAGGAAATCCAAGAGAGACGATGAGTACTGGGAAGGCAGTTTTATTAGGGTGATCTAAGATGACTTCCACTTGTGGAAAAAAGTGATGGTATGAAACTTTCCACCAAGGTAATAATGGGAAGAGAAGTTAGGGATGTGGGACTCCATCTCATGACAATGTTCTATTCTAATGATATCTTTATGGAATGTTTGGGATCAAGAACCCACAGAGTCCCTACCACACATTCCAGTGTTTTATATCTTGATGGTTGGGTCATCTTCATATCGTCTATGTGAATATTACATAGCAGACTAGTGGTATGGGAACAAGAAAGGCACATGAGTTTGGAATGGGCTCAACTACCCCTATTTATGGTGGTATCTAGAATTTCACTGTCCATTTAGGAATAAGAATGTGGCCTGTTACCCCAGTGCATGAGAAGAAGTACCAATAAATCATAATAGATCAGGGTATTCTTAATGGATCCAATTAAAGGGGAAAGATATATTTCATGTTATGAATACTACACAAACAATCATGAATTCAAGGCCATATACTAACAGAAGTATAATTCTTATATCATCTATCTTAGCTTGATATTATTTGATATATTAGAGTCAAATTATTTTCGATCTTTTCTTTTTGTAATTGTTTTGGTATCGGATGTGGAAAGCATATAAGGTACTTTGACAATCAACACACCATTAGTAGTGCGGTCATGAAACGTCAAACATTTCAAGGAGTGTTCACTAAAGATGTTTTTCTATCATTTATTTTATGAACCATTCATTATGAAAATGAAATTCTTCAACTTGATTATTGTTAGGGATTGGTTTTTCCATACCATTCTCATATCTACTATTACTAGAGGAGGATTATCTATCTATGTCTAGAAGGAGGCAACTATTTTTACCTAGATGAGTGGGATTTTCATTATAGTCCTATAAGACAAATTTAGTATAGATTGTATTGTCTCATATCTCATATAGTTGATATTCATCTAGAAAATGATATAATTCATCATGATTTATTTTCTCCAGTGATATAACATTTTTCGAATGGTTTCACTAATGATTTCCATTACTTACCTCCTAAGTGAGATATCATGTTCACCATCATGCTGGTGCTTTGAGAAGATACAATTTCTATCCTTCCATATAGAATGTAACCTCCATAGATTTAAGTGTTTAATTATATGTTGGATGAATTATAATATATTTCATTAATACTATAGAGTATATATCATTTGGGTTCTCTAGTGCTCTCCACCATGATGGTGTATGGGTCATTACCTTTATGTGTTGATTATCAGAGGATGATCTAGACAGAAATCAAGAACCATTATCCTTTTCTATTAATTTATTATCATTTTGATCACTTGATAGGTTTTATGATATTTGAGATATTGAATTGTCATCTTGTCACTACAAATGGCGAGACCATCAAACATAACTCGAACATATTTTTGTATTAGAGATGGAATGTATGAATACAGATTCATTCTATTTGGTTTTACTAATGATTCTACATCATTCATATCCTTGATTTATAGGATCTTTTATCCTTTTTTGGACAAATTATTTATGGTTTTTTTGATGATATCATTGTGTACTCCAATTCAACATGAAATCGTGATAATCATCTTGACATCATCCTATGTACATAGAGAGGGAACCAACATGACAAAAAACTAACCAAATGATGATTATGTGATAATAAATTCTAATTCTAGGACCATTTAATCTCAGAGAAAAGACTGTTAGTTGACATAATGAACTTAATAGCAATTTTATCTTGGGAACATCCTAGGAATGCCTTCAATATTCAATGTTTTCTCAATTAATCATGTTATTGTCGGTACATTATCCAATATTTCCCCCATTTTGGAATTACTAACAGCCTTATTGACCATGAAAGGGGTGATGTTATTTTGTTTGAATGATTGAAAGAGAGATTTTATGGAGCTAATATAAAGATTAACTCAACACATATCCTAACATTTACTAATATGGGAAAATAATATACTTTTTACTATAATTTATTCAGAGTTGGGCTTGGCACAATCCTAATGTTGGAGGATTAGGTAGTTTCTTGTGGCTCTAGGATGTTTAAACCACATGAGAGGAATTATCATACTCAAGATCTGTATTTATCTATAGTGGTGACTCTACAGATAATGTATAATGAGTTTGGATTTTCTGGTATATAGGGACCATAAGATCTTCAAGTACATCATTTCTTAATGATAGTTTAACATTCATCATAGGAGGAGGGACACATATTTACAACCTTCTAACATGGAATGTGATTATAATGCTTAAAATTTAAGTTTCCTTGTTGATATTTCATTTGAATGACCCAAAATAATATGTAGTATAAGAGTCTAGTGACGATTGAAAGATAGTTTCTCTTTATACAAACATTCATCTAGATGATCACGAGTCTTAGGGATGGGTAGCTCTGATTCCATCATCTGTTATACCCATAGATCTTGATAGGATCATGAGGAAGATGTTTTTTGATCTTAATAACATAGTTTTGATTGAAAATTATATGTTCAAGAGAATCCATTAATATTTTCTCTTAATCGTTTCAGTTGTCTAATTTTTCAAAGCATGGTATGATTACAAATGGGCCTACATAAGGAGAAAATAAAGGTTTTTCATGCTTCTAGAGGGGAAGTGAATCCTGGTATGACAAATATGTATCATGATCTATATATACATCTATTTTTGTGAATATAAAGATAGATATGTCAAGATTCATGGATTGATGCTTAACATGTCAGTAGGTGAAAGTATGGAATCAGATGGCAACTTGGATTCTGCATCCATTGGACACTATTGAATAGAAATGTGATGATGTCAGGGTGGATTTTTTGATAAGATTATGCATAAAAGAAAATAATAATTATGATTTATGTGTTCTTTGGATTGAATGATTAAGGTATCCAACTTTTTTCTTATTAGGGAAACCATCACTATTGATGATCTAGGTGGTAATCACAAACATGAGGTGGTTTTAATTTAGTGATGTTATGAGGAGTGTCATTTTGGAAATACATCCTCAATACACATAATGGGGTTTTCAGAAAGATATAGGATCATAGGCTCTTTTATGCATATTCTATCATCCATATAATGGTTGTCAATCTATAAATACTATTTATCATCTATATGATATGATATGTGAATGTATTTTGGATTTTATTTGTTCATGGGAGTAACCTATGGAACATGTTGAGTTTGAATATTATAATACCTTCCATTCATCTATCCAAATGGAACTATTTGTGGCTCTCTAGGTTGGGTCATTACGGTATCCACATTTATGTCTAGTGCTAAGTGAGTTAGCACTTTTTAGGCCTACATTTATACACGATACATCAGATAATGTTCAGTGAATCATACATCGGTTGGTGATCACGCAAAGTAAACACAAATTATATGATTACAATCGAGGACAAACTCTATAATTCATTGTTGTTCATCATGTTTTACTGTTATTTTCACCTATGTTGTTGAAATTCATTATAAAAAAATATGGAAATCTAACAACCAAATTTGTTAGTCCGTTTGATATAGTTGAAATTTTCAGCCTAGTTTATTACCGTGTAGCTCTTCTATAGTGCTATAGTGACATGTATTATGTGTTCCATATGTTTTAGCATTAAATATATCATCTTACCCTTTCTAAAAAATAGATATTTAAAACCTGATCTCTATTTTGATTCATCCTTTGATGATAATTTGATACTAGTGGTAGATCCTAGTGAGAAACATCATTGGGGAATCACGATACCATTTTTTTAGAACAGTAAAAACATAGAGTGTTTAGGATGAGAACAGGGATATGTGATAATAGTGGCCATACGTTTTTGTTGAGACATTATAGGGACTCTTTGATTAGCTCAGGGATGTTCTGTTATATGGTGGGGATGTTGTAAGATCCCATAATTTTCAAGCAATGTCCCACATTGACTTTTATATTTGAGCCTTGGTGGTAAAGTTTTTTTAGGGACAAAGATACCTAGTTGAGGAATATGATTTATTGCGTTTGGATGAAGTATTGTTTTATTTAATGGATTTATGTTATATTTATGTTAATTCAATCATGGGTTCTAGGTTAGTAGAGAATATTTAACGGTGGCTAAGGTTTTTTAAAGGGAACATGTTCTTATATTCCATCTATAAAACATTTAGACACATTGTAAATTGATTATAGATCTTGTAATGTTCATGTTCTTGTAATAAAATAATCCATGTAGATGGGTTCTTATTCCTACCACAACAATAATCTATACATGATGTGTAACTACATTACACATCTTGAAATTCATCAACATGTATTTTTAATGTATGTTGTGCGGATCACATTCCATGAAATCAACTACATATCTTCTCCTCTCAATATATGGGAACCATGGAGGACGTTTTGGAGTTACACTCTATATTATGAATATATTGATAACACTGTCGATCCCTAGTATGTAGTTTGTTTTCATATTTTCAGTCACTCCCTTCTTCCTTAGACCATTGCAGTGTCATTCCTTTGACCGTGTTTGTTTTAAGATTACATATTGATCAGTTTTGATCTTGTATTATATTCAAAATAATCTTCACTTTATTCGACATTAGATTTTTATATTGGAAGCATTTTTTATCATCATTTAAAGGTATAGGTCTAAATCACAACCGTAGGGTATGATAATTTCCAGGTGTATGTAATATTTTCATTTTACTAACATAACATGGACCCAAATCAATTAAACAAATGAATTGTATTATTATTTGAAGCACTTTTTCTTCCATTATCCTTTGATATGGATTATTACTACCCATTGTGTGAGATAACCATGAAAAAAATTGAATTGTATATTGGTATAATGTGTGTTTAGCATTACATGAGACCTTACGTGGTTGCTTGATATAAAATCCATATATTTTTTCATGATACTTGTTGATATAAATTTAATGTGTTATATTAAATATAAATTTAAATTTGGATAATTAACAAATGAGATATATGAAATGACATTTTGATATAAATTCTATATGAGGAGTCATGTGTTCTACGCTGAAATGAACATATATCAGGCTTGTCACTTTCATATTCATACATATATGATGTAATGTTTTTATTTAGTGGGATCATAACAGTCTCATACTATAATGCTTATAGATATTGGGAAATACTAAGTCTCATTTTTTAATGTTTATAGTGATTTTAACTAGATGTGTTAATTCTTATAGGGATTTGACCAAGATTGTTGTTACTATGAAACTATTATATAATGGTGGTAGGAATGTTCTGAATACATTGTTTGATATATTGTGAAATTATTATGATGTATGAAATTTTTACATACTTATATTGTGTGGTTGGAATTTAAATTAGATATTCATTGAGTTATTATATAATTTCAATAAAGGAGGTAATTTTACAATGGTAATATGGTTGTGGTTAGAATAGTCATAAGACATGCTTAGATATATTCAGTTATGGAGCCAAAGTAGGTTTCTATTGTTTTTTTAATTTTTTAATTAATTAATACATGTTTTTATCAATTTATTACATAAATTTCGTATTAGAATAGTTAATTTAGATATAGTGGTGTTGACATACTGAGTTATACTGACACAATATTCCAGCCACTTTTTTGGTACCCTTGTAGATTACGTGGACGTAGGTTTGAATAATGGAAAACGATTATGTAGTTGATGGGCTTACATACTAGATTGGGTGGATTTTGGAGGTAGGACCAATATGGGGTTCGAGATTATGTAAATTTGAGTCTTTATTTTATTCTTCTATAATATTACATGAATTTGTTCGATAATAAATTGTAGTTACATTCTAGAACATCATTACATTATTCTTATATATTTATATTAAACTATATAGTTGGATCTTATTTTTGTTTTCCACTAGGTCTATAATTTTATTGATTTAATTTATATGGTTTATTTTATACTACTAGGAAACATTAGACTGGGAAGTATAGCTTCCCAATTATACATTTCACACCCTTGCTTCTACTGTGTGGCCTCTGGCGCTTGGGGAGTCATGCTTGAGGTCTTGTAACCAACCATTTTGGCCACATGAAAGAGTGTCAAATCGGGGTACATTGTAACAAAGATTTTATGTATGGTATGAATGCGATGAGTACTATAGTGGAATATGTTTATGTGTTACATTGAATATATTTAATGAATTATGATGATTTTGTTTGATGAATCCAAAGGATTTAAAATATTCTGTTCATCAAGAATGTATTTGTGTGATGGATTGAATATTAATATAAAAATATATCATTTCCATATATGATAATCATGGGTTTATATATTTTTATCTATGTAAATTAATAATTAAAATTTTGAATATATTGTGAGAAACATTTTTTTAGATTCCCAGGGATATTTGAGGGATCATTACCAAAGATTTCACTATGAATAACTCTATGTGTAGGGAAATTTAAAAAATTTATGTAATGTATAGAGAATGTGATTTAAATGAAATTTAATATATCTATAAATACTACAAGTGGTTGTGTCTTATCAATGTTGGTGCATAGTTTTAATAACTCCGAAATGGTTGAATTATGCTGCACTTGATCATCACTGGGTGCATGAAATAGGGCATTTTTGTACAGCTAGTTTGAAACTATTAGGGGATATGATTTGGAAATTAAAAAACTCTTTATGAACCATCTTTTAGTATTTTAATAGATACTTACCATGAATGAACAGAATTAGCCCTATGATGTAATAGATGGAAAATAAGGATCCATTATTTAGAAATCCTATATGGGATTTTTCAGGATTATGTGGTTCCCTGCTATGATTAGTGTTGGTCATAGTATGATTTTTGTTTCATTTTATGGATGGAACCTAAAGGATGTATGCTAATGATGAGTGAGATGTATATTTCTATTATTGTACTTCTATGAAACCTAATGTTGTGGGAGATTGAATGAAAAATATTTTTATATACTAACAACATTTAATAATGCTATGTATCTTGATGGGATTTGAAATGATCAGAGGATGGAACGATATTCTAAACTACCCTTTTTTTAGAAAACAACCAACTTATTTTAGAGGTTTCTATAATCCAATATTTTCTATGAAAGGGATCATTATGAATATGAAGATATATTAGATCCTCTAGTTTTTGGATCATGAGAAAGTCATTTTTGTTTTCTACTAATTGAATGGTGAAGCAGATTACAGATGGAATCTTATCAAGAATACATAAAAACCTGAATAAATTGACTCCAAGTGAAGGGATGTTTTTATGAGCTTATTTTTCAATATGAATTCTCCTCGTATTTTTCGTACATAGATAGGTAATCAGATCTTTATAATTATGAAAATGGACGATGATTGTTTTGTTACCTATGAGGATAATTTTAAAACAAATGAAAGGAACAATTCTAGTATTATCATCCAACCTATAATTAAGTTTGATCGATTTTTTACTAGATTCAAATACTGTCTTCAATGGGTGTTATCCATAATGGATTTTTTTAGATATGAATAGATTCCTTATTTTTCTATAAAGGTGGAAAGGGAGGTTGTAGGTAAATATCAATTTCCGTGTTTTGATAAGAATAGAATAAGAGAATTTAGTGGAATGTTTAAAAATCATGAAGAGAAGAAGAAGAGATTTACATTATTCTCAATGAGTGGGAATAAAAATTTAGGATATTTTATTAAGATAGACCACAAATGCTACATAAATTTAATGGAAGGTCATCAACCAATTTATTATTGAATACATAAGAATAAGTTAGCTAATAAGTTAAATGATGAGAATGTTGCACAAGAATCACAACCTATAATAAAGTTTTTCAAATTCTTGAATTATTGTCATAATTTGAATAAATTCTCCAACCAAATGGATAAATTGGATGTCAAGAAAAAAATCCAAAGAAAAGTGATGAACTTATGTGTTAGAAATAATGATGATTCATGTGAATTATGATATTTAGGGGAGATTAATCCTCCCCTACATTACTTGGAATTTCATGATTTCATTAAATTATCCCTATGGAATTATTTTTTTCATCCTTTTGTGAAATTTCATATGATTATATCTATAAACATGAATTATAGAATAATGAAATCACATTTGATATTAAATCAGTATAATATTGAGCTGAATCTTCAAATGTAAATGTTTGTGTATATGAAAATAATATATTTAATAAAAAAATGTAAATTATCTTTTTGAATAAAATATGTCTCCATATAAGACTAACATAATATTTAGGGATACGTTTATGGTTTTATCAAAATTTAGATTTTACCTCAATATTTTGGTGAATTATTTATCAATCTCTTGATAAAATTATTTGTTTCATAAATGTTTATCATTCATTGAAAATTTTATGTTTTAGAGACTAATTCAAACCATAGAGGATGTGTTAAGATCATATTATATGGATTTCAATGGTGGTTGGGGTCAAATATTTACTCATGTTATGTTTTCATGGATCTATAGTGTTCACTATAGAATTAATATGGCTCCATATAAATCTATTTTATGGTATGAATTTTATAAATCCAACATACCAGAATGAAGTTCTATAAATAATTCCTTTTCCACGTATGAAATATGGTGATGTGAAAGAGACACTTAGAGACATTTACTAATATTTAAGGAATAAAAATAGATGGAAAATATTTTTTTTATTTTTTTAAATGTCCATGAATTTAATATTGGTGATAAGGTCATTATATAATTTTATGAGTTGAATAAAGGATGGAAACCAGTCCCTATGTATATATCCCCTGTCAAAATACATGATCGTATTAGGGCAATATAATATTTTTTAGGTTCTTCCATTGAACCTCTATTAGGTTACAAATTTGATCTAAGTATCTCTTATGGGGAAATAAAAACTTGATACATAATGTGCAATGAACTCAAAGGTTGTACCATTAGGGCATGACATTTATTATGGGTAACAAACTATAGAGAATCTAGATCAAATACTGAATATTCTCTAAAAAACCACTCATTGGTTCAATGTTTTTTTTTGAGGAAACACCTAGATTTATTAAGAAATTCTGGAACATAATTATGTAATTAAGTTGAAAAATATCAATTTTTTGTAACTAGAGTGATGAATCTCAAGAGATAAATTCATTTTATGGGGGGTAGAATGTAACACAATTTAATTTTATGAAGAAAATATTAATTAAATTTAATAATTTATATATTTTCATTATATTCAATATATAATATAACTTTTATTCCATTAAAAAATCATCTTCCATGGGTTATATGTGACAATGAGTTTATCTTGATATATACACTATAATAAGTTTAAATTAAATGTAATATACTATTTAACTATTATTATTTATTATTATAGATATCATGTAGATATTTTATTAAAATGAATTAATAGTATTAAAAAATTTAATAAAATATATGGTTTAATCATGTATATAAAATGAATAAATTGGTGATAAATTTATATGAAATGAAAATAAAACCAATTTGAATATAAATAAATCCTTTATCTAAAAAATAATTATAATGTAACCAAACAATTTTTACCATAATAAAGTAAACAAGAAAAACGTGGGGAATGATTTTAGTAACATTTATATTGTATAAATTCACTAAAAAATTTAGATTTCGTCTCAAATGATTAAATATAATATATTATAATTATTCATATTTTACATGTAAAAATGTTATTCCTCTAAATGTAAGTTTTGTTTTATTTATTGAGAACATATATTAAAATTAATTATTGACACATTTAGAAAAAAAATAAAAACAATTTAACAATTTTTTTTTTGAAATAATCATATTAATATTATCTTATGAAATATTTTTGTGTTCTTTGAGAATGGATTTTTTTTTCTTAAAAATATTTTTAATACTAAATTTTCCATTAATTTTTTTTGAATTATATATAAAGATAAATTTTTTTATAATAATAATATTAAAATTATATAAATTTTATATCTATTAATCTAGTATATTTTATTGGATATAAAGTATTCCTAAACCTGTGAGCATTTTATAATAGATAACCCACTTTCTCATCCCTTCTACGTGATTAATTTATAAATTAAAACATAAAACGTATATGAATTTAATTTTGAATAAAATATTCCATATTTGAAATTATATTAAATATATTATATAAAATGGTGAATTATTTTTTGAAAAAAATGAAAAATGAAATATTTAAATATAAATTACTATGATTAAGGTAAAAAGGGTTATCTATGTTGTTAGTATAAAATAATTAGGGTTAATATGACCTAAAACATGTCTAATATAATTTTTATGTCCATATTTCTATCATATAATTTATAATTATCTATAATTATAAATTTTGGAGCCTTGGGGCAGGGGAAAAACGTTGTTACAAATTTATCTTTTCAAAACATTAGATGTGTGACACCGAAATAAATTATAAAAGGCCACTACATTGCCTCTCGTATTCACACTAAAAGAACCATTTGGTTTAGAAATTATGGGCCAAATAACTTCCTAAAATAACTCATATTTTCCAAGATTCCTTATATTGGGATGAAATCCATATTTTTAAAAATTTTAATTCATCCCTAAGGAGGTTACCCAAAGAAGAGGTATCCTTCCTCAACAAGGGTTTTTATTTCTATTATTTCTACACATTAATGTGTTATTATCAGAACATTGTAATATAATAACACCATTATAATACATGTAATTATATGTAGTTATTTTGAGTTCATGAATTATCTTTCTCCAGTAAAATGAGTTATGAAATCATCATTCATGTTTAAGGCATACTACCAACTCATGAACAGTAGTCATTATTTTATCCATTACAACCTCTCACAGTTGGATATGATGATGAATAGAAGTATATATATGATTTTAATAACATAATTGAAAATAATTTTTCAATATTTTAAATATTCATTTTTTACATTCCATTTTACATGGGATACAATTATATCCCTTTTGAGTATAGAGAACTACCATCTCACAAAGGTATGTGATTCATTTTCTACTAAATCATTACATTAAATATAATTTTCATAAATTTATTTGACATATGTTACATTATTAAGATATTACTGACATATTTATCATTATTAAATATTGATATATTATTTTATTTATTACATTTTCTCTCACTAAATGATGATGATTTTATTCATGTAAATGTGGACTACCACCTTGAGAAAGTGAGGTGAAACTCCATTCATCTCAACCCCACAGGGATGATTTTTTATGTATTAATAGTATGTTTTTTATTATATTATGAGCATTTCTCGTGATATTGATATATTTAAACCCATTATAAAATGATGATTGAAAAGTATAAACGTTACAAATGTGTATGTATGGCTTACCATCTCAATGATTGAAACATACTTCATTTATGAAAAATCATGATATATTATTTTTTATAAGAGTATATTTGTTTTAAAAAGGATATAATTATGTAATAAATAATTTTAGAAGCATATTTAGTCCATGGAAAATTAATGAGGATAGAAAATAACAGATCAAAACATATACAAAAAAATGTATTTTTTAGATGAAAGGTGAATTTATCATGGATTTTTTAATTAGTTGGTCATAAAATAACATAAATAAATTTTATATGAAATGATATATATAATAATGGTTATATAATATATAAGAAATAAAATTATATATTATAAAAGAGGTTTATGTGTGTATGGAGGAATTCGATACTTAAGGAAAGATATTTAAATATCACTTTAATTTTATGTGAGAGAAATTCCTTTTTCACCAAAGATTATTTTATGTGATGTATATAATACAAATTAATATATTATATGAATATTATATACAAAATAATTTATATTTTAATATCAATTATAGTATCTCTCTTCACTGGGCCAACGATTCAAATGTTATAAAATTTGTATGGGACATTTCTCTCAAATTACATTATTAAGACTTATGATTATGTTATGTACATCTCTTCTTATATAAGTTTTAAATATAGCCACATTGACTTGTAATATCATGAATTAATTTATCCTAATGATATTCTATGATTCATATAATGGTATTCCTTCATGGGACTCACATTTCAATGTTAAAAATGTGGGAATGATTTTATATTACAATATCATCATTTATAGGGTGGTTTGTTATTATGTTTCGGATGATATAATATCATGAACCCAATATAAAAAACACATGAATATTCTTATCATTATATTATTTAATGAGAATAATTTAACCCTTTACTTTCCACTCTTTATGTACTAATGAATTGAAAAATATTGTTTTTTAGAGAAATCACCTTTTTAGTCGAAAACCCTTTTTCTTCCAAAATATTTTTCATTCTAAAAATCATTTTTATAAAAGTTTAAAAAATTATAAAAATTATTTATTAAAATTTTATGACATATTTAAAATTTTGAATTTTTTTAAATGAATCATCATGTAATTTTTCAAACCATTCATGTTTGGATTATTAAAAAAAGTGAAATAAATTTTTCTTTCATTCAACATAGATAACATGAAACACATTTCCCACTATCATGAATTCTCATTTATTTAAAGATTACCATATATGTTTTCAAATATCTATTCAATTAAATTTATTTTATTAATATTTGGGAATATTTTTTTATATTTTATATAAATAATATCCCTATGAAATATAATTTGAAAATATTTTATGTTTTTTAAAAAATATAATAGGAAAGGATATATTCCTAAATAAATTTTTTAATCGATTAAACAACACCCTTTTTTTCAATAACTATGAATCTGGGATCTCTCTTTCATATGATTACCTTGACCATATTATAAATAAATGTTTTATATAGGGTATGTTTACAAAGAGTGGGAAGAGGGAATAACTTTATAAGAGCATTAATGATATTTTATGAAATATCAATATTGGTATCAAAGATTCCAAAGTAACTAAAATATTATTTTATACAATAACATGTTTATCTAATTCAATTAATATAAAAATAAAAAGACGTAATATTCATGTATGGTAATCTTGTGTATCTATATAAACAATCCAGTTTTTCCTATTAAAACCAAAAGTCAACAATGATCTAGTATAAGGGCGTCCACTATTCTTACAAACCATGATGCTACAACTCCAACTTATACACCTTGAGAGAAGAGGGGATATACATTTTTTGTTCATGTTTAATTTTACCATATGGAAATACCATTAACTTCAAATATATTTTTTTTATATAGTGGACAATTAATGAGAACATTTACTCCAAAATATATAACATCTCTTGAAAAATATATGTGGAACTATTAATGACCATACTTTTTCATTAAAAATAAGTGGGACATTGGGTTAGAAAAAATTAATGCACTTATTTAATATTGTCTCAACCTATTGTTTCTCTAATGAAAAAGATTCATCTTCCTTTGGATTCAATATTGGTTTCCATCGTTCTTGGAGGATCAAATCAAGGTATGTCAATTTTTTATCCAGTTATTCATTTTCATCATATATACTTATTGGATATCTTCTACATAATTACATAAGAATTTGAAGGTTATTTTTATGCAATGTATATGGAGTTTGAAAGAGGATTGAACTGCTTCATATTGCTATAGTATCATTAGGACCTGAATTACTATTCTGATGTGTCTATTTTTGACGATGATAACATCTACAATCATTATTTAGGGTGGTGTTTTAAAACAAATATAAATTAAATAAATTTAATATTTTTCATACAAATTACATTAATTTATTCATTTAATTTAATTTAATTTATATTATATTGGATTTTATTTGGAGAAAAGTCATTTTTTTAAAAAAATTCATTAAAATACATTTTCTACACACCAATTGTTTGATAAAATGATCAAATAGTGGTTTTAGTTTATGAATGATGATTCACGAACTAAAGGTGATTTACTTTTTTAAAATGTTTTATAAATTTTGGGAATGATATTTTAAATAATTTTGGAATGAATAATCACATCGGGTAATCATGGGTTCATATTGAATATAATTATGAATTATATAGTTTATAATAACACTTGAGTTTTTAATTCACATTAGAGGGTGTAATGTAAGTAAAGGTTATGCATATTGGATTCCCCCATATCCATAGATTTGGGAATTATTTTTATGAGTAATATGTATACCGATAGGTTACATCCCAAATTAGATTACTTTTTCATTTATGAATGGATATTTACTTGATTGATTTTTCATAGATATCTTCATATATGTTTTTAACATAATGTAATTTTCATGGTTATTTTCTCATAATATTTCTAATAACGAATTGTTCAGGGTAATTTTCATACATGATTACCTTAAGGAAAATTCATAAGTTATATTTTTGATACTCCCATTCCTATTTAATTAAAGAGGATGTATTCCTAGTTTTGATAAAATAAATGGATATAATGAAAAACCAAGTGACTATATTAAAGTGGTTTTGGTCATAGAAATTCCTTATAAAATTATTTCTTTTATTTCTAGAATAGATGAACTTTGGGTATTAGAAATTTTATATATTATTTGTTGGATTCCTATAAATTAATGTAATAAAACAATATATTTTATATTACATGGTTATTGATGTTGTTTTGTAAGATTAAGGAATAGAGAAGGAAATTATATAGAATCCATCTTACTTTTTCATCATAACCTTTAAATAGGGATGCATTAGAGGTCATGGTTCATCACATTGAGACTTGGTCATATTATCTTGTTATTAATTATGGTTTATCCCATTTTACATAGATTATATAGACCCTTTTGGTATCTATTTTAAAAATTTATTAATATGCTTTTTCCGTTATTTTTTTATATATTGGACGTTTTTTCATAATCATATTTTCTCTCACCACTATGAAAGGATTGATTAGATGGCATGTCTAGTTGGATCAATATTTTTAGTTAAAAAATAGAATCATAAAGAAATATTCATCCTGAAGCATCTTAACACTACCTAATCATGATTCTATGTTTTTAGTATAAAGTTGTTAGGACAATCATGATTCAGGTAAAAAGCGTTGGAGGGTACTTATCCAGCTCACATCTTGGACTATATTCAAGTAACCATGGGTGGTTAGAAAATATTTTAAAAATTTTCTCACATGTATTTTTATGTTATTTTAATGAACTAGATAAGAGAATAATTTAAATAGACCGTTTTCATTTTAATGTGTTGTTTTTCATCTGTAGCAGTCATAATTATATAAAATATTCAATTTCATGTAATATAAATGAATTAAAGATTTTTTTTGATTATCTTCGAATATTTATCCAAAAAATATTGGTTATTGACTTGTTATTATTAGAATATGCCTTCATGATTTTCTATTCTAAATCCCGGTGAGAATTATTTGAGACATGTTACATACGAAAATCCACTAATGATCCATATTTAGTAGATTTTGTATTCTTATCTATTTGGTAATAGGGTTAATAAGATATTTGGAACATAAGAAATTCATGTTATTATGGATCAGAAATCAATAATTATAATCCACCCATCATTGTGGGTGATAATGGACCCCAAAAATTTTATAGGTGGATTGAGTTTATAGAGATTATATTTCATCATCTTGAGGGCTCTTATGAAATCAAAGGTAGGGGTTTACATGTATATTCCCATGGGAAGAGGAAGCTAAAGTTGGGATTATAGAGTGAAATCTATATCACAATATTATCTTCACTGGTCATAATTAATGAAATTGTTCAATTTATAGTTTTACCACGAGACATTTCATGCCGGGATAAACTAATATTTTTTACTTGGAATAAGAAGACTGTAATTTTCTAGAGTATTCCACCAATTTTTTATGATGGTAAATTTTCACTAGATGTAGTCAGCAATGAGCAACTAAAGGCTCAGAGATTTGAGATGGGATTGAGGCTCCCTATACATTCAATGTATATTATCATTTTACTCTATGACATCCTAGACGTAATAGATAAATAATATATGTAAGTGGTTTAAATAGATATAAAAAATATGTTTTATGGTGATTTAGTTGGTTATGAATTTTACATGTTTGTATCTTCAAGACAGAAAATGAACAACATAGGTAGTCAACTTCCAACTTGACTAGTTTCAGGGATATATTAAGGATAACTGTAGTTCATATACAAAGAATGTGGAAGTCATTATTCTAGAAAGAATAAATGTATAAAGAATATTTTAACATTTCATCACTATGTACTATCACTAAATATAATGTGTTTTTTTCAATGTTTATCATAGTACAGTAAGGTATGATCCACTATCAAAAGTGGAATAATTTTTAGTACTAATTCATCCATGGGAGTTGTATTTTATCCACATGCCATGGGGGATGTTCATGATTCTATGACCAAACATATTTAAGATGTGTAGTGTGTGCCATAGAAATAAAAAGAAATTCTAGACACTATTAATGGTACAATATTTATTTCTCCTTCTATGGAATTATAATTATTTGATTCAAGTGCTACTAATTATTTTGTATCAAAAATTTTGTTGTATGTTTTTTTATTAAATTCAAACCTTATTCAAAACATTTTGGATCATTTTATTGAATTGGGAATGTGGTAGGAATAAGGTTTCTAGATTCCCATGATTCATGTTATAATTGTTGAAATCATGGTGGTGAGGGATAATATATTTTTGGATATTGACTTCTTAAATCTATTATATGTAATGGATTTGAATATCAACATTAATCCTAGAAATTACTCTATCATCACCAGGGTCATTTATAATATTCGGATGTGGTTACTCTTGTTTTCATGGTTAGGGGGAACCTATATTGAAATGTAAAGGGCCTTTTGTTCAATATGATGGTGATATATCATTTTAGTATTAGAGATATTTCTTGATGTCAGCGACACTTGATTGTGAGTTAATCTATATATAATGGTGTGTGTATACCCAAAATTATTTCTATATAGTTTTATATAGTTTATCAAAGCAAAAGGATATCATGTTTTCTATTGATCTTATCACAGGTATGATTCGAATTACAATTTTATATAAGTAAATGGATTCTATTTAGTAATGGAAACATGATGTATATATTGAGGACCTAGAGGAAAAGAACATTATTCTTCTTACTATGTAAAAATGGGATTCTCTTATCCTCACTTATAAGAATGTATATTGGAATCATAGACTTTTCATGGTTTATTGACATTTGTATGGGGTGAATGTGAAGAAAAATTAATATTTTTCCATGACATATGATCTCATTTAACATCAAGAGGGGCATGCTAGTTTTCAATTAATAACCATCAGGTAGGGTACAACCATTGGAGAGTGAGAGAATATGAAATTCCTATGATAGAATCTAGAATACTAACAGTTTCTTGTTTTTTAATTTGGTGTCATTAATGGTCCTAAAATATTTGTTTCTTTGATGAAAAATATCTTTTTTCAATTTTTGGACACTTTGTTTGGGATTATATATAATATTATGTTCTAATCCATATTAGAGGATGAGATTAAAGACCAATTTTATATTCTTCTTCAAACATGAAAGGAACATTGCCTAACTGAAGAAATTTCGAAATGTGGGTTATAGATTCATGAATTTAAGCTTAAGGGGAATGTAATACCATATAGGGGAATGTATGTTAATAATAATACATTATAGTTCATAATGTACTAGGATCATCCTAGTATTTTCTTGAATATTAGGATATTCGATGATTTATATGGTTAGTTTGGTAGATTGATTAAGATTTATCCAATCCCAAATCATTGATGAAATATATTCCATATAAGTGTTTCAAGATTAAACATATTTAAAAATATCAAATATAATTTGAGGAGATAATGGTGAGTTTGAAATTTACACCAATTATTATTTTTCTAGATTTCTGTTACAGTTATGATGTTTTTAATGATGCTTCTGGTATAGATATCGTCTGATTTTGGATGTTGGGGAAATAGGTGCTATCATATAGATCAAATAAATTAATCAATAATTGGATGAAATATAATACCTATGATACTGATATGGAAGTTTTTATGTATCATCTCGCAACATGGAATTGAATCCTCTTTGGATAGTGGTTTATAAATGATTCTAATCATAAGAGTGTTAAATATATTCTTACCCAACGGGATATAAACATGTGACAAATAATAATGGGGGATAATCTTCTATATTTTCTTCATATACTCATAGGAAATGGAATATGGTTTCCAATTAATTGGGAATAAAAACAAAGATACAATACATGATTTAACAAGTAGATGAGAGGTTTCCGATGGGTTCATCAGCTAAGATTAGATTGGGAGTGAAATTGTTGGTGGACATTTATTCTTGGTATCGATGAATTTTTTCATGTCATTAAATCAATGATTTCAACCAGACCATGTGATTGAAACTTTGTGAATATTATTAGGTAAAAATGATTTTGTTTGGGAGACCTTTGGTGAGTGTTCTTAGAATCCTTATTGATATTTTTCTTCTATTGTAGTTTGTTTGTTCCAAATTCTCTATGTATTGAGTTAATGGATAGAAAAAATAAATAATGATGTTATATCCAGCTTAAAACATGATTTCTATCAATATTATAATTTGAAACAAGATGTCTAGTTTTTTATTAAAAAAAGGAAGAACACCATAGAACTACTGGTTTACTAAAACATTTTCCCATTTTAGTATTTAAGTGGGACATGATTATAATTTACATAGACATTGGATTCCCACAAACTACTATTGGAAAGGATATGATTTGGATTACCATTATTCAAATATTGAAATATTCTCATTTATTACCAATCTAGGAGATTAAAAATTTGAAATAGCTTAGAGATTTGTACATCCAATATATTAAGATACTTCTTGGGGTTCCGCGTGTGAATGTTTTTTATAGAGTCCCAAGGATCACATTCTTGTTCTAAATGGTTTGTATGTGGTGATTTGTTTCTAGTTGAAATTGAGCATGGAATTTCATCCCAAGAGATATTGATAAAAATATTGATCAATCTAGATAATTGAGGATGTTCATTGGACTTGTGTGCTTTATTGTGGGGGATCATGGGAATATCGTGTTATTCTAGTAAAATATTCCTACATAAATACTTACCAGGATTAAATAAACATAGATACCTTGGAATCATTTTATAGGAAACCATGTATATATTTCATACTATTGGTAGAGTTTGGAGATAGTTCCTTGTTTAGGTCATGTCTCATTCTTTATATTGAGAAAATAGTGCAATGGATCTAGTAATCACCAATTTGGTATGTATGTGTTTGTTTTCACTTGGGATTACTCTTCCCTTTGAGATTATAGAGTTACTTGTAAAGGAGGAATATAGGTTGAAATTATTGTCTCATTTTACATTGATTAATGATGTGTTTTATGGTTCCCATAAGAGGAGGTAACAACTAGATCCTTCCCATGTGATTAAATGGTATGATTTTGATAATGATCATCAAAACAACATTTTTGAAATACATGTTCTGTGTATATATCACATGTATACGGTACTTCAGTGTAAAATGATTCCCTTTGTATAGGTAATATAACATCATGTTACTCTTTTTAGGTAATCATAAACCCCTCTTTAGGATATTCCTTGTTTTGGATTCATTTAGGGGAGCTTCAAAACAATTTTTAAAAAACATATAAGGTATTTTGGTATAAGCACTGTTGGTAAAAAGTTTTCCATAATATTTTTCCCTTTTAGTAAAAACCAGACAAACCCATATAGTAAGATATTTCACGTATCAGGAATTAAAATGTTCACCCACTAAGGAGAAAATATGAAACCCTATAATACATGTCCATGTATAAGGTGCAAGATTTTTTTAACAATGAAGATGTTCCCTAGAAACCATTTGCACAACATTGAATTAATCAAAACATAGACAAAAAATACACGAAACAATAATTCACACCTATAATCATTCATTAATTGACCTATAACACCCCTCTTGGTGTTTTGAGCTCTCATGGATCAATTTTAGATCCTCTAAATGCCTTCCAAAGAAGATCAATGCAATGATATATTCATTATTTCCATTCCCAATATCTTACCTTTTTCATGTTCTCTTTCTCCCACATTCATCTTCTCTCATACCTAGTGTTTATTAGTTATTTGTGTTTTTAGAGGATATAATATCTATTGTTTTGGATCCTGATACATTTTATAATACTTGTATCTCCATTTTCAATGTTCTTTATTGCAGTTTACTTCTTTGGGATTTCTACTTCATGATCACATGATCTATGGTGGGTGGTTTCATTTATTATATCTGATTTGATTAACGCAAAATTTCTTGATTTAAATTATGTCGATTAACTTTTATATAATTACATTCAATTGGACTATTTAAATACTTATTCTACTAAATTGTGTATTTGAAGTGGAATTGGTAGGATAATTATGGGTAACCTCAAATTTCATTGAATAAGGGTTTTTTGTGAAATTAGATGGAAATTTTGAAAGTAAAAATTTCTAATTTTATTGTAGAATTTAAATTAAGAAATTGATTTTTGGAATTTATTTCAAAATTTTATTTGATGAAAATTGACTAAATATTTTTGATAGAAACCCATTAGTTTTATCCTGCCAAATTCAAGATTTTATTAAAAATATAATTATATTTTTAAATAGATATTAGCATATTCAAATGGAAAAATAGTTTAAAATGTATTTTCAACAGTTTGAAAATAGTTCTCTCATTTTTTACTATTGTTTTAGCACATGGAATCATAAGTAGTTATCGATTTATTTGGAAGAAACGTTCTTGGATGGAAATTTCCTATAAATATATTGATTCTTAACTACTCTAATATAAATGTATTGGAAGATCATATCCTCAGTAGATTGTCGATTATTCCCATTTAACCATTTTCCATGGGATGTGTTTGTACATTTCCTTTTTTATATTATAATAGATTGAGGATCCCATAACATAAAATTATCGTTCATCTTATAAGATGACCATATTTCTCCCTTGTTATAATTTTTAATATATATTCCACCATTTGAAACTATATTACATATTCCATATGAATATTTATAAAATATTTTATTTATAATTGTATTAAGACGTTTTTCAAGTATTTCCATCAATTGATATATAGAATGTCTTTTATTTTATATATGATTTTAAACATCCATGACTATTTATTTTTAAATTTATTTATTAATATGATCTTTATAGTTATGACATATTATTTAGGAGTATATGGTGATCACATTTTGTGAATTTATAACAGGACGTACCTCTACCATCGATTGTTTGTAGATTATATCCTTCTAGGTTCGAGCATGGGTAAGGCACCACACGGTGGTGGTTGTTTTGTTGATTATTATCTGTGGGGATTTGTGTGGACCGAGAAATGGGTTTTTATCCTATTTTATCGTATATTATTGATATACTTTATTTATGCCTAATTATCCTTTGTTATAGTTCTCTATGTGATGTTTTTCATAAATAAATATTGTCTTGTATATCTTTCTTCTATTTTTATTATGGAAAATTTTTTCCCACATCCATTTTTTTTGATTCCGAGTTCATTTCACCAACTCATAGGGTTCGATAATGATCTTCGAGAAAATTCAATGTCTGTTCAGTTATTAGGGTACCATGGTATTTAGGATGGATTTTAAAAAACACGAATCAAAAGTGAAGGGTTATCATCTTGCATTGAACTATATATGTAGTAATGTAATATATTAAGACACATGAGCTCATTTCAATTGATGGTCCATCTTCCCCTAACCGAAATAGTAGTTAACTCACCATTGGTTGTTTAGTAATGGTGTTTCGAGGATTAGTTATATTCTTTGGCATACTTTAGATTTGGATAGATTAGCATACAAATATCATTTATCTATCTATTGGTATTAATGTTATATTTCCTATACTGGAGTTTTAATCTATTTTCTATATTTTTGTATGATAATGTTTTGTTTCAACATGCATTTGAGAAGATGATCCAACTAGTTATAATAGAAAGCTATAGACTAGTCATAATTATATATTCCTCTCATGGAATCGAGTCTATTTGAGGTGAATGTGTGTACTAATCATGCTCTAGGGCATACCCCTATAACAATTCTCATTTAAGCTCTAGGTATGTAACATTAAAGGGATGTTTTTAAAAATCATTCCCACGGGATCCTTTACTAGAATCCACCTACGTTCAAAGGCTCCCATGATTCTCAAGAGACTGGGGAATAATTAATCAAATTCAACATTAGGTTGAGTTCTTGGAGATAACTGGTGAAATCTGGTCGATAGGTTACACATTCATGCTGGTGGGACTGAATAGGAGATAGGGGGACAACATTGATACAGATGATGTCATATAAAGTAAATACATCAAATTTATTTTCACATACCATTTCTATCTAGGGTTAATGGTGTTGTACAAAGATATTGAGTTTTTAAAACTCGAAAATGCCAATAAGGTCGTCAGAGAATATGAAAATACTCTTTCCAAGATTGTCCAATTTTCAACATAGATTTTATTAATATATAATTTAAAGACTCAATTATTTGATATGGAAATTTAATGTGATATTTTTTCTTAGGTTTTCTTTTTGAAGATTCATTTTTATACTGATTTGATGGATATAGCATAGATGGTCAAAATGGACCTAGATAGAATGTAAGGGTTGATGGGAGCTCTTTTTTCTCCCAAAGGTGGGGTTAATTACGCCAAATGAATGTAAAATCATGATCAATCTCATTATGGTTCTTGATAGCAATGTTCATCTAGACCTCATGTATTTCCTAGAATATTTTATTTTATTTTTTACTAGTGTGGAAATCTAGGACACTCAATGAGATATTTCTCTACGGAACCCAATTTATGTAGTTAATCTAGGTGACCTAGTAAGTTGAAAAATATCATACCTATCTATTCCACTATAAATAGTGGTCTGGGTTCATCAACGCCCATGAATAATTTGGAATCGGTTGCGTTGCGAGAATGGGTTTGCTACCACAAGAATCTAGAATGATGATTCTTGAAGCATTGTAAGAGTATGCATAGGAAACAGATATGTGTTCGGTTGAGGTGAGAGCTACCACAACTATATCTTCATCCTTAGTGACTATTTTATTTGATACTGGTGCATCTCAATTTTTTTTCAACATGTATTGGTATTATAATAAATCTCAATACTGAAATATTATCTTATACGATGGATATTACTACACCCCTTGAAATGAAGAGATAACATAGTATATGTAGTAATTTTTATTTTTTCCATTTGTCATATGATGATATTTCATTGTATTTTATGGTTCTCGACATGAAAATAATTGATGTCATTTTCATTATTTATTGGACAATTAAAAAAAATTATTGGATTTGTTGTTATCATAGATGTTTCTTCCTTACTACACCTAATGGGGTGTGCCATGAATTTCATGGATTATGTGAGATAATTTTATGTATATCTAGACCTTATTACCCATAGTTATGGAAAATAATAATAGTTATTTCATGTTATCTCGTGAAAGGATATTTGAGTGGTAATCTTACTATGGTTTTCATTGAGTTTCCCTACGTCTTCACGTCTCATTTATATTGTTTACTAGAATTAAGGGAGGTATTTTTTTATCAATTTAGAGTCTCATAATCAAAAAATATTTATTCCATCTTAAAATATGGAAATAGATACATTTAGGTTGTTCATGACTCACATTGATGTTATTTTAGAGAAATTATTTATACGCCCGATTGGGTCACCATAGGCATTGCGAGTTCACTTTACTAAAAAACCTAATGGTTCAATTCAAATATATGTTTAATACAAAAAAACTAATTCAACTAACAATAATTAAAAAATATCAGTTTCCATGGTTTTATATTCTATTTTACCAGTTTGATAGGGTGACATTATTTTTGAACATTTATCTTTGATTTGGATAACATCAGGTGATAATAAAATGGTTTTACATTCCTATGACTACCTTTTAGAGTAGTTCTATCCATTATAAGTACATTTTCATTCCATTTGGTCTATAAAATACTCATATAGTCATTAAAGATGTAATGAATATGATTTTACATGAGTACAATGAAACATTCACGATTTTATTTTTGACGACATTCTACTTTACTCTAAATCTGAGTAGGTTCATATACATCATTTATGAACAGTTTATGATTTTTAAGAAGTTACTATGTTTATTCCATGATTTAAAATTTTGATTTCTACATTATATAAGTGTTCTCATTAGGACACATGGTGTTATATAATGGTATTTCAGTTGTTCATGAAAAGGTAATATCTTTTATGTTATGGAATCAACCAAAAAATATTTTCAAGATATATAGATTTTTGGGTTCATCCGTATATTATAAAAAATTTTAAGGTAAATTGTAATATTGTTTTTTCTGATGACTACTCTAAATCAAAATGGAGTAAATTTATCCTATTCTTTAAAATTTCTTATGTAAGTTGTTGGAAAGAAACACATTTTGACTATTACAGTAGTCATGACTCTTCCAGATGTCTGGTAGGGCTATTTGGTATTTTGTGATAAAACATGTTCAGGTTTAATTTATGTTCATTTAAATTTTAATCATGTCATTACATATGGATCTCATCATTTTAGTCCACACTAGAAGAATTTTCTGAACCATGACGATGATATCACTATTTTGAATCATGCACTTAAGAGTAGGTTGCATTGCATTTTCAGATAATGGTTAACACTATATTAGAGACATAAAATCATGATTAATTTATTCTCTCCCAACGATTTAAATATTTTATAGAGGAATTGGTTGTAATACCTATATTCATTTCAGTTTGAAAGTTCCTATACCTTAGTTAAAGAGAATGTCATCGTAGAATTGTTGAGCAGTAAACGTCCAACCCATGCCATGATAGAATCATTATAACAGTGTAACTTGGTGTCTCTCATTGCATATTTTAATATTAGTGTCTACAAATATCAGGCTATGGTTTCCTATGCTAGTTTTTAGTTGAGATATTCTCTTCTAGGTTCACTTATTCAAGAATCACATCTTGATGATGAATGACATAACATTAAAGACTCTCTTTATGGTGGGAAGAACCTTGTTGATTGGTCATTCTTCCCAGATGGAATTTTAGGTTATTAAAATCATTTTTTAGTACCATTTTTAGTCAGGAAAGATGTCATGGGGTTTTCCAAAACAAATAGTGGGTAGTGAATATATGAACCATGATGATTTTCTATGAAATTCATGGTCAATTCTTGTGGAAATGTATGTTATAGGGAATTATTGATTTTGTCTATCATTGTTATAAATGACATCTAGTCAAGGATGAACACTAAAAACCTTTCAAATATTTTCATCCACATATAGTGCTGAAAATATTGTGTTATGATATCTCTATGGAAATTTGTGTTAGGATTCCACATACATAATGAATGATGATTGTCATATCTATTTTGATCGGTAGGATAACTAAATTAGATAACTTTATACCCATTTATCATACGAACAAATTTTAGACGCTATTAAATATATAATAAAAAAATATTCTCTGTTTTCCTGGAGTTCCATCATCTATAGTCTTTGATAGTGATCCTCAACTCACTTCACTCTTTTTGGAGGGGCCTTCTAGTGGCACTTGGACCTCATGTCCGATTGAGCAAGGAAAACCATCTGAAGATGGATGACCTGAAAAAATATCTATATTGATTCGTGATGATATTTTTTACCCCCTAAATTATTTTTTTTGTCTATATAATAACCATATGGGTATGGTTGAGTTAAATTATAACAATAGTCAGCAATATATGAACATAATGGCTCCTATTGAGGCCTTATATGGTTGGACTTGTACATATCTATTATGATGGTTTTATATTGTTGAATGTTCTTTGGTTGAATAATGAATGGTTCAAGATATGATAAAAAATATCTATAATATAATTTTTAAGGAATAAATATGGTATAAGACTTATGGTAATTTTCATGATAGACTATTGGAGGTTTTCATTAATGATCACATATTTTTAAAAGTTTCGACCCATTTGGGTCAATGATTGATTCAGAGGCAATGTAAGCTTTCTCTATATTGTGTGGGACCATTTGAGTTTGTTGAGATGGTGGGAAAATTTTCGAAATGTTTAACACATTCATCACAACTTATGTTGATACATAACTTGTTCCATGTATCTCAAATATGGATGTATCTTTCTTATCTATCTGATATTCTACGCTATAGTGATATCAATAATGAGCCTCATTTTAATGTGATTTTGCTTCTAGTTAGTTTAGTACATTTAGAAAACAATGTATTCATAGTAGGATGATACCTCTGGTTTGACTTCAATGGATTAGTGGTTCTAATAATCATGATATGTGGGAGAGATAGGCACTAGTGATAGTGTAGTGGCCTCATATTTTTCAATTGGAATATTATTTACCGGATTTATAGGGATATTAATTTCCTATGATGGAGAGTTTGTAACATATATTTAATATTTTTAGGAGCTTCTAAACCAAAATTTTTATCATTTTGTTTTTGGGTTTCGATTAGGTGATCATCAGGAGAAATATTTAAATATTTAAAGATATTTGTGGATTTCTATGTTAGGTGCATGATTTTCCCAAACAACTCCCCAATATGATGCACATTATGGAAACCCAGATAGTGGGGTTTAACATGGCTAGAACCCAGTTTGATAAACTATGTTCTTACAATGGAGAAACAGTGCTACCCTATACCACGGGGTATATGGTTAGGTCCCACAGTTGGTCTAACTGTGAATCCCTATATAGGAAATCATGTGTGCGAATTGTAATTAATCGAATAATTGTAAAAAAATGCCCACTCCCCTATTTTCACCCCTGATTTGTAATAAATCAAAATATAACATCTATCATGGTCTTTAGAGCACTATATGATCACTGTGGTCTCCTCAAAACACTTCAATGGTAGATCAAATATAGACAATCTTCATTTTGGTCCTTTAATAATAAGTTTCCTCTCCCCATTCTCTTTTTAGCAATCTACTCTTGTTTCCTCCGATGGTTTATCTGATCTATGTTTTCATGGATGATCCAATCCTAGTTGATATTGAATTTTAATCTAGGATAGTTTATTTCCAAAACTCATTTTTGGTGATTCATTCAAGGGATTTATGTTTCATGATCCAACGATCTATGGTTGGTGGTTTATTTTTTTATTTGAAATTTTATTAACAATAAATTTCCACATTTAAATTATATTATTCCAATTTATGATAAATTTCATTTAATTGGTTTAGTCAAAAACAAATACTACTAAATTGTTAATTTGAATTGGATTTGGAATGATAATTAGAGAGAAATCACAATTCTATTGTATTTGGGTGTGTTGGGAAATTGGTTGGAAAATTGTGAAAAATAAATTAGAGAATTTAATTTTTTAAATTTATTTGTGGGTTTGATTTAAAATTTGTATTTAATTAAAATTTATAAAATCATTTTGATAGAAATAAAAAGGTTTTATCCTGAAAAAATGAATGATTTGATTAAAAAACTTTTTTGGGTTTTAAATAGAAATTTGATTACTCAAATTATAAATTTTTTGAATTTTATTTTCAAAAGTTTTGAAATAAATTTCCAATTATTTATTTTTATTTCAGAACATGAAATCCTCAATAGTTTGTGATTTATTAAGGAAAATAATTCAGGTATAGGAATTTCCATAAACCATATTGACACTTTAGAACTGTTACATTAATGAATTAGTAGATCATATCCTCAATATATTTTTAGTTATTTCTCTTTTACTAGTGTCATGGATAATATCATGAATATTTTCATTTTTAATATATAAGTGTGTGAGGATCCCATAATGTAAAAATATTACACCTCTTTAAAATTATGATTTTCTCCCTTGTGATTATGCTAAAATATATGACATTTAAGTAATCTTTTTTGTGCCCTCCGTATGAATTTATATAAACTATTATATATAAAATATTTATTAACCCATGTGTTTAAATTATTTCCATCAATTTAAATGTAAATAGTGATTTTTATAAACATTATTTTGAAATTACATGCCTGTTAATTTAAAGTTTAATGAATTATTTGGTAAATTAATTGTGGAATCTTATTGCAGAATCCATGGTGAGACTCTACTATGATTTTATCACACACCCAACATCCGTTTTTTGATTTTTTTATTATTATTTCATTCCTGATTTGAGTAAGGTTAGAGATCCAAATGTAGGTGGTAGTTGTTCATTATCCTTTGTCTAGTAGTGTTTTTCCAAAAGGACATAGGTTCTAATTTAATTTTATGGTACTTTTTTATGTAATTTGTGTTTTTTATACCTGTTTGGATTTTAGTACAGTTCTCCTTCTAGTTTTTTCTTTTATAAATACTGACTTGTGTCACTTAATTATTTTTTTTGTAAAAAATTTGTTCCTACAACGATTTTATGTGATTCCAATATCATGTTTCCATCCCATAGGGATCAGAAACTCCCTCCAAGATCTGTTAGTGTCAGCTCAGTTATCAGGGTACCAGGTTATTCGATATGGTTTGTAACAGGTACAATGGTAGTGCAAATAGGAGTCCATGATGCATGGGTACAGGAATAATTAATTTTGAAAACGTTTCTTTCCCATTTTTTGAGATCAAAATTTTTATCAACATTTTGGGATATAAAACCCTTATTAAACAATTTTATAGAATTACCCAAATTCAATATATTTTTGTAAAGACTCGCATGTTTATATAAGAATCCTTCATAATTTTTTGATCACTAAAAATAATTTCTTCCATTTTTTATGATAATATGGTAACATATAGGATTTAATATATAATACATGATTTTTATAATAGTAGTATATGTTGTTGTTTCTTCAGGTTGTGCCTTGTAACCCATTAATTGTTAATGGTAATTACTTCTCTAGTGAAGGGGGTTTACATAATATAAACACATACCCACCTTTATTATACCCTCTTTTGGTTTGAAGGATGAAGATGACTATTTTACACACCAATAGTATTCTTATAAATTTATTTTAAAATTTTATGTACTATTTTTAAATATATCGAGTCAAATCTCCCATGCATGGCTTCGATATCACCAACATATTATAGATATCATGAAAATTTATATTGAACAAATTCTTGTTATATTTCAAATTAAATATTCATAACCATTCCAAAAATAACTATATAAGGATATATATAAAAATATATGGCCTATAAATATAGACAAATCTATTTACATAAATGGTGTACCCATCATTTTGAGTTCCTTATAAAATAATCGATTTAATTCATTCACCTTATATCAAAATCATGCCTTTAAACCCTTGTATCTATCTTGACTAACATGTTATTGAGAAATAATTTAATTGCTATTAATATTTTTAATAAATCTTAAATCTAGTGTTGTTTTCGTTATATAATGTACATGAATATAGGAATGAGATCTAATATTTGTAAAAAATTATACTTTTGATTTTTCTTATTATTATGTTTTTTAAATACTTATCCAGTCAGCTACTCTAGTAGGGTTTTTTTAACCAATGATTTTCATTTGTTTGGAAGATATTATTTTTTGAGACTATAATAGTATAATAAGTGAATTATATTAGGATTTTCATTTAAAATATTTCACATATATATATATATATATTTGATATTGATAATTCAATTTTTTTTCTTTAAAAAAGTATTTTTATTAGATTTGTATCCACTTGTTTCCGAAGTAAAATATTTATTAAAATAACTAATAATTATTTTCGGTACCATTAATATCATGGATATTTAGATATATTGTCAAAGAAATAATAACATATATCATAATTGGATATTTATATAAAGGAATCATTTCATAAATAAAACATATGGATTTTTCAAAATGTAATCTTATGTTAAAAAAATAATTAGTGTTACATAACTATCTATTACCAAATTATTAAGCAAGAAATATACACTCAAACCAATTATTGATACACATAAAATTGTTACATTATAATAGATAATCCATGATCACCCACCATTGTTAGAACATTCATGTTTGAATGATCATGGTATTTATGAGACATTGGTTTGGATATAATCTATTACCAATTATTTTATGTTCTTATATATTCTGACAATCATATATAATGTATTCCATTATATTACGAACTCTTTTATTAAATTATTTTTATAAATTTATGTTTTAAAAATAATTTAATATTACTAAAATATATAAATTTATAATAATTGATACCAATAATGACCACAATAAATCCTAAAATGGGAAATTAAGTAATTACATATCTTAATTCATCCCATCAATTTTGAACATGCAATAATATGGTATAGTAGTTTGATTTTAAATAAATCCAAACCCCCCAAAGATATGTTATGGTGATATAGTTAATCAACAACGAATTTTCTAGATGAAGATTAATCCCCTTGGATATTAAGAAGTCCAACCAATGTGTAATTATCCTAAAACCTCTACTCATGAGAGACCTTAATTCTAATTAAATCTATAGAAATAATATTTATAAATCCAAAAAAATTTAAAATAAACAATATAAAATATTAATAAATCATTCATCGAGATTATAGTAATTAAATGATAGAACATACCCCGAGTCACAGTCCATATATTCATAGTATTAAATTTTTAAAAAGTTCTTTCACACTTTAAAATAATGTATAAAACAATTAATAAAATAATTATTTTATTGTAACAATTCTAGGTGAAACTAAATAAATGGTAAATTCAAAGAATTATACATGAAATAAAAAATTTCCAATTAAAAAAATTATAAAAAAAATTATAATTTAAACCTGATTTATGTAAATTCACCAAATAAATTAAAATGAAAATTTTATAATTATTTCAATATTAACTTTTTAATTAATATATTTTTCATAGTATTAAATATAATAACCATTATATTTATTTTCTAAAATGTTTTTGAAATTATATTCCCCTTTAAATTCAATAATAATGTATTATAATGTATAGAAATTACTTATATAATTTACCAATGTTTTTTTATTATTTAATACATGATCATAATTTAATAAAAATTCATTTTTAGTTCTTAAATATAATCAAATTAAAACATAAATATAAAATATTACTATTATTATATTGGAATATCATCAAAAATAATATGAAATTTTTTATATTTTTCTTTATTTTTAATTCTTTATATGAATTTTATTATCAACAATGACATGGTCATACACTTGTGGTAACCATTTAGAAAATATTGATGATAATTTTTTATGAAAATAATATTAAATTGATATCAATTAAAAGCAACAATTCTAAAGACATGATACATTTTTTAAATTCCATGTCATGGGATTTTAATGAAAATATAACATCCATATAAAATGAGTCCATTTTCTGCTAAACAATGTGACAGTTTCTGTATGCAACGATATGGTTATGGTAAGTATATCTCATTATTTCATTGACCTAAATGGGTTTCTACTAAACACATGTATTAAAAATTTGGTTTTTGGTCATATTTTTCTGAAACACATACCTTGACAATTTTTCATAAACCCTTCCATATTTATTATGATTATGAATAACTATATAATTTCACATCCTAGGCCCACCAGAATAGTTTGTAACCCAGTGGTAGTAAAATAACTTGCTAATTTCCCATATATACATGTGGATACAAACAAGATATGAGAGTCTATAACAAACATGGAAAGATTATATTTCTAGTACCATCACATATAATAATAAATAAGTAATCGAATTAACATAACACATATATTATGAATAAGTATTTACAGAGTTATTATTAATATCAACAATATATAAATATCAACAACCTATAAGACAAATGTAACCCATGTGAAACATAAAAAAAAGAGATCATCCACTGAGATGATAATGTGAATAATAAGAAAATGGTAATGAAATCATGAATATACAAACACAAAAATTGTGTCTCGGCATGATCAAACATCCCAACACCTATATATTAACTTTAAAATACCCAGTGTAAAATTATTATACTAAAAGTGAGTCATTGAGGTCTAAATTTTCACAAGGGTTCCAACTAGTTATTTGCGAAATAAATTATAGTAGGAAACTACCATCTTGGTTCCTAAAATATAGTATAAAATCTAGTGTACAGATCCATGAAAAAAATATAATAGTCAGGGAAATCATGAATAAAATCATGTTAGGCCATCTGGTGCTGACATGGCCACCCTAACATCTGACCCCACATAATTTGGTAAATTTCAGTTATTGATTATTAATTATTACTATAATGGGTAAACTAATCTTTAAACATATATTATAACAAAACTAAGCCACATAAGAATCTAATTGAGAAAAAGTGTAGTATAGAGAAATTTGGGAGTATTATAAAACTGGGAATCAATTAACATGGATCTTACTGACACCCAAGAATATAAAAACATATGAAATATAATAAAAACACCCTAATCACATGGCCTAATTATATACTTCCTTATAATATTATCAATAATCTCTAGAAAAAATATAGAAATGCATATGTGTAATTGATGATATTTCTAGAATCATATATCAATGTTACTATAGATCTTCTCACACTAACTAGTATACTTTTAGAAAATCTAAAAATTGATCACCTATGAAATTTAACACTTTAACCCAATCCCGAGGTAACCTAGATTCATCCTTATAGTATTTTAGTATGATCTATTAGAATTTATCCATATGAAATGCATATAATCCCATCTTATATCCAAGCTAGCTGATTATTTTTCATTTCGGAACTTTTAGATGGTAACACAGAAAAAAATCAACATATATTTCCCAATAAAATATCACTAACCCTAAAATATATTGAATAACATGTATCTAAATAACAATAATTGATGATGTGTACACTTATGTACCAAAAATAATCTGATCAGTTATGTTAGATTATACCAATATATAATACCAATATTAAGAATTACATTATCCTTAATGAAATATGAAACATGATGAATCCACTCACCCTTACATCACTAGAACCCAAAATGACACTCGATGGTGTAACTATGGCCAAAATACAATTTTCAATAGCGTCAAATAATTATACATTCAAGGGATATCAGGGTATTAGACACAGAAAATATAACTATGTATCACTCAATAAAGGCCATCCAAACTAGGCCATGATATAACCATTCTCTACGAATATAGAAACTTTCAAACATATACCACAAATCATACAACCAGTAGGATTTATTACAACTGAAAAAAACAATGTTGTGAGAGAATCGCACTATGTGAGACAACCCACTAAGGCCAAAAAAAATAAAATTATAAACCTTATCGTTAATGTAAAATCTCATCCCAAATAAACCAAAAATTTTTCTAATTAATCCTATCTTGTAGGTTATATGATCTAAATGACACATCAGGGCCCTTTCCATGAGATTCCCATAGCACTTATTGTAGCCAATCCTATATCGAGGTCAACTAAATCTAGTAAAACCATAAAATAAACCATAAACTCTCATCACAAGTCAATAAAAATTTATCTAATATTTTAAAAACCCATTCATGGTATGATAATTATAACATGATTTCAATAAAAATGGGAGTATGGTCATCATGCCACTCTAAAATTACCACACCATATTTGGTATATTCTAAACACATGAATAATGATTTATCTAGCCTATAAAACCATTATAAAATATCACAAATTCTTCATAGAATTATCATATGTGAATCTAAATAAAATAAATTCAAATTACATAATAACTCCATAAATATAGTGTAATATATAGGGATCAACCCTATTAAAAATTATAGGAGTTAAATCAAAAAAAAAATTTCTTGATAAATCTCTTGTTCCGAATTATCCTAAAATCAAACATATCAGATCTAATATATAGGGACCA
This sequence comes from Viscum album, assembly GCA_963277665.1. Taxonomy (NCBI): domain Eukaryota; kingdom Viridiplantae; phylum Streptophyta; class Magnoliopsida; order Santalales; family Viscaceae; genus Viscum; species Viscum album. The sequence continues at coordinate 409,127,791 of OY728157.1, forward strand.
ATATAATAGTGTATAAATTAATGAAATTTCAAAATTAGTCATTTGGGTTAATTTATAATTTCTAAAAGGATCCTCATTATTTAGATGGAATGTCAATATTTTCAAAATGAAGATTCAAAACCAAAGAATTTTTGGAGGGAGAGTGTAAAATCACATGGGAGAGGTTCTAGAAGTTTTTTGTTTTTTGCAATAGGAATGTTTTTATGGGAACCAATAAATTGATTAATTAAAACCAAAACAACCACATAGTGTTTCACGATGGTAATAACTTTCTGGGTGTGGTGTAATAATCTCAACAACACAATATGGACACATTATTTTATGTCCATATGGTTTGGGATACCTCACCTATCACCAAACATGAACATTAAAATCCAATCCATATATTTTATTGTGGTTGGGTACTTCATAACCCATCCACCCTCACTGAGTAACCTTTATTGTGCATCACCCGTCGTAACTATGTGATGTGAATAATACACCAAAATTTACATTAAATATAATGATAAAATCAACATTAACTTTCCAATACACTATACAAAGGCATTGGAAAACTGATAAAAGTTGTAAAAACATTTTAGAAAGGATCCCTCTCATAGAATGAAAATCTAAATCAAAATTATCAATAACATACAAAATCTATAACTTATAATAAAAATATCATATGAATTATAGATCTCTAAAAAAATGTGGGTCATTAAAAACTATCCACTATAAGGAATCATATACATGAGAATAAACTCAGATTATTTATTGATACCAAATTCATCCATCAGAGAAAGATGCCCCTTCTCATTCCTTATTCCATATATAGTTCCACATAATCAAACCAATGATTTTTATATCTGAAAAATATTTTCATCAAATCATATAGAGAATCCATCTTAAAATACACTTAATTTACAAATTATAGGACTACCATAATGTCAATATGCACCAATATACATAAATTTGTTTGTTATCTCTCTTTTTCACAAAATTTCATCAAAATGTACATTTGGATACCTCAATTATTTATCATGTTGAAAACCTTAGTGTCTCAGATCATTCCTCACATCATTTTCTAAACACACAATCTCTTTTGACCACTATATATAATCTTATAAACCATTTATGTATTGGAAAACGTATAAGATTATCCTTATCTAGAACTCCTAATAAACACATTTCTTATCCACTCTCCCACAAAGATCATTATTTCGACATCCATGATATAAATCACAATATCCAATCACAAATGTGAATTGAAACTGAATAGAATGACACCCTCCATAGTATTTTCAAACCATCATATGAAATATAATTATAAATTTTATCTTCCATAGAAAATTTTGTTCTCTATAAATGTTATTAGCTAATATGCTCTCAAAATACCAGGTTACTAGAATAAACACATGAATTCCAAGATTAATACACACATGAAATCATAAATACACATCAAAAAGGATAAAAATAAGTATAAAAAATATGAAATAACATATTCTTTTATGTCATCGCTTAAATTATAAGATAAAAAATGTATTTTATCTAGGTTTTCTGATCCTTCCTATAAAAACTCATTTTATTCCAAAAATTATAACAAGCATATATATTTTCTACCACATTAAGATACAATAATTTTTCATTATCATCCCAACTACACTAGTATCACACCATGAAACATTTACTCCATAAATACGAAGGTTATAGATTACCCATATGAGAAAATCAATCAATATAACTATACTGGTATATAGAAAAAGACCATTCCCAACTCAGTGGAATATGCCTAGCTATAACCATTGGATGTATATAACCTTCTAACATAATTTTTAAATATTACTAGATTGACTTAATTTAGTTATCCGAGTAAACGAAGTTAACTTATATAAGTAATTATTAAATGTTTCATTCTTAAAATAATGATCCTTTATGATAATATTTTCATTCAAAGATAACATTAAACAAGCCAAAAATTCCAATTTGCGGGTGTACTCTATCATTGAATTTATACTTATAAATAGCTCAACAGATTATCAAAAGATTCCACAATGATATAAATATCTGTATAATATCTCATATAAGAGGGAATGAAATTCATCTCAAGGACCTTCATATTTTATTTCTTAATATTTTTGGAATACCCATGTATATAAGGCTCAATTCAAAAATTTATATCCTTTAGTTTCAGTGATGATTCCATAATTTTTTAATTCCTCATAAACAACACCTAAATATTATCCAATCATTTTTATCTCTATTCCCTAATACAATGAAAAAAATAATTATTTCATTTCCTATAACTCTTGGATAAATTTAACATTGGTCAATACATCTAGAGAAAGGCCTTGTAGAATGTATACAAAAATGGAAAACAAAAACAATGTGAATAGAATAGAGAAATCATCCATTACACAATAATAGTCTACCATATAATATTGAAATTCGTCATCTCAAAATCACACACCCACCAATACAAATTAATCCTTTACAAAATTTAAAAATATTAACTAAAAATAAATTTATTTCTCAACATGTATAATTACCAAATAATATTAAATTTTCTTTTCAATTTATATCAATAGGTAATTTTACTTCCACCACCATTATACGACTTTGTGTAATCATGAATATGATAATGATTACTATCCTACACACTGGGAGCACATTAAAAACACACTAATATACATTTAAGAAAATGGAGAACAAATAACCCTACTAACTAAATTCCTAACCAGCTATTGAGGGGAATAATTTCATTATGAATATAATGACCATGATATTACACTGTTAAATCGGGTCACATTAATTTGTGTCACTTCACATAAAAAATATAAAACCTTTTATATAAAAGGGATTAAAAAATTATGACTCCCAATTATGGTGTGACAAGTATTCGTTCAATAAGGATTATGATCTTAAATTAAACACCATATTTTTGTAGTGAACATTACAAACTTGAAAATTCTAATTATATTCTTGTATCACTCCATAGTAAAATAACTATTATTTTTTCATAATCCCATTTATACTACAAATTTTCATCATAAAAATGAATTATTTATTCATTTATAACATTAGGCCTTTACCCAATTCTACAACATTGGTGTTCCCCTTATAATCCAATTGTTCAATATAAATTAATGAAAAAATCACACTATAGAGTAACTGAATCTCATATACTGGGAATTGCATGATCAATAACCCGAAAAGATTCAATATAATATCAACTAGCTGCAAATGCATCACATTCTAAATAGTGTAATGTCTCGAATTCCATGAATACCACACAACATATCATCTTAGTAAAGTGTTTATCACCAACTCAAATATCCTTAGACTAGTCCAAACCACACATCATACATACTGATCATTCCCTAAAAAAATAAGGTATTTATTACCAAAGAATAACTGATAAAGGATTATTATAAAATAGAATGGTATAAATGTGTATTATATATTAAATATTTATAAATAAAAAATGTATTCTTTCAACTATACAATATTCAAGAAATACAGTTCTTTTATTTCATCTATTGATATATTATTGACATTTTTATTATACAAAGAATCATTATAATCATTTTCCCAAAACTTGACAACTACGTTTACTTTTAAAACAAAATTTTCCTCTATAGGAACCGTTTTACTCTAACCATACGACAAAACATGTCCAAGATTCCTAAATTTCATGTATGATACATTAAATTATACTTCATTTTCACCTCAAGGAAAGGGAAAAGGAAACAAAAAATAATCTCAACCCATTACATTAGACATTTATAAAAATCATAAAAAATTGATGAATTTAAATGAGTAAAAGTTTAATACCCCTTATAACAAGGGGTAACATTGTACTAATATTCATAAAATTAAACCTCGATGTACATCCTAACTGAAAAAATACCTATATCTGTTATCCATGTCCCAAAATAGTTAGGGAACAAAAAAATATATCATAAAAATGTATAATTCATTATCATGTCCTACCAAAACATTAGATAATATAGTGGTGATATTAGACCTCAAGAATGCCTCCCCATATTCTAGATATTTTTTAACTACTGATCATAGTCTATAACAATCATAGGGTAGAAAGTCCCTTGTTATAGACACATAGAGTAATATAAAGGTCACTATAATTTCCTAAAACATAAATGTAATCATTATATATTATAGCATAATTAATAAAATTAATATTTGGAAATATCATCATTTATATGAATTTGTGAACCATGAATCACATTAAAATATAGTAAGAAAGGATCACCAATTGGGTCAATCAAGTATATTATAGAAAAAATAAAAATGGTATGGTAAAAATTTAACCACAAATCACAAGCCCCAACTCAATCAAACCTAAAAAATCTAGCTACCTTTAATTTTATTTTATGAATAATAAAACTAAAACATGAATTTATACACATGAACTATGACAGGAATTTAAGGCATGAAAAATATATCTCAATAGAGAACTACCTATGTGGATCCTTAGATATAAAAAATATGAAGTGTAAACACATATATATAAATTAAATATAATAGTAATAGATAGTGTGCATGAAATATGATTATTAAATAAGGTACTATATAGGCCACCCTGACTAATTAATGTATATAAATAAAAAAAAGTGGGATTTCATATAAAAAATTTCACCACATATAGATTCCATATCTTGTAATTTAATAACCTTAATATGAATATGTGTGTGAGAAATCCATCATATAAATGTATAAAATAGAGTGAACATGGATTACATGAAGACAATTGGGGAATGTGATAAGATTTCATGACAAATGAATATGGAGTAGGTATGTTTAACACCCCAAAATTTCAATATATGTTATTTCTTCAAAGTAATTCAATAACTTGCGCTACACACAACATTGAGTTCAAGCGCACCACAACTTACCAAAAATGTCGTTCAAAAGTAGTTATGAATATTATTAACTTAATTTTGAACTTTATATAATCCTTATAATTTTAGAATCCATATTATGAGTTTCTTAGACATAATGTAATAACAGATACATTTTTTCAGATAAAAGAATTATTTTTCAAAAAAATGAAATTTTACCGCCTTTTAATGGCAAAACCTTTTTAAATCCAATATTTGAATCTTTTATATATTCAATCAGACAAAATAATGTTCTTCTTTAGAATCAGGACATATGAATTTAGTTTCAATAAATTTTTGTGGTTTTTTCTGATAACATTCATATTTGGGTGAATAGTGAAAAATACAATATTTTAACTGAAAACAAATTTTTTAATAAAAATAAATTATGGTTTTGAATTACACATTTTAATGTTTTGGAAGTATAATTAGATTATATATTTACCCTTTAATCCAATTTTGGTCATTGGAATTAATTTCACTATGAATTTATACATAAAATGTGTAAATCTTTTGATAGTTACTGTTTCTTAAAAACATGCTATTTGTTTTGACAACCAGAATTAGTTTTAAAATAGTAAAAGCAAATTATATGATTTGAATTTTTTAAAATAGAATTAATTTTTGGATTTAGAATATCGAAATTATACTAGGGTGATGTTTTGGTATTTTTCTGAAAACGTTCAATTTTTTATAAATAGTGAAAAAACAGTAAGTTATCATTTATAACCGACTTTTTATTTAATTAATTTGTTATTTTATTTTACGTAAAAATATATACATAATACCTATATATGTTCATTGTAATTAATTGGAGTCAATTTATAATAATTTTAGATATATAAAAATTTCATCGAATTTCTACCGTCTTCTACCCACCTCTTATTAGCATTTGCAAATTTATATAAAACATAATTGTACAACATATGTGAGTTGAATTTCGGAAATCTGAGGAACATGATTAATATCAAGGAGTAAAAGTGGTTCAATAAGATTAAAATAATTTTTTATGAATCGTAACTTTTTACATTTATTTACCACGGTTAAAAGTATATAGGGTAATTAAGGATAAAAATGATATTACAATATTACCCTAAAACATATTCTAATTCTATTTTATAAGTGTAATTCGACCAAAAACAAAATTAGGAATAAAACATGACTCTTTATGAACATTTGGATTATATTAAGACATTTATTATTATTTTATTTAAATAAGAGTTAAAATTGTTAAAATCAATGATTAATGACTAAACCATTTTTATTATAGGGTTATACATAAGATAAATTCAACTATACATATTCATTAGAAATATAAAATTATTTCCTACATAATTTTATTTTATTTATAATTTTTAGATATTATATAATGAAATTTATTAGTGACACAATGATGGTGTAGTAATTATCTTATTAATGAATGAATCGAATAAATGGTATTATAAATATTAAAATAAATATAATATCCAATTTTTTATGACATCCACGGATTTTATAGGTTAATATGACATGTGAGGATTGATTCAATTTATTTTGTTTGAAGTAATAATGATGTTATTGTTTTAACAAAAAACAAATAACAAATAGTGTCAAAATTGACATAAATTAAATTTTAAAACAAATATTATATTATTAACTGATATAATAGTCCTAAAAATCTATGGTTTTGCCAAAAGACTTATATAATAACATATATGACATTAATAAACCAATTGGGGTTTTATTGGTAGTTTAAAGTATGTTTACTAACCATATAGTGTATGAATACAAGAAGACACGGTAAAAGATAAATTATTTAACATAGAGTTAAATCTAAATGATAAGTTTAAAATGGTAACCTAAACATGTCTAAAACCTATTGGATGAGTGGATTTAGACCCATACCTACCTTATACTTTAAATAATTCATTTTGGAGCCATTATAAACAGAATATGAATTGATTATAAAATAATATTTTATGTTTTTCAAAAGGTGCCCCTCACCCCTCTTATAAAGGGGCACTTCCCCTTCTTTCAAATTCACACTCCAAATAAATTTGGCTCAGCAAAACTATTCCCAAATACTCTCTAAACTACACTCACTTCATCCTAATGTACATCCTTTAGCCATAAATACATCTTAAGGAACCATTTTGATCAAATCAAAAGGAAGAACCCAAAGAAGAGGTAATAATTCCCCCACCATCATTCAAGTTCTTTTCTTCTTCCACTTATTCATTCTTTGTTATTTACATTATAAAATAATAACTCCAGTCTATTCTATATAATTTTATGTTATTATAAATATTTAACAACTTTATTGATTATTCTATAAATGTTATTAATGATAATGTCAACATGCATACGTACGTACGGCTAACCGTCTCCACGCCGTGGTGTAATTTGTTATTCAACACTATGTTATTTGGATGGATATAATGTTGAGTAATATGTATATAAATAATAAAAATAACATGATAATGTGTATATAAAAATAATATACCATCCAATTCCACACGTTTAAGGAAATTATATTGCCGCTCATGTGTACATATGGCTTACCGTCTCCATGACGCAATGAGATTTATTTCCACAATCTCCATTCATCGACAATTATAAAAATATATACATTATAAATAAGTATGTAATATATGAAATAATAATTCTACTGGATATATATATATATATATATCTGTGTGTGTGTGTGTGTCTATGTGTGCTTACATATATCTTATTCACTTAGTTCCATTCAACACGATATGAAAACGAAGACATCATTTATGCGTACGTATGGACTACCTTCTCCATAAAAGGTGTTCTTCATTTCATATATATGTATAGTATACATACATATATTATAAATATTGTTATATATAAATCATTTATCATTTTTTGGAAGTATTTAAATCTTGTTCTATGTGATAAAATTAAGAGTAACAATTTAAAATACCTATGATAAAGAAAGCGATTATTACCCGAAATGTTAATTTACCATTGAAATTATTATTAAATGGGTAGTATAAAGTCATAAATGAATAATTTATGATATTATAAATATTAATATGGTTCTGGTATAATTTAATAACATACTATGATCATTATATATGAGGTTAAACATACACTTGACTAATGTAAATTGAAATATAGGGGTTAATTACACAATCTCATCATTATCCGAGATTTTTTATGTGTAAGTATTTACTGGGTCATTTTTATCATCCATGTCCATTTTTCATAAAAATTATTTCAAAATTAATATTTTTAGGAATTTTTAAGCCTAATATTTAAAAAGATCATAATTTTAAATATTTTAAATATTTGTCAATCTAAAGATTTTTAATTAATGTCCATGTTTTCAAAATGATTTTAAGGATTTATTTTTATGGACATGAATGTTTTGAAATGAAAATTCATTTCAAAAGAATCAATGTGGCATGGGATACTTTGACTCAAAAATATATATTAAATAACATCCTTCATAAATGTGTGACTTTTAAATGATTTTTAAAAAAGTGTATTTCTCTCAAAAAGTTTTACTCATCATTTTAAACTATGTCAGCATCCTTTACTAGAAATTATTTTTGATTGAGGTTGATTTATTATAATAAAATATTCCATGTTGTATTGAAGTAGTTATGATATGTATGACTATGTATGTTCTATTTTTATACCATTTATGGTTTATGGTGAAAGTAATGAAATTTCGTATGCTTGTTTTAATATGATTTTTTATGTTATGTTTCAACTTTTTCATATGAGGAATGCAATGGACTTAATAAGTGATGGGTGGAGCCCACTATATCTCCTCGATGCATCAGTTGGTCTCATGAGACAAACTAGTGTCTTGGCACAAGTCCTTGACAAAAAAATATTTGTATTCATGGCACGAGGCCTTGACTATGTGGTAATGATGTCCGGTATTAGGCATTCCCCCATTGTGAAATTAGTTATTACATGTGATTATTCGACTAGTAGAATATCCATGTGCATGTTTATATGGTAATGTTTCATTTATTTTTACCATATTGTGATCATTATTATGTTTAAATGGTTTTTGTTTTCATTAAAAATCATGCCTTAAAAGTTTATAGATTATGCTTAATTATTAACCCTTATTGAGAATCTGAGCTCACCCAGGATTCCAAGAAGTGTATTATGATTGTTATGAAGGGTTTAGCTAAATGGGATTAATGGAATTATCAAAGCATCATTAATGTTGTTTTTATTTTCTAAATTGTAATGTAATTTCCATATATGTAATATATTTTCAAACACTGCTAAACTGATCAGTATTTTGGGACTTGATTCCTAGTAAACGTGCCAATGTATTAAAATAATGCACCGACTCTGGGTAACTGGGGTCAGGGCGTTATAGTTGGTATCAGATTAAGTTTTTCAATAACCTTGGAATTTATATTTAGATAGACTCTGATTATAGAACATATCACTAAGATAGACTTTGAAGATTAGAATTTAAGAACTTATTAGAGTTTTAGTAATGTAAATGTTTGGTGAGTTTTCCAAGCAATTACATCCCTGTCTGGATACGAGCACATAGAGGCGGCTCTGGTACAGATGTATCTAGGGATAAAACCTAAAAACATTTCATTGAGCTAGACTCGAACAAGAACTAGTGCATTACAATGGTCCTTGATGCACTCTTGGTTAAGACACTCCTGGGGGATATGCTTTGGATAATTCTCGTTTTCATTACAAACCACTATGAAGGGATTATGAGTATATAATTCCTCAAAGAAATTTTTTTTGTGATTATAGATTATATTCATAAACTATTTTATTTACTTTAGGTATTTTACATGTTTGGAATAATGAATTGGGATTCATAAACTGACTTAGTGTATGCCATTTCATAGAAATGGAACCCAATAGAAGGAATGTGAACTCCAACAATACGTATGATCCAAAGAGTAGGAAGGATCAAATCATTCACAGTATTAAGCCAACATTTAGATGAGAAATAGTCTCTCACATATTCTAAAGATATGAAGATATAGTATCTTGTGTTGATATGATAAGTAAATAATTCTACGAGTCCTATGGCTTTGAACAGAAGCAATAGAATAAAAGGATGGGAGAGAGAAAGATGGATAAACGGAAGAGGGAACATAAGAATTTTCTCCTATGTGATAACTGTGGAAAGAATCACCTTGGTAATTTGTTGAACGGAATGGGAGTTTGTTATAAGTTTGGATAAAAAAGGACACTAAGTACATGATTTCAAGGGTAAAAAATCAAATGTACAATGCTTCATCTGCAAGGCATTGGGACACTACACAAATCAATTTCCCATTCATAAGAGTATACTGCAAATGATGTTATTGGATAATAATCATGTTATGATACTATCTCAGATGAAGAGGAATGACTAGTGTTGTTATGTTGTTGTTATAGAATTATTTCATTTGATTGTTGTATCAACCTTATACTAGTTACATGAATTATGGAGATAAATAAGGATTGTACTGCATTACTATTTTATTGAGGATTTGAGATTATATGTTTCTATGAAAAGGGACTTATTTGTAAGCTACACTTTTTTTGAAAATACATGCTGGATGTAAAGGTAATCCTTAATATTGTCTTGATAATGAGTTAGTGATTTTGGAATAATATATGGTTGATTTTGGTAATTCAGGATGTTGCGGTGTTGTAAACGAATTCATGGTGAAGGTGTTCACATGTTATTAACTGGCAAAAGGATCATTATTTTGTTTAACTTCCTCATAAATATTTTCCTGGGAGTTTGTAAATAAGTATTTTTGTTAATTCTAAAAGCTTGAATAGATTATGTTTGAAATTGTATACTATTGTTAAGGTTATTTTTGGGTTTCGATAAAAAGGACAATGCGGAGGTCGGGCGGAAACCCGTCGCGTCGGGTAAGGCCGCGAAACTTGAACCCGCAACTGAAGGGAGACAAGGGTGTATCACCTATCACTGAACCACATGATGTCCTAGATTGAATAATGTAGTTTTTTAAACGGTCTAGTAGATGAATCAATAACCCATTTTTTGGAACCCTAAACAATTATGATAAGTAGAATATTTTTTTAAGTTCTATTATCTTTTATAGTGAAAGATGAGTTTGTGGTAGAAATTAGTTAAAATATGGAACTATACTTTTCAAGTATATATATATATATATTTCTTCTCTTATTCTCTGAATAAATAAATTCATAAACATTAGGTAAGGCATCTTAAAACTAAAAATGTATATCCTAATACCCTATGTTTTTTTGAACTTATCATATTTTAAATCATCATATATTAATGTCTTTGAGGCCCTCAATTCTATAATTGTCTATGAATGATGACCTCAATCACTCCCTATAAATATTTTAAATTTTCCTCCAATTATATGTCCCTAATTTCCACCAATGTTCTCCTAATCGAGATCATAATTTTTTGGTGACCCTTTAATTTCCCATATCCTCTTATTAAGACTAAATTTTGTTAACCCAATTTCCTATGTGGGTTTTCCCACAATGGTATTTTATATTTTCAACATTTTATTTTTGAAGAATAATTTCAAATCTTGTGGAAGAAATTTATTGAAAGAGGTAATAATGTAACACCCCATGATTTCAAATTACGTTATTTCTTCAAAGTAATTCAATAACTTTCACTACATTCAACATCATGTTCAAGTGCACCGCAACTTACAAAACTAGTCGTTCAAAAGCAGTTATGAATAGTATTAATTTAATTTTGAACTTTTTATAATCCACATGATTTTAGAATCCATATTATGAGTTTCTTAGAAATAATTTAGTAACAAATTCATTTTTTTAGATAAAAGAATTAGTTTTCAACAAAATAAAATTTTACCACCTTTTAATTGCAGAATATTTTTTAAATAAAATATTTGAAACATTTATATATTCAATTTGAATAAATAATCTTCTTATTTAGAATTGGGAGATAATAATATAGTCTCAATAAATTTTTGGTGTTTTTCTGATAACTTTCATATTTGTGTGAATAGTGAAAAAAACTATATTTTAACTGAAAACAACTTTTTTATTCAAAATAATTTATGGTGTTGAGTTATAAATTTTAATGTTTTTTAAGTATAACTGGATTATATTTTTACCCTTTAATCTAGTGTTAGTCATTGGAATTAATTTCACTTTGAAATTATACATAAACCAGTGTTAATCTTTTGATAGTTACTGTTTCTTAATAACACGCTATTTGGTCTGACAACAAAAATTAATTTTAAATTAATAAATGAAACTTCTATGTTTTTAATTTGTTAAAATAGACTTCATTTTTTAATTTAGAATATCAAAATTTTCCTAGGGTGATGTTTTGGTATTTTTCTGAAAACGTTGAATTTTTTATGAATTGTCAAAAAACACTGAGTTATCATTTAAACCCATATTTTTTTAAATAATTATTTATTTAATTTAAATTTATTATAGGTAAAAATAGATACATAATTCCTATATATGTTCATTGTAATTCATTGTAGTCAATTTATAATAATTTTAGATATTTAAAATTGTTATTAAACTTAAAACGTCTTTTACCCACCTCCTAGGAGCATTTGTAAATTTATATAAAACATAATATTACCGCTTCTATGAGTTGAATTTCAAAAATCTGAGAGCACGGTAAATATCAAGGAGTAATATTTGGTTCAATATGATAAAAACAATTTTTGGTGAATAATAACTTTTTACTTTTATTTACCACGGATATAAGTAAATAGGGTAATTAAGGGTAAAATGATATTACTATTACCCTAACACATTTCCTAATTATATTGGATAAGTATAATTCAACCAAAAACAACCTTAGGAATAAAATATGACCCTTTTGGTCCACTTGGATTAGATTATGATATTTATTATTATTTTATTTAAATAAGAGTTAAAAGAGTTAAAATTAATGTTTAATGACTAAACCATTTTTAATATAAAGTTATACATAATATAAATTAAACTATAAATATTAATTAGAAATATATAATTATTTCATACATAATGGAATTTTATTTATAATTTTTAGACCTTAAATATTTAATTTTATTAACGACACAATGATGATACAATAATTACTTTATTAATGAAAGAATCAAATAAATGTTATTATAAATATGAAAATAAATAGAATTTCGAAGTTTTTATGACATACCTGAATTTTATAGGTTAATATGACATGTTAGTATTGATTTAATGTATTTTTTTAAGTAATCATGCTGTTATTATTTAATTAAAAAAATACCAAATAGTGCCAAAATTGACATAAAATAGTTTTTAAAACAAATATTATATTATTAATTGATATAATGGTTCAAAAAATATATGGTTCTGCCAAAAGACTTATATAATATTATATATGAAATTAATGAACCAATTAAGGTTCTATTTGTAGTATATAGTAGTTTTATTAACCATATAGTGTATGATTACAAGAAGACACGGTAAAAGTTAAATTATTTAACTTAAAGTTAAATTTAAATGATAAGGTGAAAATGGTAACCTAAACATGTCGAAAACCTATTGGTTGAGTGGTTTTCAACCTATCCCCACTGTATAATTTAAATAAAACATTTTGGATCAATTATAAACCAAATATAAATTTTTTATAAAATAATATGTTTTGGTTTTCAAAAGGTTCCCCCACCCCTCTTATAAAAGGGAAATTCCCCTTATCTCAAATTCACACCTCCAAATCCATTTGGCTCGACCAAACTCTGCCCAAATACTCTCTCAACTATCTTCAATTTATCCTAGAGGCCCTCATTTAGTCATAAATCCTACTTAAGGAGCCCTTTTTTTCAAATCGTAAATGAAGATCCCGAAAAAGAGGTAATAATTTCACCAACCTCTTTCAAGTTCTTTTCTTCTTCCACTTCTTCTTTCTTTGTTATTTCCATTATAAAATATTAAATCAAGTATGTTATATATATACTATGATATAATTATAAATATGGAACATCATTATTCATTATTCTATCCATATTATTAATGATAATGTCAGCATGCATGTGTACTTACGGCTTACCTTCTCCACGCCATGGTTTAATTTGTTATTCAAAACTTTTTTATTTGGATGGATATAATGATGAGTAATATGTATATAAATAATGAAAATAACAAGATAATGACACTATAAAATTAATATACCATCAAATTCCACACCGTTAAGGAAATGATTTTGTTGCTCATGCGTACGTATGGATTACCGTCTCCACGACGCGATAAGATTTATTTCCACGATCACCATGAATCGACAATTATAATAATATATATATTATTAATATGTATGTGATATATGACATAATAATGATTCTGGATATATATATATGTGTGTGTGGGGGGGGGGTTTCTGTTTGTGTGTGCTTACATATATCTTATTCACTTAGTTCCGTTCAACACGATATGAAAATAGAAACATCGTTTATGCGTACGTACGGACTACCATCTCCATAAACGGTGTTATTAATTTCATATATATGTCTATTATACAAAATTTTATTCTAAATATATATGATATATAAATCATTTGTTATATTCTGAAAGTATCTAAATCTTGGTCTAAGTGATAAAATAAAGAGAAACAAGTTAAAACACCTTCTATAAAGAAAGCGATTATTACCTGAAATGTTAATTTAACATTGAAATTGTCATTAAATGGGTAGTATAAAGTCATAAATGAATCATGTATGATATCATAAATATTAATATGGTTCTGGTATAATTTAATAACATACTACGATCTTCATACAAGAGGTTGAACGTACCCTTGACTAAAGTAAAGTTCATGGTAATGGTTAATTCTTCAATCTCATTTTTATCTGAGAGTTTTTATCTGTAAGTATTTACTGGGACATTTTTATCATCCATGCCCGTTTTTCATAAAATTGATTTCAAAATGATTATTTTAAGGATTTGTGAAAGGTACTCATTATCAAGATAATAATTTTAAATGTTTTAATGATTTATCTTTCTAAATCATTTTAATTATTGTACATGTTTTCAAAATGATTTTAAGGATTTATTTATATAGACATGAATGTTTTGAAATGATAATTATTTTCTAAAGTATCAATGTGGTATGGGAAAATTTGAATAAAAAATATCTTTTAAATTAATTCCTTTATAAATGTGTTACTTTTAAATGATTTTACAAAAAGTATATTTCTCTCAAAAAAGTTTACACATCATTTTAAACTATGTCAGTATCCTTTACTGGAAATTATTTTTGATTGAGATAGATTTATTATAATACAATGTTCTATGTTGTATATAATGAGTTATGATAAGTGTGATTGTGGATGTTGTATTTTTATACCATTCATGGTTTATGGTTAATGTAATAACATTTTGTATGATAGTTTTAATATGAATGTTTATGTTATGTTTCAACTTTTTCAAATGAGGTATGCATTGGACTTAATTAGTGATGGGTGGAGCCCACTATAGCTCCTCGATGAATCGGTAGGTCTCATTAGACAAACTAGTGTCATGGAACAAGGCCTTGGAAAAACAATTATATGTAGTCTTGGCACGAGGCCTTGACTATGTAGTAATGATGTCCGGTATTAGGCATTCTCTCATTGTGAAATTAGTTATTACATGTGATTATTCAACTATTATAAAATCCTTGTGCATGTTTATATATTAATGTGTCATTTATTTTTACCATATAATGTTCATGTTTATATTTAAAAGGCTTTTGTTTTTATTACACATCTTGCCTTAAAAATTTATATCTTCCACTAAATTATCTACCATTAGTGAGTATTTGAGCTCACCCAATTCTTATGTTTTATTTTCCCAGGATTCCAAGAAGTTTATTATGATTGGTATGATGGGTTAAGCTAAAGGGGATTAATGGCATTCTCAAAGGATCATTTATGTTATTTTTATTTTTTAAAGTTTAATGTAACATCCATATATGTTATCTATTTTCCAAGACTTCTAAACTGATCGGTCTTTCGGGACTTGATTCCTTGTAAATGTGCCAATGTATTAAAATAATGCACCGAATCTAGGTAACTGGGGTCCGGGTATTACAATATGAATCTACTCACTTGAATCCTTCCATCACATGGGGATATGATAAATTTGGAGATCCAGTCTCCACCCTCTAATATAGGGTCATGATCCAGCAGCCATATCATCAATAATTAAGCAATCCTCTAAACACTGTACAATTTTTTTGAGTAATCCCTGACATATTATGTCTCGCATATCATTGAAATTGGTGGTTATATCACACTTCTTATGGTCCACTAAAAACTATATAATAATAAGATTGTGGTTAATGTAACTCTATAATCATATCCCTAGGTCTCCTAGACTTTACTTCATCATATATATGTAAGAATAGTAAGGGTATAATTAAAAAAATGGTATGAAATCCCCTAATTGGTATTATTACTCATTGATGACGTCTTAAAACTATACTAAATGGTAACACATACAAAATCGTTGTTTGTACCTCCCATTATAATGTAATTAACAAATTCATCTCTAGAATAAAATATATATAGAGAACACCTCAGGATTATCCAGAACCCCATAATCCCCAACCAATCCATAACAAAAAATTGATTCCTTGTTTGGTAATATCGTAAAAAATTTAAATTACTAGGAATTACTCTACTACTTATTTCACAATAAACATGATTCATACCCTTCCTTTCATATGACATGTTCCCACAATGATACCCTAAGGTGAAACTATGAATTACAGTCTATTTTAAACACATTCCTTGTAGTAGGACTATAAGGGGTTGATTTTTAGTTATTTTTTTCATGAATCCCCAATGAAACAATTTATATCCAAAAGAAAGGTATTGTAGAAGTCTCTATAATGTCTCTCGAGTAGTTTTTAATTTGAATTACATTACTACAACTTTTTTTTTATAATTACAATAATAAAAATTCAAGGATTTAAAAAAAATCAATAATATAATATAATTTGAATAGAATGGTGATGAAAAATCAAGAGAAAAAAAATTTCATTCTAAATAAAATGGTTGTGAAATTATAATTGAGGCATATATTATACGAAACGTGATTCCATCACAATAATTCCTACTTCCATGTTTGAATATAATTCTCAGTTCATATATTTAATTCCCAGCCAATTACCTCCAAATGAGTACATATGTCTTAGTGTATATGATATAAAGTAGTAACTATTATTTTCATTACACTTATAGATGTTATTCAATTACTTTAATACCATAAAGAAATCAAACATATATTATGTCAATATTCTCAATGGTAATAACTCGGAAAATTAATTTTTATAGTGAAATAAATTATTTTAGTATATGGGTTGCAAAATTATCAAAAATACATTTGTTCAGATTTATTTCATGAGGTAAAAAAGACATTCAATCGTAAATTAAATTTTAGGAGATATTCAAAATGATATTGGATGTGAAGAAAAAACACCAAATATAGTCTCATTTGGTTTTCACCATCATGAAATACTAGGTTATTATACACAAATCATTGTATATTGTAATTTATTCTAAATTACATACATTATAATAGGAATAAAAATCAACATCATATTATCATATATATCTTTTATCACTATATATTAACATATATAACAAATTGGATATGGAAATATATAAGAACATAGTAGAAAAAAAATTTCTCCCCCTTTCAACATAAAAAGATTACTTAATTTAATCCATGTTGGTGTCTAAATATGGTTATGGTACTTTATTAAAAAAATTTACATGAATTTGATTTTAATAATTTAAATTTTTTACCAATTAGAAATATTGTGAATTTGTTATACTTAATTTACTGGAAGGTACTTTTCAAGATGATCAAACTACTAATATTCCTCTTGTTTGAATCACCCATAGACCAACCATGATAATGAATTTGATTATGAAATTCAATAGGTAGATACTTCTCTTTGTACTACATATTTTACAGCTAAAATAACATCATTTGGGAACAATTTGGTTGTGATTTTTATAATTTTTGGAAGTTATGTCAATTGACTCCAAAAAATATTCTCAAAATGATTTATTTTTATGGCCTCAAAGTTATTGAATTTCCACTTCACCGAGTTAGAATAATTGAATCAAAATAGGAAGTCATTAGAAATAAAATAATATCTACTATTTCATTAGTGATAAGTATATTATTCAAAAACATCATTACTGCAATATAATATTCAAATTTAAATATTTGGGAAATTGAAAAATTAGAATCTAAACTCATAAAAATTGAAAAATAGGATTAAATTTCACATAAAATAAAATATTCGATGGGATTAAATCATATAAATACATATAATGTTTTTTCCAAATTTTATCACTATTAGTTTCCCCATACATAGAACAAGGAATTTTGAACATGTCAGAATTCAAAATAAATTTCCCCTAAAAATTTCAATAAATTTCAATGAGATTCGTGAGATAACAATGATGGAAACCAACTAATAATCATTCAATAATATATTAAATTCCACATTTTTCATTATGTTCATTCATTCTATATACATTTAATTCATTATCCCCCCCATTAAGATACATACCTAACATTTTTCCCTCCCATCATATTATTTTTAATTTTATAAGGTTTTACATATAAAAATAAATTAATGTCTAACAATAATCATAATAAATTTTAAAATACCGTGACAATATAATTAATAAATTGTATCCATCTTGAGGACATAAAAGTTTATGTTATAAGGTTTAATGTTATGTGGGTTTCAAATATAACAAACACTGAGATGAATAGAGATGGCTTGGCTCTTGTTTGAATCATGATTACATGATTCTATTTTTCTGTTAAACTTGTTTTCAATTATTTATTTTTGGAATAATTTAATCTAAATAATAAATGATGAATTAGTTTCATGAACATAATACAACAAATAAATTGTAACAAAATCAAAAAAAATTAGAATTATATTTTTAATGCTTTGGAAAGTCATTGTTATTTGTTGTTTTATTTCATAAAATATCTAAAATTAATAGAATTATTTTCCTTGAAATATCAAAAAAATAGATAAATTAAATATCAATAATATTTCCTCTATTAAATGATTTTTATCAATCCAAATAGAGATAAACATAGTGTCAAAAATAACAAATCGTCTCCCCCAAACTAATTCATCACTAAAATAATGTAACATATATAAATAGATGACTGGATAGTGAAAAAAACTTGTAATGAGTATATTTAATATGAATTTATTAGCTATATAATACTCACAAGGGTTAAATGAAGAATTCATTACAAATAATGGGATTATAATTTTTTAGTAGGACCCTTAATCAAAGAGGAATTGACTCTTTCATATTAGAAACATGTTCCTTTAATATCTTAGGTTTTGAAGGAAACATATATTGATATTTAATAAAAATTGGGTTCTCTGATGAATTTATTTTTTTGTGAAGAGGATGAAAAATGAAATAGAGTCCCCATGGGAATGTTATTTTACACAGTTGACAACATTCATGAAATGAAATTCAAAATTTAAAGGTCATTTCATTAATTTCGTCAATTTAAATCTATAAAAAACACATTTCATCATTAATTTATATGTTTATCCATAAATAATAATTTTTATTTTCATTAAAAATACATTTAAATTAATAAGAAATATTATATCAATTCAAAAATTTTTAAAAATAGAATATTATAAGAAAAAGACTATAAAATATGAATGAGAAACCAAAAATAAAAATATTTAAAAATAAAATATAAAATTCATAATAAACTATGGATTACCCCTACCTACAACAAAAAAATTAATTATCACAATTTCTTCATTCTAAAATTGTTTTTTGGTATGAAAATAATTTTTACAAATAAGAATAATAATAGAAAAATAAGGGAGACTGAATTGCACCTTCATATATAGGTTTTATTGAACTTCATGGTGATTCATCTCCTCCTAAATATGATATTTCACATTATAAATGACTATCCCCAACCTATTAAAATTAGATATAAATGGATTTCCTCTATCAGTTTCTTATATTTGGATAGAACCAGTTGTTAAAACCTATGTAACAATGAATAGTCTGAATCGTTTAGAATGAAATTTTCTTATGAATAACTTTTATACAGAATGAATCTATATAAGTTTATCACTATCAGTGAAGTATGTTTTAGAATAATTATATTATTAAAAATGGTTTTTTATTTTTTTTTTACTTTTTCTTCAAATTGAATTTTTTGATCTCATCGATCTGTTATAAATAACATTTTATTTCATTTATATTAGAAAACATATTCATATTACATGATTTCATAGCATAAAAAATTTATATTCAAACTAAAAATGAAGGTACTATAGTTATCTATAATCCAATATAAATGGTGAAATTAAATTTGAATTTTTATAAGACATATATATAGGAATTTTGTGCATCATCAATTATCAAACACTAATCCTTTAATTTTTGGTACATTTTTTCGTAATTTATTTCAGTTTTATAATTTAAAAATAATGCCTTAACATTATTTGAGGGTGATATGCGGTTTAAAACATATGATGAACTTCATATTTCATCAAAATAATTTCCAATATCATATTAACGATATAGGTACCATTATCAATGATAAGAAACATTTTAAATACAAATCTAGAAAATAGATTTCTATTCAAAAAATGTGTTATTGTATTGGAATAATCAACTATGGTGGGAATATCCTCATCCCATATGGAATCATAGTAAAATGTTATAAATGTGTACAAATATCCTAATTAAATGTGAAATGTTTCTATGGAATCCATACACAATTCACCAAATACATTACATAAAAAAACTAGGGTGGTGTGGAATCTCATTCATATTTGATAATTTCTATGATATTAGAAATTTATCAACGTAATTAAAAATCCAAGATAATACATAAAAATTGTGGAACAATAAAAAACATAATCAATATAACTCATTAATATTTACCAGTGATCAAATATTCTTCCACAAGTCAAACTATCACAAAATTATATGAATCAATGAAATTTAATATTCAGAATACATTTCTTAATGATTTGACTGCTACTAGTATTTCATCAGTAAGCCTCATCCCAAGTGAAATTCTTACAATCAATATCAATATTAGTAATTTGTTTCTTAAAAACATATGGTGAAGTTCAAAAAAGTAAAAATAATTTAAAATATCGTCAAACCATGTTCATCCCATCGTAAAATCATATAAATAACTATTTATAATGTATTATTAAATTGGTTGAAGTATCTAAATATTTCTTTTAAATGTATTTGTTATTACACTCAAATTTCTAAAAATATAGATTCAATTCATTTAAAATGACACATTTCAATGTAAAATCCTATTATTATAATATCCATCTAATATGTAATAGTTTTAATCATATTTATTAATCAATAATTATATTAAATAACTATCTATGAAAATAATAAATTTGGAGCCCAGTAACTAAAAGCAACATTTACCTAATGCAAAAATAACATCTAAAATTTTAATCATAGACAATGTGTAGTTTTATTGTGAATGATCTGATGTTTATGAATAATTTTCATCCACATAGATTTATTTTTATTACATTGACTCAAAACTACCCTTATTGAAATTTCAGACACATAATTTATCATTTTAATGTTAAATTCCATTTTAACGGGTTGAATTTTTTTTGGGGTTGTCATATTTTTCAAATCTATAATAGATATTATACAAAATTCACTATTGAAAATTTGGGAATCTTCTTGAGGAAATCTAAATGGAGGAATTGAAACCGTACTAAAATTCTAATTAAATATCCATTATAAACAATCATGTCCAAGGAAATATAAGAAATCCATGACTATTTTTAGTTATGAAAATAATATGTTATCTCAAATTTCTATTGATCTACTTAAATTCCATATAGATATACAACATAACCTACAAATGTACATTAATGTTTCATGGAATGAATATTTTCATAATTTAGGATTAAATTTATACTAATAAAATTTTATGGAAGATGAGTCTAACATTTCTAAAAAATTTCAAATGATGTACCATAAATATGGAAGTAAAATATAAAAATTTATATGAAATACTAGAAATTCATGGAAAATTCTCATAGTAATCATTTGAATAGTTATGGGATAATTAAATAAGTTAAATATAATTCTCCAATATTAAGAAATTCAAAAGGGGAACATTAATGTTGGATTATTTTGATAATCCATTAAAAAAAGAATTATTATATAACTAGATAATACATCATGGAAAAATAGTATGTTTTTTTAGCAAATTGTTCATGTACATTACCCTAAAATTCCAATTAGATTGGGTCTTCCCTTTTCACAAAATTGTGTGTCTAAAAAAACTTCACATTCTCTATTATTTTGGAATCATAATAGAGAAACCTCACTAAATTAAATCAATAATATTCTAAGAAAATATATTTGGGAAAAAACATGGCACATACCTATCCCATTGATTATATTTGTAATGTCTCATCCTAGGTTCTTCTACATAGATCCACCAATATGTTTCCCCACATATCCTTAATCATTTATCCCCATATAACGGATGCTTACAACTAAAAGAGACAGTCTAAAATGGAATAGTGATGAGTTTATACCCCTATACTAGGGTTCACAACAAAATAATAAAACCAAAAAATATAATACATCTGAGTAAGTACAGTGAATAAATAATGTAAAAGTTTATATAATAAAATGAAATACAATAAATGACCAAAATACCATTAAATAAATACCACTGACTTCCCACTGGGATAATAACAAATAATAGGAAAAAAATTAAACTACAATAATAATATAGAAAATCAGTGGGTCAATCTTAACTAGTTATCCGATACCACTCGAGAAATCCTAGTCGATGAATTCATACACATTATGGTCATCATCTCAAATCTATTTCTATAATATACAGGTAATAGTTTCTTGGGTGACCATGTGAAATGGAATCCCATGTATTGTGTCAATAAATCCATTAATTCCATCATTAAGGGTGCCTAAGGAAAATAACCCCATGTAAATTAGTGTACATAAAAAACATGATATTAGAAAAAATATTTAAATAAAATATTTAACATTTCTTAAAAGAATTTAATTTATTCACTTTTAATCACTATTAAAAAAGTTAAAAATTCTTATCAAAACTGAATTAGCCTATGATAATAATGTGATCTATATATAAAAGGGGTAACTTGTTGGGAGGCATGGTGCCTTAGTTCATGTATCCAACTAGGATCCAGTATGCCATTTCTAGCCATCTCAACCGCTAGGTCACAAGTCAAGAAACACTACTAATCTATCAATGAATCCAATGTGGACATGGAAGTATTCTTATGGCAATCCCAATCCCTAATCCACAATTTGAGAAACCCAAATCATAAATCCATTAGTCTAATCTATAGTCATAATTCCATGTATGGCCATCCCATCCTGGATAGAGAACACTGTGTCTATACCCTTTCCTTCAAAAGCATAAATCTATCCCCTAAAAAACATTGGTCCCTAAAAGAACCAAGAGCATCAGTTTGGTCAACCCTAAACTAAGGATTGGAATATAATTCCAACATCCAAAAACCAATAATCATATGATGGAAAAAATCATTCATTATTACATGAATGCAATAGAGACTTATAACGTCATTTATAACCCTCGCAAACTATTCCATTATCAATTATTACCATTTTGATCATCATTCAAACAATACATTACACTGATCAAAATTAAAACTAATTTGAATTTTAAACCATTTAACCCTTTACTCGTATAAATATTCATTAAATTCACTTTAATGAAATTAAATATAAGACGATCCCTTTTTATCCATTCCCATTTTCATTATAAATCAAAAATATTAAAATGGTCTAAAGGGACCATTAAATCAAATCATGTCTTTATATAATCCAAATTTTTTTAAAAAGTAATAAAAAATAAATTAAATATTTTCATTAATATTTTAAACACCCCTTAAAAACAACATTCTTTTTTTGAGAACTAAATAATATCCAAGTCTTCCATATTCCATGAAAATAATTCTTCGCGTCAAGACATTTAAATTTCAAATAAAAATCTAAAATCAATTTAATTCCCATTAATAATAACATTGATGCACTCAACTGATTTATAGTATGAATAATTTAAAAAAATGGAATTTCTCTTTTAAAAACTAAAAATCAGACAAATCTAAAAGAATTCATTGAAAAAATTTTCAAAATCCCCCAAGGAACATTCATTAAAATATAACACATAAAACATTTCACTTCCAAAAATTCGAACACCCCGTAGGTGGCCGTATGTCAAGTCTCTCATCCTAAACAATCAAGAATGATATATAACGAACCAATATTTATTCGTTGGAAATTTCATTATTATAAATATTTTATAGTCACATGAAATCACCACATAATTAACTACTAAGTGCTATGTGACACATAAACATATTTTTTTTACTTCTGTGATTTGAATTTCGAAAATCTGACAAACATGATTGCGATTAGCATTTTATTTGGAGTCTGATAAAAAAAACATAAGTTTTGGTGAAAATTAACCTACCCTTATTAATAGTAACATAACCTTATGAATAACGATATACCCTAATTAATATTAACCTTACATATGATAGCATATAAATAATATTAAAGTGTAAGTGCGATATTACTATGCTTTGGAGTAAGTAAATAAATGTTTTCAAATTGTTGTTTTTAGAATATATTATGAATTTAATTAAATAAAAAATAGTCATATTTAGATGAATATTTATGAAAAATGTTCATCAATTTTGGATTATACACTTTGAAAAATGGTCAGGGATAATTTTGGGTATTCTTCTAAAATACTTTAATTTTTTATGAACAGTGAAATAAGGTAAAATACCATATATAAAAATGATCAAATAAATATACTATCAATGACAACATAAGTGATGAAATCCTACATGATTCAAAATCACTTGAATTTATTACTATTCTTGGTAATGTAATCATCACTATTTCTTGTCTTGAGAGAAATTTATATATTAATTATTAAAAAATTATAAAAACCCTCATCTCCTCCACTATAAAAACCAACCATCACTCCCTCTTCTATTCAATACTATGAGCCTTAAATATCTTCAAAGTGATACAAAAAATCCCTCCCTTAGTCACTCCCCATGTTACAAAAATATCATGGTCTTCCTAGAAGACCATAATCTCTTCTCTTAATGAGGTTCTCTAAACGGTTATTTCAAGAGGTAAAGCACCCTTCTTTTTCACAATAATTAGTGGTCATAAAACAATTTTTATGGTTGAACTAGTCTATAATATATGTATTATAACCTAATAATTATTCAAAACCTAGTATATATACATATTATTAAATCTTATTTCCAAACGAGTTCCTACTAATCAAAATTCCACTAATATAATCTAAGTGAATGTCAATAATAATGAATTTATTAACAAATCCTCATTCCATTTAACCAAATGAAAAAAACTATGAATAAATATTCTGCATGTTCATAAATAATTTTTAATTTCTATTCAACAGATTTACAACCATTCCACATGAACTCCATTACTTAAAAACAATTGATCCGATTTTAAAAATAAATAAAATGAACACTTCAGGATGACAAAAATAAATATAATAACTTATCAATAAGAGATTAAATGACCTTAAAAGAATTATGATAAACTAAATATATGTACAATAGGTTCTGATATAAGTTATTAATAATTATAATTTCATATTCAAGGAGCTTAAGTTCAAAAGAGGAACACATTTGGATTTATGCTATGGGTTTTTCCACCCGAACAACCATTTTCATTTGGGTTATTTTTATTGTATAATTACCTCAATGAAATTATTATGTATTACTATTTGCACCTCATAAATTATTTTTGTGTGTTCTATATATGTTCACTGAACAGAACCATTTTTTATTTTATGGGTATTTACTTGTTTTAAAATGAACAATCAAAATTATTTCTGAAATACAAGCCCGATTCAAGGGAATTTCTTAAATTCATACCTATTTTCAAGGTCAACCTATAATCTATTTTTGGAAAAAATATTATTTATAAATCACTAATTTTATTATGAAAATAATATATTACTCCACTTCTGACTTTATAATAATAGTTTTCCAAAAGATCTATTCTTTTCAAAGTAAAAGGGTATTTATCTAGAAAATTAGTCGATAATTTTATAAGATTATTTTCCTATATTTCAACACTATGGGTGATTATAATGTATTATAGGAATTAATATTTCATGGAATTATCTACCATAATTAATTTATTGTTTTATTAGTATTTTGGATGTGTTTTTGCTATCTTAAAACCATTCTCTAAATTACTCTAGATGATAACAGTTTACGCTTAATTTTATGGGGATATTATTTACACTTCATACATTAGTTTAAATATGAATGTATATGATGTTTATATTTGTCCCCATTTATATAAATAATTAATTGTAAAAATGAAGTGTATTTTGGGGCCTTCTATATCCCATCAGTGCATTAGCAGGTCTCATGAGACAACCAACGGCCTTGGCACAAGGCCTTGACAAAATGATTATTTATGGTCGTGGAAAAATGTCTTGAATGTATTGTTATATTGTCCAACATTATTCATTACATCATTATGAAAATTGTATTGATTGTTCATGTGGTTATTCAAATAGTATATTAAGAATTATTACTATAAGGACACAACCTTAAAACATTACATAATATTGAATTAAATGAATAATTCAAATTAACTATATTTTCAAGTTTATGGTTTTATAGAATTAGGCCATAACTCATGTATATTAACATGAAAATAATATGTAGACACTACTAATCAGTGTCCATTTTTTTCATAAAATAAAAACTCTTAAAAAGTAACACGTCTAGTTTCATGTTTTTGACAACATGACATTCCCTTGATTCCATAATTGACCCTATTCATCATTAAGTCATATGGAAAAAATATCAAAAACACACGATGAACATAAAAAGGATCAATAAGGGTTCAAAAATAAGGAATGGAAACATTAACCCATCAATAAATAAAAATAAATGAAACCATACTTTTCAATCATAACATTCCTCAAGAAATCATAAGATTTATGAATAACACATAGAAATCATAAATCATAAACGTAACATATGACATACATAACATACTTATATTATAGCTTTCACAAATTTTTAGGGTGTTATATTTGGAATAACGATCAAAGTATATTCCCTAAATCTCTTAGGAGAAACATTAACATTTACCTCCTTCACGTTACCCAATGCATTGGAGAGCTATCTCGGGCTCACTCGCCATATATTTATCACATAACCACCCATATACGTAATCATTCCCCAATAACCATAACATAATAAAACCACATAACACAATCATAGAGGAAACATATAATTTCCAAATTACAATCACAATATATCAATTCAAGATATTGAAATAGACAATACTTTATCAAACCATTTTCAAAATCATTTAAAACATATAATAAAAAGATTTTTAGAATAAATGTGTCCAATACCACTTTGAATATTTTAAAGGAATTATCATTTTAAAACATTAATTTACATATAAATAAATCTTTTAAAACATTTTGATAATGTGGTCATTAAGGAGAAATATTTAATAGATTAAATCATTAAAATGATATTTTAGTTAAGGAGTTCCAAACAAAATTAGAGATGATCAAATAAAAACAATTATGGAGTAAAATTTATCAAAAACATTAAAATATAATGAGAATAATTGTTTTCATGATAAAATATTACCAATCATAGTATATAAACCATATAAATTTTAATTGGAACATAACAACAATGAAGTCTCAATGGAATGTAAATTAAAAAGAAATCCCTTATAAAGACGGTATCCTTAAATTAATGATAACTCAAATATATAATTATGTGTTACAAATATAAATACACTCAATATGATTTTATATTCAGTTTAAAATAATAAGAATTCATTCACAAATATTTATATCATGACATAATCAACAAGTATAATTTTAACCCTAAGAATTGAATTTGGGTTTAAAAGTTCCCTTATAGAAATTCGACTTCCTACGACGTCGCATTAAAATTCATAAAAAGAGTTGATGAGAGATAAAATGGTATCTCTTCAATATGAAATAAAATTTATAGCAATAAGTATATAAGAGAACATATCACAACACAATATTATGTAAATTAAAAGATTTAACAAAAATAAATATTTTATAAAGAGGAGGGTGAAAGGTTCCCTTACCTATTTGGTAACTTACAAAACATACAACCCATGAAAGAAAGATAATTCAATTAGGATTTAAATATGAATATATTATATTATATTACACAAATAATAGAAACATGGGAATTAAATACACCACACAAAATGAAATAGTGTTATATATAGCATTAATATCATGGGAATAAAAAGTGAGATAAAAACCCCTTACCACGTTGTTACCAATCGAGTCGTAAGACCAAAAGTTAAAAACCACAAAATGAATCACAGAATACCATGAATATAAATAGAATTTTTAAAATATATATGAAATTATAGGACACAATACACCCCATGCAATAAATAAGTGGCAAACAATAGAAATCTTATATAATTAGAAGTGAGATAAGAAACCCCTTACCACGTTGTAATCATTCGAGTCATAAGACCAAAATTTAGTAACCAAAGAATAAATCACATAATACCATGAATATAAAGGGATTCACGATAATATATATCAAATGGAAGTACACAATACACCACATGTAATAAATAAGTGGCGAACAATGGAAATCTCACAGAATTAGATGTGAGTAAAAAAACCCCTTACCTCATGTCTGAGTTGAATTTTTTGTTCCTTGTTCGTCCTGAATAATAAAGTTAAGATATTTTCTACTTGAATAATTAACTTTTACAATTTTATTAGTCCTTTTATATCACTTATTAATTTTTTATAACAACAAGTTAATTTTACGTGTTCATATTGGGCAATTTGACGATGTTGGGAACATGAGTAAAAAATGAACTTGTTATAATTACCAATTTTCCATGTAGTATAAATTAAATAATCTGTAAAATAATATTTATGATTTATATATCATATATAACATATATATCCAGTATATATGTATTTATAATTGTATAAAACATTTGTTTATAATAAATGAAATGCACCATTCATGGAGACAGTAAGCCATACGTACGCATGACCGCTACATTCATTTCAATTTTATATTTTATGGAATGAAAACATAATGGTAAATTGGTATATTATAATTACAGTGTAATATCATATATAATTTAATTATATCCATCATTTATACGTTCCATGAATAGAATGAATGAGTCATATCACTTTGAGGGGGATGTAGTTTGCATTTTCTCAAATGAAATTATCACCTTTACCCATTATGGAAACCATAATGGTATGATATAAATGGAAAATATATAAGCATAGAAACAATAGAAATACTATATATATCACATAAAAATATAGTTCAATTATAAATTTCCCAGTGAGAGGCAGTAGAAGATAATTGAACAATCGTCATTTCGTGAGGCATTAGTTCACCGTCCACAGAAACAGTATGTTCTTTTAACCATTAGATGGAGGTGTGTGTAAGTGTAGATTTTTTATCATTCTAATAAAAAAAGATTATATTTAGGATACTATTTTTTTAAATAAATTATTCAAAATATTTTAGTGGTTTTGAGAAGTAAAATAAATCAAAATAACATAACAGAAGACGTTAACTTTTAATCAGGTATCTCCTTTTAGATTCAACCAAAAGGTTTAATGTAATTGCCTTATTCCTAGGGTAAGTATTCCTAGAGGAGGAGATGGATATAGGTATCTTAATTGGTTAGATGTTTGATGAGCCATGGGGATTTCGAAGTGAGAGGAATGGGTTTGAAGTGAGGTATTTTTATAAGGGGGGGGGAGGTGCACTTTAGGAATGTTTAAAAAATATTATATTATTATATAATTATTTTAGGTTTATAAAGGTCCAAAAAACATTAAAGTACAATATAGGATGAATAATTTTTGAAATAAATTAATCCAATATAAATTGGATAGGGTTTGTATATTTTTTTATTTTTATAATCTTGTTTATTTAAATAAATCATTTATGAGGTAAACATTGCATCATTATTGTGTTGTAAATAATTTTATTTATTTGATGTATAATATTTTATTAAAAAATTATCATGATGTAATAAATATTTTTATCATTTAATTAATATTTATAGTTGAAGAGATAACTTATATAACCACATGTAATAATTCATTTTCTAAAAGATATATTTTTAAGTCATGTATGTCTTTACATTTAATTAATTAATATAAAGTATCATTATCACTATTATGTGGCTCCATAGGGTCCCAATATTGATCCAAAGGATGCCCATGGTTGGAAATGTATCAAAAAATAAGATTAGGATACATGTTAGTGTAATTTATCATTATTATAACATTATTTTCTTATCCTTATTTTTTAGATTTACCCTTTATCCATGGTAAATAAAATTTTTACTCAAGTAAATATTCATAATATCTAATTAAATTGAAGTTACCTATTTTCAAAATTTAAGCCTAATAATTCAATATATGGAATACATTTTTTCAAATTCAAAATATATAAGTGGTAGAAATTAATTTACAATTAATTCCCGATGTCAAAACAAAAAAGCATGTTTTTATGATATAACATCTATCAAAATATTGATAGTTATTTATATCCAATTTCAATGTGAAATTACTTCCAATTACCAAATTTTGATTAAATGTTTATAATATAAAATAAATACACTTTAAAACCAATTAAAATGACAATATAACCTTATAAATAAATTAGATTAAAAGGTAGTTTGGAATTAAAATACAGTATTTTTCACTAATCATTAAAAAATGGATTTTATAAAAAAAATACCTCAAATATACCCAAAGTAAATTTTGATGCCTCGATTCTAAATAGGTATTTTTTATTGTCAAATAGATCATAAAATAGTGACAAAAACTAGATTTAACGAGGGGTTGACATCAAAAGGTAGTAAATCGACCTTTTAATGAATATTAGAATATTTATGCTTAAAATCTAATTATTTTTAATATTAATCCCCTAAAATTATTTAATTAAATATAAAAACATTAATCAAACATGTATATTCATATTTTAGTTAGTTCTTTCCATTCCCACCAATACAATGGCTAGTTGTTTACTACCATTTAAAATAATATTATATTATTATTTTTTAGTATGACTGAACGTTGTGTTCAACATAAGTATTCAATTAAACATATTGTTGCGTATTGGATATGTCATCAAAAATAAAATCACATTTAAAGTAAAATTAATATTTAATTAATTTTTTTTAATAAATATGAAAATATTTTATTCTTTATTTACCTGGGATGTTAAATCCTTCCCCCCATTTGGGAATTGCATACTCACAAATTTAAAAATGGTCATGGAAACTTCATTGAAATTCTCACATAAAAAAAATATTCAATATAAATATCACATTTAAAATAAATATATAGAAATACAAAGGTCACCCGAGATAGCCCACACTAGGATTACTTGTGGGAAAACATTGATATGGAAGAGAAACAAACCATCAAGGTTTGATGGAGAGTGGTAGAAAATATGAATTGGACGAAGTTAGCCACCAAAATATCACGAACTTGTGATGGGTTAAAAGGTATTTTATTCCCTAGTAAGAAAAGTTAATGGAAAATGTTTTTATTTTAAGAAACTCTTCATAAAGTTAAATAATTAATTTAAGATATTGAATAATAACATAATGAAACATACGTGATTTTCATGTAGACGTTCATCCTTTACTAGATTTCTACCACAATCTCATATTTTATCCAAATGATGAGTATTGAACCTTAATTGTTCACATCAAAATCACTAGAATCAATGTATAGAGTATTATAATATCCAAATAATATGAAAAATATATTTTCCCTGTATTTTGACATCAACCAAGCGAAAAAAGGCTAGTATAAGATCAGAATGTTCCAAAAAAGGATAATCCTTTATAAAAATAAATACTAATCATAATCTGAAAAATTCATCAAACAGTACACAAGGATCAAAAAATACCATTAAATAAACAATTGTTCCTAGAATTATTCAAATAATACAATCTATGATTTAAACCCAAAAATCGTAAAAATTTTATCAAATAGTATTCCACGATAAATCATAACATTTATCTCCAAATAACATCGACTAATCATAAAGTCTCATAATGAAGTGTAATTAACCTAATCACATATTCTCTATGATTTGTTATTCATTTCCATAATTAACCCAAATCTCCATATGTCCACAATAAAAACATAGATTCTTCAAAAATAAAATTTCAACCATTACTCCCAAAATAAAATTTCATAGTATTCTATTTCCCTTATTCATATAATGTTCCCCAAAAGAGAGAACATATTCCAAAATAACCTTTATCACTTAATAACTAAATTGAATTCTTATATTAAGGATATCCATTTAATAAAACAAAATATCCCAAAATCAAATTATTCATCATCCATAAAATAATTTAACTTGAATTAATAAGTCATACAAACTAGGGACATCGCATATTTCAGTGGTAGGTGATGCACCCTTGTCACCCTTCAGTTGTGGGATTGATTCTTGGGGCCTCTCCAGATGCGATGAGTTGAAACCAATATTACAAGTTGTCATTTTTATAAAACTCAAAACTAACCCTAATATGTTTTAACCACAATGGGTTTCTTATACCTTTCATTTTCATACCAACACATTATTCCTCAACAACATATATATATTTTTATTTTTTGAACTCAATTTCATAAAATAAAACTATTCACAATATGAAGTACATCATACCTTGATCATGGTGTCCATATGGATTCATAATCATCTTTTTCACATAGGTAGAAGGTCCATGCACTGCAAAAATGATTTAGAGACACTTAAAATAATATTTTTCCTTCATCCAAATACACATTGTAAAACTTGGGTCATATGGGTGTTCGTGGAAAAATAGTTTTGGAAAAATAATCATGTATGACATATAATTTCACAGCATCATATAAAACATGATTTTTATAAAATAGAGAGATCGGGTATGAGTTGAAAAATTTAATCAACATTCCAATTTAAATACAATAATTATGTACTAAGGGACTATATTTTAAAAGAAAATATAAATACTTTGCGATAGGGTCTCCTTCTTCAACAACATTTTGAAAATCATAATACACTTCAAAATCTTGTGATAAGGTAAAATATTTGAAAATGACTTGATAATATTTACCTTTCTTAATAATAGGATTATATTGAGAAAATAGTATTTGATTAAAAAATCCATGATCTATGATGATATAGATGTATAGTATAGATGTTAGATAACTCAAACAACAATTTTCATGTGATTTGTATGCTATAACATGTTCCACAATCATCTGAACAAGACTGTGAAATTTTTATTGCAAGCATGGCTTCACGAAGAGATAGAAATGTTGTTTGAGATCCTCCTCCTTCCATTTTAAATGAAATTCCTTGATCTAAAAAATTTATAAATTAATGATTTCACTGTAATAATAGACATATAGACTAACCATGTGTTTAACGAAAACTCTAAATCCTTAATGTTGTATAAACCGACCACTGATACCAACTATATAGACCCAATAATAAAAAATTACATAATATTGACTTAAATGAATAATTTACATTGAGGATCTTTTCAGGTTTTGAGTTTTAGATAATTAGGCCATAACTATTACATATCAATTGAAAATTACACGTAGACACTACTTCTCAATATCCATTTTTCATAAAATATTAATTCTTATCAAGTAACATGTCTAGTTCTACGTTTTAGACATCATTACTTTTCCGTGATCCCATCCTTGACCCTATTCATTTTTACGTCCTCTGGAAAACAATTCAAAAACATTGGATGAGCAAAAAAACATTAGTGAGGGTTATAAAATAAGGAAATAAATCATTATCCCATTAATAAATAAATTCAATGAAACAATACTTTTCAATCATAACATACCATATGAAATCATAAGACATATGAATAACACACAGAAATAATGAATCATATAGGTAACTTATGGCATACATAACATACTTACATTGTAGCTTTCAAAGCTATATAGGGAGCAATGTTTGGAATAACCTTCACAATATATTCCCTAAATCTCAAAGGATAAACTTTATCATTTACCTCTGTAATGTTACCCAATGCATTGGAGAGCTAACTTGGGCTCACCCACCCTAGGATTATCACAGAACCACTCATATACATAAAAAATGCCAAATAACTGTTAGGACCCATTCTTAAACATAAAATATTCTTGAATTAGTTTAGTAAATCATTTTGAGGATCTTTCTAGGTTTATATATTTCTAGAATTAGGTCATAAAATATACATCGCAACTTGAATATTACATGTAGAGACATATACTCTGTTTTCATTTTTTCACAAAATAAAAATTCTTAAAAAAAGAGTCATGTCTAGTTCCATGTTTTAGACTGCATGTATTTTAATTGATCCCATCCATGAACATATTCTACTTCATCTATTGTGAATAACATTTCAATAATTTTTGATGAGCATAAAAATCTAAATAAGGGATACACAAAAAAGGAAAACTGTTAGTTTTTTTTTCAAAATTATAAGTAAACCATGAATACATTATCATTAGTAATAATTTTGACCATCTGAAGTAGTAAATACTCTTCAATAAATAAAAGATCATGTCTTACCCTTTTGAAATCAAAATAATACCATAAAACATATATATAGAATACATAACATATTAAGGTAACTTGGGACATAAACATACTTAAATGGAATAACCATATGGTCTAATTTCACACATATCACTAAATGGAATAGCCATATGGCCAACTTCCATACCAAAAGCATTGGAGGTTATAATGTAACAACCCATCCGTGTTTATCACTACACCACCCATCATTTGGTTAATCATAAGACCACCCATCAAATGTCAATGTACCATTATAAAATCATAACACATAAAATATTTTAAATATAAAAATTTCACTAATAACATTTCCACATTTCAATTACAATATATAATTTCAATATATTTACATAATCAATTCCTAATCAAACAATTTTTAAAACCATTTAAATCATTTAAAAAAGATATTTTTGAATCAAAGTGTCCCACACCACTTTGATGATTTTAAAGGAATTAATGTTTTAAAATATAAATATCAATATAAATAAATACTAAAAACCATTTTGAAAACATGCACATTAATGATAAGTATTTGGAAGAATAATTCTTTAATGCTTGTAAAACAAATTTTTAGTTAAATAGTTTCATAACACTTGAGAAACACCTAACTAAAAATCATTGAATAATAGTATAAAGAAATTATAATATCATGATAAAAAGTATATTCAGGATATAATATTACAAAGGGAAGTATTTACAATATATAAAAGTGAATTGGTGCATAAAAACAATGAACTCTCAGGGGAATGCAAATTTAGATGAAATCCCTTATAATGATGATATCTTTTGATTAAGAATATATCAATTACATAATTTTGTGTGAAAAATAATATTAAACTCAATATAAGTGGATAATAATTTTAAAATAATCAGAGTTCATTCAAACAAATTTATAACACGTCATAATAAAGAAGTATAAGTTTATCCCAAAGAATTGAAATTTGGATAAGAAGTTACCTTACCGAAATTCAACAGCCTAACGACGCCACTTTAAAATTCGTAAAAATAATTTGATCAGAATAAAAATGGTATATAATCACTTGGACATAAAATTTACATCATTAAAGATAAATAAGAACATGTCCCAACATTAGAAGATGTAAATTAATAGACATAACAAATAGAAGTCTTTCAAAAAAGGATGGTGAAAGGTTCCTTTTAACGATTTGGTAACTTATGAAACATTAACCATATGAAATAAGGATCATAAGATAAATAATTAATTACCCATTAAATAATTTATATTAAAAAATGAATAAAATCATGGTAAGTACATACACCACACTAAAGGAAATAGTGTAAATATAGCATGAATCTCATATGAATAAGAAGTGAGATGAAAACCCCTTACCACATTGTAATCAAAGGAGTTGAATGAAAAAAGTTAAAAAAAACCAATTGAATCATAGAATAAAATGAATATAAAGAGAATCGTTATAATATATATCAAATGGCACTACACAATACACCACATTCAATAAATAAATTGCAATCAATGGAAATCACATGGAATTAAATGTGAGATAAGAAACCCCTGACCACATTTCTAACATGACCCATTATTTCTTTATCCTCTTTAATAATAAAATAATTTTCACTTATACATTCTTAAGATCTTTTTTCAGGTTTATCAATTATTTTAAATAACTTATTACCATGTTATAAAAACTATGTAATCATTTAATAATGGGCGTTTTGTTGATATTTGGTACTTGTGTCAGAAATAGATTTCTTGAAATTACCAGTAGTTCATGTGGTCAATAGTTTATTATATAAATAATGGTATTAATGATTTAGATATCATGTATATATTATATATCCATTATATACATATATTTATAATAGTACATAACATTGGGAGATAAGAAATCAAATGCATCGTTCATGGAGACAGTAAGCTATACGTACGCATGAACGCTGCTTCCATTTCTAGTTCGTATTGTAATGGATTGGAAACATAATGATACATAAGGATATTATAATTATAGTATAATATCATATATAATTTCATTAACTCTACCATTTATATGTTCTACATAATGTATGAACGAGTCATATCACTTTTAGGATGTGGTAGTCCGCACTTCCTCAAATGAGATTATCATATTTAACCACTATAGAAACCATAAAGGAATTATATAAATGATAAATATAGAAGAATATAAACAATATAATATATAATATATATTATATATAAATACTGTTCCACAATAATGGCCACAATGAGAGGCATTTTGAGATATATGAACAATCATCGTGTTGTGGGGCAGTAGTTCGCAATCCACATAAACAACATGTTATTTACCCATTAGACGGAGGTGTGTGTAATTATATTTTGAATAATTATCACTAAAACATCCTAGAATATTTAGGATACTGATTTTTTTATAAAATAATGGAATAAAAAGAGTTTAGGGGGTTGGATATGTAAAATAAAATAAAATAATTTAATAGAAACTGTTTACTTTAATTCGTGTATCTCCTTTTAGTTTGAAAGAAAACGACTTCTTGAAGTTTCTTTTTCCTAAGGTAAGGATTATATGAGGAATATATGGATCTTGAGAGATTATTCTGATAGGGGTTGGAGAGGCCATGGGGCTGGAGAAGTGTGAGGAATGGGTTAGATGTGAAGGCTTTTTATAAGTGGGAGGAGGGGTTCTTTAGGAAAGCGTGAAGATATTATTTTATTATATAATGATTTTGGGTTTCGAAAGGTCCAAAACTAATTAACGTAAAATATAAATTGAATCATGATAGAAATAAATTCATCAAATAAGATTTGGACTTGTTTTGGATGTTATTTTAGTATTTATAATCTTATCTATTTAAATCATTTATTAATGAGGTAAATACTGCATCATTTTTGTGTCATAATTAATTTTATTTATTTGATTTCTTAAAATTATAAAACAAATACAATGATTTAATAAATAGTGTTATCATTCTAATGAATATTTATTATATAAAATATAACTTATAAAACCCCGTGTAAAAATTAATTTACTAAAAGATATTTGTTTAAGTCATTTTTGTGTTTACTTTAAATTAATTAATCTAAAGTTTCATTATCACACTCAAGTGGCTTCATGGGGTTCCCAAATTTACCCAAGGATTCCCATGGTCGACCATGACTTATAAAATATGGTTAGGACATGTTTCAAATTAATTATGTATTATTATAATATTCTTTTTATCTTTAATTACCCTATTTACCATTAACCACAGTAAATAAAAGGCCAAAGTCACCATTCAGTAAAAATTATTTTCATCTTATTGAACCAAATTTAACTTAATAATAATAATAATGTTTGTTATATTGTCTAAATTCAACTTATAGAAGCTATAAAATTTCATTTAAATGAAAAAGTCAGTTTTTTAACTACTACATTGTCGTTTCACTATTCATCAAAAATTGATGTTTTTTTTAGTAAAATACCCAAAATTCAGCCTATTATATATTTAATATTCCGAATTCAAAAATGATATCTATTTTAAAAAATTAAAAATATCTATGTTTGATGAATTAATTAAAATCAATTCCCGTTGTCAATAAAAGTATCATGTTTTTTATAAACAATATCTATCAAAAGATTGACACTTGTTCGTGTCCAATTTCAAAGTGGAATTAATTTCAATGACCACAATTGGAATAAATGGAAAAAATATAATCTAATTACACTTTAAAACCAATTAAAAAGATAATCTAACCATATGAGTAAAATAGATTAAAAAACATATTTGAATTAAAATAGAGTATTTTTCACTCTTTATTAAAAAAATAAATCTTATCATAAAAATAACAAATAAATTACCAAAGTAAATTTTGATGTCCATATTCTAAAGAATTATTTTATTTTATCCAATATAACACATAAATGTTACCAAAAAATTATTTAAATATGGTTCTCCATTAAAATATTGCAAATCAACCTTTTAAAGTAAATTGTGTTTAAAATTAGATTCATTCAAATTTTAAGACTCTAAATTTTATTGGATAAATGTAAAAACATTTAAAAAAAATAAATAATCCTAATGTAGTTAGTTCTATTGATTCCCTCCAATACAATGGCTAGGAGTTAACTACCATTTAAAATAAAAATAATATATTCTCAGTGTGCAACATAATATTTTCAAGAAACCCGTTGTTGTGTATTGGGTACGTCAATGAACATAGAAACCCATTTAAAGTAAAATTAATATTTAATTCAAAAATATTAATTAATATAAAAAATTTATATTCTTTATTTATATGGGATGTTACATCCTTCCCCCTGTTGGGAATTGTGTCCTCACAATTTAAAAATTGGGCTTGAAAACTTCATTGAAAGTCCCACATTAGAGAAAGAGAAAATAAAACTATCACTTTAAAAGAAAGAAATATATGTAAAATGGTAACCCGATATAACCCATACTAGGATTACATAAAAAATGGATATGGATGAGAAACTAAGTGTCAACTTCTGATGCAGAGTGATAGAAGACATGATTAGAAGAAAGTTAACAACAAGAAACCCACTAATTTGTGAAGGGTTAAACGGTCATTGGCTTCCCAGTAGGAAAAGTAAACGGACAAAATTTCTGTTTTATGTTAATTTTTATAAAGTTTAGTAATTTATTTAAGACCATGAATAGTAACATAAGGAAACATAATTACATGCCATGTAAACTTTCATTCTTTTCTAAATTTTTACCACAATCTCTTCTTTTCTCAATACGATTAGTATTCAAGTTGACTTGGACACATAAAAACCGCAAAAATCAAGTTCTAGAGAATAAAATGACCCAAAAAATATAAACAATATATTTCTTCTATCATTATATATTATCCAAAACTAAAATTGGTTAGTACGAGATCCAGTAATCCTTAACAGGGTAATCCATTATTAAAAGAAATACTACTCTTAATCTCCAAAATCCAACAAAAGTACCGAAAGTTCAAGAAAGACCATTAAATATACAATTTTCCTTATTTTTATTCAAAATAATAAACACTAAAATTGAAACCAATAACTCACATGGATTTAAATAAAATATACATCCACAATAATTCTTAACATTTATCTCCAAAAAACATCCTCTTATCGTAAAGACTTATACTAAAGTGTAATTAACCGAATCACATATTCTCTATGATAGGATAATCACTTCCATAAATAACCCCATTCTCCATATATCCATACTAATATAATAGATTCATACAAACTAAAATTTAAACCAATACTCCCCAAATGAGATCCCATAGTATTCTATTTTTGTTAAGCATAGTGTATTCTCAAAAGAGATAACATCTTCCTAAATAACATGTATCACTTAATCACCACATCATTTTGCTATACTAAGGATATCCATTTGATAAAACATAAGGTCAACTTCATCTTAATCCATAATATTATTTAGCTAAAAATAATTAGTCATACTAACCAGGGATATCACCTATGCCAGAGGTAGACGATAAATCCCAATCACACTTTTGTTATGGGTCTGATTCCCATTGCTTTGTCCAATGTGACGGGCTGTCACATGGTCTATGTGTTGTATTTTTTCAAGAACTATACAATTTCATAACATTCCAAAAGAATATACAAATTCCTAAAAAGTAACCATAACATAATTTATCCTCAAAGGTTATCTAATACCTTTCATTTTTCACCCCAAAATTTAATAACCATTTATCACCACTAAAATAACTATGACTCTTTCTAATATTCTAACCATTATGGTTATGTCACTCATGCTTAAAATACACCCTAACCTCTAAAGTTATCTAAACCGGCCACATATACCAAATGTAAGAACCTGACCATAAAAATATCATATTCATGAATTAGTTTCATAATTTACATTTGGGATCCTTCTAGGATTCGATATTTTGATAATTAGGTCAAAACATATACATAGAAACTTTAATATTACATATAGACACATCTACCAAGTTTCCATTTTTTCACAAAAAAAAAATTCTTAAAAAAAGAGTCATGTCTAGTTTGATGATTTATATAGCATGACTTTTCATTGATATTTTTTTTGACCCTATTCCACTTTATATCAAATGAAAAAATTTCAAAAACATGAGATGAGCATTAAAATATCATTAAGGGATTCAAAAAAACCATTACTTTTTTCAAAACAACATGTAAACCATGAAAACCTTATCATAAGTAATAATTTTTCACCTTTATGAAGTAGTAAATACTATTCACTGAATAAAAGATCATTTCTTACCCTTTTTAACCAAAATATTACCATAGAACTCATATAAAAAACACATTACATATAAAGGTAACTATCGATTTATACATACATAAATGGAATGACCATACAGTTGACTTCCAAAAATATCACTAAATGGAAAAGCCATATGGTCGATTTCCATACCCAATGCATTGGAGGTTATAATGTAACCACCCATGATGCTCTATCATAGCACCACTTTTTATTGGTTTATCACGTAACCACCTTTCAAAAGTACAAATACCATTATAAAATAATAAAACCTAAAATATGGTAAATATAAAAATTTTAGCAAAAACATTTCAACTTTTAAATTACAATATATCATTTTAATATATTGACATAATAAATACTAAATCAAACAATTTTTAAAACCATTTAATGCATTAAATAAAGAGATTTTTGAATTAAAGTGTCTCATATGAATTTGAAGCTTTTAAAGGAATTTATTTTTTAAGACATTAATGTCCGTATAAATGAATACCAAAAACCAATTTGAAAACATGTACATTAATGAGAAATATTTAGATTAATAATTCTATAAATATTTTAAAATGATTTTTCAGTTAAAGAGTCTTGAAACACTTCAGAAACACTTGAATAATCATAAGTGAAGAATATTATAAAAAAACATATAATATAATGAGAATAAGGATATTCATGATATAATATTCCAGAGGTCAGTATATACACCTTATAAAAGAGAATTGGGGCATAACAAAAATGAAGTCTCAAGGGAATGTAAATTGAAACGAAATACCTTATACTGATGGGATCCTTTGATTAAAGATAAATAAATTGCATAATTATGTGTGAAAAGTAGGAATACACTCAATATAAGTGGATATTATGTTTGAAAAAATCATAGTTCATTCACACATATTTAGAACATGATATAATCAGGATGTATATGATTAACACAAATAATTGAAATCGGTTTAAGAAGTTCCATTACACAAATTTGACTACATAACAACGTCACATTAAAATTCAGAAAAATAATTTGTTGAGAGTGAAATGGGTATCTCATCAATTGGGAATAAAATTTACATCATTAATGATCTAGAAGAAAATATCACAACATTATAATATGTAAATTAAACATCATAATGAAAAGAAGTCTTTAAAAAGAGGAGGGTGATATTTTCTCTTAACAATTTGGTAACTCGTGAAATATTAACCATATCAAAGAAGGATAAAAAATGAAGATTTAATTAAAAAAATTAATGTATATTACACAATTAATACAATCATGGAACGTACAGACTCAAACCAATAATAAATAGTGGCAATATAGCACGAATCTCACGGGTATAATAAGTGAGGTGAAAACTGAGGACGACATTGTAATCAAATAATTCACATGAAAAGAAAGTTAACAAACACCAATTTAATCACAAAAAACAATGGATATAAAGAGAATCATGATAATATATCTCAAATTTCAGTGAACAATACACCACATCCCATAAATAAGAGGTGAACAATGGAAATATCACGAAATTAAAAGTGAGATAAGAAACCCCTTACCTCGTGTCTGACTTGACCTGTTCTTTAATTAATCACTTGAATAATAAAATAAAGTTAATTTATACTTGATTAGGAATCCTTCTAAAGTTTATTACTACTTTTAAATCACTTATTACCATGTTATAAACATTATGTAATCATTTAATTTAATAATGGTAGTTTTGCCGCTATTTGGTACTTGAGTCAAAAATGGACTTCTAGTAATTACAAGTTTTTCTTGTCGTCAAAAGATTATTATATCTAGAATTATATTCATTATTTAAATATGATATATATAATATATATCCAGTATATACATGTATTTATAATAGTA
Organism: Viscum album; assembly: GCA_963277665.1. Lineage (NCBI taxonomy): Eukaryota > Viridiplantae > Streptophyta > Magnoliopsida > Santalales > Viscaceae > Viscum > Viscum album. The sequence continues at coordinate 409,170,464 of OY728157.1, forward strand.
CATAACATTTGGAGATAAGAAATAAAATGCACCGTTCATGGAGACGGTAAGTTGTATATACGCATGAACACTACTTCCAATTCTAGTTCATATTGTAATGGATTGGAAGCTTAATGATACATAAATATATTATAATTCCATTATAATATCATATATAATTTCATTAACTATATCCATTATACATTCCAAGTAAGGCATGAATGAGTCATATGACTTTGAGGGGGCGGTAGTCCGCACTTCCTCAAATGAGATTAACGTATTTACCCACAATGAAAACCATTAAGGTAATCTATAAATGAAAAATACAGAAGCATAGAAAAAATATAAATATATTATATATTAAATGTATATACAGTGGAATCATAATGGTTACCATGAGAGGCAGTTGATGATATTTGAACAATCTTCCTTTCGTGAGGAAGTAGTTCACCGTCCACAGAAACAATATGTTATTTATCCATTAGATGGAGGTGTGTGTAAACATAGTTCAAATACAAATCATAACAGTAAAATTGTATATTTATTATACTAGTTTTTTTATAAAATAAGTTATTAAAAAGAGTATAGGGTATGGAGAATTAAAATAATAGAAAATATTAAGAGAAATTGATACCTTTAATTCGGGTAACTCCATTTTGTTTGAACCAAAAAGACTACATGATGTGCCTTATACTTAAGTTAAGGCTTTTAAAAGGAAGAGAGATATCTTTATAGATTATTAGGGCATGGTTTGGACAAGCAAAGTGGCTTGAGAAGTTTGAGGAACAGGATATAGGTGATAGATTTTTATAAGGAATATGTGGTGTTCTTTATAAAAGTGTGAAAAGTTAATATTAATTTATAATGATATCAAATTATAAAGGTCCAAAAATAATTAATGTTAATGATATGATGACTAATGTTCAAAAAAAATTCATCCAATATAAATTGGATAAGTTTTGGATGTTATTTTAATATTTATAATCTAATTTATTTAATTCATTTCTTAATGAGGAAAATACAACATCATTATTATGTCATAAGTAATTTTATTTATTTGAAGTCTAAAAATTATTAAAAAGAAGCATAATATAGGAAATATTTTTATCTTTCCAATAAATATTTATAGTCGAATGTATAACTTATAAAACCCCATTTAAAAAATACATTACTAAAAGATAATTTTTTGTAATTTTTGTCATTACCTTAAATTAATTAATCTAAAGTGTCATTATCACTTCCATGTAGCTCCATGGGGTCCCAAAATCGACCCAAGGATGCCTATGGTTGGACATTATTCATTCAATAATTTTAGGACATGTGTTATGGTAATTTTGTATTATTATAATATTCATTTTATCATGAATTACACTATTTACCTTTTTTTGTTGTAAATAAAAGTCAAATGTTACTATTTAGAAAAAATAATTTTCATCATATTGTACCACATTTTTATTACTAATAACAAACATGTATTTCTATTTTATAAATTTAATTCACATAAGTGGTAAAATTTCATTTAAATGAAAAAGTCCTTTTTAACAACTACTTAGTGGTTTCACTATTCATCAAAAATTGATGTTTTACAGAAAAATACAAACAATACAGCCTAAGAAAGATTTTATATTCCAAATTCAAAAATAATGTCTATTTTAAAAAATTAAAGACAAATAATTTTCATTAATTAATTTAAAATTAATTATTGTTGTCAAAACAAATAGTGTGTTTCTATGAATCAATATCTATTAAAAGATTGACACTTTTTTATGTCCAATTTCAAAGTGAAATTAATTCCAATGACCACCATTGGATTAAATAGTTAAAATATAATCTAATTACACTTTAAAACCAATTAAGAATAAAATCTAACCCTATAAATAAATTATATTAATAATCATATTTGAATTTAAATATACCATTTATCTCTCTTCATTAAAAAAATGAATTTTATCAAAAAAATTCCAAAAAAAAATACCCAAAGTAAATTTTAATTTCCCAATTCTAAAAAAGAATTTTATTTTATAAAATAGAACAAATAAAAGTGATCAAAAAATTTTTTAAAGAGGGTTATCCATTAAAAGTCGATAAATCAACCATTAAAAGTAATTTATTCATAAATTTGATTCATTCATGTTTTAATCCTCTATATTTTATTGGATAAATGTAAAAGCATTTATAAAACATTAATAATCATATTTTAGTTATTTTTATTCATTCCCTCCAATAAAACATCTAGGAATTAACTAACATTTAAAATAATAATGTTATATTGTTACTGTGAAACAGAAGATTTGAAAAAAACATGTTGTTGTGCATCGGGTACGTCATTGAACATGGAAACCCCATTAATGTAAAATTAATATTTAATAAATAAATATTAATATATATGAAAATGATATATTAATTATTTTACTAGGATTTTACAATAACCAAAACATAATCATAACACATAACACAAGCATAGGGGGAAGATAAAAGATCCCCATTACAATCAAAATATATCAATTGAAGATATTGAAAGAGAAAATTATTTATCAAACAATTTTTAAATTCATTTAAAACATTTAATAATGATATTTTTTGAACCAATGTGTCTAATAAAACATTGAATATTTTAAAGGAATTAACATTTTAAAACATTAATGTGTATATAAATAAATCCTTAAAACCATTTTGAAAAGATGGAAATTAATGAGAAATATTTATAAGATTAAATCATTAAAACAATATTTTTGCTAAGGAGGTCCAAACCAAATGAAACATGAATAAATTCAAATAATTGAGAAATAAAATTAAATATAAACATTATAAAATCCTATGAATAAATATATTCAGGATATAATATTTCAAAAGATAATATATACACCATATAAAAGTGAATTGGCGAATAGGAACAATGAAGTCTCCATGTAATGTAAATTGGGAGGAAATCCCTTATAGAATCGTTTTAAATTGATTGAGGATAAATAAATTATATAATAATGCATGAAAAATATATATACACTCAATTGATTTGATATTTTCTGTAAAACAATCGTTGGTCATTCACACATATTCATATAATGACATAATCAACAAATAGAATTTTAGACCAAAAAATTGAAATTGGGTTTAAGAGTTCCCTTACAGAAATTCAACAACCAAACGACGTCACATTAAAATTTATAAAATATGACTATGATATAGAAAAGGGTATCTCATCACATAGATATAAAATTTCCAGTATTAAGGTTATATAAGAACATGTCCCAATATTAGAATATTTAAATTAAAAGACATAAGAAAAAGATTTCTTTTAAAAAAATGTGGGTGAAAGGTTCCCTTACTGATTTGGTAACTTATAAAACATACATCCTGTGAATAAAGGATCATTAAATGAAGATTTAAATACCCATAAATTAAATTATATTACACAAATAATACAATCATGGGGAGTACATACAGTAGAAAAAATGAAATAGTGGTATATATAGCATTAATCTCATGAGAATAAAAAGTGAGATGAAAAACGCTTACCACCTTGTAAGAAATCAACTCAGAAAACAAAAGTAAATAACCATGAAATGAATCAAAAAATTCAATGAATATAAATATAATCATGATAATATATATAAAATGGCAGTACATAACACATCATATGAAATAAATATGTGGCGAACAATGGAATTCTCACAGAATTAAAAGTGAGATAAGAAACCCATTACCACGTTGTAATCAATTGAGTCATAAGAAAAAAAGTTAATAACCACCAAATTAGTCAAATAATACCATTAGTATAAATATAATCATGATAATATATATCAAATGGAAGTACATAATATACCACATGTAATTAATAAGTGTTGAATAATGAAAATCTCATAGAATTAAAAGTGCGATAAGAAACCCCTTACCTCTTGATTGAGTTGACTTGTTTGTTCCCTGTTCTTCATAAATAAAAAAATTAAGTTAATTTATACTTTATTAAGAGACTTTTTCATGTTTATTATTCCTTTTATATCACTTATTACTTTTCTTTAACAATTAGTAAATTATTTGAGTTTATATTGGACATTTTTCGATGTTCAGAATTTGAGTAAAAATGAACTTGTTATAATTACAAATTGTCCATGTTGTAAAAATTACTTTATCATCAGAATAAAATTAATGATTTATATATCATATATATCCATTATATATGTATCTATAATAGTGCCTAACATTTATAGATATCAAATTAAATTCACCATTCATGGAGACGGTACACCATACATACGCATGAATGCTAATTTCATTTCTATTTCATACATAATAGAGTGAAAACAAAATTATAAAGAGGTATTTTATAATTAAAGTATAATATAATTTTTAATTTAATTATCTCCATCATTTATATATTCCATATATGGCCTGAATGAGTCATATCACATTGAGGGGGCTATAGCCCATACTTCCTCAAATGAAATTTTTTTGTTTACCCATTATGGAAACCATAATTGTATGATATGAATGAAAAATATATAAGAATAAAATGAATATAAAGATAATATATATCACATATAAATAAATTTACATCATAATGGCATCCATGAGAGGCGGTATACGATAATTGAACAATCATTATTTCATGAGGCAGTTATTTTCCGTCCACAGAAATAGTATAGTCATTTAACCATTTGATGAATGTGGGAGTAAGTGTAGATAGAATACATACAATAAAAAACCTATTATATTTTAAATACTGGTTTTGTTATAAAATAAATTAATAAATAGAGATTAGGGTGTTGGAGAAGTAAAATAAAACAAAAGAAAATAAGAGAAGACGTTACCATTAAATCAGGTATCTCCCTTTGATTTGAACAAAAATGATTAATAAAATTCCATTCTTCCTAGGGAAAGGCTTATAATAGGAGGATAGGGATGTAGATATATTACATGGGAAAAGTAGGGATGAAGAAAAGGGCTTTAGAAGTGTGAGGAATGATTTATAAGTGAGATCTTTTTATAAGGAGGAGGAGTGGCTCTTTTGGAATGTTTAAAAATTTTATTTTATTATATAGGGATTTTAAGATTATAAAGGTAAAAAACTCATTAAAGTAGAATATAATATGACTCTTTATCTAAATAAAATCATTCAATAATAATTGGATAGGGTTTTTATATTTTTTTATAATTTATAATCTTATTTTTTAAAATCATTCATTAATGAGGAAAACACTGTATCATTATTGTGTCATATATAATATTAATTATTTGATGTCTGAAAATTATAAAAAAATATATATAATGATATAGTAAATCCTTTTAGATTTATAATGAATATTTATAGTCAAAGAGATAACTTATATACCCCCATGTAAGAATAGGTTTACAAAAAGATAAGTTTTTAAGTCATTTTACTCTTTACTTTAAATTAATTAATATAAAATGTCATTATCACACTTTAGTGGCTCCATGGGACCCACAAAATTGACCCCATGGATTCCCATGGTTATAAATTTATAAAAAAATTGGATTAGGACACATTTTTGGGTAATTTAATATTCTTATAATATTATTTATTTACCTTTATTTACCATATTCATCCTTTATCCCTGGTAAATAAATTTTTTAGTGAAGTAAATATTTCAATATGTCTAAAAATAAACGTTATCTATTAACACAATTTTGACCTCCTAATTCAAAATATGGAATAGCTTTTTCCAAATAAAAAACATATATGTTTCAGAAATTAATTTAAAATTTATTTTTGCTGTCTAAAAAAAGTGTGTTTTAAAGAAATAATATTTGTCATAAGATTAACATTTATTTATGTCTAATTTCAACGTGAAATTTCATTTAATGACCGAAATTGGATTAAATGGTAAAAATTAATATAATTACACTTTTAAACCAATTAAAAATATTATCCAAACATATACATAAATTAGATTAAATGGATTTTTGGAATTAAAAAACATTATTTTTCAATATTCATTAAAAAATGTATTTTTTTAGAAAAATACAAAAAAAATTCCAAAAGTAAATTTTGATGTCCCAATTATAAGAAAGATTTTTATTTTTTCAAATATAATATATAAAAGTGTCAAAATCTAGATTTAAATATTATTCTCTATCAAAAGGTGTAAAATCGACCATTTAATGAATATTAGAGTATTTATGCTTAAAATCATATTATTTCTTATTTTATGACTCTAAAATTTATATGATAAATTTTAAAAAAATTAATAAAGTTTTTATATTCATATTCTAGTTAGTTATATCCATTCCTTCAAATACAACGACTATACGTTAACAACCATTTAAAATAATATTATATAATTATTTTTCAGTATGACTCAATATTGTGTGCAATGTATGTTTTAAAAGAAACCCATAGTTGCATATCAGTTACACCATCGAACAATGAATACCCATTAATGTAAAATTAATATTTAATTCAAAATTTTTAATAATTATGAAAATGTTATATTCTTTATTTACTTGGGATGTTACATATTTCACCCTATTGGGAATTGCGTCCTCACTATTTTAAAAATGGTCTTGGAAACTTCATTGAAAGCCCCACAATGAAAAAAGAGTCAATAAAAATATCACTTTAATATAAAGAAAGATAAATACAAAGGTCACCCAAGATATCCCATACTAGGATTCCATGTAGGAAAACATGGATATGGAAGAGAAAAATGCCATCATGGTTTGATGGAGTGTGGTAGAAAACATGATTAGTGAAAAGTTAACCACAAAAAAATCACAAACATGTGATGGGTTAAACGATATTTGATTCCCCAGTAGGAAAATTTATAGTAAAATGTTTTTGTTTCAAGTTACTCTTTATAAGGTTGGGGAATTTATTTACGATATTGAATATGATCATAAGGAAACATACTTACTTTTCATGTAGACTCTCATCCTTTACTAGATTTCTACCATAAAATCGTCTTTTATCCAAATGATGAGTATTCAAAGTGACTTATAATCATCCAAATCACTAGATTCATCTTATAGAGTGTCACTTGATCCACAAAAGATGAACTATATATTTCCCTTGTCTTTAGACGTCAACCGAAACCAAAAAGGATAGTACAAGAACAAATAATCCCCAAAAAAGATAATCTGTTATAAAAATAAAAACAACACTTAATCTGTAAAATTCCACAAACAATAACCAATGTTCAACAAAGACCATTCAATACCCAATTGTCCTTAAAATTCTTCAAAATAATCCAAAATAAGGTTGAAACCCAAAATTCATAATAATTTGAACACATAGACTTCCATGATAAATATTAACATTTATCTCCAAATAACATCGACTGCACTTACTGTCTCAGGGAAAACAATTTAAAAAAACAAATTGTTTATTAAGTCTTGAAGGGTCTACTAAAGAATTGTTAAATAAATCAAAAAATCCAAAAATTAAAATATTTTAATGTTAAAACATATATATTGGCCGAACATAATGTATATATTATTTTATTACATCACTATTGGGTAATTATAATATCATAAAGCACATTATATATTTAAACAGTGTTTAATTTTTATACCAAAATTCAGTTATCTTAGAAAATTATGAAAATTTCACTGTTTGATAATTTAGATATTATGATTCCAAAAATAATATTCATTTTATCTAAATAATATTCTAAATAATTGATTTTTTACTTTTAAAATAACAACTGGCCTTATTCAAAAATTCAGGGGTTTTGACAAAAACCATCTTTTATTACTTAATAAAAATTACATTACATTAATAAAATTATAAGATAATTTATATTTAATAAATATTAATTTAATAATAATAATTATAATTTATTGAAATAAAATTTAATTTAAAAATCATTTAATTCATCAAAATAGATTTTTTAGTTGAATATTAACAAAAAATACTATTTGTGCTTTAAAATATATTTACTAGGTAACAATAATAAAATGAATGTATATTATCTATACACGAATAATTTATATAATCATAGAACTAGAGTCTTGTTACATAACCCCTTAAAACAAATGTATACGTCCATAGGGTAAGATGCTTGATGGTGAAAGACTCTTGGGGTGGCTCGAATAATATCGCTCGAGTGGTAATCTTTATCGAGTTCCACTTATCTCATAGGAAGTTCCGCTCGAGCATAATGTATTCAAGCTTAGATTGGGCTTGGTTAACTGTGAAGACCAATGATTCCACCTCCTTTCCAAGCTTCTACAGATGGACTTCATACATGGAAAGTCTACTAGAAGAGGCAATCTCCTCCCTTGTTTGAGTAAATTGTTTCTGTTAAAACCTTATGTTAAAAATAATTTTCTGATAACTATTCAATGATTATATTATAAAGTTTAAAAAAATTTAACAGTATTTTAAAATCGAAAACATAATACCAAATATGTTCATACGTTTTACATAACCATAAAAATATATTTAAATTGACGAAGTTAAATTTTCATTAATGAATTTTTGGGTCATTAAAATTCCCCCCCCCCATAGGATATTTTGACCTCAAAATTTCATTTCCCCACACTAAAACAGATTTGGGTTACTTTGATTCATCACTTCATCCGATTCCCATGTCTCTTCTTCAAACATGTGGTTTTGCCACAACACCTTGACGAGGGGAATTGCCTTATTTCATAGAACTTTTTCTCTACGATCTATGATCATTACTTTTTTCTCTTCATATGAAATAATATCATATAGCTTTACTACCTCTAAGGAGAGTACCTATAAATGGTCTAAAATGTAATGACTTATGATATATACATTTAATATATCATGTAATTTGGACATGGTAGATGGAACCGCTAGTCGATATGCCATAACCCTGACACGGTCAAGAATCTCGAAGGGGATGATGTACCTAGGATATATATTCCCTTTATTTCCAAACCACATGACCTACTTCTATAAAGATATGCGTATAAATACCATGTCTACAACTATAAACTCAAGATCTCTTTTATGGTTATTTGCATAACTCTTTCTCCAACTCCGGGCTGTTGTGATATGCTGATGAATGGTTTTCACCTTATCCCCCATTTCATCAACCATTTCTGGTCCTAGCAGCTTACTCTCACCAAGTTATTCCCAACACACCAGTGTTCTTCACCTTTTCCCATAAATGGCTTCATATGGTGCCATGCAGATGCTCAAGTTGAAACTGTCATTGTAGGAGAATTCTACCAGTGGAAGATGTTGGTCCCATACTCCTTTGATGTCCGTAGAACTTGATCATAACGTATCTTATAGTGTCGAAATAGATCGATCAACTTTTCCATTAGTTTGAGGATGATAGGTTGTACTAATGTTCATTTTTGTTCGTATATCATGATGGAGGCTTTTCCAGGACATCGAGGTGAATATGGTATCACGATTAGATACAGTAAATAATTGTACTCTATGCATCCTTACCACAAATTTGATGTATATCTATTTCTGTTGATCTAATGAGAAGTCCTCTCGAATCATGATAAAGTGATATGTCTTTGTAAGATGATCCACAATAACCCATCGAGAATTTTTTCATTTGTATGTCCTTTGAAGCCTAGTGACAAAGTCCATGGTAATGTCTCCCACTTCCATGTTGGTATGGGTAGTGGTTGCATGATCCCCTTAGACTATTTCCTCTCAGCCTTCACTTTCTGACATACCAATTACATCGATTTATATTCATCAATCTCTCTTTTTCATATTATACCACCAAAACATTTCTCGGATATCTAAATACATCATTTTGCTCCCTGGGTGAATAGAGAAGGATGAGCTATGTGCGTCATTCAGAATCTCCTTCTTTATCTCTGGATGGGATGGAACAAATAATTGTGACCCAAATCTCACAATTCCATCCTTGTCAACCATGAACTATGAGAATTTACCATTTCTAACAGATTCCACCCATTCCAGAATTTCCACATATTTTCTTTGAGCATTCTTTAGTTTCTCTAAAAGGGATGGTTGAGCAATCATTTGAGAAAGGATTAATGATGTTCCATAATTTTTTATTCCCATTTCCATCTTCATCAAATCTAAAAATATTAGATCCTTTTCAATTTTCATCATTGATATAATCCCTAGTTCCTTTCTAGTTAGAGCATCTGCCCCCCTTGTTCGCTTTCCCAGTGTGGTAATGGATTGATAAGTCATAGTCTTCGATGATCTCTAACCATCTATGCTGCCGCATGTTCAACTCATTATGTGTGAATATATACATGAGGCTTTTGTGGTCCATATATATTTTACACTTCTCCCCAAATAGATAATACCACAAAAGTGAATATCACCGCACCCAAATCAAGATCTTGTGTTTGATAATTATACTCATGAACATTCAATTGTATTGAAGCATAGGTAATGACTTTGTCATTTTACATCAACACAAAGCCCATTCCCTACTTCGAAGCATCACTGAATTCCAAAAAAGTTATCCACTTATAGGTAATATGAGAACGAGCATAGTGATATGCCTCTTTTTCAACTCCTTGATGAATTATTCACATTCATCCCTCCAAGAAAGCTTTTATCCCCTCTGAGTTAGCTTGGTAATAGGGTTGGAAAATTGTGATAAATTTCCCATTAATCATTGATAACATCTAGGTAACCCCAAAAAGATTTGTATATACATTACTGATGTTCGCCTCAGCTATCCCTCCAATCCAGCTATTTTGGAGGGATCCCCATATATCCCATTTCTTGTGATGATATTGCCTCATAATGAGACCTCCTTCAAACATAACTGACACTTATTGTGTTTTTCATAGAGCTTTTCTTTTCACATGATCTCTAGTAGAGTTCATAGATGATCCACTTGGTCCTCCTTGGTTTTGAATTATTTTAGAATATCATCTATAAATAATACTGAAAATTTTTCGAGGTGATCTATAAAAACTAAATTCATCATGTCCATGAATATTACTATAGCATTAGTGAGTCCGAGAGGCATTACTATGAATTAATAGTGTCCATGACTTATAAGAAAACAATCATGGGGATATATTACTTCTTAACACTTACATGATAATATCCTGATCAAAAATCCACCATGGAGAAGTATTGTTCTCCAAACAGCTGATTGAACAAGTCATTAATTCGTGAAAGGGTATACTTGTTCTTTATAGCGATTTTTTAAGCTCACGACAGTCGATGAAAAGGCGCATTGACCCATCCTTCTTATTGATGAAGATGACTAGATCAACCCATTGTAAAGCACTTGGGAATATAAAACATTTTTCCAGGTTCACCTGTAGTAGTTTATTCCACTCCTTAAGCTCCAAAATATCCATTCTACATGGAGTCTTGGAAATTATAAATACCCATGGTATAAGATCAATTAATAATTCAACATCTATTCATGGAGGAAGAGTGGACAATTCCTTGGGAAACACTTCTGTGAATTCCCTAACAATATGAATGTCTTCAAGGATGGTTACCTCCTTAGACACAATCATCTAAGACAGATACACGTGCACAAAGGTAAGAAATATCCATTCTAGAGATGATGGAGCTAAAGAATATTCATCTTCATCCTTGGACTTGTACAGAATCCAGGGTTGATTCTCCACATGGAGAGTTATTTCCCTCACACATCAATTTTTATTGTCTCTATATACGGAAAGCTAATCCATGCTGAGAATTTCCGAAAATTACACCATAGGGAGTATGACGAGGTTCACTGGAAAGATCAATCCAAAAATTATGAGTGGGGAGGAATTATATTCTTGGAATGCATGATTTCCACATTTTTTTTACTCACTGACATCTTTAATTCAATGATTTGTGATGGTGTTGAGGTTGTTCTACTAATCTTTTGGGATAGAATGGAATGTGTAGAACTATGGTCGACAACCCTACCTTAAAATTTTTGATTATAGTTCTACTCTATCCAATAAATACTATGGGATGAGTATCTTTAGTAGTTAAACACATAAAGGGGATTCAAAAGACCAAAATAGATGACATATAAATTACTTTTTTCTGCTATCTTATGAATCTATAAGATTCAATCAATGTTTTCCATGATGTACTTTCTAACATGTATTTTTAGGTGCATATTTTTAATTCCATTAATAATGGTTCATACTAAGATTGTTAATTTACCAAAGCATATTCACCAAGAGTGTAATAAACAAGAGTGCCGCAAGGCCCGTTTTGGTGTACTAGGGGTCAAGCTCAAAACTCTTTTTTAGTGTTTTCACCCCTAAGTACAACAGTTCCACAGCCGCCTCTACCTGCTCATATCCAAAGTTGGATGTAGTTTCTTGATAAAACTCATACTCGATACTCATCAAAACATAGGGATGTATTTATTATATTTAGTAATGTCTGTAATTCTTCACTAGAGTTTTATAATCCTAATCCAAAAAATAACTAAACCTCCCTTTGATACCAACTATAACAACCTTTTTCTTCATTAAAAACTTAAACATGATTTATTACATAAAAATTTCACTTGATAAAACATAGAAGATATAGAGGTCTAGTACCTTTTGAGATTCGGAACAATACTTAAAAACATAATGCATATAACACAACATCTTATAGAAATATTCTTTTACATGACCACCACATTCCCTTATACATAGCATTTCATAGGATAACCTGAGGACATGCATTAGAAATGCATGAGATATAAATCCCAGTATAGGAATAAACATGTAATAACATGAGGAATACATTACATGTTAGAAAATAGGAATATCAATGGAGAACAATAAGAACATGAACATAAATATAAGATAAGTCATGATAATAATAACATGGATATGTGGGAACAACACTTAACATGGAATTATCATGAGCCAATGCTTAATACAGAGAGAGCGTGGGTAACCCCTAATTGCAAATGAAGCACGAGTAAAACCTCGTTGCACATGAATTATCAAGATTCAACACCCATATCACATGAAGTATCACAATACTATACTTTACCTAATGCATTAGATTTCTATCAGGGCGCACCCATATTAGTCATTTCATTTCATGCATATGTGTGCCACATGGATCATAAAACATGGATTCATCATCATTTATTACACAATAAAGAAATTTGGAATTCAAACAAGAAACTCTATAATAAATAATAAATGTGCATAAATTTGAATACCATTGATAGAGAAATGGGGATGGTTTTCATTACACAATGACTATGGCTTGGCAAAACATTGTATAATTTCGTCCACATAACAGCGTGATATAAGAATTCATAAAAATGGTTTATGAGAGATAAAGGGGTTTCCAATAATATTTACATGAAATAGAAATTAAGGTGGTCATCGACATACATCTCCCACCAATTTTAAGGGAATTTATATTCATTATTCAAATGAATTACTTGAATGTAAATGAGGAGAGAGAAATTCCTTAAGAAATATCTTCTTGGTAACAGGTGTACATGGGAGGAATTAATGAGAGAAAAATTGGTCTCTCATCATTAAAAAATAAATAATTAAGTAAGCGGTAGGTTTGAAACCGTACCCCAACATTTATAATTAAAAATAAAAGTGGATAACAATATAAATAAACATGGACATAAAAAAGAGAAAGGTATAAACCCCTTACAGAATTTCGACATGGTAACAGGTATACATAGAAGGAATAAGTGAGAGTGTAAGGGGACTATCATCATTAAAAAATACATAGGACCATATAGGGGAGGTGGTAAAATCATACCCCAACATTTATAATTGAATATATAAGGGCATAACAATATAAAGAACTTGGATAAAATGAGAAAGGAAGGAAACCCTCACTTGGAAGTGTGATCCCAAAATTTTGGGAGAGGCTTCTTAAGAGATTGGGGAACATAGGGTTGATTATAGAGGGAGAATTGAAGGGGTTGTTCATACTCTAAAATAATTGTGCAAAGATGAAATGGGATCTTGATTGGTTTTATATTGGAAAGGGGAAGAAATTATTTATTATTTAGGTTTGGGACACCTCACATTAAACTTATCAAAACAACAAACCATCCCATGTATCTTCTCATGTTTTTAATTTCAAATGGGAGTGTAAAAAAATATTTTATAAGGCCAATGTCCAAACTTTTTAAAATAATAGGGTCGCTGATGTAGAGATGAGTCACACGAACAAGTAAAACAATTTAAAAAGACAATATGTTTTATATGTTTTGAAGGGTCCACTAATGCTTTGTAAAATAAATTAAAAGAACCAAAAATAAAATTATTTCAATGGAAAAACATATAGTTGTTGAAAATAATGTTTATTGTATTTTATTACATAACTGTTGGGTCATTATGATGTCATAAATCACATTATATATTTAAATGGTATTTATTTTTTACCAAAAAAATTGACTGTCTCAAAAAATAATGAAAATTTAATAGTTGGATAATTTCAACATCATAATTCCAAAAATAATATTGATTTTACCTAAATAATTTTTAAAATATGAGAATTTTTTACTTTTAAAATAAAAACAAACATTTATAAAAAATTCATTGGTTTTGACAAAAACAGCTATCAAATCATAATAAAAATTACAATTACTTTGATAAAATTATATGATCATTTATATTTAATCAAAATTAATTTAATAATATTAATAATAATTTATTAAAATATTTTTTATTTCAAAAATCCATTAATTAATCAAAATAGATTTCATAGTTGAATATTAATTTAAAATAAAATTTGGGCATTAAAATCAATTTACAAGGTAACAATTATAAAAATAATGTATATTCTATATATAAGATTAATGAACATAATCTTAGTACTAGGGTATTGTAACATAACCCCTTAAAACACATGTAGAAGACCCTAGGGTATGGTGCACGATGGTGACTGACTCTAGGGGTGGTTCGGCTATCAACGCTCTAGTGATAATCTCTATCAACTTCCACTTATACTATATGGGGTTCTGCTTGAGATTAACATATTCAAGGTCGGATTGGGATTGGTTAAGTGAGAATACCAATGATGCCACCTCCATTCCGAGATCCAAAAAATGGCCTTTGTATAGGGAAAGCCTACTGGATGAGGGAATCACATTCTTTGTTAGATTAAATTAGATTTTCTAAAGCCCGATATTTAAACTAATCATGTGATTACAATTTAATTACTATATTAGCAATTATAAAAAGGCATTATATTTCATTAAAATTAAAAATGTAAAAACAAATATGTGCATAATTTTGACATAACCATAAGAAGATATTTGAATAGACCAAGAAGAATTTTCATTAATGGATTTTTGTGTCATTACATTTGAGGATAAGAATACAAGAACATACTGGTATTTTTGTAAGGAGGTGATTATGTGGAACATTCTATCAAATACATACCTTCTTGGATACAGATAGGTAGAGGTGGTTCTGGCATAGATGTACCTTAGAGTGAATGTTCTGACATGGAGATTTGGGCTTGACCTGAGCTATCCTGGTAAACAAAAACGGGCCTTGTTGTACACTTGGTACTGATACTCCTAAGGGATTTGATTAGGATAATTTACATTTTATTTAAAATCCATTATGAAGTGTTGAAATGAAATTTTTTCCTCAAAGAAGCAATTTTATGATTATGGGGTTATCCATGTGTAGGATTTAAATTTTTTCTTTGTATTTTTCTATTTAAATATTATACATTATGATTCAAAAACTAATCTTGTGTATGAAATTATTTTGAAATGGCATGTAGTGGAAGGAATGGAAACAACTTGAATGTGTGTTTTCCATGTAGGGATTTTCCCCTGACACAAGGTGATGACGTTGGCTCTGGTGTTGTGACCGCTGCTGAGAAACACATAACTATACTAGGACAACATACATGGTTTATGAATAATAAACTTACCCGTATGGAGCATCAGGATCCACCATGTGAAGGAGCTATGTTAGATCTCTTTATGGAACAACAACCTCCATCATAAATGGGGCTCCAATCTTATTTTTAGAAAAGATGTGGATTTGTTTCCTCTAGAAGATATTTGTTACTTTGGGATGTCACAAACGAGAGAAGGTTTTTATGTCACTTTCTTGTCTATTAGGAGATAAATAATAGTGTTAGCCATTAATCCAAAACAGAATAGAAGAGGAAGAAATGTAATATAAGGATTTTAAATAAATTTTACTGGAAAATCACTTCCCCCATGAACACCGTGTAGATATGGAGATGAATCTTTTTTATCTGTGGCAGAAAGGAGGATGAAAATGTTTCCAAGTATGACGCCAAGTTTATATGGTAGGAAAGGAATTCAATAGACTACATATGTAATCCTAGGATAAAAATTGATCAATTCATTGATGGTTTAAAACCATTTCTCCAATTTTCTATAGTCTTCCAATGTTTCTCATCACATGAACATATATTCTCAAGTTCTATAAAGACATACAAATTTTTTCTAAGTCATATGAATTTAAATGAAAAAAATAGAAGAATAGGGCTTCTGAATACTCTAGAATGGGAAATATGGAAATGGGGAAGAAGAGAAGAGTTGAAATTCCATTCTATATTAATTGTGTGAAGAAACACCCTGGAACATGGCATAACGGAATGTGAGTGTCTTACATGTTTGTAGAAAAATTCAAGCTATCTCAAGATTTTTAGGGGAAGATAGAAGCTACCAATTTTAAGTTCTACAATTTCAGTGAGATGGGACATTATTCAAATTAATTTCCTAAGAATTAGGGAATCATTGCCCAAGGAAACATAAGGGAGGAAGACCAATCTTATTTGGTCACAACCGTAGGGGTTGAAGTTCCTAAAAAAGTGGTGGCAGGTACGTTTATCGTTTCATCAAACATGGCCAATGCTTCATTTGATTATGGATCATCACATTCATTTATATATTCCCAGTTTTCCAACAAAATTATAAATGTCCAATTTCATATAATAAAGGATTTATCATTCAAAACTCCTAATGTATGTATCATTGCAATAAAGGAGTGTCAATTAGTCTCCCTCATGACATCTACACATGCTTTAGTTTCTAAACATATCATCATACCAATGTTTGAATGTGATATAATTATCAGTATGAATTGGATATAAAATGATGATATGAATATCTATTGCAAGATGAAGGAAGTTACAATTTTTTAAAATTGTGTAGAATCTTTTATTTTTAGAGCATAAATCTAGCCACTTGATTCCCATCTAGATCCACACCAAGTAGCTTTACTAAATTTAATTATTTGGTAGGATGGTAAAAGAATAAATATTGACGAGGAGATGAATATATAGATATAGGATGTGCCTATTGTGCAATAATATGTTGATAAACTATAATAGGATTTACCTAGATATTCTATATAGTATGAAATTGAGTTTTCCATTGACTTAATTCTTGGTTCAAGGCCCATATCAAATATCCCTTACAGAATGACCATTGTGGAGTTCATGGAACTAAAGAAACAACTAGAGGAATTTAGTGATCATGAATTTTTTAAACCTAGTGTTTCCCCAAAGGGATCCCCTTTCATCTTCGTTAAGAAGAAAGATAAATCCATGATGTTGTGCATTGATTATAGGTAATTCAATGCTATTATAATAAATAATGTATATCCTATACCACAAATTGAATAATTATATGATCAACTTAATGGAGACCAATATTTTTCTAAGATTGATCTTCGATCTGTATATAATCAGTTGCTTGTGAGGAATGAAGAAATTCTAAAAAAACAACATTTTTAACTAGGTACGACAATTAAAAATTTAAATTAATGCATTTTGGATTTACTAAACCACAATCTTCATTCATGGATCTAATGAATAGTGTTTTCAAGTAATATCTTGATGAAATTATAATGGTGAATTTTGTTGGTATCCTGGTATACCCTAAAAGATATTAAGATCATGAAAATACATTGTGCACTGTTTTAAAGACACTTAGATGAAATAAATTATATGGGGAGTATAGCATGTGTGATTTTTCTCGATTTTGATTCCTTGCAGGGACACATTTTCTATAAGGATAGACTATCTTTAGATCCTGGGAAGAAAATGGATTTGTCATAATGGCCTACTCCAATGAACATAACAGAGGTACACATTTTTATTGTTTTAGCAGGTTATTATCAGCGTTTCATTAAAAAATTCACCTGTTTAGCCAACCCAATAAAAAAGATTACACAAAAAGGTGTTAAATTTGTTTAATAAAAGGTATGTGAAGATGTTTTTAATGAATTGAATATAATATTAGTAAATCCTTTAATCTTGAATCTACCATCAGTGAATGATATATTTTTAATCATTAGTGATGCATCAATAAAAGGATTTGATTATGTCCTTATCCAAAATGATAGAGTAACTGCATATGAAACCTGGATGCTAAAAATTAATGAACACAACTATCCAACTCATGACTTTGAGTTCACAGTGGCAGTATTTTCTCTAATGATTTGGAGACAATAATTCTATGGTGAAAACTGTGAGATATATACAGATCATAAGAGTTTGATATATATCTTCTCATAGAATAAACTCAACATGAGACATGGGAGATGGATTGAGCTACTCAAAGATTATTATTGCATAATTCACTACCACCCGGGGATGGAAAATAATGTTCCATGGGCTTTGAGTAGGATGGACCATAGAATTATGAATAATATTAGAGTTTATAGGGATCATTTGTTCATGGATCTAGTAAATATGTATATGGGAATTATCATGGAAGGTAACATGTCACTAATTTTTCATATTGATTACAAACATTATTTACTAGAGAGGATAAAAATTTCTCAAGATGATGGTGATGAGTTTCAAAATAAAATAAGCCGTAAATTATGGGAGGTTGATTGATAGAGTATATGAAGGTGGAATTTGGAAATTTTGAAAAAGGATTTATGTCCACTATATTCCTCTGCTAAAGAGGGAACTATTCGATGATGCTGATAGATCTAATTTATCTATACACCCTGGTAGCAAAAATATGTATAGAGATATAATGGAACATTTTTGGTGGGAAAACATGAAGATGGAGATTGCTGATTACATGTAGAGATGATTGGTTTGTAAACAGGTAGAGGTTGAAAGAAAACATTCTAGAGGATCCATGCCACCTATTCTTATACCTATATAGAAATGGGATGCTATTACTATGGACTTTTCCTGGGGGTAACGAAAACTCAATGAAAGAATAATGCGATATGGGTAATTGTTGACTATCTTACAAAATAAATATATTTTCTTACTATAAGAAAGGATTTAACCCTTGTATGTTAAACAAGAATATATATTAATAACTTTTTAATTATTCATGGTGTACACTTATCTGTTATTTGATTGTGATCCCCATTTTACGTCCCAATTCTAGAAGAGTCTTCAAAAGGCCCAAGATATTGATCTTGGTTTGAGCACTTCCTACCACACACCAACAGATGGGCAATCAAAACAAACTATTCAATCTTTGGAAGACACATTGAGGTCTTATTAACATGACTTTCAAGGCATGTGGGATAAATATTGACCTATCATATAATATTCCTATAGAAATAGCTTCCATTCAAGTATTCAGATGGATCCATATAAAGCGTTGTATGCAAGGAGATGTCTTAAACCAACTTGATGGGATGATGTCAGTGAATGAAAGCTCGTTGTCCCAGAACATGTTGAGTAAACAATGTAAAAGTTGAATATTATCCAAACCCATATCAAAATAGCTCAAAGCAGGTAAAACAGTTACGCTGATAACTGATGGAAGGATTTTTAATTTCAATAAAGGGATCGTGTCTTCTTAAAGGTATCCCCATCGAAGGGTATTATATGATTATGTAAGAAGGGAAAATTAAGTCCATTTTTCATCACACCTTTTTGAATTATGGAAGGAATTAGAGTCATGGAATACTATTTGGAAATGTCGCCAAGTCTCTCCAAAGTTTACAATGTGTTGCAAGTATCAATGTTAAGGAAATACATGCCAAACATAACACATCTACTCACCTATGAGGAAATAGAACTTGAGCCTGATCTATCTTATTTTGAAGAGCCTATCAAGATTTTTGTTACCAGAGAAAAAGTATAGAGAAATCGGAAAACTTGTCTGGTAATGGTTCTTTGGAGGAAGCATATGATGTAAGAAGCAACAATTTGAGCCTGGGGGGCTTATGTTGAAGTCATACTGGAATCTATATTTTTAGGTAAAAGTTTTGTGAATTTAAAGGCTGAAATTTATATAAGGATGAGAGAATATAATGGCCCAATATTTGTTATATAGATATTCAAATCATATAAAAATTTCATAATCAAATTAAATCACAACATAATAAAATACTAAGTGCTTTCTCACCTATAAACATATGTCTGTCCCTTCTGTGATGTGAATTTCTAAAATCTCATATAAATGGTTGTGATTAGTAAATTATTTTTAGTCCGATAAGAAAAATGTAATTTTTGGTGAACAGAAATCTTCCGTTACAAAAATTAACATAACCTTATGAATAAATATTTTCCCTAATGAATAGTAACTAGACCTATGATAGTATATAAATAACACTGAAGTGGAAGTACAATATAACTAGGCTTTGAAATAAGTAAATAAATGTTTTAAAACTTTTGTTTTTAGAATAAATTATGATTTTTATTAAATATTAAATTAATAATATATAGAAAATTATTTTTGAAATATATACTTTATTCTGGGACTCTAAACATTGAAAATTTAATTTCGTTAATTTTTGGTATTTTTCTGAAATACTCGATTTTTGATGAATAGTGAAATATAGTAACAAACCATGTATACAAATTATCAATTAATAAACTATTTATGAAATCATAAATGTTTTAAGCCCACTTGGTTCAAACTAATATTAATTTATTACTATTATTGGTCATATAATCTCCACTATTTCTTATCATGAAGTAATTTAATATACTAATGATTAAAAAATTATGAAACCCCCCCTCTCCTCCACTATAACCTCCATTACCCCTCTTCTCGTTACTCCACTAAGCCTTAAATCTATCAAATTTTATACCAAAATATCCTTCCCTAGTCACTCCCCACTTCATAAAAGCTCTTTGTGTCGACAAAAGACCAAAATCCAATCCCTTAAGGAGGTTCTCTAGAAGGTCATTTCAAGAAGTAAATAACCCTTCTATTTTTTTTGTTTCATTTCAATGTATCTTATTTTGTTATCCACTACATACCTCCTCTTTCTAAATGACCATGATAAATCTAGTATAATCTATATACTATAATTATATCATGTTAATTGAAGAACCATCATCAATATCCTTACTCTATCTCTTTTATTATTTAAATGAAATCAACGTCCATGAGGTTCCAATTTATAACCTTCATGGACGACGAAGTTTAATTATTAACTTTTTCATTCATCACTGGTCATGAAAGAAATTTTAAGGTTCAAATAGACTATAATATATTTATTATAATATAATTAATATTCATTAACCAGTATACATACATGTTATTAAATCGTATGACCAAACTTGTTCCTAGTAATCAAATAACCACTAAAATAATCTAAGTGAATGTCATTAATATTCTATCGAATGATTAATCCTCATATCATGAAAAAATGATATAAATGACCATAAAAAATATTTTGTGTTCATAAATAATATTTAATTTCAATTATAATGTTTTACAACCCTTCCACATGACCTCCATTACATAAAATCAACTGAACCGATTGTGAAAATAACGAAAACAAACACTCAAGAACGAGAGAAATCAATATAATAACTTATCAATAGGGGAATAAATAAACTAAAAGAAATAATGATAAAATAATAACATCTTTAATAGGTTTTAAAATAAGTTATTAATAAGTATAATGTCATATTCTAGGATCTTATGTTCAAGATAGGAACATGTTTGGATTTAAGGTAATGGTTTTTCAACCTAAACCTCCATTTTCATTCGGGTTATTTTTATGGTCTAATTACCTCAGTGAAATTAGTTTTTATAATTATTTACTTCACATAAATTCTGTTTGTGAATTTTATATATATTCACCAACCACATCCATTCATTATTTTATTGGTATTTACACATTTTAAAAGGTACTTTCAAAATTATTTCTGAAATACAAGCTCGATTCAAGGAAATTTCTTAAATTATTACCTATATCCAAGGGAACCCTATAATATTTTTTAAATAATTATCTATATTAAGAAACATATTTTATTACAAAAATACTATATTTATCCACTCCTGTATATATAAAAATAATTTTCCAAAAGAACATTAATTTTCAAACTAAAAGTGTATTTATCTAAAAAATCGCTCATTGATTTTACATGATTATATTCATCTATTTCAACACACTTTTTGATTACTGTGTATTATTTGGATTAATATTTCATGGTATCATCTAACATATTTAATTTAATGGTTTATAATTATTATATTTGTGAATGTTTTATCTTAAAACCCTTCTCCAATTTACATCAAATGGTTAGTATTTATGTTTAATGTTAAGGGAAAGTTATTTAAACTACCTATATTAGTTTCAATATAAATGGA
This sequence comes from Viscum album, assembly GCA_963277665.1. NCBI lineage: Eukaryota > Viridiplantae > Streptophyta > Magnoliopsida > Santalales > Viscaceae > Viscum > Viscum album. The sequence continues at coordinate 409,192,864 of OY728157.1, forward strand.
TACGTGGATTATATTTACCCCCATCCATAATATGAATGTATTAGAAATTAAAAATTTCAGTTGGGGCCCGTTATATCCCCTCGTTGCATCGGTAGGTCTGATGAGAAAAACTATGGTATTGGTATAAGGCCTTGACAAAACGATTATTTATTATTTTGGCACAATGCATTGACGATATGGTTATATTGTTCTGAATTATGAATTCGATTGATATAAAGTTTTTATTGATGGTTCATGTGGTTATTCGACTAGTAGAATACCTATGATTACATTATATTTTGGCAATATTTACTCAGCTTATATTTCTTCCATATTATGTTCAACATTATTTTTAGTGGCATGTGTTTTCAATCATTAACCATGTCTAATGATTATGTTATCTTCTGTTATATTGCTTACTCATACTAAGCACTTGAGCTCACCCCTCTTTTATATTCCATCTTCTCAGCACATGATTAATTTTATTATGAATGACATGCTGAAATAACCTCGGAGTAATGGAAGTTTTCTAAAGATATTCTATGTTGTTTTTTATTTTAAGTTGTAATGTTGAACTTATGTATGTATCTTCTTTCAAATAAAACTCAACTACTCAATCCATCGGTATTATTCGTCCTTTTTTATATTCCAATGTAATCAAATAAGCCATCCACTCCAGGAAAATGAGGTCGGGTCCTAAAACGATCTATAGAATGCTCAAGGTGTCAATATAATTAAAAAACCAATTTAATAAATTAATGGATAAATCAAAACACACATTATATTAAAAAGAATATACCACAATCCAAATATGAAATTAATATTAATATTATAATTAAATATCATAGACTACCTACCTGTAACATAGTTTTTCTATTAAACATTCAAAAAACATAGGACATTCCATGAACTATCAAAGCATGATCCAGACCTCTTGGCACATGATCGATCTCATCACCACCACTTAGTTTCTATTCTCACTGCTCGAAACCAAAATTAATTAATTATTACAATCATAATTTTTTTATTATTAGAAACCCTCCTTGGAATAATGCTAGAATCTTATTGGGTTGATTACACCATAGGGAGTATGACGAGGTTCACTGGAAAGATCAATCCAAAAATTATGAGAGGGGAGGAATTATATTCTTGGTATGCATGATTTCCACATTTTTTTTACTCACTGACATCTTTAATTCAATGATTTTTGATGGTGTTGAGGTTGTTCTACTAATCTTTTGGGATAGAATGGAATGTGTAGAACTATGGTCGACAACCCTACCTTAAACTTTTTGATTATAGTTCTACTCTATCCAATAAATACTATGGGATGAGTATCTTTAGTAGTTAAACACATAAAGGGGATTCCAAAGACCAAAATATATGACATATAAATTACTTTTTTATGCTATCTTATGAATCTATAAGATTCAATCAATGTTTTCCATGATGTACTTTCTAACATGTATTTTTAGGTGCATATTTTTAATTCCATTAATAATGGTTCATACTAAGATTGTTAATTTACCAAAGCATATTCACCAAGAGTGTAATAAACAAGAGTGCCGCAAGGCCCGTTTTGGTGTACTAGGGGTCAAGCTCAAAACTATTTTTTAGTGTTTTCACCCCTAAGTACAACAGTTCCCGAGCCGCCTCTACCTTCTCATATCCAAAGTTGGATGTAGTTTCTTGATAAAACACATACTCGATACTCATCAAAACATAGGGATGTATTTATTATATTTAGTAATATCTCTAATTCTTCACTAGAGTTTTATAATCCTAATCCAAAAAATAACTAAACCTCCCTTTGATACCATCTATAACAATTTTTTTCTTCATTAAAAACATAAACATGATTTATTACATAAAAATTTCACTTGATAAAACATAGAAGATATAGAGGTCTAGTACCATTTGAGATTAGGAACAATACTTAAAAACATAATGCATATAACACAACATCTTATAGAAATATTCTTTTACATGACCACCACATTCCCTTATACATAGCATTTCATAGGATAACCTGAGGACATGCATTAGAAATGCATGAGATATAAACCCCAGTATAGTAATAAACATGTAATAACATGAGGAATACATTACATGTTAGAAAATAGGAATATCAATGGAGAACAATAAGAACATGAACATAAATATAAGATAAGGCATGATAATAAAAACATGGATATGTGGGAAAAACACTTAACATGGAATTATCATGAGCCAATGCTTAATGAAGAGAGAGCGTGGGTAACCCCTAATTGCAAATGAAGCACGAGTAAAACCTCGTTGCACATGAATTATCAAGATTCAACACCCATATCACATGAAGTATCACAATACTATACTTTACCTAATGCATTAGATTTCTATCAGGGCGCACCCATATTAGTCATTTCATTTCATGCATATGTGTGCCACATGGATCATAAAACATGGATTCATCATCATTTATTACACAATAAAGAAATTTGGAATTCAAACAAGAAACTCTATAATAAATAATAAATGTGCATAAATTTGAATACCATTGATAGAGAAATGGGGATGGTGTTCATTACACAATGACTATGGCTTGGCAAAACGTTGTATAATTTCGTCCACATAACAGCGTGATATAAGAATTCATAAAAATGGTTTATGAGAGATAAAGGGGTTTCCCATAATATTTACATGAAATAGAAATTAAGGTGGTCATCGACATACATCTCCCACCAATTTTAAGGGAATTTATATTCATGATTCAAATGAATTACTTGAATGTAAATGAGGAGAGAGAAATTCCTTAAGAAATATCTTCTTGGTAACAGGTGTACATGGGAGGAATTAATGAGAGAAAAATTGGTCTCTCATCATTAAAACATAAATAATTAAGTAAGCGGTAGGTTTGAAATCGTACCCCAACATTTATAATTAAAAATAAAAGGGGATAACAATATAAATAAACATGGACATAAAAAAGAGAAAGGTAGAAACCCCTTACTGAATTTCGACATGGTAACAGGTATACATAGAAGGAATAAGTGAGAGTGTAAGGGGACTATCATCATTAAAAAATACATAGGACCATATAGGGGAGGTGGTAAAATCATACCCCAACATTTATAATTGAATATAAAAGGGAATAACAATATAAAGAACTTGGATAAAATGAGAAAGGAAGGAAACCCTTACTTGGAAGTGTGATCCCAAAATTTGGGAGAGGCTTCTTAAGAGATTGAGGAACATAGGGTTGATTATAGAGAGAGAATTGAAGGGGTTGTTCATACTCTAAAATAATTGTGCAAAGATGGAATGAGATCTTGATTGGTTTTATATTGGAAAGAGGAAGAAATTATTTATTATTTAGGTTTGGGACACCTCACATTAAACTTATCAAAACAACAAACCATCCCATGTTTCTTCTCATGTTTTTAATTTCAAATGGGAGTGTAAAAAAATATTTTATAAGGCGAATGTCCAAACTTTTTAAAATAATAGGGTCGCTGATGTAGAGCTGAGTCACACGAACAAGTAAAACAATTTAAAAAGACAATATGTTTTATATGTTTTCAAGGGTCCACTAATGCTTTGTAAAATAAATTAAAAGAACCAAAAATAAAATTATTTCAATGGAAAAACATATAGTTGTTGAAAATAATGTTTATTGTATTTTATTACATAACTGTTGGGTCATTATGATGTCATAAATCACATTATATATTTAAATGGTATTTATTTTTTACCAAAAAAATCGACTGTCTCAAAAAATAACGAAAATTTAATAGTTGGATAATTTCAACATCATAATTCCAAAAATAATATTGATTTTACCTAAATAATTTTTAAAATATGAGAATTTTTTACTTTTAAAATAAAAACAAACATTTATAAAAAATTCATGGGTTTTGACAAAAACAGCTATCAAATCATAATAAAAATTACAATTACTTTGATAAAATTATATGATCATTTATATTTAATCAAAATTAATTTAATAATAATAATAATAATTTATTAAAATATTTTTTATTTCAAAAATCCATTAATTCATCAAAATAGATTTCATAGTTGAATATTAATTTAAAATAAAATTTGGGCATTAAAATCAATTTACAAGGTAACAATTATAAAAATAATGTATATTCTATATATAAGATTAATGAACATAATCGTAGTACTAGGGTATTGTAACATAACCCCTTAAAACACATGTATAAGACCCTAGGGTATGGTGCACGATGGTGACTGACTCTAGGGGTGGTTCGGCTATCAACGCTCGAGTGATAATCTCTATCAACTTCCACTTATACTATATGGGGTTCTGTTTGAGATTAACATATTCAAGGTCGGATTGGGATTGGTTAAGTGAGAATACCAATGATGCCACCTCCATTCCGAGATCCAAAAAATGGCCTTTGTATAGGGAAAGCCTACTGGATGAGGGAATCACTTTCTTTGTTAGATTAAATTAGATTTTCTAAAGCCCGATATTTAAACTAATCATGTGATTACTATTTAATTACTATATTAGCAATGATAAAAAGGCATTATATTTCATTAAAATTAAAAATGTAAAAACAAATATGTGCATAATTTTGACATAACCATAAGAAGATATTTGAATAGACCAAGAAGAATTTTCATTAATGGATTTTTGTGTCATTACATTTGAGGATAAGAATACAAGAACATACTGGTATTTTTGTAAGGAGGTGATTATGTGGAACATTCTATCAAATACATACCTTCTTGGATACAAATAGGTAGAGGTGGTTCTGGCATAGATGTACCTTAGAGTGAATGTTCTGACATGGAGATTTGGGCTTGACCTGAGCTATCCTGGTAAACAAAAACGGGCCTTGCTGTACACTTGGTACTGATACTCCTAAGGGATTTGATTAGGATAATTTTCATTTTATTTAAAATCCATTATGAAGTGTTGAAATGAAATTTTTTCCTCAAAGAAGCAATTTTATGATTATGGGGTTATCCATGTGTAGGATTTAAATTTTTTCTTTGTATTTTTCTATTTAAATATTATACATTATGATTCAAAAACTAATCTTGTGTATGAAATTATTTTGAAATGGCGTGTAGTGGAAGGAATGGAAACAACATGAATGTGTGTTTTCCATGTAGGGATTTTCCCCTGACACAAGGTGATGACGTTGGCTCTGGTGTTGTGACCGCTGCTGAGAAACACATAACTATACTAGGACAACATACATGGTTTATGAATAATAAACTTACCCGTATGGAGCATCAGGATCCCCCATGTGTAGGAGCTATGTTAGATCTCTTTATGGAACAACAACCTCCATCATAAATGGGGCTCCAATCCAATTTTTAGAAAAGATGTGGATTTGTTTCTTCTAGAAGATATTTGTTACTTTGGGATGTCACAAACGAGAGAAGGTTTTTATGTCACTTTCTTGTCTATTAGGAGATAAATAATAGTGTTAGCCATTAATCCAAAACAGAATAGAAGAGGAAGAAATGTAATATAAGGATATTAAATAAATTTTACTGGAAAATCACTTCCCCCATGAACACCGTGTAGATATGGAGATGAATCTTTTTTATCTGTGGCAGAAAGGAGGATGAAAATGTTTCCAAGTATGAAGCCAAATTTATATTGTAGGAAAGGAATTCAATAGACTACATATGTAATCCTAGGATAAAAATTGATCAATTCATTGATGGTTTAAAACCATTTCTCCAATTTTCTATAGTCTTCCAATGTTTCTCATCACATGAACATATATTCTCAAGTTCTATAAAGACATACAAATTTTTTCTAAGTCATATGAATTTAAATGAAAAAAATAGAAGAATAGGGCATCTGAATACTCTAGAATGGGAAATATGGAAATGGGGAAGAAGAGAAGAGTTGAAATTCCATTCTATAGTAATTGTGTGAAGAAACACCCTGGAACATGGCATAACGGAATGTGAGTGTCTTACATGTTTGTAGAAAAATTCAAGCTATCTCAAGATTTTTAGGGGAAGATAGAAGCTACCAATTTTAAGTTCTACAATTTCAGTGAGATGGGACATTATTCAAATTAATTTCCTAAGAATTAGGGAATCATTGCCCAAGGAAAGATAAGGGAGGAAGACCAAGCTTATTTGGTCACAACCGTAGGGGTTGAAGTTCCTAAAAAAGTGGTGGCAGGTACGTTTATCGTTTCATCAAACATGGCCAATGCTTCATTTGATTATGGATCATCACATTCATTTATATATTCCCAGTTTTCCAACAAAATTATAAATGTACAATTTCATATAATAAATGATTTATCATTCAAAACTCCTAATGTATGTATCATTGCAATAAAGGAGTGTCAATTAGTCTCCCTCATGACATCTACACATGCTTTAGTTTCTAAACATATCATCATACCAATGTTTGAATGTGATATAATTATCAGTATGAATTGGATATAAAATGATGATATGAATATCTATTGCAAGATGAAGGAAGTTACAATTTTTTAAAATTGTGTAGAATCTTTTATTTTTAGAGCATAAATCTAGCCACTTGATTCCCATCTAGATCCACACCAAGTAGCTTTACTAAATTTAATTATTTGGTAGGATGGTAAAAGAATAAATATTGACGAGGAGATGAATATATAGATATAGGATGTGCCTATTGTGCAATAATATGTTGATAAACTATAATAGGATTTACCTAGATATTCTATAGAGTATGAAATTGAGTTTTCCATTGACATAATTCTTGGTTCAAGGCCCATATCAAATATCCCTTACAGAATGACCATTGTGGAGTTCATGGAACTAAAGAAACAACTAGAGGAATTTAGTGATCATGAATTTTTTAAACATAGTGTTTCCCCAAAGGGATCCCCTTTCATCTTCGTTAAGAAGAAAGATAAATCCATGATGTTGTGCATTGATTATAGGTAATTCAATGCTATTATAATAAATAATGTATATCCTATACCACAAATTGAATAATTATATGATCAACTTAATGGAGACCAATATTTTTCTAAGATTGATCTTCGATCTGTATATAATCAGTTGCTTGTGAGGAATGAAGAAATTCTAAAAAACAACATTTTTAACTAGGTAAGACAATTAAAAATTTAAATTAATGCATTTTGGATTTACTAAATCACAATCTTCATTCATGGATCTTATGAATAGTGTTTTCAAGTAATATCTTGATGAAATTATAATGGTGAATTTTGTTGGTATCCTGGTATACCCTAAAAGATATTAAGATCATGAAAATAAATTGTGCACTGTTTTAAAGACACTTAGATGAAATAAATTATATGGGGAGTATAGCATGTGTGATTTTTTCTCGATTTTGATTCCTTGAAGGGACACATTTTCTATAAGTATGGACTATCTTTAGATCCTGGGAAGAAAATGGATTTGTCATAATGGCCTACTCCAATGAACATAACAGAGGTACACATTTTTATTGTTTTAGCAGGTTATTATCAGCGTTTCATTAAAAAATTCACCTGTTTAGCCAACCCAATAAAAAAGATTACACAAAAAGGTGTTAAATTTGTTTAATAAAAGGTATGTGAAGATGTTTTTAATGAATTGAATATAATATTATTAAATCCTTTAATCTTGAATCTACCATCAGTGAATGATAGATTTTTAATCATTAGTGATGCATCAATGAAAGGATTTGATTGTGTCCTTATCCAAAATGATAGAGTAACTGCATATGAAACCTGGATGCTAAAAATTAATGAACACAACTATCCAACTCATGACTTTGAGTTCACAGTGGCAGTATTTTCTCTAATGATTTGGAGACAATAATTCTATGGTGAAAACTGTGAGATATATACAGATCATAAGAGTTTGATATATATCTTCTCATAGAATAAACTCAACATGAGACATGGGAGATGGATTGAGCTACTCAAAGATTATTATTGCATAATTCACTACCACCCGGGGATGGAAAATAATGTTCCATGGGCTTTGAGTAGGATGGACCATAGAATTATGAATAATATTAGAGTTTATAGGGATCATTTGTTCATGGATCTAGTAAATGTGGATATGGGAATTATCATGGAAGGTAACATGTCACTAATTTTTCAAATTGATTACAAACATTATTTACTAGAGAGGATAAAAATTTCTCAAGATGATGGTGATGAGTTTCAAAATAAAATAAGCCGTAAATTATGGGAGGTTGATTGATAGAGTATATGAAGGTGGAATTTGGAAATTTTGAAAAAGGATTTGTGTCCACTATATTCCTGTGCTAAAGAGGGAACTATTCGATGATGCTGATAGATCTAATTTATCTATACACCCTGGTAGCAAAAATATGTATAGAGATATAATGGAACATTTTTGGTGGGAAAACATGAAGATGGAGATTGCTGATTACATGTAGAGATGATTGGTTTGTAAACAGGTAGAGGTTGAAAGAAAACATTCTAGAGGATCCATGCCACCTATTCTTATACCTATATAGAAATGGGATGCTATTACTATGGACTTTTCATGGGGGTAACGAAAACTCAATGAAAGAATAATGCGATATGGGTAATTGTTGACTATCTTACAAAATAAATATATTTTCTTGCTATAAGAAAGGATTTAACCCTTGTATGTTAAACAAGAATATATATTAATAACTTTTTAATTATTCATGGTGTACACTTATCTGTTATTTGATTGTGATCCCCATTTTACGTCACAATTCTAGAAGAGTCTTCAAAAGGCCCAAGATATTGATCTTGGTTTGAGCACTTCCTACCACACACCAACAGATGGGAAATCAAAACAAACTATTCAATCTTTGGAAGACACATTGAGGTCTTATTAACATGACTTTCAAGGAATGTGGGATAAATATTGACCTATCATATAATATTCCTATAGAAATAGCTTCCATTCAAGTATTCAGATGGATCCATATAAAGCGTTGTATGCAAGGAGATGTCTTAAACCAACTTGATGGGATGATGTCAGTGAATGAAAGCTCGTTGTCCCAGAACATGTTGAGTAAACAATGTAAAAGTTGAATATTATCCAAACCCATATCAAAATAGCTCAAAGCAGGTAAAACAGTTACGCTGATAACTGATGGAAGGATTTTTAATTTCAAGAAAGGGATCGTGTCTTCTTAAAGGTATCCCCATCGAAGGGTATTATATGATTATGTAAGAAGGGAAAATTAAGTCCATTTTTCATCACACCTTTTTGAATTATGGAAGGAATTAGAGTCATGGCATACTATTTGGAAATGTCGCCAAGTCTCTCCAAAGTTTACAATGTGTTGCAAGTATCAATGTTAAGGAAATACATGCCAAACATAACACATCTACTCACCTATGAGGAAATAGAACTTGAGCCTGATCTATCTTATTTTGAAGAGCCTATCAAGATTTTTGTTACCAGAGAAAAAGTTTAGAGAAATCGGAAAACTTGTCTGGTAATGGTTCTTTGGAGGAAGCATATGATGTAAGAAGCAACAATTTGAGCCTGGGGGGCTTATGTTGAAGTCATACTGGAATCTATATTTTTAGGTAAAAGTTTTGTGAATTTAAAGGCTGAAATTTATATAAGGATGAGAGAATATAATGGCCCAATATTTGTTATATAGATATTCAAATCATATAAAAATTTCATAATCAAATTAAATCACAACATAATAAAATACTAAGTGCTTTCTCACCTATAAACATATGTTTGTCCCTTCTGTGATGTGAATTTCTAAAATCTCATATAAATGGTTGTGATTAGTAAGTTATTTTTAGTCCGATAAGAAAAATGTAATTTTTGGTGAACAGAAATCTTCCGTTACAAAAATTAACATAACCTTATGAATAAATATTTTCCCTAATGAATAGTAACTAGACCTATGATAGTATATAAATAACACTGAAGTGGAAGTACAATATAACTAGGCTTTGAAATAAGTAAATAAATGTTTTAAAACTTTTGTTTTTAGAATAAATTATGATTTTTATTAAATATTAAATTAATAATATATATAAAATTATTTTTGAAATATATACTTTATTCTGGGACTCTAAACGTTGAAAATTTAATTTCATTAATTTTTGGTATTTTTCTGAAATACTCGATTTTTGATGAATAGTGAAATATAGTAACAAACCATGTATACAAATTATCAATTAATAAACTATTTATGAAATCATAAATGTTTTAAGCCAACTTGGTTCAAACTAATATTAATTTATTACTATTATTGGTCATATAATCTCCACTATTTCTTATCATGAAGTAATTTAATATACTAATGATTAAAAAATTATGAAAACCCCCCTCTCCTCCACTATAACCTCTATTTCCCCTCTTCTCGTTACTCCACTAAGCCTTAAATCTATCAAATTTTATACCAAAATATCCTTCCCTAGTCACTCCCCACTTCATAAAAGCTCTTTGTGTCGACAAAAGACCAAAATCCAAGCCCTTAAGGAGGTTCTCTAGAAGGTCATTTCAAGAAGTAAATAACCCTTCTATTTTTTTTGTTTCATTTCAATGTATCTTATTTTGTTATCCACTACATACCTCCTCTTTCTAAATGACCATGATAAATCTAGTATAATCTATATAATAGAATTATATCATGTTAATTGAAGAACCATCATCAATATCCTTACTCTATCTCTTTTATTATTTAAATGAAATCAACGTCCATGAGGTTCCAATTTATAACCTTCATGGACGACGAAGATTAATTATTAACTTTTTCATTCATCACTGGTCATGAAAAAAAATTTAAGGTTCAAATAGACTATAATATATTTATTATAATATAATTAATATTCATTAACCAGTATACATACATGTTATTAAATCGTATGACCAAACTTGTTCCTAGTAATCAAATAACCACTAAAATAATCTAAGTGAATGTCATTAATATTCTATCGAATGATTCATCCTCATATCATGAAAAAATGATATAAATGACCATAAAAAATATTTTGTGTTCATAAATAATATTTAATTTCAATTATAATGTTTTACAACCCTTCCACATGACCTCCATTACATAAAATCAACTGAACCGATTGTGAAAATAAAGAAAACAAACACTCAAGAACGAGAGAAATCAATATAATAACTTATCAATAGGGGAATAAATAAACTAAAATAAATAATGATAAAATAATAACATTTTTAATAGGTTTTCAAATAAGTTATTAATAAGTATAATGTCATATTCTAGGATCTTATGTTCAAGATAGGAACATGTTTGGATTTTAGGTAATGGTTTTTCAACCTAAACCTCTATTTTCATTCGGGTTATTTTTATGGTCTAATTACCTCAGTGAAATTAGTTTTTATAATTATTTACTTCACATAAATTCTGTTTGTGAATTTTATATATATTCACCAACCACATCCATTCATTATTTTATTGGTATTTACACATTTTAAAATGTTCTTTCAAAATTATTTCTGAAATACAAGCTCGATTCAAGGAAATTTCTTAAATTATTACCTATATCCAAGGGAACCCTATAATATTTTTTAAATAATTATCTATATTAAGAAACTTATTTTATTACGAAAATACTATATTTATCCACTCCTGGATATATAAAAATAATTTTCCAAAAGAACATTAATTTTCAAACTAAAAGTGTTTTTATCTAAAAAATTGCTCATTGATTTTACATGATTATATTCATCTATTTCAACACACTTTTTGATTACTGTGTATTATTTGGATTAATATTTCATGGTATCATCTAACATATTTAATTTAATGGTTTATAATTATTATATTTGTGAATGTTTTATCTTAAAACCCTTCTCCAATTTACATCAAATGGTTAGTGTTTATGTATAATGTTAAGGGAAAGTTATTTACACTACCTATATTAGTTTCAATATAAATGGATACGTGGATTATATTTACCCCCATCCATAATATGAATGTATTAGAAATTAAAAATTTCAGTTGGGGCCCGTTATATCCCCTTGTTGCATCGGTAGGTCTGATGAGAAAAACCATGGTATTGGTATAAGGCCTTGACAAAACGATTATTTATTGTTTTGGCACAATGCATTGACGATATGGTTATATTGTTCTGAATTATGAATTCGATTGATATAAAGTTTTTATTGATGGTTCATGTGGTTATTCGACTAGTAGAATACCTATGATTACATTATATTTTGGCAATATTTACTCAGCTTATATTTCTTCCATATTATGTTCAACATTATTTTTAGTGGCATGTGTTTTCAATCATTAACCATGTCTAATGATTATGTTATCTTCTGTTATATTGCTTACTCATACTAAGCATTTGAGCTCACCCCTCTTTTATATTCCATCTTCTCAGCACATGATTAATTTTATTAAGAATGACATGCTGAAATAACCTAGGAGTAATGGAAGTTTTCTAAAGAGATTCTATGTTGTTTTTTATTTTAAGTTGTAATGTTGAACTTATGTATGTATCTTCTTTCAAATAAAACTCAACTACTCAATCCATCGGTATTATCCGTCCTTTTTTATATTCCAATGTAATCAAATAAGCCATCCACTCCAGGAAAATGAGGTCGGGTTCTAACACGATCTATAGAATGCTCAAGGTGTCAATATAATTAAAAAACCAATTTAATAAAGTAATGGATAAATCAAAACACACATTATATTAAAAGGAATATACCACAATTCAAATATGAAATTAATATGAATAGTATAATTAAATATCATAGACTACCTACCTGTAACATAGTTTTTCTATTAAACATTCAAAAAACATAGGACATTCCATGAACTATCAAAGCATGATCCAGACCTCTTTGCACATGATCGAGCTCATCACCACCACTTAGTTTCTATTCTCACTGCTCGAAACCAAAATTAATTAATTATTACAATCATAATTTTTTTATTATTAGAAACCCTCCTTGGAATAATGCAAGAATCTTATTGGGTTGATTACTCTTATTGAACCTCCAAGATACCATCCCCGAATATACACAAAATAATCATGACATTATTCCTTGAAAAATCCTAAATAGGTAATTCAAATTGATGTTTAGCTAAAATTGAATATTTGGAAAAACATTAGAAAAAACATTGATGTCTCACAACCAAATGAAACACCCAACAATGAAGTGAAGAATCAGTCTCATGATCTCATCTACCTATGCCAACAAAAATCATCATCATCCGTGCTATATCCCACTATGATCTAGTGGAATTTAAATAAAATATCTAAACCCTAAAATTAGAAATTAAAATAAACAATGTTTTCGTAGAAATGAGAATGTATATAATATAAATATGGCAATTAATTCCAATGAAACACCATGAATTCACCATATATCGAATGGTAGAAGGAGGACTTGAGGTCGATCACTCCTCTTATTATTGTAGGTTAGGGGAAGAAAAAGGGGAGGGGTAAGATGAAATATTGGAGGGTAAAAAAGTAAAAGTACAATTTTATTGAAATTACATGTACAAATATGTTTCAACCTCATTTGATTCCATCCAGGTACCAACGTTGTGGTTGGTTATGTCTATGTCCATGACTCATACCATTTGGCCACATGGTGTGCCAAACCCTATAACAGCCATGTGCAACACTACAATCGAACACCTGCAACTTTACAAGTTTTATCCACCTGGTTTGAAAAACCATTCACCATATATGAGGTCATCATTGTCTCTCCTTTACAGAACGGCACACTGTTTTTCTAAAACCATTAAAAACCCCTAATCCATGCCTCATATCCTCCACATCCTCACATGTTTTATATTTTTCCTCACATATTTTACCCCGATCCAAAAGTTAACCATAAATTTTAATCATTCTCTGTATAAAAATGTACTAGAAAACACTTCAATACCAATTGTTGTAACAATTTCTAAATAAAAAACAACACTAAACCATGAAACCTTGGAAAGAGACTCAAGAACTCTTAAAACATATCATAAGGACGCAAGATGGAAATCGGAACACCCTATCTACCTATTGCGAATCATTCTATGTCTCAAAACACTTCGAGCCTTTCCCACAATCATTATCTCATTACGATACATTTTTCATGATTTTCTACATCCTTTAATGAAAATTCAAAAACCATTGTAATATTTGGAACCATCCAGACACGAGATCTTACTACCTCCCAACTAGGACACTTCTCTTCCTTTAGAATCAAATTTTTTCAACCATCTGAACCATTAAATGTATTTAATTCACATAATGTTTCTAAATGACTCATCTAACCACCAATATCCCATGAAACTACTAAGGAACAACCACTCAACCAAGGCCCATCACCAGATGAAATCCCACGAAGAAACCGATTTCCAAATCAAAAAATCCTTAGTGGATCTTAACCGAGACCATCAAATAAAAGAATTTATTACAAAATCATCCAACCATTCATTGTTCTATTGTGATTCCCACAAAATGGTTTAGAATATACCCACCAGCTCTTTATACGTGACACCTTTTTCATAAGGGAATAACATAAAACCAAAACTAACACCCCCACCAAGAACATGATATGGTTATCAACATACAATTCCCTAATACAAACTAGAATTCCAATCATCATTAACAACCGTATTCTCTATATCAAACTAGCTATAGAGGAACCAGACCCACTATATATGCAAGATTTAAAAACATAAAGTATTTTACAATAATCCCAAATCAATCTAGAAAGAAACCATCATTACTGAAACAACACACCATAAATACCTGCAACATTAGTCACCCACATTGTGTGCTAACCCCAGCTAGAATATCATTGACAAACTGTTCCAAAAATTTCCAGCATCAATTGATGGACTTCCTCCATATAATTTGATCACTATTACCTCATATTCAGGTTATTTCAATAACCTCCCAAACATCACCACTAGAATCCATAGTATAAAAAATTTGATGAAAAACATGTATATCAAATACCATGCTCATATTGATCATCCTTCACCACCAATCTACCATTGAGCATCCAATATAAAATTTATTCACACACCTCATGTTTTTTCACTAACATTTCCTTTCTATGATTAATGATCCATTACAAATTACACACACCTGGAACCCATCCAACAGAAGGTTCATCCATCTACCACTAATATATAACTCTCCACTATATAATTTTTATTATGACTAAATCACAAAAACATCCTCAACCGATTTTACCCACACTCTAACCACTATTATGATAAGAATCATATGTGTTCATCTCTCCTAAAAATTCTTTAACTAACAGAACATATGAAATCTCCATATCCTAATATCAGATAACATCACTAAAGGCATTCATCAACATCAGGTATATCTCTAATTCCTTACCCATAAAAAGACATTGTTTCACTTCTGATCATACAATTTCACATACTCCCCTCAATGTGAATATCCTCTATGAGGTTCCCTAATTAATCCCAAAAGGGTATTAAAATATATCGAAATATATCCATTTAAATCTTAGAATATCCAAGATGATTCCAAGTTATAGTAAATGATCATCACTAAGTAATATTATAATATTATTTCATCAGTAAACACCACTAAAACTCATCCATTTTTATAATTATTCTATCTATAGGGACATAAAATACCAATCAAAAGCACTTGACACACCATTACCCTCAGAATTCCATAAAATATATATCAGTTTTCAACTTACTCATGAATTCCTTATCTATTCAAGATAATCGTCTGTACTCTCTCATAACCTCTGATCCACCAATATGATGATTCCTCATGAAACAACAATTTATTCCTTAAAGATTCCATTAACAATTTAATGCCATATAAACTATTCTCTTACCTCACCACTGAAACATGTTCCAAATATAATGAGTCAATATATCTGATTCCTCAAATCACATTCCCTTTTACTGGACATTCCACAACAGCAATCCCATATCACCCAATGAAGACAACCTTTAGTGATTTCTAAAACAAAAATAATGTCACCCAACCCAAACAATGCCCCTGAGGATGCATCCAAAGTTAACTGATCTAGGAAAAAAACATGTCCTTCCAATAAAAAAACACATGCCTCCACTTCACCATTACTCCATGTAATTCAAATCTCATGAAAACTAGAGCCCTTCATATGCCTCTTACCAAAAACAAACATTCATGTGCATTTGAAACCCAAAGATAACATAAACATAAAATATAAATAAAAACACCCTTAAAATCAATCAAGAAAAACCATCACATAAAAAAGTAACAAAAACAAGACTTCTTCTACTGAAACCACCCACGATGCTAAAACACTTACACCCAATTTTTAATTCCCAAGGAATTGTGTTCTACTTTCCACAATACCATTCCATGCTTTACCCTTGGATCTCTATTTTCAAATGTCCAAGACATCCATATTTTCAAAATGCACCGAAAAGAACATGTTACTTGGTCGATCCCTTTAATTGGTCACCCTAGAAAGAAAAATATCATTACTCCCAAGAATAGAGTCACATAAAAATGCCACTTGGGGTAGACACTAAAGGTATACGACATATAATATAATGTAAAATCTCATAGGGAACCAGGAATCCACCAATGCCATCATCACATGACATCACCAACTAAAAACATAACCCTCTAGGGTCCCATACCATAAATTTTTCATATACCAACCATATTCCCATAACTAAGGAGGCCATCCTCTCTAATAGTCATCACATCAGACCACTAAATAGGGGACCAAGAAATAAAACCAACATCAATAAAAGACCGCACAGAAGGTGTATAATGATCCCACAATCACAAAATATTGACCCATGGTGGTCACTAAATTGAGTATAGATAAAAAACAAAACAATATCCTCAATTCCAAGAACCTCACTATAGAGTAATCTAACCTTCCATCAAAAGTAAATCTATAAATTCACATACTAGAAAGACTATAACAATTACATCATATGTGATAAAAAAGTTCATGAGACAAGTCATACATTTTCATATTTAGTGTCAGAATAAGATCAATGATTATTTACAAATGGAAAAGATCCTAAAATGTATCATAAATCATCAAATCAAAACAAAATATACATCACTTTAGTTAAAAATCATATACAACTATAACATCGCGAATATAGAACATCAAAACTAGCACTTAGTAACATGAACAACCACCCAGAACAAGTGATCATGATGCACCAACCCAAAAAATATCCGATGTTGTAAAACGTTCCAATAAATCCTCTACAAAAATACCAAATATTTAAATAATAATAAATTAAACTTATATGATAACACTATGTAACATCTCACCCAATGTTCTACTGAACTTGTTCCCCAATCTAGTTCACCACTTGACATCAAATATGCCTCCACATAATACAAAGGCTACCGAGTAGTAGTTGGGGTATAAATTGGGACAATATAGAGACTATAATTCAATACCATAGTGAACAATCATAAATAAATAAATAAATATCATACAACTCAGAGTTAAAATGAGGAATAAATTAACTAGATTTTTTCATATTAAAATGAAATGAAATAAATCCATGAACATCTATGTCATACATACAACCTACATCACACTAGATTGGTTACATAATATAAATAAATAAAAGAACCCAAAAGGCTCAACAACATCACCTAGAAAAAACCATAT
The DNA here is from genome assembly GCA_963277665.1 of Viscum album. Lineage (NCBI taxonomy): Eukaryota > Viridiplantae > Streptophyta > Magnoliopsida > Santalales > Viscaceae > Viscum > Viscum album. The sequence goes on from OY728157.1 coordinate 409,210,435, forward strand.
AGTCACCTGATAACAATAAAGAAATCCTACTTGACTAAGACATGATCAATATGGGCCTCAACAAAAACATGTGCCTACAATAATCATTATCGGTTTAGTCAGCTACCAAATTTCAATGGAAGCCCAAGAAAGGTGTGAGTAAAACGAAATATTCCACCACCAATGGTGTCTAATGAAAATACAAGTAAAAAAAGTAGTTATAGTTAGGAAAGGGGAACTGTATACAAATAGGAAATAAAATAGGTTTCATTCAATAAAAAATTTAATTTATTAACATTTAATCTATTAACCAAAAGTTACACATTTTGATCTAAACAACTAGGCCTACAATGGTAATCCAATCCATATATCATAGGGGTTATATATTAGAAAACAAGGAGCCTCAATCCATGAATCCATTCAAGATCATGTATTGCATGTCTAAAATTCCAATAAATTATTTAAAAAATCATTAAACATATACAATCATTCGATTAATAAAAATGAGACTCGAAATTCCATGTTCAAACATCCTAACCCCTACGTAGCAGGTCAATAAACATTAATCATTAATAAATGAATTCAACTACACCTCAGAATGTTAGGTCCAACTACCCAAACTCTGATATAGAATTATATTTATACAACCTTGTATTTAGGATGGTTATTCCACCCCATGGAAAACTAATGTTCACTAGGGCTAATGTAGAATTAGTCTAGACCATTCAAAAATGAAATGTGGATAATCAGTCCAACATGCAAAAATGTTAAATCATAGGTCAGAAAGCATGGATCATTTCTCATTGAATCTAACCAAGTCTTCGAACGTCATGTCATAATATAACAAACCATTATATTAATAATTATTAACAATTCATTCATAATTTGAAAATCTATTAGATATATCACAATAAACAAAAATTCATAATTTATTCCTTTTAATATTTTAATCAAATACATGTCTATTTATTATTTTTCAAACCATTTAACAATTAAACACATACTTTTTAACAATCCCCACTTCCTTTCTAAATCACATTTTTTACCATGGTCCCAAATGATCGTTAAATAAATACGTGGGTCAATTATATCCAACAAATTTATAAAATTTAGAAACCATAAAATCAAATAACATGATATCATTTTGAAACAACATTTACAACATAATTATTTCCCTTTTGAAAATCATAATCTAAAACAACATCATAATCAATGAAACCCATTTTTATTATCACCACATTAAATTTTAAACTAAACACTTTCAAGCTATAATAGATACATTTAGAAATACCATGTGGTCAGTACCTCATTTCAAATGAAATATCATTTTAAAACATAGCCTTTCACTTTTAACATGTGAAAAATAGTTCAAAACCCAATGAAAACATTAAATGCCATTTCTAAATATCCAAAGTAATTTTCATCAAATGTATCACATAAACCATTCAACATCCAATGTTTTATGACCACAAGGGTGGACCTATGTCCAGTGTCACATAAACATAAATACAATGAGATATATGGAAGGTAAATGATGTAAATATATGAAAAAAAAATCCATAAAACAAGGGTGAATCTCTAAGAGACATAGGATTCAATGGAATATAAAAATATTCATAGAAATATATTAATAATATAAGTAATGCTCATATATTGATTACCTCATTTAGAATATTTTCTTTACATTTCCCAAACATAGTGGCATTGCCATGGGCCATTCAATCGTCTTCAAAAAATCATGGCACATTACTAATATTGTCACCACCACCCATGATATATTTTCAAACCATGAAACCATAATTAAATAATTATTAAAATTTTAATTAATTTATTAATTAAATCAAAACATAGAATAATTCCATTAAATTATTAGGTCGATAAGGTCTCATCAAAACCCCAAAACCCGCAATTGATGGCCCATAATGGACTCTCGTCACCATTATTAAGAAACTCCATAATTGGGGAAACAAATTGAAAACTATTTAAATTATAACATTAGGAAATACCTACAAAAAACACAATGTCCACATTTAATAATTTTTCACATTGAAAAAAATTATGGAATCAGCCTTGGGATCTCCACAACCTAAATTGGCAAAAATTCACATCATCACGGGCTGATTAAACTGGTAACTGAAGGAATCATAACGAAATCCCAAAACCATGACATTAAAAATTGAAATAAAAAATGTTAAGGGAAGAGGGTAATGAGTATGAAGATAAATATCATAATTAATTCAAATGAAAGGCTAAGTATGCCCCCCAGATCAAATTTTGGAAGAAGGTGGAATAGAGGAGGATTCATTCTATGGTTTGGGCGTGCTAGGGTAAGATAATGGTGAAAGTTTAGATATAATATAAGAGTTAAAAATGGTAAAAATATTTTAATGATATTCTATAAATCCACATTTTTTTGCTGAAAGATTTTCCAAATAGTGCAGTTGGCCTTTTCTAAGTCTATTACTCACATGGTTTGGCCACATTGTTGTCCAAAAAAGGCTCAATCAGTTCACACACCAACATTCCAACACACCCATATTCAAATGGTTGTGAAAAATAGTTTTAGAAACCTTTTTTATATTATTTTAAAACACAACCTCCCCTCAATAGCAAGGAACATTTTTTTCTAAAACTGTGTGCAACCCATGCTTAGTGCCTCAGACCCTCATTATCTCTGAATTGATTTTTAATTTTTCCTCCCACAGTTCACTCCAAATCAGGATATAAATGTGTTACTCAATAGTTCTATACTAAAAATGTACAAATACCCTCCTAATCCAACATTTTTCACATGATTACTCCTAAACCATGCACACATGACCATTCACACTTCTTATAAAACTCCAAAACATGCAAAACATGCAAAACATAATTTATATTCTTTGAATCATATATTAACATTTCATATATCTTCCGAGAATAATTCCTCATCTCGAAACCCAAATTTTAATCATTCCAACTATTATGGACACATTCAATGCCTTGGTTCACTATTTGACCTATCTAGTAAACAAATTCAAATTTCCTTTGAAAATGTTTTATTCTCTAGAATATAGGATCCAACAATCTACGATGGGAAAAATAATTCCATCAAAAAACAAGGTGGTCAATTATTTCAAAAAAAAAACTATAAGAAGGTTGTGTCAAATTTTATTTTAAATTGTTTCATAGGATTTGTGTATTCCATCTAAAAATTCTTTTCATAATAACTGAGTGTCTAATTCATGTTTAATCAGATAATGACCACCCAACACCTTTATTGTTGTATTCATAGAAACATTATATTTGGTTCGATTTTTTTCTAAAAATATATTGTTAATGAATAAAATAAAATTATTCATTTTCAATTTTAATATAATATTTTGAAGTTACTAGGTAAAGATTTCAACTATAAATCTAGTTTGTAATTTTCATTTCTCAAATTCAACATAAGTGACTTATTGAAATCAATTTCATCTATAAATTTACTCATTGAACAATCATATTTCATACTAATGATAAAATTTTCGTATTGGAGACTATATTTTTCACAGTTGTTGTGAAATTATATATTTTCAACCACATTGATGTTATAAATCATTATGTTCAATTTATAGGTTCACATGATTTATTTCTTGTAATATTTCGTTCATTTATTTTGAGAATACTTATTGAAGGATAAATGGTTTAAATAAATTTATTTTCCATTATCTCTATAAATTAAGAGACTTGTATAGCTATTTCTAATTTATAATACCCATTACAAGCTTTGTTTTCAATTTCTAAATGAACTAAAATTTTTAAAATATATTTATATCATTTAAAACATAATTTTTTCATTCATTATAGATACAATTATGAAATGTCTTAGAATAATACATATTTTTCTTTCATACAAGAGGAGATGAATTGTCCTAAAATGGTTGTTTCATAGATAATACATCATTCATTTTAAAAAAATCACCTCCAAAATAGAGTGAAGGGGTAAATTTGGGTACATACATGCTTTATTTTTTTTATTTGTATAATATACAACCTATAATGAGAGGTTAATTGGTAATAAACTAGTTATATAACATATCAAATATATATAAATTTATATGGAAACCATGTCCCACAATAGAAAGTGAACATCATCTATATGTCATGCTGGTACTTCAGTTATCATGTTGAATTATAATGATAGAGGTTTTTGTCTTCCCAATATATAATGACGAGTAAAAATATAATGTCATCACATTAATAGATTCAACTAAATCAAGCATGGATTATTTTATTTCTCATGACCTTATGGTGAGGGGAATAGTAATCCTTCCTTGTTCATAACATTTTAAATGAAAATAATCGTGAATTATGGATGAAAAATTCCTCTTGGCATTAGATTTTTCAAATCCTTTTAATTTACTCTTATGAAAACACCACATTTTCTTAAAAATAGAATATCATGGATTTTATTTACCAATATTTAAAGAAGTAATATATTTATATATATGAAATTTATTAAAATATTCTAATACAACCTTATAAATTTTATTTTCCTTACATGTATTCAATGGTGGTTCACTACAATGATTATCTAGTGGGTTTATAGAATTTTATTGAATATTTTTATCACTAAATTATAAAAAATAAGGACAATACATGTTCTTTGAAATTGTTTTCTTTTTGGAAACAGAGGTTCCTTTTCTGACTATGTGTGGTTAAAAAATGAAATTTTTGGAATTCCCAGAATTTTCATCAGTTTTGGTATTATTTTTAATAGTTTTAAAAATATATATAAGTGGTTTGAAACTTTATTGATCATTATTATGTTCAATATTTTGATTTAGTTTCTCAATTTTAGGTTTACTCAATCTAGTAACACTTATAATTTATATATCACTCATATTTTTATTCCTATATCACCGAAATTTACATGAGGTTGTAAGGATAAAAAAACTGATTTGATATATCTTATAATGATGTTTAATTTCTAGTTGAAATAATGTAGTCACGAGGTGTTCATATTGTTGGGATCTTTATTAGAGAATTTCTTGGTTTTTAAAATTTATTGAGGTGTTTTTCTCATTGATTGACATTGTTTCATTGGTTTATTCATTTTTTTACTCAGTTCATTGTTTTTTCATCATTGTATTCTAATAGTTAATCTATTACAATATAGTGATTTAGTTAGTCTTAATGTTTGATATAGAATGATAATTTTATTAACCATTGAAATATTTTGGTTGAGAATTGCATGAAGGACAGTGGATGAATATTCGTTGTTTTTTATTTTGTAAAAATAAATTATTAGATTGGTTTTTAGACCTCATTGAACTTTTTTATGGATCTAAATGTTAGTTAATTTTTTATTGATATATATTTCTAGGAAAACCACCTATTGAAATTTTAAAAATTATATCGATATTTTGGAATTGTTCTCTAAAATGTTCATCTAAAAAATAAATTGAAAATTTAACTTCTATATGAAAATTTTATTCTGGTCTAGGTGGGGGTGGTGTGTTATTGAAAAAAATAATTAATCTAACAATGGTTATAAGATTACTATTCTCAGTTGATATAATTTTTTATAGATTTTTTAGTGGGGAATTCTTTGAAAACTATCACAACAAGAATACGCATTGTTCTAATTTTGTTTGACTATATTGGGATATGTTACTAATTAATGTCATATATATTGGTTGTTGTTTTAACTAAACACCCTCATATAAAATAATCTTTCATTATCTTACCAGTTATACATAATACTTCATAAAAATTTGATCATGGATTTGGTAATTTATTTTTTGGAGGTAGAAACTGAAAGAGAGTCCCTTGAATAATTTCTAGTACTCATGAAAATTTTCTCCATGAATTCTTCCAATATCAAAAATGTCTTTTCCCAACAGATAAATTATCATAAAAAAGAAAAACAAATTCAATAAAATGATTCCTGAATTCATTCAAATATCCTATTAATAACGAATGTGAAAGGGAAATGAATTCATTACATACTCTTTATCATGAAATTGGAAATAACATGAATAATATTTTATTTCCACAACTCGTGATGTTTCATGTGAAGATATTTAATATTGAATAATAATTTAATATTTTATAAGGATAATCAGTAATAAATCTATTAATATTTCGTGATTTATGAATAAAAATATATTTATTTTCAAACGTAGTCAATGCATCAAAATATTCTTATGTATTTTGTTGATTTTCCTCATATGATGAATCTAATTAATTAATTTTTCTTTTGGAAGTCATTTTAATTTTAAGTTCAACTTAATTAAATCTATGTGAATTAGAAGAGTATTCAAAACATGTAATATAAGGGTATTTATAAACTACATCCCTAGTATGATATCTTCTATAAATATCATAATCAACTAGTAAAGAACTAGTGTTATAATTTTTTTTCATGCAAAAAAAAAATTAAAAATAAACTAAAACATCCCCCCCAAAAGCATCTCCAAAAGATATATTGTATTTTTTTGCAATACCCATTCAAATAATTGGTCTCCTATAAATATGAAATATAACATTCCTTGTACTATCTCACATGTATGTTGTAATTTGAGTTACAATACTATAACTTTTTATATATTAGTTTAAAAATATGTATTTTGGTATTTAAACAAAACATAAAATATTAAAAACAAGTATAAAATAGTGTACTTGAAAATTCATGAAAAAATAAAAATTTTAGTATAATTAAAAAGGGAATGAAATAAAAAATGAAAAAGTACTAGTAGTTTTTCATATAGCTTCCAAACACTGCCGTATTGATTATTTAAAAATATTTATTAATTCAAATACACATTGCACATCCAAAGGCCACCATATGATGAACTATGATTGGATGAATATCTTATCAATAACATATTATGATTTTGTTCCTTCTATAAAAGTGACTCATTACAATAAGACCTATAAAAAATTGAACTGAAATCACTATGACCAATGGTTGGAAAATATTGGAAGAATTTAAAAATGAAATAATTTATTTTAATCTATAATTAGAAAAACCATACAAAACAAGTATGATGAAAATATATTAATGAATAAAGATAAATAATTTCATTAAAAAAAAACTGTATCAATATACAATGATATGCTATTACCCATGATGATCAAAAAATAATAGAGAGAGTCTATTGGTTTCTTCCATATAGAACCACCAAATGACTAGCCTTACATCAGTTGATCATCTCCATTATTATACATTCGTGACATTCTAATATCAATGAAAAAATAAATCAATATCATCATTATACATGTAATCTCCATCAAAACCATTAGAGGTATGTGGATTTCAAAATATATATGAACACGAGGTTTTAAATTTGTCATTCTACTTCGATTTACAAAATATCTCTCAATTTCAACCATGATAAAGGCCGAATATGGATAGGTTCCCTTCATGAAATTTGTTCGAATGTATATATTCATATAATCTACACAATATTATACCCATTAGACATGTGGTGGAAGTTTTATACCCAATTTACTAGAAATAAATTTTATAGAGGAATATGTTATTCAAATTTCTCTTGTTTCACACACCCATAATAACACTTAATGAAAAACATTTAATGTAAAATTAATTAGAAATATGAGACATTGTACCCTTTTTAATATCCAACAAAGATAACCCAATGTTGAAACTTGTGGATATATTTATGTCTCCTTTAATGATGTTATGAAATTTTTATTTTAGAAAAATATTTTTAATCATTTGTGAGTATTTGGGGTATAAAAATTGTCAGTTAAGAACATTATAATATTATATTAAATTAATACCACAAATAATTCCTTAAAAAATATATTTTACACAATTTTATTAGAACTGAAATAGTTTTTATACAAAACAGTTATATGATAATAGACTACTAAAATATACATTTGGGTAATTTTCACAATTAAGCTCCATACACATCAATATTCCATAGCATGGTGTAATTTAAAATAGATTTAAAAATTTTAGGTTGAAAAGAAATTTAAATTCAAAAAAAATGTATTGAAAATATTATATGTTACATGTTTATAAAGGGCTTTCACACATTCATCAATAATAGGAATCTCGTCCTAGTAGATTGTGAATCTTGGTTAATTAATAATAATTCACAAGGAATAAAAAGTATAACAAACATATCTGACTCGTCATATATATTGTTGGTTATTTAATCATTAATACACATAATGGAATACTCCTAATACACCATCTTTGATAGAAAACTCTAATTCCTTCCACATAACAATGGAAACATTCATAAAATAAATTTTCATCCCATGAAATCTATAATTATATTATTATGATCCTATAATTGAGGTCATTTTTTCACAAATTCAGAATGACGATCCCAAGATAATTTAATACCATTATTCCCATATAAGCCCCTACCAAAGGCACTAAAAACATTTATAATCATAAACTAACCCAAGAAGTCTCAAAAGAATCCAAAAAAATCTCACATCAATAAACTATTCAGTATAAAATTAATATATCAATAAGAATATATTTATATTACTAGGTACACCAAGACAATCAAAAACATCCATACTTGTAAGGAATACATAATCATCTAAAAGAATGAGTTACCCTAGATTTCCATATGGTTTTGAAATCACTAAAATTCATTATAAGTATCCCAGACCATATTCCCAATGAAGACACATGAATGTCATATATAAACATATCAAATATGATAAAATATTACAAGAAACCACCTACAATTGTAAATTTGGAGTTAAATAGTATCATAGAGTGGATCTATTTGTAAAAGTTCACCTAAAATTAAAAAATCAATGAAATTGGTCCTTAAATGTGGATTATCCAAAATAATGATGTAATAAGAAAAAAATAAAATATGGCCAAGTCCAAACAGTAACATTCCCCTATATAAGACTTTTATATTAAAATATGGGATATTTTTATGTGTCATAGTGATCTAAAATCTAAAATATAAATGATATTGTGGTGGAAATAATTGATATATGAGGCTGAGGTTTTAGGGATGACGTTATTCAGAAGAATGATATAGGGATCCTTTATTAATTTTAATTGATCTTGAATAACATTTCAAAATGCACTACTAAATGGCCCAGGGGTTCATGGTGAAAATATTTTAATGTAGGGACCCATTGAAATGTGATCATAAGGTTCAAAATATAAAACACATCAATATGAAAAATCTATGAAATCTTGTCACCACATCGTATCTTCATTGGATAAATAATGCTGAAACCACCCCATATGAGGATCCTTTATAGACTAAAACTAGTGGTTTTGATATTCAATATAACTTACACTAATATTTTAATTTTTCATCAAAATGAACTCATTATTATTTCACTTGAAACCCCAAATTACCAACAAGACACACCAAACACATCAAACAATTACTCTTTGAAATTGTTCCACTTATAAAATTCAAAAATAATTCATATTTATTAAATCAACCAATGATCCATGACTTAGAGTTCAATGATACACTAAATTCACGAACCTACAACGATGTTGGTCCTTATATTCAACACCCATTTTTCATAAAAATTAAAATATGTTTTGAGAATATTCATGAACCATGTAAATTTTTTCATAAAACATTTCTTTATTATCAAATAAATGAATTAATTTTTTTAACTATTAAAAAATTAAATCCATATTAATTAATGTCTCTATAATACCAATAGAGGCTTTTAGAATGTATAATCCTTGTAAAAAACATTTTAAAGATGTAAATAATTAGGAACATATTTGATCTGCCATCTATAGTTAAACTAAATATGATATTTTATATAATGTTGATAAAAATCATTTTGAGTATACTAATCAAAACCTACATCCTAGGGGATCCATAGGTTTATTAAAATTCTAAATCCCTTGCTGATTATCAACATCTTCATGGTATACTAGAACTGTTGTTAAACATGATTAAATAATTAGATATTTAAATAAAAGTGTTTTTCATTGAATCAATATTGTAACCATCTCAATGTTTCGACCACATTATATATGATTAAATGACACACCATAACATCTATATATTATTATATATTTCTGAAAAAAATAATGTTTCAAAATAGTTATCATTTGAAACATTATAAAAATATGAATCTCCTTTAAAACAATCTGAAACATTCAACAAATGATAACTAAACGTTTTACAATTTAAATTTTTTTAAAAATTTAATTATAAATTTTTAAAAAATAATCACATGCATATATACAAGATAGAATAATGTATAATATTCACATATTACTATATAACACATGTACTTCTGTGGATAAAATCTCAACATTTTGGCCTTGACTTTGAAATAGTTTAATTTAACAAAAAAACAATATGTGATCAATACATCTCGATAATAAGTTAATTTTAGTTTATATTTTCATTTAAACATACAATTTAAATATTGGAACAATTTTTTCAACAATTGTAACCATATTAGAATATTTATTTTTTTATTAATTGGGACGTTACACATATTCCAATGTTTTCATAATTTATTTTTTGAGAAACCTCTTAGAAGGAACATGTTATTAATTTAAAATTATACTTTATCCCAACATTTAAAAATTATATACATCTATAAAATAATGTTTAAAAAATATCATTCCCAACTTCTAGATCTTAATGATTATAAATCTATAGAAATTACGACAACTTTCTATTTCATGAGTCAGATAATTTAGAGAATAATTAAAGAGTTGTATAAACATCACAAAAAAACATTGAATACATGTGATATCATACTGAATCACTAATAACATTGATTATTACTAAAATATAATTGTCTCATATAATACTTTATCACCAAAATCATTAAAAACTATGTCATGTAAGTCATAGAGACATCCATATACACCTGCTACAGAAGCCACCATATGCATTCCAAACCATATTAAAAAATCACTATATAACAAACATATTGCTGATTCTGAAACTATATCAACTACCAAAAACATCGACAACTATAAAAAAATCAACCATATCATGGATAGGGATATTCACCTAATACTTTATAAAATAATGATTAAAACCAATTTCTCCTGAGTGTATATACAATGAATTTTTAAAATAATCTGTCACTATTCACCCGAAAAAGAAGAATCAACCTATACACAAAACACATGATCAGATTAACCCAAATATATATCATTATGGAGTCAATACCTTAAAAATACATTTAAATTGGTATAGTATAACTGAATAGTTTATCTATATAATTGAGAGTCCTCACCGATATCACAGAGTTCCTTTAACATTTTACTTTTTTCATTATTATATTTCAAAAAAATAGTTTTATGTAGTCTGCATAAATCATAAATAATATAAACAATACCAGGTTCTTATATTATAACTCATTACTATTAATACTCATATTTATAAAAATAAATCCTGTAAAAATCTTTATGCTACTCCACTAATGTTAGAAATGAGATTAAGTGCAATCCTTCAAATCCAACCCTTAATAAACTATTTTTTAGTGGACACCAATATTATGTCATCAAACATATATATAATCCATTACCATTTTAAAATATATATCCATAACATCATAAATAAATTAAATTCATAACATAAAAATAAATATTAGAAAAATATATAATGAATTTAATGAAATCCCAGAGAAGTCAAGCAAAGTATGTAAAAATAATCATAATACCACTACACTCATCTATAACTCCAATATTTTATTATGAAACACACCACATTTAGAATATTCCATGTTTATAGTGATATGTATTCTCTAGACCACTACAAAAATATGTTATATTATTTTGAAATTATTATATGATAAAGGGGAGATAATATTTACTCACTTCCCCTTGAAAAAGTGGTATATTCAGCAATAAATCAATTGTTCCCAAGAATTTAATAATGGTGTTGAGAAAACGTTATATCATATGTATAACTATATCATATTTATAGTTCTTATTGTCCCATATTTTTATATACATGTGACTATAAAAACATAAATGGGGGTGTATGTTAGATTATGAAACAAAAAAATAAATTACTATAATAAAGTCTATTATAAAGATAGATATTAAAATTAATAATGATGAACCTTAATTGTTAAAATTATTTTCATTCATTATCATCATCAACTTAATCTTGAGGAAACTCACTATATATAATCCACTATGTGAAATTTCAGCTCTCATTGATTTTTGATAATACGAATACCAAATTCAATAAATTATTGAGTCATATATGAATCTGAAACCTTCATAAAAATTTAATAAATACTCCCATCTAGTGTTGATGTGGTAGTATATAAAAAATAATGGTCTTATATCCTATAATAACTCTGTCACCATTGGATAACCATGATTACTGAGTGGAGGATAGTAAAAATGATGATGTACAATAAAAATAATATACTAATTGAATAATGGTTAAATAACTATCACCAACCTACACACTATAATCCTCTTATATCCCCATTTATCAAACATGGGGATTAATCTTATGATAAAAGTTATTATGATAAACATGACAATACCTTTCCAAGAGAAACACCTGATTCATTTCTATGAATTCATAGTGGTGGACAAATAAATTTTGAAAAGGTAATTTTATATAATGAATGAAGATGAAAAATAAACAAAATAAATACATGAATTATAGTAAATTATATTATGATAATAATGAAAGAAATCATGAATTATATATTGATCCTCTATAGGGGATAATTTTTTAAATTTTTTTGGATTGTATTCAATAGATGATTAGTGATTCTAGGATCATTACAATCATGTTTTGATGAATTACATAAGTAAAGAGAATACGTGGTGTCGTATCGTCATGGTTTCCTTCTTAAATCATCGATGGGATTCTCGTCAGTTCTGGATAACTTCTTCATTATTCTACCTAACCTTATATCATGTTTATAATCATCCCATTAACTGTATGATTAGTTTTCTATAGATAAATTACATGTGGTGATAGTATATGGGTATTGACCAATATAGAAAGAAAAAAGTATGAAAATATTCACCTAGTTTGGAGTTTCATACATATGATTCTATTATCCATTATTATTCCACCGTTATGGATTCCATAGTCTCCATACATTTTTATATGTTCTTTGAGCCTTCAAAATGATTCTCGATCTCCATTTTCACCGTATAATAATATGTTGGTGATTAACCATAGGGAATGTATGGAGGAATGAAATGAGATATCATGACATAGATTTTAATTAAAAGAAGTGAAATGTGGTATTTGATGATACAGACTTTCTTGGAAAAAATTACAATGGATTGTACATTAAATGACTATAATGAACTAGGATTTTAAAATATATATTCCCCGCATGAATTAAAATATGTTCAATAGCTTTACACACATGAAACAGTTAACCTAAATGAATCATTGATATTTGTAGACCATTAAAAAAACAATTGAATTTAAAAGTATTAATAAAATTCAATGAATTATGAAATTTATTATGACATATGTTTATATGAAGTAAATTTTTTCAACTAATTTAGATAATTTATTACTGTTTATAAGAATGATTCATTTATATGGTCAACATTTTATTAAAGGAAACTATGTATAATGTCATTAAAATATTAATTAAATAATATAAAATATTTACTGACTAATGATAGTTGTAATAGTGTTATTTATAAATTATTAATAAGAAAAACTACTAATTTAAAAATTATTTCCCATAAAACAACATTATAGTATATTTTAGGTTATCAATTAAAAATTGTGTTTATAGTTTTTTTAATTTAACATTACAAAATAATTTCTATTTTTAGAGATATAATATCAGTAATAATAAATAACGGATTTTTTTTATTTTTATGAATTAATTAATTTTTTGGTGAATTTTTAAAGTACTAATTTTAATAATACTGTAACTTTGTTAAATTATTTCCCCATATTAATAAATTTAATGTAACTAAAAAAATTTATATATACTAATTAATAATTATGAATTAAAATAAATAAAATTAATATCAATTGATGAATTTATAAATTCATGCCCAATATTATAAAATTATAAATAACATTTAATGAAAATAATTTCTTCAATTACTTTTAAAAAAAATAATAATTACAAGAATAAATGAAGTTTTCGACGATTTTTTTATGTAAATAAAAATATATTGATAATGGTAATTTTAAATTTGTTGGTATCATTAGACTATATAATTTAATCATAATATGAAATCATTCAGTGTAAAAAAACTTTTACAATAAATAGGATTCAGTGTGTTACATTAACATCTGTTAAAATAAATTTTACTTATTTTTGTGATTTTTTTCATTAATTTGGATTTTTTTGTTATTATCAGTGTTTATAAATCATCTAATATTTTTCATTTTATTTTGAATAATTAAAATTGAATTATAGAGGTGAAAATTACTTATCTTTGTAAAAACAAAAAAATTATAAAAATTTAAATTGAAAGACTAAATGGATTTAAACATGCCTAATCATGTATGGAGAAAAAAATGTTTTCCCTTGACAATCAAAAAATTAAATAATTTCTTATGATTTCATTTATTTATCTACTAAACCTTATATAGTAACATTACATTGTTGAATATTTAAGGGGTGATTCCCAAACTACGAGCTTATATACTAATCATAGGAAACCTCATCCATCCACCTCTCCACTCACATGATGCCTAATGTATTGGACCCCAACACTTCTCTATTCTCTTGTAAACCATTTCCAATTGTCATATAATATTTACTCTTTCATAAATACCTTTTAAAGGATCCATGAGGTGGTAACCAAGGGGGCCACCCAAAGTGTGAGGTAATATTTTTCACATACATTCTTAGTTACATTCTAGTTATACCACAATTACAATAATATCATTCAGAGTATGATGAAGCCAATATTATTAATATAATTATACTAAGTTGATATAATAAAAAATATCTACTTCATACTCTTCCTTGCAACCATTCAAAAAATAACGATATTATTCTCTATTCATGTAGACTACTGCCTCCCTGAATGTCATGTTTTATTTTTCATCACCATAAATCATAGATGGATAAAAATTATATATATTAATATAATAAAAAAACCCTAACATATTTCTTATTTTTAAATTATAATATATTTTATTTTTTACTTTCGATAAATAATATGAATACTGGCCGATAGACTATTCATATGTGATGATTATGACCTCCTCAATATGATATTTCTCTTTTATTTTTTGTAAAAACTATCATGAATAGACATAATTATTTATTTAATATATTATTTTATCAATGTTATCTTTAAATTATCAAGAGATTATCTTATACGATCGATAAGTAACAATTGAAATAAAATAGTTATTGTAAATTTAACCTATAAAATGATATATTCATGTTATATATAAAATATTAATCAATTCATAGAGAAACTAAATTAATATATATGTTATGATCTATATATAAAATAATTGATATATTACTTATCAATTATTTATATTATGAAACTAATTTACGTCATCTTTTACATTAAACAATATATCATGGAATTTTATAATGAATTCACCAATAAAATTCTAGTAACCACTATAAGTGAATAATATATAATATATATGAAATAATATGATATATATATACCTTATAAAATTTAAATATATATACATAAGTTTATTATTAATTTTTTTAATAAACATAATTTTTTTATCAATGATATTAAATGCATGTGATGTGAAACTTCAAACATGAGGCAAGGGCTATATAATAAAACAACCTTCTTTGAGACACATGTTATTTTGTGCCCATAATTTCAATTTAATATATTTTATTATCCCAATTTTAAATATAATATCATGAATTATTATTATTCATGTTATTAGATCTCCATATTTATCCTTCCATACTTTATTGAGGTTTTTTTAGAAATTATCTTATGTTGTAAGAGATTTTTTCTATATTTTCCTTCAGTGAGACATGTTTAAATGTTGTCCACTAATTTATATTTATATTATATATATACAACCCAAAAATGTATAGTATAATATTAAATTATTTAATTAATTGTATTTATGGAACCATAATATTTTCAAGATTCTAATATATTGGTTGAAAAATTACAAAATTTATAAGGTTATTTCAAAAATAAATATGATTTCATTACTTATAATTATTCCACTTTATTTTCATCATTAATTTATAATGGTAAAACTAGTTTCTAGTTTATGGGACTAATTTTCAATTATATTCTTCAATATTGTTCATTCATAATACATTATGAAACTAAAAATATTTTATGTATTATTCTCATCTATTTGAATTATTATTTCCCCATCCTTTTCCAAAATCTCTATTCATACCTATATTGTCAAGACCTGTCCCCCAAGCCACCTGTCGTGACTACCCCAATCCTGTCTTCCATAGTCCAAGGGCTGGCAATGAGCAGGAAAAGGAATATTCCCTGGAACTGGGAAGGAAATTCCTCTTTTAACCTTTAAATTTACACAACTAATCATAGAGTAAACTTTAAAGTAAAAAAGGGTGTGTATAAAATGTAAAGGGTAAAAAATACATAATCTACTGAAAAGTACAAGTAAAACTAAAAATAAAAAGTAAACTAAAAATAGATCCTATGAACACCTGCCAAGGATCCTACCTGATGTGTAATTACATCTCTTAAATGATTGTCTTTGTAGGTCAACATGTCAAAGGTCCACCTCTAAGAAGTCTCCTGTCCTGGTACCCTCATCCTTAGTCAGTGTTTTCTATCATCTGCACCAGACACAAAAAGGTGCGGGCATATCCCATGCAAGGGTGAGTATAATAATAATCAGTAGGGACCCTAAGACACCCTAAGGTCTCTGAAATACGTAAAGGATAAACTAGAAAACATTGAAATGACAGTCAACCCTACATAGGTATATGGGCATTCATATACCTAAATTATAAGAAAAATATGCACCTCAGATAGGAGGGAAGAATACCACACAGGTAATACCACGAAGATAGATTACCAAATAGGTAATGTACCACATAGTATAACCTCAATCACATGAACAAGGTAAAGACAGCTCACACCAGAATTTAGTCTAGGGGTAGTAACAAGTAACATCCCCAGTCACAATGTCGACCACCTAGGATGCTAGAGAACTCCTCCTCTATCGAGTATTGTGGCCTTGTCATGTCACATAGAGGAACTTCGCGCTATCCTTAGACTACAAAGGTACTCCTCCTATCGAGTACCATGGGTCTACCACGTCTCACAGAGGCACTCCCCACCATGGGTCCGCAGCGTCACATAGTGGAGCTCCACCTCGTGGCTTGCTGAGTTACTCCTCCTTTAGAGTAATATCGGTCTTCCATTTTTAACAAAGGCTCCCCATATTGGGTCTACCACTTCACATTTATTTTCTCCCCACTAGGCCGGTCGAGTCACTCCGCATCGTAATGGTCAACAGTCATCAAGTCATAGCCAGTCGTAGGGTTCCATACGTAGCCCTCTTGAGAGTACCACACCCAAACCGTCCATCATACCTCATCCAACTTGAAGTTCCATTAAAAAGTATCCCAAAGGTCTGTCGTGTCAAAAGGGACACGACGCAATAGATGACGCGTCAATTGGAATCTCGGTCTGTAAGTTATTAGTGTTTCCGCTCTGAGGGCCCTATTGAATTCGGGGATCGAACTAACCTGGAAGTACTCCAATCTTATCCAAAACTCAATTTAATTATTCCAAAATGACCTCCTTGATGCAAGGATTCCGGAATGGATGACGGTTCATTAAACAGACACCCGGTTTTCATGTTATGGTCAAGAAGGTAAAACATGGTCCAGATGGCCCCTGGTCTGGCTCATCCCGTCCTGGACCAACCCGACACAGTCCGGGTCCGGACCCACCTGAACCACTAAGGGGCGGCCAGTTCCAACCCATATAGGGAGCGAACCACAGGCACGACCCACTGGGTGGCCTACGGTGTGGCCCACTGGGCGGCCCGCAGTGTGGCTCGTGGTGGGCAGGCGGTCCGCCCTAGCCGCCACTTGGGGGGAGGTGCCCCCGTATACTTGAATGGTTCGTGGAAAATTCTACTGCCAACAAGAGGGACTAGCTAGAGGGGTCTCTCTTGGTGTGGCGTGGAAGCCTAAAGATACTCTAGTCTTCCTCCCAGTGGTGTGGCTGTGACCTCTTGTTCCATCAGTGACTCAGACGTGTGCCGCCACAATGCCACCCGGCTAGCCAGTTTCTAGCCACCCCTCTTCCCCGTTGTGGCCAACAGGCTATAGCCTCCTCATCCACTGGTGGCATGGATACACTCCACCCTTCTTTACACTCGGCCATCCATGTGTTGTCTGATGCCTTTTCCGCGAGCCACTATAGCATTGTTTGAAACCTGAAAAATTAAATGATCTCATATTCATGATCCCTACATCAAGGGATGCATTTCTATATATCGTTCTCCATAAAAATTTATGTTTTCAGTGTTAATAAATATTAGGATTTTAAGAACGTACAAAGAACACACGAAAAATTAAAAGCAAGAAGAGCAAGGTTTATGTGTGGGTCGATGACCATGTTAATTTATCCACTGTTTTCATGAAGATTGGATATGAATAATCAATAATGTAAATTACAAAAAAATAAAACACCTGTCTTGAACATTGGAGAATCATCCACACTTGTCGGTGGATCATGTTCTTAGTTCTCACGACCGGTTCCCAAAGATGCCACTCACACATCGCCTATTGGTGGTTCGATGTCGACTATCACCATCGGCTAGGTCGACGTCATCTTCTTAGGGTCTGGCATCAGGGAATTCCCTTAGCAAAAAACTACACGGTGAAGCTCTCTGATACCCCTTCCCTAGCTCCATATTTATAAGAGAGGGGGAGGGTGAGTAAAGACGCAGGGAGTTAATGGGGCTCATTAATTTGGAAGCATCAAAATTTCCCCCAACGTTTCTGTTACTCATATTGGAAGGTCAATCCATTTATTGGCTTGACACATCATCGATCCCACCTTACCACTCGTTCGTTAGTGGAATTGAGTAAAAAACGAAAAATTTTATTTATTTATTCTATTTTAATGTTCGAAAAACTAACTTTTTTTCAGACTTACATAAGTTGAATTGAATGGAACCTTAAGCAAAATCATGGTGCTACGGATTCAACAGTTCCCTCGTATTTTTAATCCAAGCCCCGATACAAATGTTAGAAAACAACGCTCGTGTGGTTACTGAACGTACTCGAAAAAGAGTTCATAAATTTAATAAATGTCACCCTCGAACCACGATAGTGGAGGTTAGGCTGTGCCTATGTGAAATACACCCCAATGAACCAAACTGTACTCTTGGATTTCCATTCTGCGATAATGTTTAAATGTTATAGATTTTAAATTACAATAATTGTCACTTAATTATTTTATTTACAGTCAACAAATAACATTCACTGGTGGTATGTGCCAGCCAATGTTAGAATCTTCCTAACGAAAGAATACCCTCACGAGTTAATCAGTGGTCTCAGATTTTTAATCCGAGTTACCATTTGTGAGTTATTAGAATGTGGAAAACAAAATAATTTATTTAATTATTTTATTTACGGTTATGGCATTTTTGGGTTTTCTCAAAGGAGGTCTGCACCATCTAAACATAAGTCGCACCTAGGGTAATCCTGTCATCCTAAATGTAACAGTAACCTAAAGTTTTTAATCCGTAAAATCATTTAATATTTATTTCACATTTTCAGGAAAAATTCTTACACGCATTAATTAAATATTAACAAAAACATCGATGGTTCATTACATGCACTCCGGGCCTCGGAATCGTGTGCCGTTAGATTTCATAGTTTCAAAATAATTCATTATAATAAAAAAATTATACAGAATTTACAGGACATTAATTTCTTCGCATGTTAGGGCTTGAAATCCTTGAAAGACAAAACAAATGAAAAACTACCATAAGAGGGTACTGAGCATGAATCTGAGCCTCCTACTCCCATGTTCTCTCCTAGAAGTTATCGTGCTGCAAGAGTACATTCACCAGAGGTATCGACCACCCATGAAGGACCCACACTCTTTTATTATCAATCTCTCTTGGAACCTCTGTAAACACCACCCCATCATCGATGTCCATCTTGATGTAGTCAACGATGTGGGATGGGTCATTCGCGTATCTCATTAGTTGGGATACGTGGATGACGTCATGTACCCTATGCAACTGTGGTGGAAGAGCCAAGAGGTATGCAACCTCTCATATCCTCTGATGTATAAAAAAGGACTGTTATACCTCATGGATAACTTGTCACTTCATCCAAATCTCGGTAGTCCCTATCGAGGAGAGATTAGCAAGAATATGTGGTCCCACTCCTAAAAATCCATGGGTCCCTGTATCCTTTCAGCATAAGACACTTTTCCACACTGGCCACCAGTACTAATGCAGAAGGTCCTGGTACATCTTCACTACACCAGGATATACCTTCAGATGGGGCATGTGAAACTCCATCAACACCTCCTCTTATAGAAATACTTGTACCATAGTACGTTCTCTAAAGATGACGACATGCTCCCCACCTTCAGAAAATCCATCAAGTGTCTTCCCTGAGGATATCTGAGTACATCGAGGCTTGTAGTCAATTACCCTAGGCTGCGTCTCTGTTACTTTCTAAAGGAGTGGGGGAGTTTCAGTCCAAGATTGGTGGTATGCTGCTCCATATCTATCCACAAAAGATATCTGCAACACGACTAGCTTCTTTGTCGCTTCACTCAGCAACTGCAGACGTGACCACCTACAGATTTCATTTGCTACCACTTTCTCATTCCCATGATTATAGTCAATATCAAATTTATTGTCATGGATAATCTCTAGCCACTACTGTTTGGAAATAAAAACTAAAAACTCAAACAGCCACGAGGGTAAGGCTGGCCGAATTGCCAGTGATCGGCTACACCCTTCTATGCAGGCTTCTATCCTATGCTGCTTGGGCTTCCTTTTTTGCTGACCAAGGAAAATCCAATTGCAATGTTATAGGTAAACCACAAAATTTTTTCCTAATATAGTTAGTCTATGTATGAACTGTGGATGTCCAATCAATACCCAAACTCACCTCATAAGGCTACAATGTTCCCACCAAAAGGATCCAAACCAAACTTTCACCTCATGGGTTAGATCACACCATCAGAGTTAGTGTGATTATCTAGTCTCCCCCAAAAGTAATCTCTAGATGTGAGGGTCATGTCCATGGATTAACTGGAAACTATAGGTTTTGAACATGATTCAAAGAAGGAAATATTGATTGGTACCTATGTCTATTAATACGACATGTAGTAGTAGACACAAACCATTCATCGAATCATTCCTTGAGCTATTGGGTCACACTCCTTGACCAAATGCAGCTACATCCTTCCCATGTCCTCCCGCTCCCTGAGCCTGGTGGGGACCACAACGAGGGGTGGTTTGAACATGTCAAAATGTACCCCACCTTAGAAGATCTCCTAGATTTCCTTCCATGTTTGTAGCTCTACAGACTCATCTATCCAATAAATATCATAATCCCTAAACATTTTTACATGCCCCAGTCTCTGATACTAGCGCCAGTTTCTTGCTTTCCCACTAATAACATTCACTGGAAATATCTGCTCAGCCAATGAACATTCAATTGCAAGGGTTCTCTCTAGAACTCCAGCATATGTAGGAATTCAAAGAGGAATTATGAAGGCCTGGACGTCCTTATACACACCGCGATCGAAAGTTTGTGCCTCAAAGAAATGATCTTATTATATTTATATTGTACTAGGAATGGCTGGTATGCCTCAATGAAAACTCAGCTACCGACATGTCATCCTATAGAAGCTGTAAAGGTTCTAAGGAACTCTTAGCCACCCCCTCAATCCAATCCTTTCACGCCTAGGATTTGGGATCGCCTCAGTGCCTAAGGGGTATCTGATGTTGAAACACGTGGAAGGAACCAAAACTACATGTGACCTTTATAAGAATTTCAAGTTGTATCTTCTGAAAAATGTGCAGTGATATAGCTAGAACACTGCCTGAAGGTACCATATCGGGCAACGGTCCAAGTACCGAAGCATTATTACCCTACAAAACAACCTCGTGGTCATGTACTGGAAAATATTCATAGCTAAGATCACCATCTTCTCTATTGGTGTCTTAACTACGCAGAAAACTCAAGCCACATACTTCAGCTAGTCCTTAGCCTCCTATGGATCCATCTCACAATGGAACCTCGAAGGCCTCTGCCGCTAGAACATGTGAAATGTGCCCAGCTAGTGTGCACTATCTACTGTTAAGGCTAGTGGAAATGGCTATCCCATGGGTAATAGTGCTGCTGGTAAACCACCCCAAGGTGCTAACACTATAAGAGGTCCCTGAACTGAGGCCTCATCGCTCAGTGGGTTGTCATCACGTACTCTCTCAGGAATCCTAGTTGTCTTTCTACACGGTAACATCTTGATAAGTAACAGGTGAACCCTTATCATTAAGTTATACCTGGTGATATGATCCCAATAAATCAATAAAAAATGATTGAAAAACACACAAAATTAGTGATTTCATGCAAAGAGTTGGAAATCAGAATTTAGGGTCCTGCTGTATGGATACGTCAGCTGTCGCACTAGCACTGGATTCCCCAAACTGAAAACCACACTGATAACACTTACCACTATTTCCACAAATAAAAAATCAGACTCATATTTTTATGTTGAACCGAAATCCTCTGATACCACATTGTCCCAACCCGTCCCCTGAGGCCCGTGTCATGACTACCCCAAACACGCCTTCCATAGGCCAGGGGCTAGAGACTAGCACCGAAAGGTGTATTCCATAAAACCGGGAAGGAATTTCTTTTTTAACCTATAAATATATACAACTATGCACAAAGTAAACTATAATGTAAACAGGGAGTGTATATAATGTAAAGGGACCAGAATTAAAGCCCAACTAAAATGTACATGTAAAACTGAAAAGTACAAGTAATGTGAAAATAACTCATGTGAACACCTACCAAGGATCCTACCTGAAGGGTAAGTACAACT
The DNA here is from genome assembly GCA_963277665.1 of Viscum album. Lineage (NCBI taxonomy): Eukaryota > Viridiplantae > Streptophyta > Magnoliopsida > Santalales > Viscaceae > Viscum > Viscum album. The sequence goes on from OY728157.1 coordinate 409,233,383, forward strand.
CTCAAATGATCATCTTTTCGGATCACCTCGTTAAAGGACCTCCTCTATGTATTCTTCAGTCTAGGTACCGTCATCCTCAGTCAGCGATGTCCATCGTCTATACCAGACACAACAAGGTACGAGCATAGCCGTTTCAGGGGTGAGTATAACATTACTCAGTAGGGATACAGATACCCCTGATGGTCTCTCAAATCCACAAAGGATAATCCGCAAAACAAAGAGACAAAAATTAATCCTACATGGTTTTATTCCCTTAAATATACAAAAGTTATCGGAAAAATACCCCCACACATAGGAGAGAAGAATACCACAAAGGTAATACAACGAAGGTAGATTACCACACAGGTATGGTACCACATAGAATAACCAAATACCAAGAACAATGTAAAGATAGAAAATACCAGGACTTATTACAGGGGTAGTAACATATAATATTCCTTATCATTACATAGAATGCCTCAGCTGCTTGATAACTCATCCTTTATCGAGTAAAGTAGTCCTACTGCATCACACAGAGGAACTTCCCACTAACTTTGGACTCCTATGGCACTCCTCCTGTCGAGTACCGTTGGTCTTCCGTGTCACCCAATGGTGCTCCCAACCATGGATCTGTCGTGTCACACAAAGGTGATCCCCCTCATGGAAAACTGAGTTAATATTCTTGTCAAGTGCCATGGGTATACTATGTCACACAAAGTCACTCCCCACCATGGTTTTTCCACATCACACAGTGGAACTATCCACTGGGCCTATCGAATCACTCCAAGTTGTAATGGTCTGCAGTCATCTAGTCTTAGCAGTCGTAGGGTTCCGTAGGTATCCCATATGGGAGAGCCACTACCCAAGCCGTTGGTCATACCTCAACCACCCCTAAGATGAAAACAATTATCCCAAAAGGCTTACATGCCAAAAAGTCCCCAATGTAATAGACGATACATCAATCAGTCGGTCTGTTATTAATTAGCATTTTCACTCCGAGGGCCCTGTAGGATTCAGGGTTCAAACTAACCCATATGTACTCCAAATATATCAAAAACTAAAGTGTAGTAGACCAAAAGAAACGTATTGATCCATGGATTCTGGTTCCACTGACGGTTCATCAAGAGGAGGACCGTTTTTCATGTTATGGCCAAAAAGGTAAAACTAGGTTCATATGGGCTCGAGTCCGGTCTGACCCGGCACGACATGGCATGGACCGACCCGATCTGGTCTGGGTTCATCTCGAATGGCCTGGGCCTCGACGGGCATGTCCTGGAATGCCATGCTCTAGCCCTACTCAGCTCGTGAAGGGTGCGACCTGTTGGCGTGGTCGGTTGGGCGGCCTACAGTGCAGCCCAAAGTGCAGCCTACGGGGGGCAGGCGGACTGCCCTAGCCGTAACCCCGGGGGAGGTGCCCCCCGGTCTTCCCGAATGGTATGTGGACCGTTCAGATTATAGAACGTGGGACCGGTTGGAGGTGTCATGCCTAGTGTGGCACGACCAGCTGGAAGGCCATCCGGTCTTCCTCCCAGCAGCGCGACCACGTGCCGCTGCTCCACCACGACCAGCCATATGTCTGCCGCTTTTGGCCTCATCCACGGGTAGGCAGACATGACCTCTGGATCCTTTGGCGGTGCAGACATGCACCGACACTATAAAACATGCCCAGTTAGTTACCGGCCACCACCCCGCCCTGCCACGACCGACGGGCTGCGGTCTCCTCATCAACCAGCGGTGCGGACGTGCGCGACCCTTCTTTCTTCATGGCCAGCCAGGTAATGGCCATCACCTTCTTCTATGAGCCACTGTGGCTTCATTCAAATCCCAAAAAAGTAAACAATTGCATATTTGAGATCCTGGAATTGAGGTATCCTGGTCTATATATCGCGGTAAGAAAAACTCTTTGTCACTAGTGTCAATAAATATTAAGCATTGAAGAATGCATGAAAAATACGAGAAGAATAAAATGAATGATGAGAAAGGTTTATATGGGGTACGATGGCCATGTTCATTTGATCATATTTGTCATGAATTTATGATATAAAGAATCCATAATGTAAATTCAAACATAAATAAAAACCCTACCTTGAAGGTAGAGATTCGCCCGTGGTTGTCGGTGGACCGTGATCTTAGTTCCCGCAACCGGCTCCCAAAAACACCACTCACACATCACCCATTGGTGGTTCAATGTCGTCCATTATCTCCCACTGGGTCGGCATTGTCTTCTATGGGTTTTTTCTTAAAAACATTACTTCATCAATTCACTTCTTGGTGAAGCTCTCTGACACCCATTCGCTAGCTCCATATTTATACGAGAGGGGGAGGGTATGTAACGACGCAGGGAGTTAATGGGGCTCATTAATTTTAAAGATTCATAATTTCCCCCAATATTTCCATTACTCATATTAGAGGGTCAATCCATTAATTGTATTGACACATCACCGATCCCACCTTACTGCTCGTCTGTTGGTGGAATAGAATAAAAAAAATTAAAAAGTTATTTTATTTATTCTTTTAAAAAGGTCCCGAAACTAACATTTTTTCTAGACCTACTATGGTCGAAGTAATTTTTTCATTAATAGAAATCCCGATGATATGGATTCAATGGTGCCATATTATTTTTAATCTGAGCACTGGTTCAAAATTTAGAAAAGGCCACTCAAATGTTTACTGATCATACTCGAAAAAGGTTTGGAAAATTAAAAGCTGTCGCTATCGACCAGCGCCAGTCGAGGTTAGACTCTGCCTAAATGAAACATGTGGAAACGAACCCAACGGTACTCAAAGATTTCCAATTATAGTTACTATTTAAATGTTATATATTTTACAATAAAATACTTGTAACTTAATTATTTTATATATGACAAAAAACTAACATTCACTGGTGGACCGTGCAGGCCAATGTTAGTGTCTTTATATAGAAATAATACCCTCACAGGTTTATTGTTGGTCTCATATTTGTAATATGAGTTACCGTTCGTGAGTTATAAGCATTTTAAAAATAAAATAATTTATTTAATTATTTTATTTACATTTATGCCATTTTTGGGTTTTCTCACAGGAGGTCTGCGCTGACTAAACTTATGTGGCACCAAGGGTAAACCCGATATCTTGAATGAAACAGTGCCCTAAAATTTTTAATCTGGACAAATGTTTAAGATTTATTCCACTTTTTCAGAAAAATTCTTTACACACATTAATTAAAGCATAAAAAAGCTTTGACGGTTCATTCTGGGCACTCCTGGCCTTGGAATCACGCACTTTCAGATTTGACGATGTTGTAATAATTCTATATAATAAAAAAATTATATGAAATTTCCAGGACATTACATATGTTCATATTTAAAAATCGAAATATAATTAAGTGTTATATCATATGAAATTTATTTTTAAATATTCATATTTCCAATGTAATTATTTATAATTTTTATGATGTATCATTTTAACAAAGGTGTTGTAAAAATTAAATTTATATTTAATATATCTCCTTCACAAAATTCCGGGTTTTAGTTCCATTTATTTTTCTCCCCTTTATTTTATATTATTCTTATATGGATCTTATTTTTTAAATGCTTGTTTTACATATATTCCAAGTTTAATATCATTTTAACAATATGTGTTATATTCGTTTTCAGTTCCCCCAAAAATTACCACATTAAATTAATCCCAATTTAATATAATATTTCTTTTGATAAGTCCTATCAAGAATCTCCACCATAATATACCTAAATATTTTATTTAGAGACCTATTTGTTCAATTCTAATTTTAACTAAAATTATACGCTCATTCTTTCTATAAAATCGTCCTGTAATTTTTTATTAATATTTCTCCCATTTTATTTATAATCAATCCATATTCACTGGATCGTTCTCATAAATTTTCTACATTCTAACTAAATTTTCAAGGAAAATGTTTACTTTTTAAATTATAATTTATTAAAATGATTTAATTCCTTCTTATCATTGGAATATAAATGATATATCCTTTGGTTATTCATAAATATTATATTTTCAAATAGTCGTTATTATCCAGTGTTTAATAATCCTTAAGATACATTTATTTTATATATCTAGTCTTTTGTAACAAATAATCTTGTACATATGATAATGAAAATTATACTATGTACATTTTTGTGTTTGTCATGGACCTCCACAGATTTTCATAATGTTAATGTATCTTGTGATATATTTTTTGTTTCAAATGTTTCTATTAAAAGAACAATATGTTATTATGGAAGTTTTCATACATTCATATTTTTTATTCCAATGTATCCCTCCAATTCAGTTGGTAATGATATTGTATCATGATATTCATTGTTTTGTATATGATTGGATAGAATCAAAATACTATCTAGGATGCATGAATCGTACTCCGAAGTATAATAAGTTCTAATGGTGGTTGGATAGAGGATATGTTGAATATGATGGCGATTAGCCTCTATTATGTATTCCTAGTGATTAAAAATAACATATGATTATAATTTGTTGATTAATAATGTTTCCTCATGGAATTGGTTCTATGATATTTGGATTCCATTTCCATATTCTATTTTTCCAAGCTTGTGAACATTCAATTTATGATATCAGGTTATGCTAGTTGACAGTTATGTTAATCATTGTTTGTGATTTATATTCCCTTACTAGTACTTATAGATCATCCAAATCCTTATGTACATTCACCGAGGTATCATATATAATTATTAAAATATATATGCATGGTATTTATGTGGATTTTTTTAAAAAAAATACATTTATGATAAGGATTTTTTTCTTTTATAAAATTTTAAGAAATACACTTTAGGATCAATGACCTAAATTGATGGGAATATTTATTATAAATAGTGAAGTAAATATTTTATAGCCTTTCTCTCTAAATTTTGAAAAAAAAAATCAATGTTTATATATTTATGGATTTTATTATTATAGAATATTACTAAAAACACCATGGAAAACATTATGGGATAATCCAATGAATAATATAACTTCCTGAATTCTTGGAAATGTTATCAGTATTTGGCTTTCATATTAATGACATATCTATCTGGGTAATTCAGTTTGATTTTTTCTATGGAACATATATAACAAATAATAATAAAACTAAAAATGGAATGTTTTGTATAAAATCAATCATCAACTACTGTATCACCAAGGGGAAAAATTGCACACCTGGTTTGAATCATTTAGCTGGATATACTAATGTTAATAATATGGTATTTATAAACTTATTTAAAGTATTAACATTATAGTTACATTGTTTAACTATGTTTACAAATATATGATAACCCAATATATAGTTTAGTATGTTTAATCACAAATTATATAGGATGAAACATGCTTGATATAAGTCGATGAAAGTTTGATATAAGTTAAAATGTTAACTATATATATTAAAAAAGACTAATATAAATGTAAATAAACTAATTATAGACCATTGGGATGGTGTTATACAGTGATAAATTAAAATGTTAAAATTCCCTATGTTTATATATAATAAATCACCTACTATAATATTTTTTCACCCCTCATGTTAACCCATTTTCTTTTTTAGTGATGGCTAGAACTAGAAGAAAGGACATTAACCCTTATTTTGGGGGATTATTCAATGATTACCATAATCATCATCCAATTTTAATTTTAGGAATATTGAAATATCTAGTTATTGTATAAAATCATCTATCTTGGAATATGATTAAAAATTTGAACATAGTTGAATCATTAATGAAATTAATAAAGAGAAAGATTGTGTCCCATCAAATATCAATTGATGTATTGGATTATAGAATGAATTTTCAATTTCATATATCTCCAAAATACGTAATAAATAAGTTATTGATTTTTCGTATGTTTTTGGATTGTATTATACATCTGGTAAAAGATGGAATCATGTCATACCTTCCTAGGAAAAAATTGCTATAACGAAACATGAAAATGTTCTTCCTATGAATACACTAATGATTCATGGTCAAATATGTATTTAATTTGGCCATTATGCAACCACGTGATCCAATTCAATGCTTTATGTAAAAATTCTACAACAACCACCACATAGATTATAGAATGATGGTATTTCATGTGAAATTAATATTGTTGAGGCTGATAGTGATTTTCACTATTGATTTTTTAAACACATATTTTATTAAATATTTCACCATATTTGTATTGAAGAATGAATTGGAAATTTTTGTTTCATTATTATTAAAAAATATTTATATGATTATTATTCAATTTTTGAGGAAATTTATTCCTTATATATTTATCTATTCATAACATATTTGGATTCTATTTGGAATTAACGATCTCTTTTATGAAAATGATAATATCAAATTGGTTGTTGAGAAATCACAATTCATATCAATAATCAACCAATGATCAACTACCATTGTATGGTTAATTAGGGCCTTATTGAATAAATTTATAACATCGCATAAATAATAAAATTTATAGTATATAATTTATTAATTGGGGATAATGTAACAACCAAATATTTCGATACATGTTTTCCTTAAATTGAATTAAATATGTTTATCATCTTTCCCTACAACAAACACTCGAAAAATAAGAAACCATGATATGTATAAATCATTAATCCTTATTCATTAAATTATTAGTTATGAATAAGATTTTTGAATTTATGGAATATATTGATATATATGATGATATATAGATAATTTTAAAAAAATTTATTTTAATCATTATTGTGTTTTAAAAATATCATTATATTTTGTAAAAATTTTACTAAAGAAAGCTAAGTATAGTATTGATAAATTAATATTTTAATAGAATAAAAAATTGAATAATTTTTTATATTTTTATTTGTGTTACATAGAAAAAATGAATAAAGATAAATAATATTTTATTAAGACATTATTTTTAGGATAATATATTTTCATTATATTTTATATTTATAATTTAATATTTAATTTGTTAATTTCAAATTTTCAATTTGATAAAATTAATAAAATTTATTAATTTATAATTAAAATAGAATCTTAAGGTGAATTTTTGTTATTTTTTAAAACATTTAAAATTTAGGAGAATACTTAAAAATCATGATTTTACGAATACAGTCATTTTTATGAAAATATTTTATTATGTTAATAAAATGAATATTTTTGAAACATTTTCCATTTAAAAATTATAAATTATATTTTAAAATAAATAATTATTGAATATTATGATGAATTTATACACTATTCTTCATCACTTTTAGTATTTTTGTTGAATTTTCTTGCAAAAAGGTTTTCCAAGTATTTAATTTAATTAACTATAATTTGATGCATTTATTTTTTTTAATTATTCATATATTAAATTAAACAATATTTTAATGATATTATATATTTTAACAACTTTAAATTTAATTTCATGATTAATTCTATCAAAATTATAACTGTTTTGGCAGAAAACACACATTCGGAAAACATGTTTTTGTATGTTATATGCACTTCTATTAAAATTAATTTTCTATAAATAATTGATTTTTATTTGATAAATTTCAATTTTTATTTATAATATATTTTTTATAATTTTGTATTATGTCTTAATTTATTTGAGTTATATGAAATTTAATTAAATGGTGATAATTAGTTACCATAGTAAATACAAAAAAAAAATATAAATGCTATAATTTAAATGTAAATGGTGTGAAAAAATGTTTCGAACAACTGTTAATACACATGGTTGAGAACTGATTGACTAATACATACCATGATCTTTATTTTTTTCAATTTTTATCCCTTATACCTTCAATGAAAACATTACATTATTTAAAAAATAATATGTGTTTCCAAAACTACCCTTCTCCCGGCATGGTGAAAGAACACTATCCCTTAAACCTCTATAAAATTAAAAAACAACTTAGTATTTACACAATTCCTAACCTTGTCTCTTAAAATCACTTGAAATATTTCATAAAATCTATATAAATTCAAAATGTGTTTGAAATGGTACCGAGAGGTGGTAACCAATGGAGCTCACCCAAAACGAGACATAATATTTTTCACAGAACATTCTTAATTCCTTTATTCATATAAAACTATAAAAATCCATTATCAATAAGATTTATATAATACCATTAATATTAATATTATGTTTTTATTTTATAAAAAATAGAAATATCAATTTCATTCATTCCCCTAAAACCATTAAAAAATGAAGATGTGCTCTTGCGTATTTCCAAACATCTACCTTTACGAATGATGTGTTCTATTATTCATCACATTGTATAATTATGGTTTAAAAATGTTATTAACTATTATAATATATTATTTATAATATTATAATTATTATAACATAATAATATATTTTATTTTATGCATTTATTCCATTTTATGAAAATGTCTGCATCATCAATGTATACAAGGGGTCTACTTCTTCTATGAGATGGTTCTTATATTTCATTTTCCATAAAAACTTACACGAATTAACATAAAGATGTTATTAATTATCACTTATTTTATTTAGAAACCCATTAACATTATGGAATGGAAATATTATGAACTCCATAAGTAATACTATCAATAAATTGTTAATGTAAATTTAACCGATAAATTATTATATTAATGTATCTATTCTAAATTGAGTCCATTCATAGAGAACCTATAAAAATGTATAAATTATGATTTAATGAAATAATAAAGTACATAATAATATCAAATTATTTTTTAGGAAACCAGTTTACAATACTTTTGACCTTAACTAAAAAAATAATGATTTTTTCATGAAATTGACCGAAAAACTTCACATGACCTCCATATGCGGGAACTGTGTTATAAATTACAAACAAAATACGATTTTTTGACATTACAAAATGAAATATCAATAGTGAAGTTACATAGTAATTTTTTTAATCTCCTTAATTTCAATATCATGGAGGGTTATTTCATGTGTAGAGCGTTTTTGAACATGAGGTATGGGTTTTTCCTCAAAACATCCTTTTTTGAGAAAATTTTTATTTTATACACATAATTTTGTTTGACTTCTATTTATAGTGAAAATTGAACATATAATAAAAAAAATTATATTTATTCATTTTAATTTATCTATAATTTCATGCTTCATATATTTTAATTGTTTTTTCAATAATGTATATTTAATCATAATGTCCTTCACCACTGTTTTCCATTATTGGTCTTTATGTTAATGTTATAAAAAATATATTATTTTTTATGGTTTATATAAATCCAAGGAACTTATTTTAAAAAAAACTCTATTATTTAATTCATTTTATTTATAGAACCAAATTGTTTTCACAGTTTTACTGACTTTTAATTATAAAATTATTATGTAATGGCCTTTCATAATTGAACCTGATTTCTAAATATATAATGAATTTCTATGTATTTAGACTCTCATTTCCTATGTTATTCCATATTCATATAGTTTTATATCAATTTTTATTCGTTTACTCTATATTTGTGAGTTTGAATTTTTTTTCAAAACAACAATATTTTATGATTAATTCATAACCATTTAAGAAACACTTATCCCATAATATTACATAATTTATCTTCTGAAAAATGTCCTCCATTTTAATTGGGAATATAATTATCTTTTATCTTATGTTCTCATTATACTAACATTATTATAATTTCAAAACATTGATTTATTAATTTATTTTATGTTGGGGGATTCATCAAAGGTGTTTCAAAACATTAAATGGACCTACCATACCTCCTATAAGACATGGAAGTTACACAACCACTTTATTATTCTCTATTTTAATGAAATAATATTATCAATTAACCCATAATTTTTTTATATATTTCCATTTGATATTAAATAGTTCAAAATACTTTTAAAAATTTATGTTATTCAATTTTTTTAATTCGTTTCAAATTTCTCGCATGGATGAATACCTATTTTAATGGAAAATTATTATTTATGATCTCATGTTATTAATAAATATCCATAAATTATTTTTAAACCATAAATATCATATAAATAGAAGATATTATAAAAAATTATATACACTTACATCAATAAAAATATTCATTACTTATTTCTTAATGATTCTTCGAAAGGGATCACATTAATTATTTCATCACTATATCATTATCTTAAATTTTATACATTGGAACTCTGTATTAAGTACCTATTTTTATTTTTTAAAATTTCTAAGTTTTCAAAATTATTTAATTCATTCTTCTCTTTGAAATATAAATTGTTTATCTTTTATTTATTCTTTTTGATAATACATTGAAACCATCTTTCTTATCATGTTTTTCATCATGCCTATGATTTATTAATGATTTTCAATTAAATTTATGGACCATATAATATTATAAATATTTTTATGGTGGTTATCTTAATTTATGATTGGGGGTCTGTTAAATCTCTACATCATAATAGGTAATGTCAATGCTTCAGGAGACGCCATGTGTGGTGAATGTGTTGTTAGCCTAATCACACTATGATAAGATATGAGTATTCCGATGTTGTGATAGATGATTAATTTATAGACCTCTAATTCATTGGTTATAATTTATATCACATAATCCCCTATATTTAGATCATTATTAGTTATCCAAAACACATAATATATGTGAAATTTTTTTGAGCCTTTGAGTACATTGTAATAATTGAGGTTAGACAGATCATGTGATTACTATAATAGAAGATTTTTTATATTATGTTTTCCTTGTGGCTGGTATTGATATATGCATATGATTTAATTATTATATTTCTTCCACATTTTTATGATTAAATTATATTATTCATTCATTTACTTGTTCCATGTGTTCGTTATTATGATCTTTCACTTTATGATAACATTTATTATTTTTAACCTTGTTTAAAAATGTTATTGGAATGTCTGTTCCATTAATAGGTATTCTAGCTTAGAAATTTCATTATTTATTTAACCTTGTATGTCCTATTCATCATTAAAATATCTAGGTAATTTACTTTCACTATGAAATATTTTTAATTATGGGTTTTTAATATTTAAGATGATATATTTATGTATCGTATCTTTAAAAGACACATGAAATCTAGATCTATTTTTATTATTGTTGTAAAGCATGACATAACTTATGAAATAAAGTGTGTTAAGGACATGGGTCACTATTTATATACTATATGGAAACACATAAACTAATTTATCATATACCTCTAAAAACTGGGATATGTTGTAGAGTACAAAAATGTAGTGTGACTCTCATTGAGTCAATATTATATAACATCATGTTCTCATGAGTTTATTTGATATGCCCAATAGTTCTTTCCATTTTATCTCATGTGATTAATATTTAATGTTATATAATTTATATGTCTTAAATTTAATATAATCTGATTTCACATCCACACATAGTATTCACAATTAATAATCCCTTGTAATTTTATTCGTAGATAGCGGTTATTGATAATGATCCATATATAAAGTAATTTCAAAAATTCAAATGAGTTTTCTGTCATGTTTAGGATATCCAAATTATGTTACAATATCATATGATCTAGGAATCATAACTACTATTAAACTATATATTGAATATCCCACTAAATATATCACAGTTGACCATTGAAATTTCAAATTTTTCTACATCTCCTATATTTCACCAAAAAAACTAAAATGATATGGTCTTATAATTAAATTATAAGATTAATTTTAACATTAAAAACAATATTATAATGAAATAATTGTTTAAATTAAAAATAATCCGAAATGTCAAATAATTTATAGCATCCATTGATAAATTATACGGGGTATACGATAATTATGAATAAATTTAAAAACCTAATTATTAATTTTATTATTTCCTTAAATCATAATATTATACCCCATGAACATTTATACATTTTATAAATCTTCCAAAAATTATATTTAAAATAGTTTGAACAATCACATTCTATAATATTCCCATAATTTAACATTTTTATTTTTATTTCCTTTTCATTATTGTTAGGAAATTTTACAAAATTTCTATTATATCTAAATGATGATGGATATATATCTCAAATAGAAATAAATCTATCACTCCTAATATTTTTTCCAATTATTGGGATCATGAATAATTTCTATATATTTTCAATGTTAATATATATCATCTCAATGAGACATGAAAATCTGAAAAAAAAGATCATTTTCATGTATTCTATTATGGATTAGGTTTGGTTTATTTATTATAAAAAATAATAGATTAAAAGAGAATTTTAAATAACTTAACTCTAATTTCATGAAATAATAGAAAAGGAAATTAAAATTTAATCCTCTCTCAAATAATCAAATGTATCACCAAAAAATATTCATATCCCTTATTAATAGTATCTTAATGAAAAATTAAAATCCCAATGATTGATTCATCCTATTATCACATTATTTTTTTTTTATAATTTTTTTTATTTTTCATAAAGTCAGCAGGTATAATTGGTTCATGAAATAAATTATTAAGGATAATTTGATCACTTTTATATTTATAATAGTTTAAATCATCAAAAAATCATAATGACTAATTCAATACCATATATTTTCTTCATTTTTATATAAATTTTTTTAATATAATTAATTTTATTTTATTATAATAAGATAATTAGAAATGATGTATAAGTATGTTTTGACATGTTGTTCTGTTACACCTATACTCCACCAATACATCCTCTAAAAAATGGAACTATTGAGAAATAATATATATGAAACACCTCCCCTACTCTAATTGAAATTTTATAAACATGAATTTTGAAATCAAGATATCAGGGGGAAGGTATATGAATGTCAATATATAATGAATAAGGTTATTAATGGAGTGTAAATCTCCTAAAATGTATGTTTGAGTTATAGTTAGGCCCATAGATTACTACTAAGTGGGATTTAAATTTCTCAAATTACCCATATCATTTCAAAACACACAAAAAATGATATTTTTTAATAATTAAAATAGAATGTTATTGATTAATAATCATATATCAATATATCTCAATAATATGAGTAAAAATATAAAATATAAAAATAATTTATGACGCTCTCATGTTGGGAATATTTTCAATTATAAAATACTTAAAAATACATAATTCTTTATGGACCAAAATTTTATTAAAGGAAAAAATATTATTGTATATCATAAACATATTAGTAGTCATATGATTTTATATTTTTAAATTCATGAATATTTTCATGTTTAACTATATTTATAAAAATGGGATAAGTTTCCAATAAACCCAATTCTCAGAAAAATTGAAAATAATAAAAAAAATCATATCAAAAATAGGATGATATCCCTTTATAACAACAATACGTTACATCCTTCATAAAAATTCAATAATGAATTTTGATATTCATATTAAATAATAATAGGGAAGTAAAAAACTAATGAGATTCATTTTTATAAGATTTTTACCAGAAAGATCAAATCCCAATGATTCTTAAGGGATATTAAATGATTTGCAACTGATTCTCTCCTTAAAAGGTATAAAATGAAAATAAACAAAATCCAAAGCATATTAAAATAAAGAAAGAGAAGTGATATAAAAGGGGTATGAGAGTAGGTATAACCCTCCAAAGAGGGTATTCATTATTAGTATTGAGACAATAGTTCTATAATGTAATCCATAAAATATAGGGGTGTGGATTCTGTTGTTTATATCCCCATACATTCTTTTACCAAGTGGATAAAAAGATATTAGTTTTTGATAAAAGAACTTCAAAATGACACATATTTTATATACACACACTATGTTATCCCACCTACCAACCACTAACCACTAAAATTATATGGCTGACATAGTATGCCTCCTACCAATGAAGAAAACAAGACAAAATATGGTTGACCATAGTACACATCATTTGAATTTGGGTACATTCTATGAAATCATTTCATCCATAAATAGAGTGGAATTCCTCTATGATCTGGGTTTAACATCCCATGAGGAGGTTATAACACTCTATTTCTTGATCTCCCTTGAATCAACTATATATTTTCCTTCTTCTATTGCATTTTAATTTTGTATAATTCCTCCCAACCACTTACCCCATCTCATATCATTGTTAGTTGTTCAGTTTCTTCTCAACCCACACACTATGACTATTGGGGAAATTGGCTGATTATCTTGTATTGGCATTGTAATAAAATCATGATAGTGTTATAATTGTAATTATGGAGTGTTATGTTTATCATGATTATTGTGTCATAATTTCATTTATTAGTTTAATAAACCTCTATTGTTGGTGTCATATCATACGAATATCTAAACCATTGGAAAAAATGAAAGGAGTTACAATATGTGAACCCATGAAAATTGGTTAAGCATGATACCCCCATTTTAGGGTTAATGAACATAAACTTATTTTATGTTATTAATCATTGGACCAAAGGGTTATCCTTTTGACCACATAATTTTCTATTGTTTCACCATGAAACAGTAATTTATTTTATTCTAGGTTGTAAATAATTATCATTAATAAAATATAATAATAAATAATAACTATAATAAAAACCCATAATTAACTTACAACCATGACATGTGTGTTTTCCATATTGTTATGTCCATTCTTCTTTTTTAATTTAATATTTAGAAATGTTTTCATTTTCTCATCACATTCCATTATTCAGTTTTTATGAATAATCAAAATTGTCTTCATAACTTTAACCAATAATTTATTCTCCTCATTTCCTATGTGATTGACCGAGACTACGACTAGCTACTTAGTTATCTAGATTAAAAGAGAAAAGGAATAAATTTTACACATCAAGTAAAGGGTGAGGTCAGATTCTTGGTCTATTGTGAGGGATGTAGAAATATGAAATTTTTTTCTGAGTTAAGGTTACTTTACCTAGAACACTATTTTTTCTTATATTCATTATTTTCATGGGAATGTCTAACCCAATTCCCATTGTATTTTCATTTGAATCGTGATTGGTACACTACACATTCAGATACATTTTACCTATGTGATCTAGTGATGGTATACCTATATCTAATAGAGTACTATCTATACATTGATGAGGAGTTTAAATGTGAGGATTACCCCTGTATATCCTCCACCCCACCCATTTTTTATTCAATTCCAAAATAATATTCATGTAAAACTAAAATGATAATATAAATTTTTGAATGTTTTATCAGATGACTGTTTGTCCAAACTGAATGATTGAGATTACTTGGTACTATGGTAGAGAAAAATTTATAGATAATCTCCAATAAGGTTACAGTTTTTTAGTTTAAGTATGTCTTTTATAACCCTATTTCAATTGAGGAGGCATGATATAATGTATTCCCCATATGTAATTCAATAATAATTTCTGAAATTTATTTTCAAAAACCCACGATTCAAATACATGAACGTTTCATGACATGATAACACATATTTTGATCAAACCATTATTTCTAAACCCTCCGTTGATTATTTACCTACAATAGAGGATTCATGCAGTAATATCCAGCTTCCCAACATAACAATAATGGAACCCAAGAAGGTGGAGGATGTAAGTGGTCAAAAATGTAACAAGTACACCTAAATTATAATTATTCATTAAGATGAGATATTGAATATGTCACCTTGGCCAATAGATGTTGACGAAAACTAGACAAAGATAATAAATTCGGACATATGTGGTGGTTCACACATCCGTAGCCATATCCTCCTTCTAACTAAGGGCATGTACCCTAATATAAGATTATCCAAATATCTAAACAAAGTTTGTTATGGGAAGAAACCCACCCACTATCTTATCTCATTCTATTATAATTTTAATAACAAAATGGAGTGTACTTCAACTTCACATGTCATGGACTACCCCTTAATTCTTCCAGTTTTTTAAATGTGAATAAAATTACCGTAATATCCATGTGAACATTAATACATAGAATGTACGTTTATATTTCGATCATATTAAAATTGAAATTATTTTATATGTAAATATTCATTATGAAAATAAAATAATGAAAGGAGGATGTGGTAATGGAAATGTCGTTGTACTGTATTTGATTTTTCCCTGGTTTGAATCACTCCACACTCTCCATCAGTCAATTCATGTCTGTATGATGATTTCAAAAAATAAATAAATTTTTTTCAAAATAATCTAAAACTAATGGTGGTGTTCAATGGGCTTGAAGGGTCGTAGCTGAGGGTCAGAATGACCTAGGGTTAAGTCCTTGAAGATGTGTTAGTTCTATTATTTTCTCTATAATAAAACCACACATTTTGTATTTTTGTATATTTCATGTATCGATTTCATATTATTTTCAATATTGACTAATAATTTTTCACAAAAAACAACTCACTCGAGGGTGATTTGGGTTTATTGGAAGAGTTTTAACCTAGGGTCCAAAAAGACCAAGGATCTAACTCGTTTAATAACCCCTCACCTTTCCCAAATTTCAATAATTATAACCACATATTTTTATCAAATTTTATTAAAAAAAATATTTATAAAGTATTAAATGTTAATAAAATAATATTTACTTAAAACATTACACTAGTGGTTGAGTGAAATGATTTGTACAGTCCTTGTCTCCGATTTAAATCACTCCATAAGAATAGGGCTGATGGTTGTAGTTCTATTTCTAATATTTTTCAAAATCATAGGGGTATTTATCTGATAAACTATGAGTATATGTTTATTTTTGTATGTAAATATGTCTTTATTTTGAATTATAAATTAATATTAAAATTTCTTTTATAATAATAACCATGAATTTAATTGTATTTAATTTATTTAAATAAATATACCCAATGTGTAGTTCCCCATAAATTGCATGTGGAATAGCATTAAGTATAGATAAACCATACATGGAAAAACACTAGGTCGATCCCCAATGCATCTTCTTATCTTCTTCTGTTGTATTCCCCTTAGAGACCACTAGTTTTGATAGACAATTATAGTGTGTTTTTGGATGATTTTACTTCTACATTTCATCCATTCATCCAGTAATGTGATTCTATACATAGTATTTCAGTGTTTTACAATAATTCCATGAGATTTATAGATTCGTATATTTGTTTGACCAAAACCCATAATACACAAGAAAAATTTAACAACACACGTCAGGTACATCACGTACAAAGCTAAATATTTTTTGTTCAAAACATGAAATCATGTTGTGTTTTTTATGTTTAGTATAGACTATGTACCTATGCATCCATCCAGCCTATGGGGAACCCATTCCTTAACCAATACACAGAAATAATTATCATGCCCAACACATGTCATTCCCATCGGGAACACACTATGTACAATAGACTATATGACTTAATAATTTTAGGGAATACACAATCTCTATCCACATGTGTCCTTTCAAAGTATGTGTATTTTCTATGCACATCGTACTATGTATTCTTCCCCATCATGGAAGAGGCCCAGTCAGGGCTTAAACATGGCCATCTCCTCGTTTACCTAGACATGACATGTCCCCCTTAGAAACTCCTTTTTTTATATTTTTTGACACTTAAGCTGACTTATAGTGTATCTTGATAGCACATGGGATGGAAACAAAATAATACTAAATTACATTTAATCTGGATAAAAATGTCTTATAAATTTATTTTTATTGTTTTTCAATATTTATCATTATTTTTCATTTTATTGTATTTATTTTTCTTTTCTTTATTCCCTATGAGATAATTGAATATAGAGATATAATTACTAGGAAATGGAATGTGCCCCATATTGATGGTGGGATTCAAATACTCCTTATAATCTTGCTCCATAAATTAGGAGGTCCTTCCACACCTACAACACCAAATCACCAGATGATAACATTGGAAATATTTCCTCCACTATTAAAATATTGACATTTACGATCCCCTACTTCACCATCTAGGAAACCCATTTCAATTGAAACCTTGAATCCTATCATATTCCAATTGGAAAATTTCAATTTTCAATCCCTATTATGGAATTTTGTCTTGGGTGAGATTTCAACCCCCATCCATCATCTCCACCCTCATTACAGCCATATGATCCATAGGCCCTGTTGAATAACCTGGTCATGAAATATGTGTTTCTATATACATCTACACTATACATCACTTCTCCTACTATATCCCAGAATTAAACGGACACTCCCATATAGTATTTCATAGACCCCACACCTCCAACATCTACTACCCCTAGCCCCAAAATGCAAGATCCCCATGTTACAAACAGTACATCTTCTAAGACGACACAATGAATGTTTCTTCACACATACTTAATAATATATATATATATATATATATATTTTGTATTTTTTTGATGTGATTATTTTTACTCATGCAGAATTAATTTCCCATTTAATTGATATTCACATGTAATCTATCACATAATTGGAATCTCCCTTCAATTTTATTATATATTTTCCAATATCTAAATTAAGGGATTATATTAAATGAATTTATTTACATTACATAATTTATATTACTTCTATCACTACTCCCCATTAACATGACCTATATTTTTCCTCCCATGTTATATTTTATTCCGTCTTGTTACACTCATAGTACCATTTACGATATAAATTATGGGGGATAGTCTATTTAAATTACAAGTATTTTCCCTTAAACAAATATATTAGTCATCATTAATTAGATGAAAACATTTTATATTTTTATATTCATTGTATATTTATAATTTTATATAATAAATACGTATATTTGAATTTTAAAAGTTACATGCTTATATTAATTTTTATGTATTTTAAAATGATTGTTCATATAGTTTAATTTTTTATTTAAATTATTTTCCTTTTTATTTTATTAGATAAATCATTTCTATTCATGTCATGACATGTTTTACCCATTTTTATCTTCATTCTTTAGAGATATTCTGATCCCATTGAAATATTTTTTCATATGCCCTCATTCATGATATATTTTTGGTATATTCATAACTACAAGAGCAAGAACACTTTTCACTTCAAGACATGAAGATTTTTTATCAAATTAAATTGAATTAAAAATTTTATTTGTATTTTAATCCATTTTTACTTAGATAAACACCCTATATTAGACCTCTATGAAACCCCAAACATCCATTAAAGGAAGACACCTCATAATATTATTTATCCTTAGTACCCTAATTCTATAAAAATATTGCATGATTAATTATTTGAGTTTTATAGAGATAGTTTTGTTATTACTAGAATATTTTAGTGAGAACCGTGAAATTAAGTGTTGGGGTAAGTCTCACATTTAAAATTGTGAATAAGGGTTCCAAAATCATTATAAATTTTATTCCTAAGTGGTCCTATTAAAAAAATTGAAAAGATGACCAAATTTATTCATCATGGTTATTGATGTTTATAATGCTATATTCGAATGGTATTATGGTGATGTTGACCTTAAATAAATCATG
The DNA here is from genome assembly GCA_963277665.1 of Viscum album. Lineage (NCBI taxonomy): Eukaryota > Viridiplantae > Streptophyta > Magnoliopsida > Santalales > Viscaceae > Viscum > Viscum album. The sequence goes on from OY728157.1 coordinate 409,252,624, forward strand.
ATATGAATGTATTTTCATTGATATATATGATTTAATATCATGAATTATTATTATGGACTCGAAATCATTTTTCAATCCTCTAATATAATTGTTCACATCATTACCAACATACCCATAACATCAATAACATCAGATCATTGTTGAAGGACCTCATGTTTTTTATTTTATTTCTATGTTATAAATGAGAATACATTCTAGCCTATGAACAGAGTTTGTATACCTAATATTGAGAAAAAAATATGATTAACATATCTTCATTAATGGTTGTGTCATCTTCTTATGAGTAAAATCATCTTGTGCAATGTATATAAATGAAAATTTTTAATATGTAGAAAAAAAAGATAAATGTATTTAATTTAATTATATAAGAGACATGATAAGAGTATATTTTTGATACAAATATTTTTTTCCATTTAAAATCATCTACTTTGACTATACTATTTATATGTGTTATTAGTTGAATTCCTAACTTTTTCGATTATGGATTATTTTAATTAGATGTTGAAATTTTTCATTAGGTCAAGAAAATTACATCATGTGGGATATATTGATGAGCCATATTTTTTTGTACATTTTTATAAATTTTATTGAGCTTTAAAATGTATTCTCAATTCATACACATTATTTGATCTATAAAATTATTTATTTTTGTGTTCATATTGATTATCTAGTGATTTTAATCTTTGTCACCAAACTGTAGTGAAAAAAATAAAAATAGATATATATATATATGGTTTTTACATTATAAAATCACATAGTTTACCCTTTCATAGACACAGTTCATCAAGCATGAGTACAAGCCCATGTATCTGACTGAAAACAACATTCCATGTACCCCACCTTCACACGTAATTTACACATGTCCAGAAGCTGTTGGTCACTGATATAACTTATTCGTGCTATTTTTGTTACTTCCACACAATGTAAAATCCCGCCCACAAAATTATGATGCTTCAAAATCAATGGGAGGCACGGTCTCCCGCCTACATAAATAGAAAACTAGAAAAATAATGGTTTACCTGAGGACAGTATGTGTACATTTTGGTTCTTGATTTGTATTCTAGTTTTATTTAAATATATGGAAGGGATCTGATATCTAGGATAGACATCAAAGGGGGTGCTGGCTCTCTACCATTTGAGCTCCCCTAAAATTAATATTGAGTTAAATTATAATGATTCATTTCTATTTTAGTGTAATACCTTTGTATCACTACTCTCCTCTAATATAAATGGTTGGGTTTGTTTTTTTGTTCAACCTGCACACCATGAAATTGAATGTAAGAGTTTGTGTCATGTATGTTGGGGTTGTAATAAAATTATTAGTGTGTTGTAATTGTAATTATTGTGTCCTATTTCTATTGTAAATATTATTTATTAATTCTATTTATTAATTGATTACAAATCTACTATTGGTGTTGTATTAGACCAAGAATGAAACCAAGGGGGATAATAATGGAGTTACAATGGGAGAACCCATGACCATTGGGTGAGCATGTTTCCATTGTTTTAGGGGTAACTAACGTAAACAGGTTTTAAGGGATTTATCAACAAAGAATGGGATTAGCTTTTTGAACATGTAATTTTATATTATCAGACCAAAAAACCATAATTTATTTGGACCCCCTTCCTAATATAATTATAATTAATAATATTATTTCTGAAGAGTAACCGTTGAAATAAACCATAATTATGTTTTAATGTTGACATGATTTTTTTTCTTGATTGTTCTCTCCCTTATTTGATTTTAGTTGAATTTTCAAAAATTGTTTAACATTTTCACCCTGTTTCTTTTTATATATATATATTATCGGCTTAGGCTCAACAAATTTCACATATAATATCTTAAATACTTTCTCTATGAGATCAATACCAAAAAACATGTTCTACCCAGTTAGTTAGATTAGTAGGGTACACACAAAAATTTCCCAAACCTAGTGATGGCGTGAAAAATTATAATAGAAATTATAATTAATTAATAATAAATTATAATAAATAAATATTTCCAAAATTTACTAGATATGGTTAATATCCAATATTAATAAAATAAGAGTTGGAAAAAATAGTGGCTTCAAAAGGGAGTGATGGAGGCAGGTAAACACCTCACCATTATCATTAGTCCCCTGTAAATATAAAATACTATCAATGTAAATAAATAACCAGGTTCTTTAGTGATCCATAGAACCCTTCATTGATTATTCATCAATATTGATATTTCCCTTCCCATAAATGTGATATTTTGATATCCATCCATTCTATAGACATAAGGCATTCAACTGATTTCATGTAATGATTCCATGGAACTATCATTGTCTGAGATTAGAGAGATATTATAGTAGAAAATCAGTCTCTCTTATTGAAAAGATTATGTCAGCCATGGTTTTTGGAACACATGACCTTATAAATTATATAATATAGTTCTTCTTTAAATTAAATATTATTGAAAATAAATTATTTTATTGAACCTTTAATAATTCCTTCATTGTTATATATGATACACCCATATCTTACTAGTCTAGAGTATCCCATGGGGATATAATAACATTATCCATGGTCCAATTTGGACATGGAGGAATTCATTTCACAAGTGATATCATAATTATATATTAATTGACCACTCAAAAATTAAGAGACATGGGAATAATTAAATCATTTAAATTATTGTTCATTAATATATAGTATTCATGTACTAAAAATTAAATATAATTTTTAATTATAGTATGAATGGTACTTGAAAAACTAGTCCTCCCCTCAAATAATAGTTTTTACCTCATTAAGCAAATATCATGAAATAATATGGTAATAACATCATTTAAATATTTGGAGACATTTTTTTAGAAATAATGTCAATAATTTAAATTATACAATAATTTAAGTGAAGCATATATTAGAATTTCTAGCATTTGAGTTCAAACCATTCAAATGCCAACATATAAAAAATTATACCATGATGGCATACAAAAAAATAGATTACAAAAAAATCATAGTTTAATAAGCAAAATTTTCCTATAAAGGGGATCACAAATACCTCCTTTTATATCGTTGAATTATTTAGGTGTTTGATATTAATGATATTCTAAATTAATAGTGTTCTCATGGGTTGGATGAATTTATTCCTAGAAGAAAATCTATTTAGGGTTGAATTTGTGATACCATAATGATATCTATATTAGATAATCACTGTTAACTGAAAAATAAGGCTAGCTTTCTATTCATTATATCAATTACATTTAATTTGATCATAGGATATCTATGAATAATTTCATATTTGTACTATTATTGAGTTGCATTTTTACCTTTTGTATTATCAAAAATAGGTAACTTTCTTTGGATACTCGGTATATCATAGAATTATTTAAAGTGAAATTGAATCCAGTACATATACTAGAAGTGGATATTATATTTAATTGAGGGTATTGAAATAATATATTAGTTTATTTCAAATGAATTTAGGATTTCATATCAAACTGATGAACCTAATTCATATCCATTCATTTGTGTCAATCTATCAACCAATCCACTCCTAAGTAATATTTATAATTTATTTATTACTCTAAATAGATACCCTAAAAATTTATTAGTAAGAGTTTAATTAAATTTATATATATATATATATATATTTAGTTACCAGACCTCCATAATTAATGTGCATACCAAACATCTTCCATGACAAAATGATCTATTGGTTTTCAATAATGAAAAATTTCCTAATGATATTTTATCACATTCCTTCAATTCCTTTAAAATTTAAATTTGGATATTTGTATAAATTAATGACATAATAAATATAGTGGATCTTATAGAGGTAAACAGAAACACCGTAAATAATTTGGGTAGTTTTCCCCCTTTCCAATGGCTTACAGAAATGATATTTTTTATAGTATGACATCCCTGTGAGTAGTTTTAACCCTAAAATAAATGAGTGGAGATATAAATTATAAGTAAAGAATCATATATAAACATCTGGATTTTAGAAAAAATAATTCAATGTAATAATTAAGTGACTTTAAATATTAGGAATAATATTTATTTCAACAAATATTCTGGCCCAAAAACACATTATAGTTCTGTAATCTGATAAGTAATATATTTTTCATAATACATGATGAAAATAAGTAGGCCAGTAGCATAAAATAGGGATTTTGGTCCCCATAAGAATGAATCATTGATTGAATTTAGAAAACTACCAACCTGTACTATAAAAATAATTTTTTATGATAATCTTAAACCAAACCAAATTAGAGGCTATATTGGGGGTATCTCTATCTAAGGCCTCTACGATATTTAATGTACCCCAGAGGTAATTCATTAATCATAAAATATATTCTTATCCTTTAAATAATATTGAATATTATCCCGATATGTTTGAGATATAATCTATACTCTTTCAAGTTTTATTTAAAGAAAATCCATTTTAATGTGAAACTGGCATTAGATATATCAAGCTCCAATGCAATTTTCCCATTCTAGATTTTACTTTTTTGGATATTGACACACTATGATGTTTTGTAAATGTATTCATTGATTCTCCATTATTTTATGAATTAATACGGGTTGGGTGAGTCCCCCTATTAGAAATAGATCCCAGTATTTGAGCTAGTATCATATTGACGTTATTGTGAAATGTATTCTCAACCATCATTTTCTGAAAGTCATTATCATCATGTGATTTTATTAAATATTACATTAATTCTATGGAATTTTTAATTGAAACTAGAAAGATGATTCATTGTACTATATAATACTCTCATTACTGATAGGATTTGGTTTTGATGTTTTTTATATAAATGAAGGAAGAATTTTTTTGGCGAAGCCATGTCAACCAACAATATTATTTGTATTAAATAAGAAAATTTTGGGTTTAACTGCCTCCATAATTTAATGTGATGTGATAAATGGATTATTTATATCTTGAAATTGATTATCAATGATTCCAAAAGATACTAATCTAGTTTCAAATCCTTTTTCCCGATTAAAAATAAATGAATTGGCTATATGAGACCAAATTACTATAAATTATTATAAATTAAGAAAAATTAAAATAAATAAATTAATAACATATATATTAATAAAAATTATATAATACATCATAATAACATTTAATATAAATTACTATATAAATTTGAATAAATTTGAATAATTCAATTAAAATTAGTTTAATATATTATTTAGTTTTATATATATTGTCATAAATTATTATCAATTACAATAAATTACAATAAAATTAGTATAGATTAGTATGAATTACTATAAATGAAAACAATTTATTATAAAATAGTTAAAATTTTAAAAAATATATTACAAATTATATTAAAATTATATAAAATTATAAAAAAATATATTGGTTTACATATTTATAATAACTAGTAATTTCTATATTTTATTATGTAAATCAATAAAAACTATTATAGATGAATAAAACAAATTAAAAAATGAATAAATTATTCTAAATTAATATAAATTAGTATAAATTAGTATAGATGAGTATAAAATATTATAATGTTTCATAAATTTTTATAGATTTCTAAAAAATAGGTTTATAATAGTTAATTGATAAAATAAAAAAAATTAAAAAATTTTAACATTACTAATAAATAAATTTGTTATATAGACTAATAAAAAGATTATAATTTATAATAAATAAAAAAAATTAGTGTCATTTTATAGAAATTTGAATAAATTATTATAAATTAGAATATATTAATATATATTATTATAATTTACATAAATTTAGTACTCATTTTTTAAAAAAATTATCTATCAATATAATTTATATTGAATTTTTTAAATTATTATAAATTAATTTAAATTAGTATAATTTTGTATAAAAAATTATAAATGAACAACCACATATGTTGAGAAGTACGAACACAATCATATCTAATTTATTTGGAAAAATTAATTATTATGTTTGAATATATAAATTTTTAATAAATATTAAGAAACATGTTTCAAAAAAAATATACAATAAAAAATAATTATATAGCTATTCAATGAAAAATGTTCATATTATTTTTTAAATAATTTTTAATAAACTAAATAAATATTTTTATTCGAAAAATATATACAATGGTAATGCACAATAAATTTTAATATGATTTGTGATTGGATTACTCATTATGAAAATCCAAATGGTTCATCTATAAATACTATTTACAGTGAAGGTGTTCTTACATTTATTCAATTTTAACCATTCAATGTAAAACTTGTTTCATGAGGGAAAATTATATTTCAATGTTATATTTTTATATCATTATATTTGGAATGTTATATAATGAATTGTTTTATCAACGATATATCATTTTTTGGAATGATTATCTATTTTATTATCAAAATTGTGAAGATAATTTAAAATAAGATACAAATTATTTGTTTCTCTAATAATCATGATTTCATAATTATGTACATGTAAAAATTGGCACATATTTGCTAGAAATTTAAACTTTGAATGTTAATTTGAACCCATAATTTGAACCATTTCATTTTAAGACTTGTGGAAGTATGTTAACAATGAATTATATGGAAAATTCAAGATAATTTAATTTTATGTAGTTTTAGAATTATCATTTAATAAATCAAATCTGTAAATGAAAAATCACAATTTAAATAAAATAAATTTAGTGGTTAAATCATTGCTCCCATAGGGAAATAAAAGGCATATAAATCTAAATTAATGAAAGATGTGTGTTTCTAATTTCACTCATAGTTATCAGAATATCCATGCATATTCAAATGAATTAATCCTATCTAATATTTAATATGATTAATTATTTTAATATCCAATAAAAGGGGAATTAATGAATGAATTGATATAATGAGGAATTTCTATATATGTTTTTATAAAATTGTTGAGTTTGTTTTCTTTTACATGATGACTGCATCATCTCTTTTTGTCTCCCAACATATCCTCCATGATTACATGGAATATATATAATATTAATTTAAAAAGTTGATAAATTATTTTTGTTATATTTATTCCTGAAAAAATTCATCATGTTCATCAATTTTTTTAAATCTCGTCAACATGGGGTTAGGAAGTCCTACTAATTGTTCCTATCTACAAGGATCACACAATAGACAATATTTATATTTTTATATTTTCATAACTTCATACAACTCACCTCCATGGATGATGATGAAGATACTATATATCTATTTTCAATTAATAATTTTTGGAAATATAATGAATAATATTAATTTTTTTAAAAAATTTAATAATGTGTTAAATTTATTATGGAGTGACAGTGAAACTTCATATGATGTAGTTAAAAATAAATTACAATGAAAGATATATTCCTATTTAAAATAAATGAATTTCAACTATATTGTATAATATTTAGATGGAGTACACATGGTATACAATCATTTCTGTAATACCTGGTTAAAGATAATACATTCATTCTTTTTTATTGAATATTTTTGACTATACAAGACCATTTATTCCTAAAGATCAAACATTTTGATGGATTAGAAATAAAATTTCAAAATTAACGATGGAAAAGAATAAAAAAATGTCAGTTCTCTATGATATTCATATAAAATTTATCATCTCCTCATTTCAATCTATTACCATTGGACCAACAATACACCATTAAAAAATGGAGTCCATGATAGAGATCAAATCATTATAATGTATAGTATTTATATAGACCTACCATATTTGATTTATATATTAGTATATCACATGTAATAAGTTATTTATACTAAGATAAAATATTCTAATGATTTATTTTATTATATGTTATACATAGAAATTAAGACTAATCTTACTGTAAATACATGACCTGGTCTTTTCTAAATTTACAGTCTTCCAAAAATTATATAATTTGAGAAATATATATGGAAAAATAAAATGAATAATAATGAAACATTTGAACATTATAACAGTATTATTTTTTATTCAAAAGTGGATTGGGTATTTGAGGTTTCCACGTTGACATACATCTAATTTTTTCAATCAATCAAAATTAGTTATTTCCCAATATTTTAATGTATTTATTATCATTTAATAATGGAAGTATTATTAATAATTATCATTAAAGGATCATGGAATAATATTATTTGGGGTTTTAATGTAAATATTGTAATCTTATTAATACATTTGTTTGGGTATAATTAGCACCGAGTCATAGAGTGCATTGTAAAAATATATTGATATAATTAAAAAAATGTAAACTAATTTCCTTCAACAAAATTACCTTCATTCAAAATTTAATATTATATTTTATAAATAAAAATTTAGAGTATTTTTATAAATTCAATATATTTATCTAAAAGATAAGTGGTTGAAAAAAATGAAAAAAAAGGTACATAACAATGAATTAGTTGAATGGTTATTTATAGATGCATATTTTTTGGGGGGAAAAGAATAATTGATTACATTTTTATTTTCAATATGAAAATACATCAAAAATATTATTTTATATAATTTAATTTATAAGATTATTGATGATATAATGAACCATTGAAAAATATTAGTTTCTCATCTAAACCATGGTTTTTGAAGAGTTTGTAATGCACTAACATATAATATTCTAAAAACTATCTCTAGGAATGTGTGTTACAAAACGTAATCAAATAATTTCTCATTTATCTAGTAATTTGGGAGTGGTAGATAGAATAATATTAAATTTTCAAGACATTTTAATGAAAATATGGGTATTACTAGCCACCTCACATATATGGGATTTTTATGTAATTATTTTTAATATTGATCACTTTTACAGTTGATCTGATTCTACCTCAAGATATTCACTTTATTTATGATGTTATTTAATTATGTGATTATATATAATCACATGATATATAATGTGGGAATATTACTATACATTATATCTAGAAATTATCATTCACATGTAATTTTCATGGATTCCTATTATTGATTGTATGATTATCTTGAATGTGAAATGGGTTAGTAATTTAAAGTGTTTCAAACCATGTATGTTTTGTTTTCCTACATTTTTTATGGTGTCATATTACATAAACATCAACTTAAATGAATTAGAGACATGTTTTGTTACCACTTTACTTGTTTATTTCTTGGATTCAACAAAATTAAATATCAATTACAACTTACAGAGTATATTTCTTAATAACATATATGTGAAACATTATAAAAAATGAGATTAAAATATGAAAATCTAAAGTCAATTTAAATGGATAAAAGTTTATTAAATTATAAATAACTTTGATAATCTATGGTTTTTATTGGTTGTGTAACCCTTAGGGATGTGGCTCATTGAATGTGGATAGGGTAGATAAGATACAGTATTATGGATGAGATGATATATTAGGAATATAACTAATTATTTTCCATGTTTTTTCAAAATGATAATATGAGTGTTTCCTATTAGATTGAGTTTTTAGAGGTTGAAAACATTGATTTAAGATGGTTTTCCTTGTATTTTGACATACGAAAATGGTTTTGAGTACTAAACCTATTTATGTATATATTGGAAATCCATTAGTGGGGTTGGCCATGTCTAATGGATTATAATAGATCATTGAAGGATAACTAGATTTTCATTTTATCACTAGTACAAATCTGGTGTTTCAAATTATATGGTTTGTAAACAATGGATTTTTTGTTCATGATACATGAGTAACTGAGAGTGATAAGGATGTTCCCATTCTCTAGTAATTTTAGTAACATGTTTAGGATTGTTGTTTTTTCATTTCTAGGTTCTATGGTTTCAAAGAACTACCATTTGCTGGGTACAACATATATTTCTATGTGTGTGATTTCATTAGAGCTATGAATTTTGTGATTTAATATATTAATCTTATAATATTTAGATGAGAATGTGTAACAAATTATTATCACGCATCGAGCTCGGGTAGTTGGGTTCATTATGAGGACATGTGTGATTCACATGCTACTGGGAGTTGATGATACACATACATACTAACTGGTCATATGGTTTTGGTTGTGAATCTAATGATAACTCATTGTGGAGAATGATTTACTGGGTGAATATTGTTTTATTAAACAATTTTACATCGTTCAAACCCCAATAGAAGCTTCATAGGTTGAATTTATGGATATAAGAGTATAGCTCTTGAGGAGAGACACACATTTGGTTTTATTGAGGCCCTATTGGATCGATGTTGTAGGATAAGTATGGGGTGATTCAAATGGTGTTAATTACACCATCAGTTGTCTAATGGGGGGAACATCATCATGAAATGTTTTCAAGGGTGTTCATGAGTGTTTTACCCATGATATGGGAATAAGATATAAATTTTTTTTACATAAGAACGTTCATGGGTGACAAGAATCCTCCCCATAGAGAAATAATTTTTATTGATGTATTGATCGTTTATTGCGGATACCAAAATTTTTTAAAAATATGTGATTAAAAGGAGTCTCTTATAGTTGGTATTGTTATATTGGTTGTGGTGATATGACTATCAAATTAAAGGGGTAATGGATTTATGAAAGTGGCTATTAGGGGATTTTTTGTATTATGAAATATTTATGTAAATGGATATTAGTAGTTATGGTTTTATAAGTGATTTTTTTCCATGACATCTAGATTTTGATGGTTTTTTTGTAGTCATCCTTTTTTGGCTCATGGTACTTCGGTGCTCGTAGTATAACAAGAAAATTGATATGATTGGATGGGGGAATATCCAAGTAAATTATGAGAATATTTAGGTTATTTATTATTTGGGTGTATATTAAGGATCAACGAATACCCTTGGTAAATATTGTATCATGATCATGTATGAAGAATCACATCACCAGCGGAAGAGAATCATTTTTAGTGGGTTTACTATAATATATTTGACATGATAACATGAATTCATATGGGAGTCATTAGTTTAAAACCATGTCAGTTGTGTAATATTTGATAATATGGGTACTTTAGACTTTGGAAATGAATTTTAGGAATAAACAAGCGAAATATTGTGTCTCAACAGACATAGAGTTTTTATATTTTCCTAAACTGTGGACAAGGAAACAAGTTGGTTTCTAAATGGAGTTTTTAGGGGTCATTGTTTGGATTTTGAATCTATTTAGAGTTTTTCATGCTAACATGAGAAGTGAGTTAGTTATTGAAATTCAGTGGCTTGATGTATCTTTTTTTTATATATTTATTGTGGTAAAAATTCTATGCGGTGTAGAACCATATGATAGTTATTCATTTGGTTGAGGACACTATGTAGTCTACAGGTAAACCGGAATAGGTGACCACCGTCTTTCTAATCCAAAAATTATGAAATGGATCTCTATGTGTTGTTTTTTTACATTATAATATATGAATTTGAAATTAATGATTATCATTCAAGGGTGGGTATTGATCAATCTATGTTGTGTTTATTGAAAAACTTGGTATGTATAATAATCTTATAGAGAACATGATAGTTTGTGTGTTGGATGATGAGATGATGGTGAGTTGGATTCAATGATTATTTTTTATCTTTTAGAGTACATATATGGTCATATGGAATGATTTTGTTTAATATTCAGGATATTACTTAATATAGTGACTAGGACTATGATGAATTGGTGATCATTGTAAACCAGTTGGTGTGGATGAAGAGGTGAGGTGTGGTGTTATCAAGAGTATTGGGGGTGAAAATAATGGTTAAATAATGGCATATTAGGAATGATTTTGTGAAAAATACTAGATTTTATTTTGAATGTGGTATTTTTAGTTTTTGGAATTAAAATTTTTCATTAGATGTGGTGTATCATGGTGGAGTCGGTTCAAATGATCAGTGTCATGATTCATGATCTAACAATGTATTGAATAGTGGTTTTCCATAGTTAGTAAAAGGTGTGTGGTTTGATATGATCATCATGTATAAAAAACATTATTGTTTTGGATGATTCAAAGTGTAATGTGAGATCCAATATTTGATTTTCTTGTGGTTTAGGTTATGAATTAAGGGGAATATAGTTGGGGGGATGTTTTTTCATGGTGGAGATATTGTAATATCGCCCATTTTTGATTGTTTTTAGTGATATATTTTTATAAAATCCTCCCTTAACTCACCAAAATTTTTTTTAGGGAATTGGGAGCTTCCTAGAAGATTTCTAGTTGTATTCTAGATGGAGTTGTAGTTGAAGATTGTTACTTTCACACAATTGGGTACATGGATTCAATATGATGTATCCATGTATAGATACTAGGCCCAATGGATAGTTAATGGACATGGAGTAGTAATCTGGTAAACTAAATGATACTTGGTGATGGATAAAAACTACCTAAAGGAATCAATTTTTTAACATTTCTCTCCAAAATCATATTGATTTCACTATTACTAACCATTATAACCTTAATTAGGTTTGGCCCCTCCGAAATCCAATAGATGAGAATTTTTTTCCCTCCTCATTATTCATCGTACATGGTAGATCACCCATATCAATGGTTTATTTTTCCAAATTTTTTATTCTTTTCAGATCCTATGATATTTCTGATCACCATGTAATATCAATTATTCATTTTTGACTCCATAATGATTCCATTCATTTTTAATCTAATATTACCAATTTGATGAGAATTTTTGGTTTCTTAATTCATCCAATTTTTTATAGAACTTATCCTATAAATCTTATTAGTATACTCATATAAGGGTTATTTAGCCTATCCTTATACATATCCTGTAATCTTTTGAACTTTTTTCAGGTTCATGTGTGGTCTGTTAAATTATTTTTTCTTGGATAAGACCATTATCTAATTAAAATCATTTAATTATGAATTTTATAAAATATATATATATATCAATTTCTATTAGATGAACCTAAATATATATTGATTCCATGATAATGACCTTACTTTATAATATAACATTAATATTAAAATTGTAAACTAATTGGTCTCTAAAAATTGTATATGAGTATCAGGAATCTTATGGTCGTGTGACTTATTAAATTATTTTTGAAATATTAAAATATAAAATAATATATTAATTTATGACTGTGAAATGGAAATACACAATAATCAATGATTGTAAATATATATTCAAGGTGTGTGTATTTTTTCATAAAGGAAAAAATAAATGGCATGGTATTTGTGAATAGTTTGTTTTTTTAAGGGTTAAAGGTGAATTGTAATTTGTTCTTAAGTTTGTAAATTATAAATTATAGGTGTTACTAATACAGTATTGATGTTATATGATATTTGGTATTACATATTTAATGAAAATATGATGATTTCAGATGTAGGATATGGGTTTTTAAATTGATATTAATGGTACAAAATTTCATTGAAATATTTTTTACGATGTTTGGTAAATTGCATGAATATGAGAAATAATATATGAGTAAAATGATGATGGTAAGTGAAGTGATGTGTAATTGTGGTGAGTGAATCAAATAAATTTTATCTTTATTTGAATGGTTATATATTAAATAATCTATAGAGAAATTACATTAATTATATAAGGACATTATTGTTGTAGAATTCTATTTGTAATCCCTAGATTCAAGTATACGACTCCTACGAATTTGGTGGTGTGATAACACCATTTGATTCATAGAGGTATTATGATATAGAAAAACATAATCATGAAATTTTATTCTTCATAGTTTTTTTACCATGAATGGCTTGGGGTGTCTCACCACCAGATTCAGATGACGTGTTACATGATGATTTACATATAAGAATGTCATGAATTGTTATAAGGTATCATTTATTAATCCAATGGGATGAGCTCCTTAAATTCATTATGGTCAGTTTGAATTCATTGTGTGTGATATATGGATTAAAATAAATCCTTGATTCACAATGTTTATTATGGTTCCTTGTGTTTATTCTGGTATATTGGAAAATTGTAATTCCATGTGTCATCGACATGGATTTTATAGGGGATATTTTGGGAGAAATTATTAGATGATATACATGGATTACCATATTTTTTTATGAATATGTTTTTCATGTAGGATACAATGGAATTAGATTATCCATGAGGTGTACCATGCTTAGAGACTAACGTCCAATTTTTATGAAGGCATATAAAATTTCAGGTGTCACCTTGGATCCCAGACATTAATTGTAATTATAATTTTTTATTTCTTTAAAATTTATGAATCATCAGTGGTGAAATGGATAAAATTGTAAAATGCATGAACACGTACGATTTTAAGTGTTTTGTTAACATCATAAAAAATAGGTTATTTAGTTACTATGTCAGTGATGGACCATTGATTTATATGCACACTCTATTTGGGATATTGTTTGGGTATTCATGAAAATATTAATTGTTGTATGTCACAAGTCTGGTTATGGGAAATTATTAATCCATACTAATTAGATATACTATTAAGATAGAGCATGTGAACATTATAGCAACCTCGATCATAGTATCCTAGAGCTAGTGGTTACTTTATAATGTTTTCAAAAGATACATTTTATCACATATTAAATGAACTAAAATTATATTAGTCATTGTAATATTGATATATACTTACTTCCAACATTACATTTGAAATATAATATAAAAAATGATGAAACTAAATGTAATACATCCATGAGCTCAGTCAAACAGTTCTTATTCATATCTATTAAAAGAGAAATAAAATAATTGTTAGCTCAGATTCTCAGTATGGGTTACATATTATGGAATTAGGAATAAAATAAATAAGTCATGATCAATATGGTGATGAATATAAATGAAAATGTAAGTAATTTATTGAGAAATTTGAGAATTAAAAATAATATTTTTGGATTAATTTATGATCCAAGAATTCCATATAACTAATCACACGATGTTTAATCTAATATAAGGATGTCACAAATATTAAAATAATCACATGGACATCAATAACTAATCTTATAATGATTCAATTTAAAATGTTGACATTTTAGACATACCATTACAGACTTAATCCATGACATCGTTTATATATATGGATAATTCATCATGAAAATACCAAAATAAGTTTTTCTTAGGAATCCCTCTAATCATAGAGGGCTATAGAGGGCCCTTGGGTTACATTCAATGTTCAATTAATTCATCATATGAAAGGGGATAATGAAAATTCAATACATAATAAAAAAACATGAATATTTAAAAAGTAGCATGATAAATGTTAATATTCACTCATAAAATAGAAAATAAACCATCCATAGGATTAATATGGAATGTATAATTATAATTCATCCCCATGTGATTATAATTAAAATAAAAGGATTCATTAATTGATAAATAAAAATTAAATAAAAATATAACTAAAACATTCTTGAGGAAAATACAAATTTCACATTAATGTTTGCATCTAAAAACTAAATATTTCATGAATATAAGGGGAAAATATTCATTGATTGGAATAACATATACATGTAAATTAATCCTAAAAACATTTAGTAGTCATGATGGTGGTAAATTTTATAGATACCATATAGGATAAAAATCATTCCCTTCAAACATTTTTTATAAAAATAAAAAACTACATCATTTGGATAATGACATGAAAATTTCATTTAAACCATATTTAAATGTCATGTATTGTTAATTTTTATTTAAAAATCATTTAATAATTTTTAACATAATAATTAAAAATATTTTGGAAAATAAATATATAGATGAAAATATTCATGAACATGTATAGAAATGTTACTTTTCTATAAAAAAATTCTTTCAATTTCTTCAAATCATAAAAGAGGTAAAAGAAAGGAATATTTATAACATTAAGAAATATTTAGAGGATAATATTATATATCATTATTACATTTTATGTTTAATGATAAGTTAATTCTCATAGTATAGACATAAAAATAATAAAACTCAAAAAACGATGAGATTTTAAAATAAATTTTGACTAATTTGGTAACTTTTGATTCATAATAACAATGAAGGGAATGAAATCAAATATTAAATAAAAATTTAATCACATTCGGCCATTGAAAAAAAACAATGAATGGAATGAAATCATATGAAATATTAAATATAAGGATTATATTTTGAATCATTAAATATCATTTCAAAGGTTAAGTATATAAACCACATGAAACAAAATTGGGGAATATGACATATGTCACCTGAAAACAAATGTGAGATGAGAAACCCATACAATGATGGTATCATCTATGTGATAATTAAGAGAATAATTGAGTACGTGTAAAAATAAATATTAATTAATAATTTGAAAAAAAACTGAGGAACATCCAAAAAATTCATTGAATAATATTTTGAATGGAGTTAAAGTATAAACTAATTAATTGGAAATGATTTTATAAACCCCCTACAATTTAGTAACAATCATGTGAAATACAATTGGATGATATAATTTCAATGGAAACATATAATACAATTTATTATAATTGATTATTGAATATAACATTTAAATGAGTATTATATTAACAATATAAATTAAATCGGATAATAACATTAAATTATGCCATGTTGATAGGAAATTGAGTCGTAACCCCTTACCTCATGCCTGACACATCATATGTGTTATTTACCTTCCTCAAAAATAATTATATTTTAATTATTTATATTTTTAATAAATTTAATAAATTATATTATGACATAAATTTTATCATATACCATGTCATAATAAATAAAATAATCATGTAAATTCACATAAAAAGTTTTGATGATATTGGACCCATCAGTCCAAAATTATATCATTATGTTGACTATAATAAATGAGGTCATTATTTAATATTAAATTTAATATTAATAATAATTCAATTATATTCCTTTTTTATAAATAAATTTTACTTTTAAAAAAACCATTAATGATTGTTATGATAAATGAATTATGTTACATCCATTAAGATGAATTCCATACTTATGCATGAGTAACGATTCCATTTATTAATGATTGGGATGTAATGAAAGTTAATATTATTTTATTTTTGAAAAATTATAAATATTTCTGGATTATATATATATAAACTAAATATATAATTATAATTGGTCAATAGAAGTGGTGATTGAAAATTAATTACATCAGTTCTTGTGACGATAGTCTGCCATACACCCAAACGATAGTTATATATCTCATTTTATGCAACATGAGATGGATACAGGGTATGACTTTAAAATAAAAAATTAAGTATATGGAATATAATTATTTTTTTAATTTATAAATGTAAGTAATATTTAAAAAATATGGATGAGGAAATAAAAAACACTTGGTTACGAAAAATACATCTTATTCAAACACCATCATTAGGCTTACATGGAAAGAAATACTTTGAGATTTTATAGTCCGAAATGATTAATAGGACATGGGAATTCAACTAAAAAAGATATTTTTATTGGAATTTGATGAATAAAATTTTTATTAAGTGAGAATAAAATAGAACAGAAGATCAATTTCATAATTGTCGGGAGGGGAACTCCTGGAATATAATAAATTATTAAATTACTTTAAATAATTTCCCAAGGAAATTTGACTTTGAAATGATGAACATAAATGATACGATGTGTATAGTTTAAAATAAACTCATTTAATAAATTTTTAGTGTGTTTAGGTTATGTTATCACTCTTATCAATTGGTTTTATCCAATTTTAGCACTTACATATTATAACCACTATAAAAATATTTTTACTCGTTAGGGGTCAATATACTTACAATGAAAGTTAAATTAGCCTAAAATTTATCCTAGATGATATTTTCAACCACAAATAAATAACATGGTATAAGATATGTTTTTTTAGTATTTTTTTATAATTTAATAAATCTTTATTATTACAATAAATCCTTAATGTAAATTTGGGAAGTATTCATTTAATTTGGTTTTGAAAACAACCCAATAGAAAAGGAATTCAAATATTATAATTTCTCGAGACACTAATATTTTTATTTTCTAAATAAATCATTAATCAAAATAGTTGAATTATATTATATTAACTTTAATATGTTTATTATAAATTTTTATGATACTATTAACTCAGTAATTAACATGTCACCATTAAGTAAGAATTTTGAGTAAATATTGGAATTTAAAAAATAAGAAATAAATTAAATTGATAAAAAATACGTAGTATATACAATTTATATTTATAAATGACTATTAGTTATTTTCCCTATCACAAAGTCATATATTTCTTAAAATAATGAAATTGAATTTTTTCCATATATATTTTACATGAGTACAATGAAGGTTAAAATAAAATAAAAATGGTAAAAAACTGAAGTATCCAAATCATGAATGATTATGGATGAAACTGAATCATCCAATTTTATTAACGGATGTTTTGGGTAATTTTTCAATCATTATCATCTTATTTACCAAATTTACTCTTATCATGGTGATAAATATTAACTGTGTCTAATAATCACATTGATCCAGAATAAAATAGTGATATTAACAAATCATTTATATCAAATTTCACAATATGTAATAAAATATTCATGATTCAATTCACATCAGATGAATAATTTACATTAATATTTATCCCAAAAATGTGATGAATAATGTTTTTTTTCAGAAAAATTGTTTTTCAGTATAAAAATGTTGGTATACCACATTTATGTTTACAAATAATTCCATGGCATATAAAATGATTATTTTAAATAAAAATTAACTAAATATATTTGAAAAACCTAAAATTTAAATTGAATTTATAAAAAAATTAAATTATATATAGTTATCAAAAAAATATTTATTTTTCATTGTTGATAGAAAAATAAGATTCTTTAGAAAAATCTCAAAACCATTCACCATAATATCATTTTGATAAAATAATTTTAAATTTTGTATCCTTTTTATAAAACAGAATTAATTATAAGGCCCTATGCCATAAACATTACTTAATCTTGAGTTATTACAAGATTACACATTGAGGATTTTTTTCAGGTTTAGAGTTCTAGAGAATTAGATAATAAATCATGCATTACATTCCACATTTAAACAAGGTGGTTACATTAAAGAAAATATTAACTTTTCCCATAAAAGGAAACAAATTAAAAACAAAACATGTATTCTTTCATGAAACTTCCTTCACACTATCATCACATCATGTACCTTTCCTTTGACCTGTGAAAAACATTTCAAAAACATTGGATGAGAATAAAAAGAAAAGTAAGTGATATAAAAGTATGAAATGAAAACATTAGTCCATGTATACATAAGAATTAATGAAATCATACTTTACAAATAAAACATAAGTACATTAACATACCTCATCAAATCATGAATAAATCATAGAAATCATAAGACATAAAGGTAACTTGAGACATTCATTACATTCTCACGTAGGGAGTAACCCTCATGGTTACGTTTGGAATACCCATCACAGTATATTCCCTAAATTTCATTAGAGATACCTTAGAATTTAAACCCTTCGCGTTACCCAATGCATTGGAGAGCTATATTGGGCTCACCCGCCCTTAGTTTATCACGGAACCACCCGTCTTCATAAACAATGCCCAAGAACAATAACATAATCATATCACATAAATCATGCATAAAGGAAACATAACATTTCTACATTTCAATCACAAGATATCAATAACACATTAATATAATAAAAAAATCATCAAAACCATTTTCAATACCAAAATAAATGAAGATTAAAACATGGTATTTATTTTTCATTTAAAAAATGTTATGGATTGTAGAGGAAGCTGAAACTCAAATAATCATCATAGTGGCAGAGAAGTCGTTATCACCACATACGTACAGCATAAACATTCCCGTTTTGTCATTTAGTAAAACGATTCGTATATAAAAGATTTTTTTTGAATAAACAAAGAAGTTAAAGGGGTTTATACACTGTATAAAAGAAAGTTGTGTATAAATCAAAATATGCCACAATGAAAGCAGATTGAGACGAAGTCCCATACCTCGTGTCCAACTTGACTCGATCGTTCTTTAATCTCATGAATAATAAACTAGAGTTAATTTCTACTTGCTTAAGAACATTTTTCAGGTTCATTATTCCATTTACATCACTTATTAACATGTTATGAACATTATGTAATTATTTATGTTAATAATGGTCGTTTTGTCGATCTTTGGTACATTAACCAAAAATAAACTCCTTATAATTACAAGTTGTTCATGTGGAAAAATATTCAATATATGCAGAATTATATTACTGATATATATATCATATTATCATATATATATATCCAGTATATAAATTCATTTATAATATTATATAACATTTACATGTAAGAAATGAAATTCACCGTTCATGGAGACGATAAGCCGTACGTACTCATGAATGCTACATTTATTTATATTTCATATTTAATGGAATTAATTCATAATGACATAAATTCATATTATAATTCCAGTATAATATCATATATAATATCATTATCTCAACCCTTTATACGTCCCACATATGGAATTAAAGAATCTAATAACTTTGAGGGGGTGGTAGTCCGCAGTTCCTAAAATAAAGATACCGCGATTACCCATAATGGAAACCATAATGGTATTCCATAAATGAAAAATAAAGAAGCATTTGGAAAACATAATCATAATATATATCATATATAAATATAGGTACATCTTAATGGGCACCATGAAAAGTGTTAAATGAAGATTAAACAATCATCATTTTGTGAGGCAGAAATTTGATATCCACAGAAAGAGTATGTTCTTTAACCATTAGATGAAGGTTTGTGTAAGTGTAGTTCGAATCCTTCTCATAAATACATACTAGTATATTTAAGATTATAGTTTTGTTAGAAAATAAAGTAATAAAAAGAGTTTATAGGTTTGGAGAAGCGAAATAAACCAAAAGAACACAAGTGAAGACATTACCTTTAAATCGGGTAACTCCTCTTGGTTTGAACCAAAAGGGTTTCTTGAAGGGAATTATGCCTAAGGTATGGATTATATGATGAAGAGAGGGATTTGTAGAGATAAAATGAGCAGATATTTTCCTAGAAAATGGCTTGAGAGGTGTGGGTAATGTGGTAGAGGTGGGTGCCTTTTATAAGAGGGAGGAGGGAGACTCTTGGAATGTCAAGAGATGTAACATTATTTAAAAATGTGTTTAGTATTTTAAAGGACCCACATTGATATATTTAGAGTATAAGGTGATAAGGGTTCAACATATACTCATTCAATAGGTTTTTGACAAGTTTATGTTTTAGATTTTACATTATCTTTTCATTTTATTTAAGTCGATCAATAATGAGGTAATCGCTGCATCATCATGGTGTCATAAATAAATTAATTTATTTAATGTCTAAAAATTATAAAACAAATACTATAATGTAGTAAATATCATTATATTTCCAATGAATATTTATAGTCCTAGAGATCATTTACTTATACAAAATTAAAATTGGTTTACTTAGGTGTTACATACTTTTGTGATATTCTCCTTTCATTAAAAATAAAATGACAAAGTGTCACTATCACCTAAAAGTGATTCCATGGTGTTCCTTTGTTTGAAAAAAGGCATTCCATGGTCTTCCATGACACAAAAAGTATCTTTAAGAAACTTTTTGGGACATATGTTGTTATGATGATATTATTTTATTAACCTTAACTATCCGATTACTAATTAATCACGATAATTAATGATAATTATCGTCGTTACTATTCATAATGTCCAAAAAACAAAAGAGTCTTAATTTCATAATTTGGAACATCTGGTTCAAAATATGGAATCCATGTTACCAAATTCCAAACACAGAAATTGAAATAATTAATTTAAAATATAATTCCCTTTTTCAAAACAAATCGCGGTGTTTTTGGAAACAATATCTACCAAAAGTTTGGCAGTTGTTTATGCCCAATTCCAAAGTGAAATCAATTATAATGACCACAATTAGATTAAATGGTTAACATATATTTTAATTAAACACTAAAACAAATTAAATGTACAATCTTTTTATATAATTAAATTAGATGAAAAAGCAGTTTTGAAATAAAATGCAGTATTTTTCACTATTCATTAAAAATGAACAATGTAAGAAAAATTCCAAAATTTTATCCAAAGTAAATTTCAATGTCCCAATTATAATTAATATGTTTATTTTGACAAATAGAGCTTATAAATTTTCAAAATTTTGATTTAAAAATGGGTTTCCATCAAATTGCGATAAAAACAATTTTTTAAAAATATTAGAGAAACCTATGATTTAGATTAGATTTATTATCATTTTAAGCCTCTTAAAACCATATCTAATTCCTAAATAGACATAGATATGAAAGTATATAATTATTTACTTACATGGAATGTTATATCCTTCCACCCTTTTGAAAATTGCATCCCCGCAATTTATTTACTTATTGAATAAGTGGGGGTATTTATCCCTCATTACATTTTCATATTTCCAAGTTACCTCATAAATCATGTGCAATTTACACAAAACCATTACATGATGAATCACCTCATTCTGTAACACTTACTCCCTGTGGTCAAGAATCTGGACAAGTTGTTCCTTATAAGATAGATTCTCTTCCAGCTGAACTACCTATGGACTCAAAACATGAGATGGATCTGGCATGTACTTCTTTAACATTGAAACATGAATAACATTGTGTATCTGAGATAAACTCGGAGGTAAAGACACTCGGTATGCAACTGATCCAACTCTCTCCAGAATTTTCTATTGTCCAACGAACCTTGGACTCAACTTTCCTTTCTTACCAAATCACATCACACTTTTCCATGGTGAAACTTTGAGGAAGACATGATCACCTACATCAAAAGGGAGATCCTTCCTACTGTTATCCACATAACTTTTCTTCCTACTCTGATCTATTCTAATTTGTCTCTGTATCAGCAGAACTTTTTCTTCCAACTCTTCCACCAATTCTAGTCCCATCATCTTCCATTCACCCACTTCATCCCAAAAAGCTGGACTTCGACACTACTTCCCATATAATTCCCCAAATGGTGCCATATGTATACTGGAATGAAAACTGTTATTATATGAAAACTCATCCAAAGAAGGATGTTGGTCCCAACATCCATGATAATCCATCGAACAAGCATGTAGAATATCCTACAAAGTCTGAATATTTCAGTTTGACTGCCTATCTGATTGAGGATGAAAATCTGTACTAAAATTTAATTCAGTACCCAACAACTTGTGAAGGCCTTTCAAAAAGTTAGAAGTAAACATGGGATCACGACCAGATACAATGTAGAGGGGAACTCTATGTATCCTGAAAATCTCGTTAAGATACAAATGAGAAAGTTGATATATGGAAAAGGTATCTCGTATAGAAATGAAATGAGCAGATTTAGTCAAGTGATCAACAATAACCTAGATTGCATTATTACCTCGAGGTGTCTTTGGCAATCCCAGAACGATGTCCATGGATATATTCTCACATTTCCACTCTGGTACTAGTAAAGAATTAAGCATACCCTTTAGTAACATACACTCTACTTTAACCTGTAGACAAGTCAAACACTTCATCGTAAAATCAACAATATCTCTTTTCATACCATACCACCAGCAGTACTCCCGAAGATCTCTATAAATCTTAGTACTTCCTGGATGAACTGAAAACAGAGAACTATGAGCTTCACATAACAACTCTCTCTTCAACTGTGAATCACACAACACACAAAATCACTTCCCAAATCTCAAACCAAAAATATTATCAATGTTGAATTCAGGCAACATACCCTTCTGAACCAGCTTCACCTTTTTCTGCAACTCACCATCTTTCTTCTGTGCTTTCATAATTCTCTCTAATAGAAATGATTTCACTGATACATGAAACAAAACATTAGAACATCCTGCACCAACAACTTCTATGCCAATGTTCAACAAATCCTTAACCAAAGGATTAAGTTCCAAAAGTAACATGGTTAATAAAGAATTAGTTATCCGACTAAAAGCCTCATCCACTTTATTTGATTTTCCCGAATGATAAAGAATTGTACAATCATAATCCTTTATTAATTCTAGCCATCATCTCTATCTCATGTTCAATTCTATCTAAATTAATATATACATTAAACTTTTTTGTTCAGTATATATTTCACAATTTACACCATTCAAATGATGCCTCCATATTTTTAAAGCGAAAACAACAACATCTAATTTCAAATCATGTGTAGGGTAATTTACATCACGAGTTTCTAACTGACGAGAAGCATAAGAAATTACCTGATCATTATACATTAGGATACAACCAAGTCTTTTCAATGAAGCATCACTGTAGATAACAAACCCACCATTCCTGGAAGGTAGTGCGAAAACTGGAGCATTCACCAATCTTCTTTTCAATTTTTGAAAACAACCATCAGATTAATTTGTCTAGATAAACATAATTACCGTCCATGTTAGCTTAGTCATTTGACTAGATAACCGTGCAAAATTTCTTACAATCCATTGGTAATAGCCTTCCAAAACAAGAAAACTACGAATCTCGATTACATTTGTGGGTCTTGGCCATTTTTCAACAACATTTTTTTGTTGGATCAATAGTTATTCCATCTATATAAGCAATATGACCAAGGAAATAAATTTGTTGCAACAAAAACTCACACATGCTGAATTTTACATAAAATTTCTTTTCTTTTAAGGTTTGAAAAATAAACCTTAAATGAATTTCATGAACCTCTTTACTTTTAGAAAACACCAAAATATAATTAATGAAAACAACCACAAACTTATCCAAGAACTCATGGAAAATTCAATTCATAAGGTCCATGAATATAGCAGGTGAATTGGATAACCCAAAAGGAATTAATACAAATTCATAATGTCTATATCTTGTATGAAATGAAGTCTTCAGAATATATGCTTCCTTTACCTTTAACTGTTGGTACCCCGATCGTAGGTCAATCTTTGAAAAATACTGAGCACCCAGGAGCTGATCAGACAAATCATCAATATGAGGCAAAGAATATTTGTTATTAATAGTGACGTTATTCAAGGCAATATAATCAATTAAAATGATCATAGAACCATCTTTCTTTTTAAAAAATTACATAGGATAGCACCATGGTGATGTGCTAGGTCGAATGAATCCTTTTTTAATAAATCTTGCAATTTCACCTTCAACTCTAAATTTTCAATTTGATCTATTCGATAAGGGGGTTTTGAAATTGGATTACCATCAGGAACTAAGTCATTAGTAAATTAATCTTCTTGATCTAATATTATTCCAGGAAACTCGTCATGAAAAACATCAGGAAAAACATCAGGATACACATTTACCATTGGTAGATAATTAATCTGAACAGTTCCTTTGTTTTCAAAAATATGTGCACGGTAACATTCATTTCCATATTTTACATGTTTCTCAACCTCTTGATATGTTATCAACAGTAAGGGTTCATTATTGTACAAAAACTGAATGTATTTCTAAAAAGATTTATCTTTAGCTCTACAATCATTCATAGCATGGTAAACAGAGAGACAATCCATACCCAGGATAGCATCAAACTCTACTAGAGGTAAAACAATAAGATTTGAATGTAGGTTCTTTCCACGGATAAGGATAGGTAGACTCTTATAAAATCTTTTTTCGTTAGTATTTCCCCTCGGTGTTTTTACCACAAGTTCCAGAGTAATTTCTTGAGATAGAATTCCCAATTTACTAGAAACGTGTCAGAGATGAAAGAATGTGTAGACCCCGAATCAAACAACAAATTAGCATAGTCTGAGAAAACAAAAAAAGTACCTGATACCACTACATTTTCTGGCCCAACATCTGCTGAAGTAGTTGCAATGGATTTCAAAACTCCTATTTACTTGTAGTCCGACTACTTCCCATCATTTGAGCTCTTTTTCAAACACTAGTTTTCATAATGACCCATCTCATTGCACTTGAAACATTTAATTAACTATAAATCAGATTTGGTCTTACCATCACCCAGATAATTTTTAGTACAATCACTAGCCTTATGTCCCATATTACCTCATCAGTATCACTTTCCAGAATTCATAAGACATTCCCCATCATGATTTTTACCACATTTATCACAAAATGGAAACATATTTTTCTTACTATCAGACCTTTTTGAAGAATTTTTCCCTTTCTCCTTCCACCTCGATCTCCTCTTCGATTGGTTGTTATAAAACACTTGATCATCGGAAAACTCCATTTCCACCTTCTCAGCTCATCAAAAAAGCTTTTTATAACTCTTGAAATCACGAGATGCTAAATCCTATCGATATTTTGTCTTTAATCTTGAGTAAAAACGATTGATTTTACTATCAAGGTCTCAGATAAAATTTGAAGCATACCTTTCCAATCGAGTGAACATTTCTTCATAAGCAGCCATTAAGTCATCCTCTTGCCTCAATTCCATGAATTTTTTTCCCATCCTAATTCAAACATCCCTAGGAAAATACTTTTCAATAAACATACATATGAATTCATCCCAGTCAAGGGCATCAATCTCATCAATATCCCTGATATTTTAATCCATCGACCACCACTGATCTACTTCACACTCAAAACGATAAATTTCAAAACTAACCTTTTGATTGTCTGAACACCCCATGCCATCAAAAATCTTCTCCGGTGATTTAATCCACCCTTCAGATAACATGGGGTCAGATGATCCTCTGAATGATCGGGGATGTTGCCTCATGAAATGTTCCACCACTGACATGTTCCTATGCGGTTGATATGGCTGATCTCATGCACAGATACCACCACCATTTATCACTTGAGTAAACTGCACCATTACTGCAACAAACAGTTTAGTTCCAATTCTGACTATCTTAGGATGCTGATTCGGAAGTTCCTTTCCTTTGGTATGCCTTTCTAGCACTCCGTCCCTTTTTCCTCAAGGAAAACCATTCTGAACAAACATGTCTTAGATAAAGCAACATGGTAATCTTCAAATGCTTTATCATTTAAATTTTACCATAAAAAAATTTGGATGGTAATCTAATATAATTATAACTCCTAATGATAACTAAACCAACCTATTATACCAAATATAAGGCCATGTGCCTGAAAAATTACATAATCATTAGTTATTACAAGATTACACATTGGGGATCTTTTCAGGTTTCGAGTTTTAGAGAATTAGATCATAAATCATGCATTACATTCCACATTTAAACAAGGTGGTTACATTAAAGATAATATTCACTTTTCCCAACAAAGGAAATATATTTAAAACAAAACATGGATTCTCTCATGAAACATCCTTGATACTATCATCACACCATTTACCTTTCCCCTGACCTGTGAAAAACATTTCAAAAACTTGGGATGAGCATAAAAAGCTCAGTAAGGGATATAAAAGTACGAAATGAAAACATTAGTCCATGTATACATAATTATTAATGAAATCATACTTTACTCATAAAACATAAGCACATTAACATACCTCATCAAATCATGAATAAATCATAGAAATCATTAGATATAAAGGTAACTTAAGGCATTCATAACATTCTTACATGGAGGGTAACCCTCATTGTTACTTTTGGAATACCCATCACAGTATATTCCCTAAATCTCATCGGAGAAACCATAGAGTTCAACCCCTTCGCGTTACACAATGCATTGGAGAGCTATATCGGGCTCACCCACCCTTAGATTATCACGGATCAACACGTCTTCATAAACAATGCCCAATTACCGTAACATAATCATATCAAATAAAACATGTATAAAGGAAATATAACATTTAAACATTTCAATCAAAAGATATCAATAACACATTGATATAATAAAAACATTTTCAAAACCATTTTAAATACAAAAATAAAATAAGAGAAAAACATGGTATTTAATTTTCATTTTAAAAAATGTAATGGCTTGTAGAGGAAGCCAAAACACAAATAATGGACATGACGGCGGAGAAGTCGTTGTCGCCGCATACGTACGACAAAAACATTCCCTTTTTGTGGTTTAATAAAAATATTCGTATAAAAGAGATTCATGTTGAATAAATGTAAATTTCAAAAGGGATTATACACTTATTATAGAATGTTGTGTATAAAACAAAATATGCCTCAATGAAAGGAGATTGAGACGAAGTCCAATACCAAGTGTCAGACAAGACTCGATCGTTCTTTAATCTCCTGAATAATAAAATAGAGTTAATTTATACTTCCTTATGATCATTTTTAAATTTCATTATTCCTTTTATATCACATATTACCATGCTATGAACATTATGTAATTGGTTAAGTTAATAACGGTCGTTTTGTCGATCTTTGGTACTTGAGCCAAAAATAAACTACTTATAAGTGCAAGTTGTTCATGTGGTAAGATATACATTATATCCATTATTATATTCATGATGTAGATATCATATATATAATATATATCCAGTATATACATGCATTTATAATATTACATAAAATTTAGAGGTAAGAAATGAAATGCATCGTTCATGAAGACGGTAAGCCGTACGTACGCATGAACGCTACTTTCATTTCTCATTCGTATTTAATGGAATGAATTAAAAATTATATTAACGTATATGATAATTAAATTATTATATCATATATAATATCATTAACTCCATCCTTTATACGTACCACTTATGGAATTAACGAATCAAATCACTTTGAGGGGGTTGTAGTCTGCACTTCCTAAAATCAAGATATCGCGTTTACCCATAATGGAAACCATAAAGTTATGCCATAAATGAAAAATACAGAAGCATAAAGAAAACATAAACATAATATATATCATATATAAATAGAATTACATCTTAATGGCCACCATGAATGCTGTTAAAAGATGATTTAACAATCATCGTTTTGTGATGGAGAAATTTTCCATCCATAGAAAAAGTATGTTCTTTACCCATTAGATGAAGGTGTGTGTAATTATATCTCGAATAATTCTCATAAAAATATCATAGAATATTTAATATACTGTTTCTTTTATAAAAGAAAAGAATAAAAAGAGTTTAGGGGGTTGTAGACGCAAAATAAAACAAAAGAACACAAGTGAAGACATTACCTTTAAATCAGTTAACTCCTCTTGGTTTGAACCAAAAGTGTTTTTTGACGAGATTTCTGCCTAAGTTAAGGATTATATAATGAAGATAGGGATGTGGAGAGATATAATTATTAGATATTTGACGAGCCAATGGATTTAGAGGTGTGGGTAAGGTGGTAGAGGTTGGGGCCTTTTATAAGAGGTAGGATGGGCACTCTTGGAAAGTCAAGAAATGTTACTTTTTTTTTAAATGAGTTTCAGATTTTAAAGGTCCCGCATTGATATATTTAGAGGATAAGGTGATTAGGGTTTGAAATATCCATAAAATATGTTTTTGACAAGTTTAAGTATTAGATTTTACATTATTTATTCATTTTATTTAAATCGTTCATTAATGAGGTAATCAATGCATCATCATGGTGTCATAAATAAATTAATTTATTTAATGTCTAAAAATTATAAAAAATACTATGATGTGGGAAATAATATTATCCTTCCAATAACTATTTATAGTCCAAGATATCATTTATGTATAGAAATTAAAATTTTTTTTACTTTTGTGTTTCATACTTTGTGATATTCTCCTTTCATTAAAAATAAAATGATAATGTGTCACTATCACCCAAAAATGATTCCATGGGGTCCATATGTTTGGCACAAGGAATCCCAAGGTCATCCATGACACAACCAGTTTCATTAGGGCACATGTTTGGGTAATTTTTTATTATTATGTTATTATATTATTACCATTAACTACCCGATTACTAATTAATCACGATAATTAATGATAATTACCATCATTACAATTAATAATGTACAAAAAACAAAAGAGTATTAATTACATAATTTGGACCTTAAGATTCCAAATATGGAATAAATTTTACCAAATTCATAACACAGAAATTGAAATAAATAATGTAACAAATAATTCTCGTTGTCAAAACAAATAGCAGTTTTTTTTAAACAATATCTATGAAAATATTGGCACTTTTTTATGCCCAATTCCAAAGTAAAATAAATTCTAATGACCACCATTGAAATAAATGGTAGTAATATTTTGTAATTATAATTTAATACCAATTAAAACGAAAATCTATATATATAATTAAATTAGATGAAAAATTAGTTTTGAAGTAAAATGAAGTATTTTTCACTATTCATTAAAAAATGATCATTGTCAGAAAATATACCAAAAATTTATCCAATGGAAATTTAAATGTCCCAATTCTAATGAATAAGTTTTTTTAGACAAATGTAGATTATAAAATTCCTAAAAGTTATATTTATTAATGGTTTTCCATCAAAAGGTAGTAAAACAATATTTTAAAAATATTAGATAATTTTATGCTTAAGATTGGATTTATTCTCATTTTAAGCCTCTTAAAACACTATCTAATTCATAAATATAAATTAATATGAAAATCCATTATTCTTTACATACTTGGGATGTTACATCAATAATGTTTAAATAATTAATTTTATTATCCTCTCATAAAATAAAAAAACAATTTCTAAAGTAATTATATTTTTGAACCATAAAATGAAATTATGAAAAATTGAATTATTATTTTATAATAGTTAATGGATATATATGTATTGAGTATAAAATGTATAAATATATTTTCTAATTAAGATAATCAAATTAATACCCACCACTTCAATAGCAACAGTATTATTATCATATATATATATATATATATATATAAATATTCCGTGGTTCATTTGGGCTTGGTGATGTGTGTCGTATATGCTAAAAAAATATTTAGTTTTAAAATATAAGGGTGTTACATTCCCACCCACTCTAAATAAATTTCAACCACTCAATTTGAATATGATATTAGCATTGAAAGCATTGACATTTAAATTTTTGTTATCTGATTACAACTTTGTAAATCATGTTAATGAAATATTCTCTTGAAGATATAGAAATGGGAAGTATGGAGGCCATTATGAATAACACATACTATGTTTATAAATATGATAAGATTAATTTTGTGTCAAAATATTGTCATCAAATAAAATTTATTATCCAAAATAATGAATGATAGTTTTATATAAAATTTATCAAATAAATATATTGATCATGAGATTGTTAACCACAAAAAATTATACTATAAGGACGTTTGAAAATAAAAATTTATTTATCAAAAATTGAGGTAGTTAGAATTTTTTTTCATTATGATCATTTCGTTAGAGTATAATAAATTCATTGCAAAATAGATGAAGAAAATAATTAGATATACATACATGAAAAATATAATTTTTTCCTCTATTCACCTGCCACCATAATCTCATATTTTTCCCTAAAACAATGAGATTTAATTAAGAATGTTTTATAAATAAATAACTAAAATCATTTTATAATGGATCAAATAATTCCCAAAGAAATTAAAATTATTTTACCCAAATATTTAGATATTAACTAAATCAAAAATGGTTAACATAAGGTAATAAAATTTCCAAATATAAAAAGCCATTATATAAAAAAATTCATAAAATATAATAATACTAAATAGTGACAAACAATTCAACATAGATTATATGATAAATAACTAACTACAACATTCTTCAAAATAATTCTACCTTTCCTAATACCCCAAAATCCATAATATTTGATCACATATTCTTATGAAATTTATGTTAAAAATTATTTCCAATCCACATTAATTATTATAATGTCATCCAACCAAATTTGTGTATTCACAAATCATGTAATCTCCAAAATGTAATAATCATTCAAATAAATAAAATAGATTTCCAAAATGGAATATCAGTATCATATATTTTTTTATAAATAATCTCACTATTATTCATAAAATAAAATATGAAAATATTTGGTTTATGTTAATCATATAATGTTACTCAATATTACAATGATATATTTAATAAATTAAGTTGATATTTTAATCACCATCCCGCATTTCAATCCCATTATTATATATATATAAAACATATATTATAATATTTTAATAACCAATTATTTTTATATGATCCATGAGTAAATAAAACATATTGGTTATAAATAATATTATATTTAATTCCATGAAATATCAATGTATTATTCCTAGGATAAATTTCTCACTAAAACATATACAAAACTAAATGATCGTATTCACATAAATATATCTGAATATATTGTTAATTGTTTTATGCTCGAGTAACATAAAACCATAAAATCGGTATATATTCCATTAAAATTGTGATAAAACATAGCATTATTATCACAACACTTATTAGTTAAATCATATTTTTATTTAGTATATATTCACTTATTCATTGAAATAGTTTACAAATAAAATGTGAATTAATCTAAAAATTTCTCCAGGTAGTGTCAGACTTAATTTAGTGTGAGGTAACAATCAATATGCATTGGAATAATGTCCAAAATATACTCTTAAAAATAATATCGAGGTTATTACCCCTAGTTTTATCTTTTCTAAAACCCTATACAATTTCAGTATCTGGATGTGGATTTATTTTTGGGAAACCCAATTAATCATTTTCTAAAAATAAGCCAAGTGATATTATCATATAATTAGTCACATCGATATAGGTTTTCATAGGTTTATATTCCCTAATATATGATTTACGAAATTTATTTCTCTTGGTTTCTACTAATAATCCTCTAATACCATCTATAAATTCATCATACTTAGTAGCCAAGATTTAGTGTTAAAATTTTCAAATTAGCTATGATACAGGTAAACACATCTTGATTGACCTAATATTTTAGTATTCTAATTAAACTGGATACATAAATTATTCATATAATACATTTAAAATAAAAATAAAACACATTTAATATAAAAATTCTACATTTTCTATAATTTCAATGATTCGTTATTCATTCACGAAGATAGAAAAATACATCGGTTATCTCATATTCTCACCATGGGTTTATATATTGGATATAGTAATAATATAAATAAGGAATAATCATTATGTATTGTTTTTAATAGGTTAAACATTCCATTTAGTCAATAACATGTGGATGAAAAAAATATATAAGGATTAAATAATGATGAAATAATTACATCTATCCAATGACTTGTTATCAAAAATTTAGTTAGATATCATAACAATTTGAATAATCACTAGAACATCAATATCCATTATAATAATTTTTAAATTCAATATTTTTTTGATAATAAAATTACCTTCAATTCATCTTTCCAATAAAACAATCATAAATGGTTAAGACCTCAAGAAAACACTCATCTTAGTATTTTTCATAAGGACTAATTATGCATCAATGGGATATATCATTCCATTCCCCTCATATACTATGTTGAATTCATTCATCATATGAAATTATATATGAAAATTCTTGACATTATGAACATAAAAATCCACATTCAAAAACATTAATTTTAAATTTTATTGATTACCAAATCAAACAGATCATAGTCCATTGGTAGAGTGAATAAGAATGCAATCATTATCATATATCTCGAAGGGTGTATAAGTATAATATTTGGTTGTTATAATCAAAGAATCAAAACAGCGTAATTAAATTAGTATTGAGGATAATTTACTTTAGAATATGATGTTCACATTTAAAAAAATTGTATAATATTAGTGAAAACAATCCATTTAAAATTAATCCTGGAAACATGTATAGGAATCCTCAAATCATTGATTGGTCATGAAGAGTGTATATTTTAGTCACAATGAAATAATTAAAACATTATTTCATTCACATAATTTTTAGAAATGAAAAATATTAAATCCTGTGGAAAATAAATAGAATATTATTCCTAAATCATTTTAAAAAGTAACACATTTGTAAAAATTACATTAATAAATAATTTTATAAGAAAAAACAGATTTATTAATAGATTTTATTTAAAATATTGATATGGTATAACATATTCTTGACCAAGGTTAAAACTAATGTTTCCATTCCTTAAAACATTAATTCTATCTCTTGAGTAATTAATGTATAAAGATGAAAAGAAAAAGATATAATTTTTAAAAAAAGCTGGAGGAGGAGAAAATTTATATTTTGTGTTTAGGATATAAAGATCATATAATTCCCCCA
The DNA here is from genome assembly GCA_963277665.1 of Viscum album. Lineage (NCBI taxonomy): Eukaryota > Viridiplantae > Streptophyta > Magnoliopsida > Santalales > Viscaceae > Viscum > Viscum album. The sequence goes on from OY728157.1 coordinate 409,286,426, forward strand.
GTTTATATTTGAAAATATATAATATTAAATAATTGTGAGATCATGAGATAAAATTGTATTAGGATTTTTATTTTTGAATAATAGTCCTGAATAAATTAATGAATCAAAATAAAACATTTAAACCCATGAATATAATTGAAATCATTTTGTATAATATAAAATGGGTTGTATATTCACCACATAAATGAATAATGTTGTTATTAAATCAAATGTATTATGAATACAAATGTGAGAATGGAAACCCTATAAATTATTGTAACATTGAAGTCAAAATTAATCAATTCATTGATTATGTGTGATAATGTTAAATCCACTTAAAAAAAGAGGATATGAGACACAATACAATTATATGAAATTTCACACATATTCTAAAAGTAATATGGTGTATGGTTTAAATTTTTACTCTGATAAATAGAAATTGAGTTACCAAATAACATAACATTTTCTAACATTCAAGTACATTACACATTGATGACATAATTAGAAATAAATAATATAATAAAATAAAAGATTAAGGATTCATGATATGTCATGTAAAATAGATGTATATATTCTATGATAATGTATATAGGTTAAATCTATCAACAATACTATGCAAGACAGGTCATGAAAAAAATAATTATTTCAATCTATGGGGAAACAGTTCGACGTACACATAAATATGTTATGGTTTCCTATTTTATGGAAGAGGATATGGACATAGGGTATAAAAAGAACATAATAAATATCATTATATTGAAGTTAAAAATTTATATATTTTAAAAAAATTAATATTATTTGATGGAGGTGGAATAATAAGTATTACAAAAACAATAGGTTAATAATGATACAAATTCTAGAGAAATCCAATTCATGTTCACAACAGAAATCCTTTCTAAGAGGGATTTAAAAACAAATTCCCTCTATAACGTGGTAAGGATTGTATTAAAGGGGTTTGGGTTAGTTTTTTAATAAATAAAAAATTTTATGTGAGAAGAAATGGGAAGAGGATGTTCCCATATGAATGTGATGAGAGGGGAAGTCATTGAATATATTAACAGATTAAAATAATATAAATCACTTCTCATTAAAAATTTTCTATAAAATGATATAAATTAAATATATAATGAGGTTAGGAGAAAATAGATTCATCCAATAATGTATGGTTAGGTTTATTGGTTAATTGGGACCATATCTTTTTAGTTTTAACTTATTTTAAACTATTTTGACAATTGTCATTATAATAATATTTTTTTCCCTTTAGGGGTCTACATTTGTACTACAAAATGAAAATTGGACCTTAAATGAAAAATAGTTTATATTTTATACCATATCCCAAAACATATAAGAATGTCGTTTTTATTAGGTATATTAAATTATTAATTTTTTTTATTATTATGAAATATCATTTATATCAATTTTAGAACAATTAATATAATTTGACATAAAAAAATGACAATAATAAGATTTTGATATATCTGATCAAAAAATTCTAGATATTTTATATTTACCTAAAAGCCTATATAACATAATAATTCATTTAAACTATTTTACTTCTAATATGATTGTAATAATTGATTGTATTATTCGACTACTTAAATAAATATAATGTTAGAGTTATGTAAGAATAATATTATAATATATAAATAAAACAATTAATTATAAAAAAAACATTAAATATTTTATATTTAAGATTAATAATTAAAACAAAATATTTTTTTTGTAGCCCTATTGTAGAAAAATTTAATAATTAAAATTACGGAAGTCATATTTTTCTATTTTCCTTTTATATAAATATTATGACAATCATAATTTAAATAATTGGAAAACGTCATATTCCCAAAAATTGGATGAATATGGTTGAAATATAATCATCTAAATAAATTAGGGACATTGTTTAGGTCATTTTATTGTCCTGATCATCTTAATTATATCATTTACCCTTATAATTATGATAATAATTTACTATGGATACAATTATTAAAGCCTTAAAAAGATTTCTATTTAAATAATTTGGACCATATTGTTCAAACTATATAATTATTTTCCCATGATTCATTATACATATATTTCATAATTATTTAAAAATATACAAACATAAATTGTGACAAAAAGAGTTTTTTAAAGTATATTTTTATGTTAAAATATGTTTTTATACCACGTTTAACAATAAAATTCATCCACGGATTATATTTAGATTATATTTATCAAATAATAAGTAGTTATAATTAAATTATTATCCAAAAGGAAATATTTATTTTGTAACACTTTATATGGAATTACGATTTTCAATAAAAATTGATTTTTTCAAGATTAATATTAAATTTAAAACTTTAAAAAAGAATTCCAATTTTGACCGTTAGATATTGTTAATATTTTTATTTTAAAAGGATATAATTTTTAAAATCAACATTTCCAGAAGATATAGAAAATTATTTCTATATACCCTAACAAAAATTCATGAAAATCATCTTTTTTTGAATCATATGTTAGAAACATAAAGTGAACTCACAATAATTTTTATTTTAATTTCATATGAATTAATGAGTAAATTTTTATTTATTAGGAATAATATATATATATATATATATATCATAATGTGTGTAATCTTATTTATGCTCACTAATTCAATGGCTGGTTATAATAATAATACTTATATATTAATATTTCATAATTATTATAGGCATATTGTTTCATGTCATATACACTATCAGAAATGGTACTTTTTAAAATATAATGGTTTTATAGTTTGGGATTAGAACATGAATAAATAACATTTGATGTTTTTTCCACATTATGATTTTGGTCATTTGCAATATTTTTTATGTTCTATTTTTTATGCATTAAAGAAATTGTACATAGTTCATTTTAATTTACCATGGTTGATGTTAATAATAATTTAGGACTTTCTCATATGTCAATATACAACCTTATTATAATTTATTATCTGATTGGTATTCTCTCCACTATTGTTTAAATATAATATGCAGATATATTCACCCCTCTAAACCACCTTATAACATTGCTTCTAGTCAAAATCCCCTTGGATCCAAGAAGGGAGGGGGGGCTCATTCCATGTGGTAGTCCATCCTTGTGCATTAATTAATGTGCTTAGGGGTTATGGTGTCACATTTTTCATGAATGATGACTTTCTGAGGATTAACATTAATAAGATTATAAATATTTTCTTGTCAATTATGAATAAAAGACATTATTTTATTTTTATTTTTTCATTTTACATATCATTTTAAATATTTTTTATAAATAAATTGAAATTCTGTATTTTCTAGACAATATAATCACCGTGTCAAAAAAATTCAAAAATATTATTAGTATCTATTGAAGAATCTTGACCACATATTTTCACTAAAATTTTCAATGAATAATAAGTCAACTATTTTATTGATGAAAATATGTTATACTTATTTTATATTTTAGATATTATTAAATATATGTTAATTATTTCATTTATAAAAACATAAAAACAAAATTCATAGTATATTATGTACCTTGAGTAACCCACAACCCCAACTGATTAAATTATATAATAGATATATGGAAAACTATTTTAATTTTTCTGAACACGTAAATGATGAATAAGAAATATCAAGTAATAGTTTTGTTTATTATAATTATTATAATTATAATGAAATTGAAGTTTACATATATTTTAATGGATAAAATACAACATCCCCATACTCACACTTCTTGATCTGTTGTTAATAATAAAAACTTTAATTTGTCATCTTTGATACTGATGATTGTGACCCAATATTACCTAGAAAAATATACAGTATGAAATGAAAATATTGGATCACGTGATTTCTGAAGGACCATTTAGGTTTGAATATTTTTTGAACTAAGATAAACTCATACATAAACAATGCATATCTCTTTAAGTTATAATTTCTCTCACAGAACATGATTTCTATTATATCATATTAAGTCATCATCATCAACCATATAAAAACCATAAATATATAATTATTTCAATAATATCCTTCCTATGGTAGGGAAAAGAAATCAAAATATGTTTTAGTTTAAGTACTCTATATGCATTAACTTTTGTTTTAACAATTTAATGTCATTGGTGAGCATAAGAAGAGAATAAGGTTACGTTGAAAAAATCAAATTGCATGAGGATCACATAAAAATATTCATACCCATAAATAAAATGTTCATCAACCATGAAAACATTACATAAGAATTTTCTAATGGAATGGTCATCATGAACAAAAATAAAGAGATGTGTGAAATCAATCTCCATCAAATCAAAAAAATTTATAACCCTAGAATGAATAATGAAAACGTTTTGGTATGTTGGGACCTTATCTTCATTGAATCCTTACAAAATTATTTCAACTATTATAACCTTAAAATGAATAAAAATATAATATTTTATATGGAATAATAATTACCAAATGATTTAGAGAACTATCTAGGATTACCCATATTTGTAACACCCCACGTTCTAATAGCACGCTTCCTTTGAAAAATACAATAGCTTGTGTTATACGCTACTTCGAGTTCTAACACACCACTACCAACCAAACTAGTCTTTTTGAATATTAATACCTTCTTTTTGAAATTTTTTAAATTTAGTTTTTCAAAATGGACTTCATTTTTGGATTTTGAATATCAATATTAGTTTAGGGTGAATTTTGTGGTATTTTTCTGAAATCATTCAATTTTTGAGGAATAATGAATGACACGGTGTTATTTTTTAAAACCAAAATTTTATTTAAATAATTCATTATTTATTTAAATTTTTATTATGTAAAAATAGATAAATAATACCTATATATGTTCAATGTAATTCATTGGAGTAATTTTATAATAATATTAAATATAAAAAATTTTAATGAACTTTTTACCGCCTTTTACCTAACTTCTAGGCCTGTTAGCAAGTTTTCATAAAATATAAATTTACTGCATTTGTGAACTGAATTTCAAAAATCCGAGAGACACAATTGGCATTAGTAAGAAATATTAGGTTCAATTAGATGAAAATAATTTTTGGTGAATAGTAACTTTAGCCATTAATTTAGCACGATTAAAATTAAATAGGTTAATTTTATGTAAAAATGATATTATAATTATCTTAAAAAATATCCTTATTCTATTGGATAAATGTATTTCGACCAAAACCAGTATTAAGAAATATATATAATCCTTATGTCCAATTGGATTAGATTATGACATATATTATTATTTTATTTAAATAATTGTTAAAAATGTATAATTCAATGTTTAATAACTAAAACAATTTTAATATAGGTTTATACATAAGATAAATTGGACTATAAATATTCATTAGAATGATAAAAAGAATTCATACATAATAGTGTTTCATTTATAAATTTTGTACATTAAAAAATTAAATTTATTTATGACATAATGATGATGCAGTTATTACATTATTAATGAAAGATTAAAATAATTGATATTATAAATATTAAAATAAATGTAAATTTATACTTGTTATGCATTAAAATAATTTCCTAGATTAATATGAAAATTTAGTTGTAATGGAATAGACCTTTCCAGTCCATTACATTGTGAACATATGGTGTTGAGGTGTTCCGGGAGGTCAAGGTGACTTATCCCCAACACTTTTCCAAATTTCCAATAATGTGAATAGTTCCATCGGTGAACAGTTTTATCGGTGAGGTTCTGGGAATAGTTCTATCGGTGAGGTTCTATGAATTGTCTTATCGGTAGGTGTACAATATCGGTAGGTGTATAGTAACGGTATGTGTGAAGTGTTTCCAAAACGGTGAGGTCTATCGGTAGCTCTATCTGTAGGTGTATAGTATCGGTAGGTGTACAGTAACGGTAGGTGTATGGTAACAGTTTGTGTACACTGTTTCTATAACGATACCTCTATCGGTAGGTGTAATGTATTGGTAGGTGTACTATAACGGGGTCGACAGTGTTTCTTGAACGGTGCCTCTATCGGTAGGTGTACAATATCGGTAGGTGTATATTAACGGTAGGTGTACAGTGTGTTCAGAACGGTGCCTCTATCGGTAGGTGTATTGAATTGATAGGTGTACAGTAATTGTAGGTGTACATTGTTTCTAGATTGGTGCCTCTTTCGGTAGGTGTACAGTAACTATAGGTGTATAGTAACACTGTGTGTACAATGTTTCCAACTTCATACAGTTTCACCCCATTGTCGTTTCATTTGATGTAAAATACATTTAAAGACTTATTTAAAGGACTATTATGGCCGATTCAAAGGCGAGAAATCATATATTAATTATTCCAATGGCTTGGGATGTTTTTTCTTGGTCAAAACACGTGGGTTAAAGAGATTCGCTTTTAATGGGGAATTAAGCTTATCTTAAACCGTTTCCCCATTAAATCTAAAAAAGGGGTGAGATGTCTTCTTCCATTTTTCTCCCTCTTTTCTCTGGGCTATGAGACTCTAGAACCCTTAAATCATTCTCATTGGAGTGGCATACACAAACATTAGTCATCATATTGATTCCTCCATATTTTGATGCGACCAAGTTTTATCGATCAATCTTCGATATAATTTTTGTTTTATCATCATTCCTTTGGGGATAATCTTCTCCTTTATCTCCTTCCCATGTTATATCATGTAATATATATGATTTTAATGGGGTATTTATTATAGTTTGGTTGGTGTGGTATTACCGTGGCATCCTTGGGTGGATGCAGTTGTCGCGAGAGGAGGATCGTGACCCATTGTGTGGTTAAAGAATGAGAGGAACTGCTTGAGGTAGGGGATTCGTTACTTCTCTTTTCTTTTATGTGAAACTGTGTTGATAGCATGTTTAATCCAACTGTATGACAATGGAATTGTAATAATAAATATTTTAACCATATAAATAAATGTATATCTATCATTTGTTATTGCCCCTTGTTTTGCTAGATAGTGTGATATCTATGCTTTCTTTTCTTAGTTGTTCGTTCTTGATAGAAATCGTCAAAGAATGTAAATTTGGATTAATTCATAATCATTTGGCTACAGATTAAGAGGCATGTAAATGAATCATGTTCTTGTTGTAATTCGATTTTAATCAAAATGGCACAGAAAGAATGTTTAATTATTTGTTATAGAATAATGAATAGGTTTCCCAAAATTGGAACCTACAAATAATAAATCTGTTAATTCAAGATGGATTATATAACTGATTGTTTGGTAATTCCTTAAAGGGTTCTGATATAGCCTCTTGATTGTTAAAGTTACAAGAGCTCTATTTATGTGGTGTTTTTTCCTGCTGCATGTGTTATGATGTGATCTTGGATGGTCGTTGTGATATGTGGGGGCATGGAGGCTTTTGGTTGTGGTAGCAGATGATGCCTAGAGTGGCGAGATGCATCGGTTTATGCATGTGGGTGTCGGGGAAGACACTAAGGATGATGGAAGGGGACTAGTGTGATTGTTGGATGCTTGATTTTGCTTTTGGTTGTTTATCTAATTTAATTTTCCCCACTGCTCAAGGCAGATAGTCTTACTTATCCTTCTTCCAAAACAGGTAAAGAAATGTGGGGTATTCTATCAGATTTCCATGTCTAGATTCACAATATAGCATGGGTATATGCTCTTGGTATAAGTGGAAAAGACCCGATGGGTAGTACGTCTACTCACCGTGTTGGGACCCTTGTGTTTAGTAACATATAATGCATTTCTAGAATTCCTGGGAATGTTGTAAAGTAATTCTATAATGAGTAATTGAATAAATGGGGTTAACCCATGGGGATAGAGTTGCTGGATCATAATGATGAGGTTTTAATATTGAAGGAATAATTGAATTTGGTATGATTCTAATGAAATTTAATTTGGAATTGTTCATGGTTAATTATTGTTTAAAAAATTAATTAATGTAAAGTGAAACTGATAAAAAGGGAATTATGTAATATAATAAATCTCTTTAAATGGTTGTATACTTATAAGATACCTAGTCTTAGAAGTAGCAGCCCGGGGTCTGAGAGACGTTAGCTATATTTGTGTCTATGACTTGTTTATTCCCATAATGTGGTTGTGAGATATAATATATCCTATATTTTTGTGTTTCTATACACTACTCCACACAGTCAGTAAAGATAACTGACACCCTGGGGATTCTGAGCCATGGGGGGTGTTTTCCCCCACATTCCGGTGGGAGGATGGATGGATGACAACCCCCTTTTGGACCCGCTCTCTTCTATTGGTAGTTACTTGTGATGGTAGGAACAACGGACAGTTTTCTCCATATATGCGTGTAGAGGGATCTAATGGCTTGTGTTTATTCACACACATATATTCTAGATATAGTATTCTATGGACTACTATAGGTGTAACGTGTAAGGGTTGTGATGGATTGAGGATTCTTACTCGATGTATGGGTTGTAATGCCTTGAGGTATAATATCCAATGTATGATACAATTATGCAGGCTATGGTGGCTCCCATAAACTACCCGGTATCATTACTTATGTGGACGTGGTGGTTTTGTTGCACGAGGTGCACGTTGGGGTGCTTCGCCCTGGTGTCTGCGGGCAAGCCTTTTTGGAGAGAGATGCCCATGACGTGCGATGTTGGGAAAAAGCATAAAATCAATGGGGATGTAGTAATGGGCTACCCTTGATATTATTTATTATATGATATATTCTTATGTGTGTTACTTGGTGATAACAGCCATGGTGTGGTTATGAACATAGTATACTGGTTAGCTGACGAGTTAGTTTCACTTGTTGTTCATTGTGCATTAGAATCATTTCTTTACATTTTCATGAGAGCCTTCGAGGAGGATCCTACTGAGTATTCTATTATACTCAGCCTTTGTATATATAAACTAATATTCAGGTTAGTTGGAGAGGTGTGGAAATCAAGCTCGTTTCAACTATCTTGGCGTTGCAGGAGCTGTTCGGGCTTGTGATTTCTGTTGTTTTTTACTTTCTTTTGTGTACTTGTAGTTTTTCCCTTCCATTTGAAGTACTTTTTCAGGGCATTTAATATATGAAATTGGGTTTCTTTTATATTATAGTTCTGATTTGGAGTTGATAGGTGTCTATCCTATATCTCTATTCAGTATGTGTTCTCTTAGAGGGAAATGCCTCCCATTTATGTGTTTACATCACCCTCGGTGCTAGTCGCTAACCAGGTGCCAACTAGAGGTGGGACTCAGGGGTCATTATCTCCCTTCTCACATTGTAGGCCCGGGAGGGGTACACATTGTAGTGAGGGGGTTGTGACAGAGTAGTATCAGAGGTCTGGTTGAGGTATAGGATGGAGTTTTGAGTTAGGCACAGGTGATGATGCATGTGTTGGTAGGGAAATGGTGTCATTCATTTTAAGAAAGTGAGGTAAACACTGGGGTCCGGCTGAGACATAGGAATTTAGGGCCACTATGATCTGTGGTATGGACCTTTATGTTTATAATGGCCACTAAACCATGTGATACTGGTTGTAGGGTAGAGACCTAGGAAAGGATCATGAATCATTCTTCCTTGTGCCTGTGTTTGAATGGGAAGACCTTGGGATAGGTTAACCAAAAATGAATAAAAGAAAATAATTAATTTATTGATGTTGAGACCTTCATATTCTAGGTTTAGGAGCTCAAACAGTTTGTTATTTTATAGGTATGCCTCTAGGTCGACTTCCTTGTCAGGTTTTCATAGAAAATGTTCAGCAGGCTGTTCTAGTAGATCGTCGCATGGTATAGGTTGACGAAGACGACCCTTGGAGGAAGACACTATTAGAGATTCATCACTAGTGTCTTCAGAAGTATGATGGCTCCGTTTTAGATGCAGTTATGAAAGACTGGTTAGAGGAGGTCAAGATCAGATTCAGTTGGATTCTTGCTCAAAAGGAGCAATGGCTGTCCTTTTTTGTGACAATGATATGTGGAGCAAAGATGCAGTGGTGGTTCTTGTTCCTCGGTGATTGTGAGGATTCAACGATCTCATGGGAGGAGTTACGAGACATGTTTAGAGTTGAGTTTCTTTCTTCGACTGCGAAGTCTTCAAGTCTCCTAGAGCTTCTTAACCTTCGATAGGGGACCTCTAGTGTTTGAGAGTTTGAAATTCATTTCAGGAAACTTTTACGATATGCTTTGTACCTGTTACCAGATGAGGAGGCCAGGGAGAGGCATTTCTAGGAGGCTCTGGATCCAGATATCTGGCACAGGGTTACCCCATTTATGCAGAATTTATATCTTGAGGTTCTCGTGAGGGAAGAGGTTGTAGAGAGTATTTTGGCCAGGATTGGATCATCATGAGAGGGGAATTGGAATGAATCCTCACGAAGAAGAGTTGTGGTCTGGGGTTCTTGGTTTTCAGGTAAGATGGGTTTCAATTCAGTTGGGGGTAGGTCCCAGCCCTCACATCTCATTTCACTAGAGGCATCAACCCTCAGACCCATGTAAAGGTATTAGGTTATTTTTCTTATTGTGGTGGTTATGGCCATCTACAGCCGGAGTGCCCGACCATTCAGAGCAGTCATCATTCACCAGGCGCTACGCTCAAGGTTCCTCCATTGAGGTAGTTCCATCTGAGGCAACATTAGCCAGTTGCACCATCTTTAGATCAGCTGAGGGTAGATTGGGAAGGCAGAGGACAACCCCATGATGCTCCCTGTCCTCAGAGAGAAGAGCACATCTATAGTGGTGGTCTTCATTAGGTTCATAGAGGCCATGGAAGAGGTAGTGGTCAGCTTCATGCTCTAGCGTTGCCAGCTCCAGGTGAGCCAGACGTTGTTCGAGGTACCCTTTTCCTATTTTCTACCTTCGTATATGCCTTTTTTGATTCAGGAGCGACACACTCCTTCATATCACTTACCCTTGTCCATGATTTTGGACTTGAGGTTGAGAGGATTCAAGTGACCTTGGCGTTGACTACGCTAGTTGGAGGTGGAGATGACTTGTTTGAATAATTTAGAGACTATGAGATAGTGTTAGGGAAACACCGCTCTTGGGGAGATTTCCTATGATTAAGAATATAACCATATGATGTCATCCAAGGCATGAATTGGTTGTCTTCGGTGTAGGATTCCGTGGATTGAATCAGGAAGAAGGTCGTTTTCATTGGTGCAGATAGGGTGAAAGTGGTGTTTGTTAGTGAGTGAGACCCTCAGAATGGTCATAGGTGCATTCCATCCTTATCATGCATGATGGAAGAGATGATGCTGATTTCTTTAGGGGTTCAGTAGTTGGAGTTCCCTAAGGTCATAGAGGAGTACCCTAATGTCTTTCCAGAAGAGGTTGTAGCATTACCCCCTCGACGAGAGATCGTGTTTGGAATCGAGATATATCCAGAAACATCTCATTTATCTATTTCTCCAATTATTATGGACTCTTCTGAGTTAAGAAATCTACATATACAACTATATGGTCTGTTACAGTGTGGTTTTGTTAGGCCATGTGTGTCCCTGTGGGGTGCACCCGTTTTGTTCGTAAAGAAGGCTGACGGTAGTTTGTGGTTCTGTGTCGATTAACATCACTTAAAAAAAGTGAAAATAAATAACTCATATCCTCTTCTCTGGATTGATGACTTATTTGATGAATTGAAGTGTACGTGTTGGTTCTTGAATGCCGACTTGCGGTCAAGATATCATCAGATGCATGTGAAAGATTAATATATCCCTAAGACTAGTTTCTGTTGTCGTCATAGGCATTATGAGTTCATTGTAATTCCATTTGGAATGATTAATTCTCCAGCACTATTCATAGGATTGATTATTGTTGTTCCATGAGTTCCTAGACAAGTTTTTTGTAGTTTTCATCTATGACTTCCTTGTGTAATCCAAATCTGAAGAGGAGCACGTAGAGCATCTACAAGCTGATTTGGGATTTCATCGTCGACATCAGCTGTTTGAGATGTTGTCAATGTGTGAGTTTTGTGCTCGAGAAGTCTGTTTCCTATGGAATGTTGTGTCCCAACTGGGAGTAGCTATGGATCCATCGAAGATAGAAGCAGTTTTGTATATGGCATCCCCCATGACAGTTTCAGATGCGTGAAGTTTCTTTTGTCTCACATGCTACTACAAGTTATTTGTAGCCAATTTCTTACAAGTTGCGACTCCTCTGACATCTTTGACCAAGAAGGACCAAGCATTCATATGGACTGATTTGTGTCAGGAAGCTTTAGAGTATATAAAAGAGAAGTTAGTAAGTGCTCTAGTCCATTGTCTTCATGTTGAGGGAGTTCAGTTTGATGTTTTCTGCGATGCTTCACATCATGGGTTAGGATGCGTTCTCAAGCAGTATAGGTATGTTTTTTCTTATGGTTATCGATAGTTACATCCCATGAACACAACTATGCCACTCATGATCTTGATTTGGAAGCCATGGTATTTTCTCTGATGTTGTGGAGACATTACCTCATTGGTGAGAGATTTCGCGTTTTCACCGATCATAAGTGTTTGAGGTATGTTTTCTCCCAGCATTACCTGAAATTATGAAAATGATTATTGATGGAGTTCCTACAAGAATATGACTTTGAAATATCATATACACCTGGAAAAGTGAATGTTTTAGCTGAGTCACTTAGCTGAAATTCATGTAGTGATGTTGTGCATGAATCCGTTGATTCCTAGAGAGTAATGGAAGAACACTAAGCATGACATCTTAATATAGGAGAAGTTGGGTGTAGATGTTTTCTATTTCAGATGACGGTACAGTCATCCATGATGTAGAAGGGGTAAGAGTCCCTATTGGGTGTTCTAGAGGTGGAGGTCTAAAGTGACCGAGTTGTTTCTGGTGAGGCCCCTGATGGTTGGTCGGAGGATGAACAACACCGGGTGTGGTATCATGGAAGTCTATTTGTTCCCTTGATGATGCGTGAGATGTTTATCAGAGATTTCCGTAGTTCTCCTTTAGCAATATATCCTGGAATGAAAAAGATGTAATGATCCTTGAGATGTCAGTTTTGGTGTCCTGGGTTGAAGCATGCGGGTGCGGAGTTTTTGTCTCGATATTTAGTATGCGAGATGTTGAAGGCCGAACATCGTGTTCCTGGTGGTCTTCTCCAGCCATTATAGATTCCTCAAATGAAGTGGGAGGACATCTCAATGGACTTTTTTATAGTTTTACCTCATGCTCCGGGAGGACATGATGTTATTTGGGTGGTAGTGGATCGTTTAAAAAAATTTCCCAACATCATAGAGATCAAGGAGTCGAGTTCAGTGTATGTTTTGCCATGGAAATATCTATAGGATGTGGTGAGACTTCATTGAGTTTCTAGGATGATCATTTCGGATCGAGATCCTAGTTTAAACTCATGTGTTTGGAGAGGTCTCCAACATGATTTCGGTTCTCATCTATGCCTTAGCACTAATTTTCATCCTCAAATAGATGGTCAGACAAAGTGAACCATCCAGACTCTGGAAGACATGTTACACTCTTGTATTCATTATTTTAGAGGTTCATGGATGAGGCACTTACCCTTGGTGGAGTTTGATTAAAATAATATTTTTTACTCCACCATCATTATGGCGCCATTTGAAGCCTTGTATGGTCGGCCTTGCCATTATCCATTGTGCTGGACTAGGGTCAGAGAGTCAGCAATTCTCGGACAGGAACTGGTTCAAAATAAAATAGATATGGTGGAGGTGATTCGTGAGAGGATGAAGACAACACAAGATCATCAGAAATCATATGCTAATAAAAGGAGGAGAACCATGGAGTATAATGTTGGGGGTCATGTGTTTATGAAGGTGACTCTCCATCATGGGTAGTGAATGTTTGGTCATGGATGTAATCTTTCTCCCCTGTTCGTTGGGCCATTCGAGGTGTTAACTAATGTTGGAGCTGTGGTTTATCGGGTAGCACTTCCCACCAAGATAAGTCAGATACATGATGTTTTCCATGTTTCATATCTCTGTCGTTATCTTCATGATGACTCTCACATCATCGATTGGGGGGATATCGATGTTTATGAAGAAGAAACCTTCGAGGAGCGACCTGTGGAGATCCAAGACTGCAAGGAGAAGGTGTTTCACCGGTGTTCTATCCCCTTAGTTTGTCTCTTGTGGCGACACGGTGGCATGGAGGAGAGTACCTAGGAACGTGAGTCATAGATACTTGATCAGTACCCAGAGTTGTTTGATGTTTAACTCTTTTCATGTAACGATGTTCCCTTTGTTTTTAGACCTTTCATGTTTTATTTATGTTTTTTTTCTTTTGTTGCTTTTGTAGATTGCTCTATTTTGAGAGGTATCTCAATGGGCGGTCGTTCAGACCCGTTTCATTTTTTTCCCACTTTAGATGAGTTTTGAATTCTTGAGGACGAGAATGTTTTGAGAAGTATCTGATGTAATGACCCAGACCTCTCCTGTCCATTACTCTGTTAAAATGAAGTGTTGAGGTGTTCTAGGAGGTAAAGGTGAATTATCCCCAACACTTTTCCAAATCTCCAATTCTTTGAACTGTTACATCGGTGAACAGTTCTATCAGAGAGGTTCTGTAATAGTTCTATCGGTGAGGTTCTGTGAACTATTCTATCGGTAGGTGTATAGAATTGGTAGGATTACTATATTATTAAATGTATAATAATGGTAGTTTACAGTGTTTCCAGAATGGGCTAGTCTATAAGTATGTCTTTCGGTAACTCTATAGATAGGTGTACAATATAGCTAGGTGTATAGTAATGGTAGGTGTATAGTATATGTAGGTGTACAGTAACGGTAGATGTACAGTAAAGGTAGGTGTATAGTGTTTCCATAACGGTGAGGTCTATCGGTAGCTCTATCGGAAGGTGCAGAGTAACTGAAGGTGTACAGTAACGGTAGGTGTACAATATTTCCAAAACGGTGCCACTATCGGTAGGTGTAATGTATCAGTAGGTGTACAGTAATGGTAGGTATATAATGTTTCCAGAACGGTGCCTCTATCGGTAAGTGTACATTATCAGAAGGTGAACAATATCGGTAGATGTATATTAATGGTAGGTGTATAGTGTTTCCAGAATGGCGCCTCTATCGGTAGGTGTATAGTATCGGTAGGTGTACAATAATGGTAGGTGTACAATGTTTCCTGAATAGTGCCTCTATCGGTTAGTTTATAGTATCGGTAGGTGTACAGTAACAGTAGGTGTGGAGTAAAGGTAGGTGTATAGTGTTTCCAGAATAGTGCCCCTATCTGTAGGTGTATAGTATCGGTAGGTGTACAGTAACGGTAGGTGTATAGTTTTTCCAGAATGTTACCCTTATAGGTAGGAGTACAGTAATGGTAGGTGTACAGTAATGGTAGGTGTACATTGTTTTCACCTTCTTATAGTTTGGCCCCTTTGACATTTCCTTTGACGTAAAATACATTTAAAGCCTTATTTTAAGGACTATTAAGGATGATTCAAAGGCCATAAATCCTATATTAATTATTTATATGGATCAGGATGTTTTTTCTACGTCAAAACACGTGGGTTAATGCGATATACTTTAAATTGGGAATTATGTATATCTCGAACCGTCGCCCCATTAAATCATTAAAAGGGATGCGATATCTTCCTACATTTTCCTTCCTCTTTATTATCAGATATGAGATGCTAGAACCCTTCAATCCTTCTAGTAAGAGATTCACAATCAAAATTTACTCCTCGGATTAGTTCTGCTCTGTTTCGATCCAACCTAGCTGTATCGATCATTCTTTGATATAATGTATGTTTTATCATTTTTACTTTGGTGATCAACTTCTCTTATTTCTCCTTCTGATGTTATATAATGTAATTTCTATGATTCTAATTGGGTTTTTCTTGGGGTTTTGATGGTGTGGTCGTACAGTGGCATCTTAAGGTGGATGTAGTCGTCGTGAGAGGAGGATTGTGACATATTTTGTTGATAAATAATGGGAGGAACTGTTTGGGGTAGGGGATTCGTTACATCTCTTTTCTATTACATGAAACTGTACTGATAGCATGTTTAATCATACAAGATGACTATGGAATTTTCATAATAAATATTTTAACTGGATAAATAAATTGATATCGATCATATATTATAGCCCCTTGGTTTCCTAGATAGTGTGATATCTATGAAATCTTTTCTTAGCTATTCATTCTTGATAGAAATCGATAAAGAACGTAAATAGGGGTTATTTGATAATCGTTTGGATAAAGATTAACATGCATGTAAACAAATCTGGTTCTTGTTGTAATTTGATGTTAATCAAATTGGGGCAGTAAGTATGTTTAATTATTTGTGATAGCTTACTGATTAGGTTTCCTGAATTTGGAACCTACAAATAATAAATCTGTTAATTCAAGATGGATTAAAAAACTTATTTTTTGATAATTCTTTAAATGGTTCTATGTTATCCTATTGATTGTTAAAGGGCCAAGATCCCTATTGATGTGATGTTATTTTCCTACTTCTTGTGTTGTGATGTGATCTAGGATGGCCGTTGTGATATATGGGGGCATGGAGGCTTTTGGATCTGGCAGTAGATGACTCCTATAGTGGTACGATGCATTGGTTTATGTGTTTGGGTGTCGAGGGGGGGGGGGGCACTAGGGATGATGGAAGGGGACAGATATGATTATTGGATGCTTGTTGTTTCTTTTGGTTGTTTATCTGCATTACTTTTCTCCACTACTCAAGGAAGCTGGTCTTACTTATCCTTTTTCTGAAAGAGGCAAAGACACATGGGGTATGCCACGTGCATTTCTTGTCTAGATTCTCAAGGAAGGATGGGTATATTCTCTTGCTATAGGCTGCAATGACCCAAATGGTGGTACATCTACTCACCGTGTTGATCCCCTTGTGTTCAGTAGTGTAGAATTTTTTTCTAGAATTACTAGGAATGTGGGAAAGTAATTATATAATGAATATTAGAATAAATGGTGTTAACCCATTGGGATGGATTTGCTGGAACATAATGATGAGGTTCTAATTTTAACGGAACAGTTTACGAGGGTATGATGTTAATGAAATTAAATGTGGAATTGTTCATGGTTAATTAATGTTTAAAGAATTAATTAACATAATGTAAAACTGAAAAAAAGGGAATAAAGTAATCTAATAAATCTCACTAAATGATAGTATGCTTATAGGATACCTAGTCTTAAAAGTAGTAGCCGAGAGTTTTAGAGACATTAGTTGTAGTTGTGTCTAAGACAAGGTTATGCCCATAGGGTTTTTGTGAGATATAATATATGATATACATTATGTGTTTCTATACGCCACTCCCCCCAGTCAGTAAGGGAAACTAAAACCCTGGGGATTTTGAGCTTTGAGGGGTGGGGTGTTTTCCCCAACATTCTGGTGGGAGGTTGGAAGGCTGACTACCCCCTTTAGCCCCGCTCTCTTCTCTTGGTAGTTACTTGTGCTGGTAGGAACAATGGTTAGTTCTCCCCATATATATGTTTAGAGGGATGTAATGGCTTGTGGTTATTCAGTTACATATATTCGGGATATAGTATTCTATGGAATACTATAGGTGTAACGTGTGTGGGCTGTGATGGCTTGAGGATTCTTACACGGTTTATGGGTTGTAATGGCATGAGGTATAATACCTGATGTATGATACACATTATGCGGGTTATGGTGGTTCCCAAAAACTACCTGGTTACTTTTCTTATGTGGACATGGTGGTTTTGTTGCATGAGGTGCACGTTGTGGTGCTTCACCCAGGTGTCTATGGGCAAGCCTTTTTGGAGAGAGATGCTCAGGACATGTGACGTTGGGGAAAGCAGCAATGTTGTGGGGTTGTAGTAGGGGGGTACCCTTGATATTATTTATTATATTATAAATTATTTTTTGCGTTACACGGTTATAGTACCCATGGTGAGGTTGGGAACTTAATATATATGTTTAGGTGACGAGTTAGTTTCACATGTTGTTCACTGTGATTTGGCATGATTTCTTTACTTTTGCAAGAGAGGCATCGGGGAGGAACATACTGAGTATACTATTATACTCACCCTATGTTTATATAAACTGTTTTTCAGGTCACTTGTAGAAGGATTGAGATCAAGCTGGTTTCTAGTAGCTTGGGGTTGCAAGAGCTGTTCGGGCATGTTATTGCTGTTGTTTGTACTTTTTTTTGGGTACTTCCAGTTATTTCCTTCCACTTGTAGTCAATTATCATGAAATTTTATATATGCACTTAGGTTTCATTTATATTTTATTTCTTATTTATATTATAAAGTTTTTGATATTATATCTCTCTTTCTCATGTGTTCTCATAGAGGGTAATGCCATTATTTTATGTGTTTACTTTACCCTCGGTGCTAGTCGCCAACCTGAGACCTACTAGAGGTGGGACTCGGGGGTCATTATCTCCCTTCTCACAATGCCAGTCTAGGAGGGGTACACTTTGTGGGAAGGGGGTTGTGACATTATGTTTAATTAAATTATTTTTTTGAAGTAATCATAATTTTATGACTTTGAAATAAAAAAATACCAAATAGTGTAAAAATTGACATAAATTTGTTTTACCAAAAAATACTATCTTATTATTTGATATAATATTCCTAAAAATCCTAGGTTTTTCCAAAAGTCATAGATAAGGATATATATATTAATAATCAACCCCTTGTGTTTCTCATGGTTTTTTATAGAATGTTTGTAAACCATTTATTATAATAATACAAGAATACATTGTAATATTTAAACTATTTATGTAAGAATTAAATCTAAAAGATAAGGTTAACATGGGGAATAAAACTTTCTAAAATCTATTGGTTGAGATGTTTTCGACCCATCCCCACCTTAGCCTCTATATAAATCATTTTTAGCCCTTATAAACTGAATATGATTGTATAATTAAATAATATTTCATGATTTTTCTAAAGTGACCCTCATCTCTTTTATAAAAGGGTACATCCCATTCTCTTAAAATCATACATCCAAAGCCATTTTTATCTTCCAAACCCTGATCAAATATCCTCCCATCTACACTCACTTATACCTAGAGTCCAAAATTTTATTATAAATCAAACATAAGGAGACCTTTTGATCAACTCAAAAGAAAACACATGAATAATATGTAACAATTTCACCACCTCTTTCAATGTTCTTTTCGTCTTCCACTTCCTATTTCATTGTTTTTTCCATACCAAAATAATAACTCTAGTAACTTATAAATACTGTGATGTTACTATAAATATGGTACAAACATATTCGTTACAATATCAATCCAATGAATGAAATGGCATCATACGTGCGTACGTATGACATACCGTCTCCACATCGTGGTTTGGTTTGCTATTCAAACACATCATTATTTGTATGGGTATAATAATGAGTATAAATGATATAAGTAGAAATTATAACAGTTTAATGATTCTATATATATGATATACCATATAATTATATATGATTTCACCATCAGTAGAATGATATTGTCGCTCGTGCGTACGTCTTGATTACCATCTCCACGAACGTGATGAAACTCATTCCCCGTCATAACCATTCAATAATAATATTTATTTTAAGATTAAAAATAACGTTTAAGAACTTAATATCATTCTGTATATGAATCTAAGACATCCTATACATAAACAAAATGTCTTATGTACCATGCATATAAGGGAAAACAAATCAGTTATCACCCGAAACAATCATACTTCTAACATATTATTATCAATGAAATTTTAGAAGATCATATATGATATCATATTTATATATTTGGATCATGTATAATTTAATAAAAATTATTTTAATATTATATAGATGTTTAACATACCATTTATCAAGGAAATGTACAAGGTAATTTTTAATTCTACAATCTCTTCATTTTCCACGGTTTCTTATACGTGAGTATCTAATGGGACCTCTTTTTCATCAACAAATGTGTTTCTTAATAATTTACTTAAAAAACTTTTACAATTTTCTGGACAATGGGTTAAAGTCATTTATACAGTTTTTGACTTTTTATAAGATGTTTATAAAGGAAAATTTCCATCTTTTTCCAAACATGGCCATTTACGATCTTTTCGACAAAATTATGCGAAGAATGTTTTTTAACTTATAGGGCGGGTGCAACTATTTTCTGCAATTATAACACCGTCAAAGTTTCTCTTACAATTTTATAAGAATATTTTCAATGTAAATGTTTTAATTTATAATTATTTTACATTTAAATGATTTCAAAATAGAAATAGATATTTCTTTAAAATAGTTTTCATTTCATCTATGTTAACATCCATTGATGGTTTTTAAACATGTTTAAAGTTGATTTATTATTATAGAAATCTTCTATATTGTTTTGAAGTTTTTTTTCATTTGTTTGACTAGGGATGTATTACTTATATACCATTAAAGTTTTATAGATAAATTATTGACATTTTGTATGCTTGTTTTAATAAAAATGTATTTTTATGTTTAAGCCTTTCATATGAATAATTCATTGGACATAGTAAGTGATAGGTGGAGCCTGATATAGAACCTCAATGGATCAGTAGGTCTCATAGGACAAACTAGAGTATTGGAACAAGGACTTGACCAAATCATATTTGTAGTCATGGAATGAGGCCTTGACTATGTGGTTATGAAATCTGGAATTATTGATTACATCATTATGAAATTGGCTGTTGATATTGCATGTTATTATTCGACTAGTAGAATATCCATGAGAATTAGTAAATGGAATTATTCGACTTACATTTTACATATTATTTTCATGTTTATATTTAAAATCCTTGTGTTTTAATCTTATAAATTAAAAAAAAATTATTCTTATTTATGAAAGGTTTTTCTATATTGATATCTTTTCTGACCATCTATGCTCACCCCTTCTAATTTTTTATTTGTTTCCAAGGATGTGAAGAAGTATTTTATGGTTGACCTGAAAAGATATGCTATGGAATAAATGTGTGTTCATAGGGGAAAAAATTTGTTGTTTTTATCTCATGAAGTAATGTAAAACTTATATTTGTATCTAGTAATTTCAAGGCTACTGAATTGATTAATAATTATTGACTTGATCTCTCCGAATCATGCCAATGTTATGTTATAATGCACCAAATCTGGGTAACTAGGGTCAGGGCATTACAGTTGGTATCAGAGGAAGTTTAGTAAAAACCATGGAAGCTAGATTTATAAAAACTCGGATTAGAAAACATTACCATGAGATAGAATTTGAGTATTAGTATATAAGAACATCCTAGAATTTTGGTAATGTAGATATTTTGTGAGTTTTTCATTAAAAAGATCCCTATCTGGATATGAGCTGGTAGAGGCGGCTCTAGAAAAAATTTACCGAAGAGTGAAAAATCTAACAAGGAGTTATGGTCTTGACCTAGGGTATCCTAGTACCTAATAATGGGCCTTGATTCACTCTTGGTTATGAAACTCCTTGGGGATATACTTAGGATAATTTAAATATTCATTACAAACAATTATAAAGAATCTATGTGAATATACCTCTTCAAAGAAAATATTTTTACCATTATGGATTATATCCATAAACCGTTAAATTCATGTTTAGTGTATTACATGTTTGGAATTATGTATTTTGATTCATACACTAATCTAGTGTATACCATTGTTTTGAAATGGAACCTAGTGGAAGGAATGGAAACTGTATCTACACATGTAATTCATGTAGGTATTTCCCTCTTACTAAAGAAAATTATAGTAGAATTGGTGATGCAACTATTTCTGATCAGCTTATCACCATACTGGGAAAAATTATTTAGGTTATTTATAATAACCTTAACCATATGAAGCACCTTCAACCACAATTCAAAGGATCAATGTTAGACTACTTCATGAGGAAATGACTAGAAACATTCAATGGGACTGAAAATCTATTTGTAGCTGATGAATCGATATGTTCCTTGGAGAAAATATTTCATACCTTGGGGAGTAACAAAATTGAAAAAGTTGTGATGGCATTTTAGCACCTCAGGGGATAGGAAGATCAATGGTGGTCATTAATTCAAAACACAAAACAAGATGAATAAGTATAAAATATGGAATGGAGAATGTTTAATGAGATTTTCGTAGAAAAATACATTCCTGGTAACCATCGTCCATATACGGAAGGAAAAATTCTACGTATAAGGAAATAGGAGGATGATAATTTTTCAAAGTATGAGGTCTACATTACAAGGTTATAAATGAATGTATCAAATTATATATGTAAACTAATGAGAAATATTGATCAATTTTTCAATGGTTTAAATCCATTTCTCTATTAAGAATTATTCTCACAATCCTTCTCATCATACGAAGATATTGTCTCAAATGATATCAAGATAGAAAATTATTCCTCTATGTCATACAACATTAAATAATAGAAAGAGAAGAAGAGACTTGATGAACATTCTATAAATAATAATAAGGGGAAGAAGGTAAAAGTTGAATATCCATCCCATGGTAAATGTGTTATGAAACACCCAAATACATTCCTAAAGGGAATACGAGTTTGTAACAAGTGTGGTGAAAAAGGACACCCTAATCATGATTGTAATGGAAAGAAAGTGGATGAAAATGTCAAATTCTACAATTTTAGAGAAAATGGGCATTATGAAAATGAATGTCCTATGCGCCAAGGAAACATACCTTAGAAAAGGCTAAGGCTACAAGGCTAAGCATATATGATCACTACTACTAAGGCTAATGATATTAAATAATTGGTGTCATGTGATTTAATGGTTTCCTCGTGTTTTTCAACTTCATTATTTGATTCTGGATCATCACATTGATTCATATCTTCCTAGTTTTCTACGAAAATTATATATTTAAAATTAGATTTAATAAGGGAGTTGTTAGTCAGAAATCTTAAGGGAAGTATCATTGCAAAATTTTTTGGTGAATCAGTCCCCATTAGGGCATATAAATATTCTCTAACTGTTGATATCATCGCAAACACATGATTTAATTTGATATAATCCTAAGTGTTTATTGGCATTCATACAATGATTCAAAAATCTATTTTAAGAAGAAAAAGGTTTCAATTTAAAAAGATTTTAAGGAGAACCTTATCTTTAGAGAAGAAACATCACCACCTGAATCTTATATAGATCCACCCCCAGTAGCTCTACTAAATTCAATTATTGGGGAGGAAGTGAATTAAATAACTATCGGTGAAAAAAATAATTTTAAAAATAGTGTGCATACCTATTGAATGAGAATATATTGAAGTGTTTGAAATATATTTATCTACACATCCTAAAGAAAGAATAATTGAGTTTCCGTTGATTTAATTCCCGGTTTTAGGCCCATATCAAATACCCATTATAGAATAGAAACTATGGAATTAATGTAAATGAAGAAAAAACCACAGGAATTGAGTAATAAAGGATTTATTCAACCCTGTTTTTCCTCATGGGGAGCCCCTGTTATTGATGTAAAGAATAAAGAAGGTTTTATATGGTTGTGTATTGGCAGCATGGAGATCAATGCTATAATAATAAATAACAGGTATCCCCTACCTAACATTTATGATTTATTCGACCAACTTCATGGATCACAATATTTTTCAAAGAATGACCTTCGATCTCGATATCATCAGTTGTGTGTGATGAAAAAAGGCATTCTAAAAATAGCATTTCGAACTAGGTATATGCATTACGAGTTTACAGTAATGCCTTTTGGACTGACTAATGAACCTTTTTTTCATCGACATAATTAATAGCATTTGCAAGGAATACCTTAATGACTTTGTAGTAGTATTTATTGATGATATCATAATAAACTAAAAAAGTTACAATGATCTCGAAAATCACTTGCGCACTATTGTTAAAACCCTCAGAAGAAAGGAATGGTATCGGAACTTTAGCATGTGTGAATTATGGATTCAGGAAATTTATTTTCTTGCACATACTGTCTCTATGGATGGAATCACTGTTAATACGTCTAAGACAAGATTAATACAAGAATGGCCAGCACCGATGAGTATAACTGAGGTATGTAGTTTTACAGGATTAGTAGGTTATTATGGGCTTTTCATCCAGAATTTTGCCCGATCGGATAACCCACTGACAAAGCCAATATGTAAAGAGATTAAATTTTTTTAGAAAAAACATTGTGATGAATGTTTTGAAGATCTAAATTGAATATTAATAAATGCGCCTATCATTACACTACCATAGGGGAATGATACATTTGTTATTTATAGTGATGCTTCAAAGAAAGGTCTTGGTTGTGTCCTTAATACCACAAAACTGGGCTAGGCCAGTGCCTACCTTTATCAGTGCTAACGAAAAATTTCTGATAAAGGGGGAAATTTTATCAGTTCTTAAAAAAGAACTGATAATGGTACCCCCTTTAACAGCACTTTTTTTAGCACTGTTAAAGGGTACCCTTTATCAGCACTTTTTATTAGCACTAATAAAGGGTCAACTTCCAAAATATAAAAATTCATTTATAAAAATATATTAATATATAATTATAAATATATATTTTTATTGATGTAAATATAAAATAAATTTTATAAAGATAATTTTAAATATATTGTAGATAATTATAAATATACAGTTACCCTTAATATATAAGATATTTAGTGAAAATGGCTTATAAATAAAATTTAAAAATGTTTTTAATAAATAATTTTCTAATTATTATAGAGTTATAGTCATTTAATAACAGTTTGAAGATTGAAAAATAAAAAATTAAAAAAGATCCAAAATATGGTGAAAACATAACTCAAAATTCAAACGACCATAACATTTGATCCTGTTGTCCGTTTGAGCTCTACAAAATATAAAATCGAATCCTACAGTGAGCTCTACGCACAATTAGTTGAGGCAAAGCCTCTGACACCTTTTTTGAGGCCATAAAAATAGTATAAGGCCTCCAAAACAGAGTTTTTATTTGGGATACCACGATTTTTAACATTTTGTGGATTTTCAGCCTCGTTTAAGAGGGTATTATTGGCATTTATTGGTGGGGACTGAATTTATTTGATGGTATTACATTCATATTGATATTATTTCTTTGAAATTTTGTCTTTTTTATAATTCACTTCTATTTATAATCAAATATATATAAATATTTACATATTTTTTACATATTCACACATAAAAATTTAGTTATAAATATAAAAAATAAAATATATTTACATATAAAATATATTAACTTTATCTAAATAATAACTAATATCAATTTTATTAAAAATACAAATAGATAAACATTTACATACCTATATATTAATCTAACTATATATATATATATTAATATAACTACAATTATATTGATATAACATTAAATATATATATTAATATCACTATAAATATATATATTATTATAAATATATATTACTGTATGAATAAATATAACTAAATATATATATATATATATATATCCTAAAATGGAAAACAAATCAAAATAGAGGAGTGGTAAGGGCTTAGGTGCGCAGGGGGGAGGTCTCGAGTTCAAAACCTGGTGGAGGCATGGGCGTGTTCATGGTGGTGGATTTAGTGGGATAATACTGATAAAGGGTGGTGGGGGTGCATGCGGTGACACTTGAATGGCTAAGAAGCATTGTTTAAAGGGGGTGGGGGGGGGCTCAAGAGCTATAAAATCACCCCTATTGGCAGGATATTTTTTAATTTTTTTAATTTTTTTTAATTTTTTAAATTTTTTTATAGTTTTATCAGTGCTAAAAAATCACTGATAAAAGGTTTCTTTTTTAAGCACTATAAAGCAAGCGCTGATAAAGTACCCTTTTATCAGTACTTCTTTTTAACGCTGATAAAAGGCCCCTTTTACCAATTATTTTTTTAGTGCTGATAAAAGGGGTCTTTATCAGCCCTTTTTGGAGTGAAAATAAAGTGGACCACCCTACCTTATCCGGCTTTAATACCACTTTTCTAGCAATGTTAATGGCCATTTTTATCTCTGATTAAAGGCATATTTGTAGTAGTGTCGTATGTATAATGATAGAGTTAATTCTTATGAATCATGAAAGCTACAAATTCATTAACAAATCAATCCTACACATGATCTTGAGTTAGCATCTATAATCTGGTCATTGATGATTGGGAGACACTATTTCTATGGTAAAAATTGTGAGATATATTATGATCACATGCAGTTGATGTATATTTTCTCATAGAAGGAACTCAACATGAGGAAAAGATGATGGATTAAACTACTCAAAGATTATGATTGCACTATAATATATAACATGGGGAAGGAAAATAAGGTGGAAGATGATTTGAGTAGAAAGGATCTTGGTGTTTTGTACAAGATGACAGTTGAATGAGATCATATGTTTATTAATATAGTAAAGATGGATATGTGAATAATCATAGAAGGTGATAAATCAATACATTTTCAAATGATATCTAATCCAACATTAGTAGATATGAGATAAACTTCTCAAACTGACGATGAGGAGTTTTAAAAGAAAATTAAAGCTTTGTATGAGGGGAGTTTGATTGACATCGTATATGAAGATGAGATTCTGAAATTAGGGAAGTTAATTTGTGTTCATGACAAACCTGATCTAAAAATGTAATTTTTTTATGATGCTCATAGATCTAATTTCTCTATACACCCTGGTAGCACTAAGATGTATATAGATTTGATGGATCTTTTTTTTGGACAACATGAAGAGATAGATTGCAGATTATGTATTAAGATGTATGGGTTTTCAATAAGTGAATACTAGAAGACAACATCATAGAGGTGTCATGTAGCCTTTTCCCATACCTGAGTGGAAATGGGATGATATTATGATGAACATTGTCATGGGGCTACCAAAGACTTCTAGAAGGAATGTTGCAATATGGGCCATTTTTGATCTTCTTACCAAGTTATCACATTGACTTGATATAAGAGAGGATTTACCATTTGAACATTTATCAAGACTATATATTAATGAATTTGTAAGACTTCATGGTGTACCCCTATTGATTTTTTTTTATCGTGATCCCCATTTTACTTCACGATTCTGGAAAAGTCTTCAAAAGTCCTTGGATATTGAACTTCATTTGAGCCCTTCCACCCACACTCAAACTGATGGACAATCAGAATGGACTATTCACACCTTGGAAGAAATGTTAAAGTATTTCATAGTAGACATTAAATGTATTTGTGATCAACATTTACCTCTAGTAGAATTTTCCTATAATAATATCTTCCATTAAATTATTCATATGGAATCATATAATGAATTATTTGGATAGAGATTTCACACACCAACTTGATGGGATGATTTTCGTGAAAGAAAATTTGTTGTCCTAGAACGTCTTGAGGAAATAATAAGAATCTGAATGTTATCCAAACCCACATCAAAGCAGTACAACGTAGGAAAAAGAACTTTTCTGATAACCAAAAAATTATTTGGAATTTCAAGTAGGAGATCATGTTTTATTGAAGCTATCTACACGGACGGTTGTCATTCAATTTGGTAATAAGGGAAAATTGAGTCATAGGTATATTAGACTTTTGAAAATTCTAGAATGAAATAGAGTTGTAGCATATCGTTATGAAATGCCGCCAAGTCTCTCTAATGTTAATGATGTGTTCCACGTATCACTGTTAAGAAAATACATGCCTGACCCAAAGCATGTACTCACCTATGAAGAGATAGAACTAGAACCCAACCTATCTTATTACGAAGAGCCTATTATTTTTCTTGATACCAAAGAACAAGTGTTGAGAAACTAGATGACTCATATGGTGAATTTATAAGGAGAACATATAATATGGAAGAGGTAATGTGGGAACCCGAGGAACTTTTGATGATGAACCACACGAATCTTTTTCTACAGTAATATTCAAGAAATATTGAGGAAAAAATTATTTGAAGTAGGGGAGAATGTAATACCCCATGCATCCATGGTATGCTTCTCTTTGAATAATACAACAGATTTCCTTATACGAAACATTGAGTTCTAACACACCTTGACCAACTAAACTAGCCATTATGAATAGTAATACCCACTTCTGAAATTTTATAAATTTTATTTTTCAAAATGGACCTCATTTTTGGATTCGGAATATCAAAATTAACTTATGGTGATTTATTTTATTTTTATGAAAACGTTCATTTTTTTGTGAATAGTTAAAACACAACGTTATTGTTTGAATCTTAATTTTTATTTAAATAATATGTTATTTTATATAAAATACTATTATGTAAAAATAGATACATAATATGTATATATGTTTAATGTAATTCATTTGAGTCATTTTATAATAATATTAGATATATAAAATTTTGTTGAACTTTTTACCTTCTTTTACCCACCATCTATGCATGATAGAAAATTTTCATAAAATGTAATTTTACCACTTCTATGAATTAAATTTCAAAAATCCTAGAGAATCAGTTAACATCATCAAGTAAAATGTGGTTCAATAAGATAAAAATATATTTTCAAGAATAGTAACTTTTGAATTTTATTTACCACAGTTAAAAGTAAGTAGGTTAATTAAGGATAAAAAGGATATTATGATTACCCTAACGCCTGCCATAATTATATTGGATAAGTGTATTTCAAATGAATCTACCATTAGGAATAAAATATTATCCTTTAATTCCACTTGGATTAGATTAGGACATTTATTATTTTTTTAGTTAAAGAATAGTTAAAAGTGTTAAATTCAATGTCTAATAATAAAACCATTTAAAATATAGGTTTATACATAAGATAAATTCAAATATAAATTTTAATTATAAATCTAAAAAATATTTCTTGCATAATTTTATTTTAAAAATGATTTTAGACATTAAATAATTATATTTATTTATGTCAAAATGATGATGCAGTAATTACCTTATTAATTAATGATTAAAATAATTTATATTATAAATATCAAAATAAATGTAACTTGAATATTTTTATGCATTATAATAATTTAATATATTAATATTACATGTTAGAGTTCATTAAATGAATTTTGATCTAATTAATCATGTTTTTTTGTCTTCACAAAAAAATATCAAATAGTCTCAAAATTGACATATATGAGTTTTTAAAACAAATACTATATTATTAATAGTTATAATATTTCTAAAAATATATTGTTCGTACAAATGACTTATATAATATTAGATATATATAAATTAACCACTTGGGTTGATCTTTTCTTTTTATAGTATATTAATTAACCATTTATTATAATAACACAGAAATGCATGGTAAAAGTTAAACTATTTAAGAAAGAGTTAAATCTAAAAGATAAGGTTAATATGGTAACAAAAACCTATCTAAAACCTGTTGGTTGAGAGTTTTTAGACCAATACCCATTATATCCACAAAATAAATCATTTTAAAGCAATTATAAACTGAATATGATTGTATAATAAAATAATATTTCATGCTTTTCCTAAAGTGACCATCATCTCTCTTATAAAAGGGTACCTACCCTTCTATCAAAATCACTCCTCCAAAGCCATTTGGCTCATCCAAACCCTACTAAAATATCCTCCCGGATACCCAAATATATACTTATAGGCCTTTACTTTACTATAAATCCAACATGAGGAGCCCTTTTGATCAACTAAAAAGGAAACACTCGAAGAAGAGGTATTAATTTCGTCACATCTTTCAAAGTTCTTTTCTTCTTCCAATTATTCTTTATTTGTTGTTTCCATTACAAAATAATAAAACAAGTACCATATATATACTATAATGTTATTATAAATATTTTAAAACCATATTCATTCTTCTATTCATCCTATGAATGAAAAGTCACCATATGTGTGTATGATGACTTATCATCTCCACATCGTGGGGTAGTTTGTCATTCAAACACTTTATTATTTAAAAGGATATAATAATGAGTATAACTTATATGTAAATAATAAGTATAACATGTTAATTATTCTATAAATATGATATAACTTCAAATTAAAAACTATTTCAACATCAATATAATGATATTGTTGCTCGTGTGTATGTAAGGATTACCATCTCCACTAACGTGATGAAATTCATTCCCCATAAAAACCATTCAAGAAGTATTTTAAATTTATGATTAAAAATAATTATTAAAAATTAATATAATTCAGTATATTAATCAAATACATCCTATCCATAACAAACATGGCTTATGCATCCAGGCATATAAAGGAAATCGAATCAGTTAACACCTAAAACAATGATACTACTGAAATATTATTAACAAAGAAATTTTAGAAGATCATATATGATATCAAATTTATGTATTTGGTTCTTGTATAATTTAATAAAAATTATTTAACTATTATAAAGGATGTTAACATTCCCTCGATTAGGGAAAAGTACAAGGTAAGGGTTAATTCTACAATCTCTTTATTATCTGAGGTTGTTTATATGTAAGTATCTACTGGGAACACTTTATCATCCACATCTATGTTTCTTAAAAAAGTATTTCAAAATATTTTTAATATTTCATAGACTATGGATTAAAGTCACTTATACCTATGTTTTACTTTTTATAAGTTTTTTTAAAAGGAAACATTATGTCTTTTTCCAAAGAAGGCCCTTTATGACATTTTCAACAAAATAATGGAAAGAATGTTTTTTAACATATATGGTGGGTGTGGCTATTTTCTTGTATTATAACACCTTTGAAGCATAACATAAAATATTATAATAATACTTTCAAAATAATTGTTTTCTTTTTCAATTATGTGAATTTTATATGATTTCAAAATAGAAAGTTGTATTTCTTTCAAATGGTTTTCATTTCATCTATGCCAACATCCTTTTATGGATTTTAAGCATGATTGAAGTTAATTTATTATGACAAAAATAACCCATATTGTATATAATGTTTTGTGATATGTTTTACTATGGATGTTTTATTTTAATACCATTGAAGGTTTATGGAAAAAGTATTGACATTCTATATTCTAGTTTTAATACGAATGATTACATTTTGTTTAAACCTTTTCATATGTAGAATTAATTGGACTTAGTAAGTGAAGGGTGAAGCCCAATATAGCTCCTCAATTCATCAGTAGGTCTCATGAGTTAAACTAGTGTCTTGGAACAAGGCCATGAAAAAATATTATTTGTAGTCTTGGAAAGAGTCCTTGAATATTTGGTAATGATGTTGGGTGTTATGCATTCCATCATTATTAAATTGGCTATTGAGATTACATGTGATTATTCAACTAGAAGAATATCCATGTGAATATGAAAATATAATTATTTGATTTAATTTTCCATATTATGCTCAAGTTTATGTTTAAAAGTGTTATTTCTTAGTTTTATAAATTGGATTAAATTTTTTTCTCATTTATGAAAGAATATAGTATATTTTTATACTTATTAAGGAATTGATCTAACCCCTTTATATGTTTTATTTTTTCTGGATGTGAAGTATTATTTTATTGTTGACTTACTGTGATAGGATAAGGGATATAATTGTTTTTAAAGGGGACAAAATGTTGTTATTGTTTTTATCTCATGATGTAATGTAAAACTTATGATTGTATATAGTAATTCCAAGGCTACTAAAATGATCAATCTCTCGAAACTTGATCCATTGTGATCATGTCAATGTTATGTAATAATGCACCGACTCTGGTTAACTAGGGTCAGGGCATTACAATATTATTATCTATTAAAGGATCAATTTTTTCTATCTAGAAACACCCATCATATAAAAATTTCAATGAAACAGAAGTAAATTAAATTGAGATTACACTTCAATATAGAACTCATAAATATATTGATTTAACCTATGAAATCTTAGTTAATAATTTCAATTAAAATGGGATCAATGACAATATATTTGAAAAATTATTATACTTCATAAAATAATCTAGTTTCATAACAATCTCCTTCATACATGATTAACCATTATAAAAGAATCATGTTACTTGATGATATCTTTGTAACATGGGTTACCCATGGATGAAAAATGTGTTCCATAAATATATCATGAAATCAAGAATAATCTATTCAGATTAAAAAAATCTGATGGTATCATTACAAAATATCACACTTCAATAAAAATGTTTAAACAATAATTGTTAACATTGATTAATATAAATAAAATTAAAATATGTCTAACATTTGTTGAGTAAAATAAACTTTTCTTTTTTAAAATTATTTTTATAAGTTAGAAATTCAAAATATATTTTGAAAATCCCATTCATTGAACAAAACCATTCAATAACAAAATAAAACTTCATCGAAAATAATATAAATGATGATATAAAATTATGATCGTGTCAAAATTGATAATTAATTGTATTATTTAAAAAAATTGATAATGGTAGCCAAAAGTTTCCCACATGTAAAATTTTATAAAATATCTATTTAAAAAATTATATGATATAGTAAAAGATAATGTAAAATGGATTTAGGAAATCATGTTTATTTATAAGATATTATTTTTTAAACTATTTTATAGAACATGTATTTTTAAGAAAATGATTCCCAATTTAAAAATTAAAAATACAAGATATTTATAACAAAATAAAATAAAATGATTGATGATTATTAAATAAATAAAATACAAAACTGTAAATAAAAAATTAAATGTCATTCATAACTAGAGGGGAGTAAAATATATGATGCTTTATTATATAATATAACATTACTTCTTCTAAATGAATCTTATAAATATATATTCCCAAAAGAAAGGATATTATAAAATAAAGAATTTTACACATCAGTGAATCTTTAATATTAAGGGCCATGATATAATAAAATTAAATGGAACTTTAAATAAAAATAACATAAGGAGATCCATGATATAACATTTCAAAAGAATAATATATTCACCTCATATAGAAGATATTTCCATTTCATAAAAATATTTCCAAAATGATTTTTTTATTATTAACCATTAAAAAGATTATATAACTGTATTGATTATTAATAAAAAGAAGGATTATGTGTAATTTTTAAAAATAAATAAGAGATATGGAAATAATAAAAAATTTAATGATTAATTCACACATAATCATATATTAATCAATTTAATTAATTGTTTTTAAAAACAAATTTAGGAAATCGATTTGAGACAATCCATGCAACATGGTGAAATTAAATTCAAATAATTAGATAATTTAATAAAATATGAAAAAAAAATTATGTGTGAAGGATTCATCATATTAATTTTAAATTGTGTCTTATATAAACAACAAAATAAATATTTTTGTTCAATTTTTAATATGTATCACAAATATAAAATGTGAGAGGAGAAAAACCCTTACATCAGGTCCTGATATTCCATATTTGTCTTTAATATCATGTATATTAAGAGTACATAAATTATTTAATTTCAAAATAAATTTTTAATGGTTTCAAAACAAATTACTAAATAATTAATTTTATAAATTTTTCTGTGTCCTATTCCTATCCATAATTAGTTATGTCCACATCTGATTTTTTGAGAACGTTTGAGTCATTATTTTAGAATTACATATGTGTGTTGAAGGTTGTAAAAAATGACATTGTTTAAAAATCCACATATTAATAATAATGAAATGATTATCATAATTATTAAAAAATTATAAATTTAAACACAATGATTAATGATGCTTTTTAAAATTGAACTATGATATGATCATGGACATGGTAGGTCATATGTACGCATGATTAAAACATCCTTTTTTCTATGATCATTAAAGAACGAAAAAAGTAATATATTGTATTTATAGAGAGATAAAAATATAATAAATAAAAATTTATTAATTAAAATAGACATAAATATAAATCATTTGTTTTTTGTGGTGATGAAAAAAGAGTTACATCGCTCCCGGGAGATGGTAGTCCACACCTACACACAATCAACATTATCATTTATTTGTGTAAGAAGTAAAATGATATAATATCCTTTAAAAATGGTTGATATATAATTAATATCTTAATTTTGTAATTATTTAAAATATTATCATTCCCATTATCTTTAATACATTCCATATAAATAATTAGTGAAAAATTAATCGCATTGCTCTGTGAGGAGAAAGTCCTCTATACCCAGGAGTGATATTATCGTATCCACTATAGAATGGAAAGTAAGAAATTTTATGTGAGATAATAACTAAATATGAATATATATATATATATATAATATAATATATATGCCATAATTCCATAATTATAAAAATTCTTCAGAGATGATGATGGAAAATGAATGACGTAGATTCATGAGTCTGTATTCCTCAATACAACTGAATGATGATATCATATCCTATTTGATGGAAGAGGGTATAGATTTTGGATATTTAGTTATCAAAATAAAATATTTATTTTTTAGATAATTTTTTTATATAAGAATAATTCAATGATATTTTATTTAGGTGGAATAAGAAATAAAAAAATATCACTCGCTTATATACAATACCACTTATTTTGAAAAAGACGTTAGATGATAACCAAAATCCTATATGGGAATTTTTTTACGATAAAAATAATTAATATGATATTTGGATAGTGAAGTATGAAATAAAATGGGTTTTCATTGGTGGATCCTGAGGGGTTTAAAGGTGTGATGTGTATGAAAAAGGGGTGTATTTTGGATGGGAGGTTTCGGGAACTGAGTAATATTTGAAAACAAAATGGTAAACCCTTGTTTTTCACATGCCACAGGGATAAAAATAGACCGTTAGGGAACCATATAAATTATATTCCCTATATATTTTCATAAAATTTATTTTAAACAATTAATTAGTCCATTTTGACATTTATATTTTAATTTTAAGACATTATAAACATGTTTTCACGATAATGGTGAGAATTAATTATTATTTTTTTCACTATTCATTTTGGTACAATATTATGTTGATTGTATTATATAATATAATATATGATTATTCCAAATGATCTAAAAATTTTTACAAATTCAATTCAAATTATTTTAAAATTTTAATTTAATATTAAACCCAAAGATGAAATGAATAAATAGGCTTTCAATAAGTGTTTTTTTATGAAAAACATTTTTTATATTAATTCTGTGACTTGATATAATTATGATATGAAAGTGAAATAATTTTTTATGATATAAAATATATTAATATAAATTATAAAATCTTTATTATTTAATATTTAAATAAAATTAAATTTTGATTCCTTGTGCACATTCATATGTTTATGAAAAAAACCATTTTTAAATAAAAAAGTAATCTTTTATAAAATACATATATAGATGATAAAAAAAATTATTGTATTAAATACAAATAAATATTACTTATGATACCTGAAATAATTTAAAAAATAGAATGGTACTTTTGATAATTTAAATTATTTAAGATAAATAACATTTTTATAAAAATTGGTATTTTTCACTACTTAGTGAAAAATAAATATATTATGAAAAAATAACACATTTAAAACCTATTTAAATTTTTATATTTGGCTACGAAAACATAATATAATTTTATAATTTTTTTTAAATCCCCAAAAATTATTTTTAAAAATTTATCAGAAAAAATAATTTTTTTTGGAAAAACTTATTTTTGAATTATAATGTTACATTTATAAAAAATGTTTGATTTTTTTAAGATGAATTTAAAAATAATTAACATTGATTTGTAAACTCAAATATATATATATATATATATATATATATATATCAAAAATTAGTTTATATTAGCCATACATGTGACTTTAATGTTTATGATATATTTGTGTCATATTTTGTGGTTCATTTAAGCTAAGTGTTGTCTGCTTAATACACTGTTAAACATGAAAGTATTATTTTAAATCTCAGGGTATAACATCTTACCCCATTTAATAATTTTCATCTATGAAATTTTGACTCATACTTGGTGATCAAATGTTTGAAATTGGAAAAAATACCTATTTTGGGAAAACACATTATAAAAATTCTTAATCAAACAATATCATGGTAAGTGATAAAAGGACATATGAGGGTCATCAATAAAAACACATACTTGGAATAAATATTGAATGAAATTTTTAGGATGTTTAAATTTAGACATATAATAGAGGAGTGATGTCCAAATAATAATGGATATTGTTAGAGATCACTGATCATAATAAAATTTAATTATTATGAGAAAGTCAAAAACCAAAAAACCATAAACTATAGTTGTGTGGAATTGGATATTGATATGATTTGTAATGATGGTAATAAGATACCTTTTTTCAGGTTCCTATCCCAATAGATAATCATGTTTAAACCATATAGACTAATGAAATGTGAAAATATACTTGGTAAGATGAAATTCATTCCAATTTTTAGAAAAATAAAATCTATTACTCTAAATGATGAGTATTAAAGCAGAATATTTCTTCCCAAAGAAGTAAAATTTTCATTAAAAGGTATACAAATCAATAAAATGTATAATCAAGATTTTCCAATTGTATGTAAAAATTTTCAAAAACCAAATTATTTATAATAGAGAAATGTAAATCAAAAAATTTTAAATCCTTTATATTGTAAAATAAAAAATTAATATCCAAAATTCAATAGTAATACCCATCATTTAAACAAAATAATTACACATATAAATGTCCCTATATCCCATATAAAATGAATTACCCTAACATTAATATGTTTTTACGATAAATAGTTATATAATATGTTTCATCTTAAAAGTCCAACAATAGAGTGAGTTACATCAGAAATGACATTAATCACCTAGATACTAAATCACTTTTGAATACCTTGGATATATATAAGATAAAAGTTGTTTTCACAAAATTTAGCTCAATATCAAATATTATATTAACACAAATGTTTATCAATACCTTAAAACATATAACATTTATATGTAATGGAATAATTCACAGTATGATGAATCATTATATATACTTTAACCAAATAAAACGTCTCCAAATATATCAACAATTACATGAATATATCACACTAAAAACCAATGGTGTTTAATACTAAAAAGTTTTGATCAACCATAATCTCATATAATAATGATGGTATCCAAAAATAGTAATATAACCTAATATCAAAATCCTGGTATTCAATGTTATCTAATCATTTTCATTGATTGAAATAAAAATTTCCATGAACCTGCAATCCCAGAATGAGTATTAAAAACACAGACATTAAATTTCTTGCATTGATACCAATTAATTTGGAAAAATTTCTATCGTCTAAAACATTATATATCACATGGAATTTAGGGATCACTTCTAATAACATGTCCGTTTCAGTTATATAGTTATTGGGAATATGAAAAAACACTTACATGAATAATAACCATGACTTTAAATGAGAATTTATCCCACATAACTCAGTTTCACATTATGTAATCATCAACATACATATAAATCCTATATATAAATAATTCATTCAACATCATAATTTATAACATTGGAAATATAAAACATAATAAGGGTGAGATCAAATTCTCAGTAAGGGTTAACAAATGAATTATTAATATAATATAATTAGTGTATATAACAATAGCATAATATTAAGATCACATAATCAAAATTCTTGAGCATAACATAAAAGTATTCATACCCCTCAACACAAAGATTATGAAAATTAAAATCCTAGAATAAGGTTTTACAATTGAGTGGGTAATTAAAATCTATATTCACGAGCTGTGTGAAATAAATCATTCTTTTGGATAAACTTATAACCATACCAAGAATAATGAAAAAATTGGTATCATAAAAAATATATTCATATAACCATTGAATAACCTATAATATTAGAATAAGAATACTAATAAATTTTATATAAATATACAGATAACATAATCATTAAATAATGAATAGAAGTTCTATCCACGTCTTCACATCGTATAATATTTAATTTTCTCACCTAGTTCCAATTGGATGCACCCATCATATATCAATGTCATGAAATAAAAAATAAATTTCATAGAGCATAAACTTAATTGAAAAACTAATAAATACAATCATTATTAAATTCATAACTTGATGAACTACTAGTAATAAAAAGAGATTAATGTTAACCACATTGAAAAATGATTAACCCGTGTAATAGAAACATGTTCTATAACAACCTCTTTGAATCATGATTGACATGTGTAACATAATCGTTTTCTACAATTATCTCATTGAAACACGATTAACCCACGGAAAAGATAATGGTTCATATCAATCTCTTTGATATAATAAGAAACCATAAAGAGAAATAATTTTGATGGTATCATTATAAAATATATACCCATTAGAGAAGAAGTAAAAACAAGGGTTGTTGATTTAATTTAATTGAAATAAAATTATAATATTATTAAAACAAATTGGAGGAAAAACACATATTCATTTTGAAAATCAATTATAGAAAACTAAAAATTCACTAAATATTGGTATTCAAATATTAATATAAAAATACCATATAAACCTGTAATATAAACTTCATAGAAAATAATGTACATGATAGTGGGAAAATAATTTCATGTCATAAGTGTTTAAAAAACATTACTTTCAATCCATTTTGAAAAGATTAGTCAAAAGTGACTCATTTGGGGGAAAACATTGAAATCAACTTTTATTATAATTTCAATTAAAGTAAATGATCATGTAAATTTTAATATTAGATCATTTATTTTTAAAAAAAAAATTTAAAAAATATTATAAAAACACATATATTAATGAGAATGAAACCTGATCAAAAATAAAAAATAAAACATTATTATCACTTGTGAACAAATTTCATGTTGTTTTATCAATTAATAAATAAGGAAATATATATTAAACATGTCAACCTTTATCATAATGACATGATAATAAATGATATAGGGTTCAAAAAAAGAATTTATGTAACACCTCGAGATTTTATGAGATTGATTCTATAAATTTATAATATGTCTTGTGTTTTACAATACGCCAATATTTTCTTGCTCTATATGTAAGACCATATTAGCATGCAATATATGCAACACTATTCATGGTTTGTGTTGCAAAAAATTCCATGTTATTTTGATAGCATTTATTTCACATAACACTGAGAATAGATTTTGTTCCATATATAAATAAAATATATTTTCATTATGTTATACACAACACCAATGGAAGCTTTCACTACAAGAAACATTGGCAAGGCTTGCGTTACATGCAAGAGAGACCTTCCTCGATAACTTGTGTTGTACGCAATATGGAATTTTAATAAACAATGATATACTATTAATTATTATTATTTAATGGGATATAAAGTAATGATTATTAATTGTATTAAACTAATTTTGATTTCATTATCAATGGAATTCATCTTACACATTTTCTAGAATACATTTTTAGAAAAAATAATAATTTTTTGGATATAAGAGATATTTTTAAAAAATGTAGTTTTACCTCCTTTTGTTGGCACACCAATTTACAATCTAGTTTTTGACATGTTTATAAGTTCAATTTTATGTATTAAACTTCTAATTTGGATTAACTAAATATAAATTTACTTAGGGTAAATTTTTGAAATTTTTTCTGATAACTTTAATATTTTGATGAATAATAAAATACACTAAATTTTAATTAAAAACAACTTTTTTCATCGTTATAATTTATATTGTTAAATTTTAATATTTATTAGTTTTATAGTATTAATAGAACATATTTTTATCATTTAATATAATTTATGTCATTACCATTAATTTTCCATTGAATTCATCACTAAAAACATTTCAATCTTTTGAAATGTTTTAACTTTTAAAACCCATTTTCTCATTTCACATACAAAATTTATTTTAAATTAATTACAACAACTTCCATGTTTTGAAAATGGAAAAATGGATTCCTTATTTTGAATCAGTATTTCAATATTATGTAAATATGAAACTTATATTTTTGGGCATTATTAATAGCGACTTCGGTAAATTTTATTAACCACATTTAGAGGTAAATTACCTAATTAAGGCTAAAAATATTATTATAAATTTACCCTACCCATTTTATTAAATTAATTTTATTATTATATCTCTCCATAAAACATACTTTGGTTGAAATGGTATCTATTGTAACCAACATGGATGTGATTAAGAATTCTATTTTTTTTATTTAACTAAAATTGAAATATATCTCACTCAAACTTGAATAATTAAATTATGTTTAATATTAGGTTATACAGAATATAAATTCAATTATAAATAATAATAATAAAGCTGAAATAGTTTTAATTATTATGATAATTTATTTTTAATTATTATAAAATATATAGTTACCTTAATCTCTTATACATTAATGATGGACAAATTATTTATTTTGTGAAAAATCAATAATATAGTTTTTATTAATGTAATAATACCAATCAAAAGACCCAAATTCTTGACCAAACATTATTGGTTGATTTTATCCAAACCATAATCATCCATGTGTCTAATAGGTGACCATTATGAGCCTTATAAAATATATTATGACACATATATTATATTAATTTTAATGATCTCAAAGTTGACACCTACATAATTTAATAAATATAACATTTTAAATTTTTGGTTCTGCAGAAGATAATTTATAATGAAACTATTATTATGAAACATATTAGATTTATATTCATCATAGTATTTTATTTTTTTAATGAATAAATAAGTTTATTAAATAATTAATAAAAATATTGTAGTAATTATTTTATTAAGAGAAATATCAAATAAATGGTTTTAAAAAGACTAATATAAATATTATATAAACTAATTAATGTGCTCCACTAATTATTTAGATTAATATGAATTGTTGGAGAGAAATTAGATATATTTTTTTTGAATCTATCCTTGGTGTGGATTTTATTTAAATTCAAATAAATGAATAGTTTCAGAATTGATAGTATTTATATTTTATAAAAATAACATATTAATAAATTTTTTAAATATCAATTATTTTTTAAAAAAATTACAAATAAAAAACAATATGGTTTAAAATTTTATAACCTATTCAATTATGTACAGTCAATAACATATAATTAATTATTAATAACCATTAAAAATTCAGAATATTATTATCACAAAAACAATTAAATAGATTAAATGAGGATAAATTAAAATGATAAGGTTTAAAATAAAATGAAAAAATTCTAAATTTTATTGGTTGAGAAGATTACAAACCTATACCTTCTAATCTTCTATGTTGATTCATTATGGATGTTTATATGTAGTTTTTAATTTATTAGAACACAATATTTTTGAGGTTTCCAAAAGATCCCCTTTCCTCCCTTATAAAAGGGAACCTCCTCCCTCTCCTATTAACTCCATTTTGAGGATTCAAACTCAGCCAAAACCTATCCATCTTACTTATCCAAATCCCTTAAAAAATAATAGAGTTCCTAGTATTCTCTAAATACCATCATTAGTTCCCTAAGTGGTGGTTTATAAGAGGCACGTCGAAGAAGAGGTAATATCCTTTACTAATTCATTCAAAATATTTTCTTCTTCTACTTCCTCTGTATGAGTTGTTTAATTATTAAGTAACAACTCCAGTATCAATTTTGTACTTATATGTTTTTATGATTATTAAAAAACTATATATTCCATCTTCTATCCATCCTATGAAAAATTAAATCACAATGTGTGCGTACGTACGACCTACTATCTCCACATCGTGGTGTAATATATTTTTCATTGGCAACATACATGGATGTGTATAATGATGGAAGAAATAAATATATATAATTATGCTAAAATTATATTGATTTTAAAATATTATACACCATAAACTTCAACACAATTCCATAATCATGGTAATGATATCATCGCCCGTGCGTACGTACGATCTACTGTCTCCACGATGTGTCACAATACTTTCTACATGATCTTCATTGAAAATGATTATATAAATGAATTGAATGAATAAAAATGATATATATTATTCTAATACCATTATTTAAATGATAAAACTATAAAAAAAGAGTAATTATAATTTATTTGACAAAACATGTATAAGAATGTAAAACCGTTAACACCCAAAAAACGAGTAATAATGAAATGTTACTAATAAAAAAATAAGACTTTGACCATATATGA
Organism: Viscum album; assembly: GCA_963277665.1. Lineage (NCBI taxonomy): Eukaryota > Viridiplantae > Streptophyta > Magnoliopsida > Santalales > Viscaceae > Viscum > Viscum album. Next base: position 409,328,097 of record OY728157.1, read on the forward strand.
TATCATAAAAATTAATATTACTCTCAAATATTTCATTGAAATTATTTAAATCAAAGTACAGATGTTTCAGACATATAAAAAAGAAATCAGATCTATGGTATGGGATATCTATTCCCATCTCATTTTTATCCAAGATTGTTTATCTGTAAGTATTTACTCGGGTTACATTTATCGTCAATTTACATGTTTTCTAATTTTTGTTGATAAAATGTTTAATATTATTACATGTATGTTTAAATGTCATTTTTACCCTTTTTCTGACATTTATCACATGGTATGGACATAATCATTCTTTTTTTACAGTACGACGTACTTTATGACTTTTCTGGAAAAAGTACCAGGAGAATGATTTTTAACTTATACATAATGAATGAATTTTTACTCTTTCATAGAAAATTATTTATATGATTCATACTTTAATAATTTCTTGTTTATTTTCAATTAAATTATTTTCTTTTATAATTTGATGACATATTGGGAAAAGATATATTTTTGGAGAAGAATGTATATTTTTATAAAGAAATAAGTTAAAGTGTTTTATTAAAATTATTTTCCATTTAGGATGATACGTAGATATGTTTCTATCTCTGTTATTACTTTTATTTGATTATGTTTTTATATAATTAATTCTATTAATTCCTTTTATCTTATAAAAATTAAGTTATGATGGGATGATATTTAAGAATCTCATTTTATTACATTGTTAATGTTATGATGTATGATTTATGGTTTTTTGGAACACATAAGAATCGTTTCATTATATGATGGTTGGGACTTAAATCTCCTTATAATGCATTGGGTAATGATTTATATCTCATGAGATAGAAATTATTGGAACGAAAAGTGAATCTGGTTCAGTAATACAGGGCTTGATGGGTGTGAAAACCCGGTTCAGTAATGAACATTGTCTACTATGAGGGTCTTAGAAACAATCACTAGTGCAGAAAATGTTTTATACGTCGGTTATTTTTCATTTTTTACGTCTGTTTCTAGCCGAAGTTAATACGTGAGACATTATAAATAAGGTTTTTGACGTCGGTTTTTTAAAAACCGACCTCAAAAACATAAAATCGCGATCTTTATCATGTCCGTTCTAAAATAACTGACGTGATAATGAAAATGGGAAGGGTTTATCACGTCGGTTATTTAACAACCGACGTGATAAAAGGCCTAGAAAATGGTTTATCACGTCGGTTCTTTAACAACCGACGTGATAAAAGGCATGGAAAATGTTTTATGATGTCGGTTCTTAAACAACCGACCTGATAAGCAGGGGTGAGGGGGGTTTATCACGTCGATTCATATAGAACCGACGTGATAAACTGGGGTGAGGGGGGTTTATCACGTCGGTTCTAAAAGAACTGACGTGATAAACCGGGGTGACTGTGGTTTATCACATCGGTTCTAAAAGAACCGACGTGATAAACTGGGGTGACTGTGGTTTATCACGTCGGTTCTTATAAAACCGACGTGAAAACCCGGGGGAGGGGGGTTTATCACATTGGTTATTGAATATCCGACGTGAAAAACCATTGTCCAGGCCGGTTTATCACGTCGGTTATTGAATAACCAACGTGATAAACGATTGTCCAGGCCATTTATCACGTCGGTTATTCAATAACCGACTTGATAAACCATTCTCCAGTCCTTTTATAATGGCATTTAATAAATAAAAAACGTGATAAACCATTCTCCAGGCCTTTTATCACATCGATTAGTAAATAACCGACGTGATAAACCATTCTCCAGGCCTTTTATCACATCAGTTATTAAATAACCGACGTGATAAACTATTTTCTAGGCCTTTTATCACGTCGGTTATTAAATAACCGACGTCATAAACTATTTTCCATGCATTTTATCACGTCGGTTATTAAATAACCGACGTGATAAACCCATTTTTTTAAACAGAATGCAGTTATCTTCTATCCACCAGAATCAACCAGAAAACATATCAAGAAATCATACCACAAAAACATAAGTAGATCAAAATTAATCATGTACGTTGATAACATAAAAAAATTACCCCCTAGACAGCCCCCACCCTCATTTATACCCCATGGATAGCCCTCCCCCACCTTTTTGGAGCCCCCACCCTCATGTATACCCCCTGGACAGCCCTCCCTCACACCATTGGATAAAACTTACCCCCTAGACAGCCCCCGCCCTCATTTATACCCCGTGGACAGCCCTCCCCCACCCCGTTGGAGCCCTCCCCCTCATGTATACCCCCTGGACATCCCTCCCCCACACCATTGGATATAACATACCCCCTAGACAGCCCCCACCCTCATTTATACCACATGGACAGCCCTCCCCCACCCCGTTGGAGCCCACACCCTCATGTATACCCCCTGCACAGCCCTCCCTCACCCCATTGGAGCTCCCACCCTCATGTAGACCCCTTGGACAACCCTCGCCCACCCCATTAGAGCCCCCACCACACTCCCGGACTTCCCCCCGACCCCCGGACACCCCCAAACACCCCTCGACAACCCCCCACCCGCCTGAACTGCACCCCCTCACCCCCTCACCCCACTTGACAGCCCCCACCACACCCCTGGACAGCCCCAAATAGCCCCAAACACCCCTGGACAACCCCCCCCCCCCCCAAACCCTGGACAGTACTCCCACACCCCTGGACCGCCTTCCCACGCCCCTGGATATCCCTACCACCCCCAGGACTATCCCCCAACCCCACCGGACAGCCCTCCCAGACCGCTGGACACCCCACAACCCCACTGAACACACCCCCACACCCTTGGAACCCATCCCCCACAGACCAAAATCTATACCAGAAAAACCATCAAAAGTAGACCAAAACAAGATGTAGAGAAAAATTAAACATTCACTTATATAACATTCAAAACTTACACTGTCAACTTAAAAAAAACTAAATCCAACCTATACAACTACCAAATACACAATTAAAACGACAATACTCAAAATTACATTTTATATTACAAACAACTAAAATTAAATCAAACCTATAAAATAATTTGACCACTCCACTTATACATGTTTGATGTCTTCAGCAGTATAGGGTTGAGGGTCATCAAAAATCTACAAATGAAAAAGAAGATAGTTAACGTGTGTAATGAATAAATCAAATTTAAATATTATGGAATAGTTTAAGACGAAATCGTACCAGGTCAAAATTCACAATTCTCCCAGTTGTTATTATTTCATACATAAATCTTAACATATAATATCCGCATTCGATGACGCCGTGTTTTTCATGACAATTCTGTTTGAAAGAGTGTAAATTAAATATATTATTTTTCTGTAATAAATAAAAAAGTACAAATTATAAATGGAAATTTACCTTCGCATTTACATATTTGATCCTTGCATTTCTTTTCTTTGGGTTTTTTGATAGTAGACCCATGCACTGTTAGAAAATAATACGAATGGGGTAAATTTAAAATACATTATAATATATAAAACTATTGAGAAATTGAAACTTACTTTTCCAATATATTCTTAAAACTTTCCCGCACATCACCATGAACAGAGCATATCCAATAAAGAGCTTTCTCCCTTGGGAAAAAAATCCATAACATCCAATGATCACTGATAAAAGGGAATTTAATGTTAGTGGTTTTTTATGTTAAAAGATAATTAACTCTTTTTGAGAAATGTGTTTCATACCTCTCACAAAAAGGCATCATCCAACATTGTGTGATTATACTCTTTTGAAATCTTTCAGCAATATAAACCATTCTTTGTTCCTCATTCAATGCACATACTTCATGGGAAATCAATTGCGTGTCCATGAATCCATATACTTCTGTCAGCTCATTCCTCTCACAAATTTTATAAATATACCTAATAAAAAACATTCATAAGTATACATTTTTAATAAATATAACACAGGGAAAAGGTGTTAAGACTTACATTGAAAAAATTTGCACCACGTTGATTCCCAACTTATCTCCAGTAACAAACTCCATGATATCATATTTTGTAATCCCCACACTTATTTCACATCCACAAACATGAGATTCCATTGGAAACTCATAAAAACCCAACAACAAATGTGAATATCTTGACAATCTGTCAAGACCACTGGAATCTGTATCTGATGTCATAGCCTATTGTCTTTGTTATTGTATATACAGTATTTCATTACTTTTGAAGTATTCTTGTGAAAAAAATTGAAAAATATAGTAGTTTTAAAATGATAAAAACAACTTTAATAAAAAATAAAATAAAAGATATATCATTCATACCTCTATGGTAATGAGTCGAAGAAGTCTGGATGGCCAAACTAAAAAATTTCTGATACTCTGTCCAACTGTCGCCACCTCATCTGTAGGTATTAGTACCCTAGCTGATCTATCTATAATATCCTGTACAGTGACCCAATGATTCAATACCTCTAATTATTGATGATGAACTGTATCTCCTATACAATATACCAACCCATATGTTACTATATGATGTTGAGAATCATCAACATATAACTCGCAATATGTAGGAAGCTGCGACAGAGGTGTAGGATAAAAAATGGGGTCCTCAGGCTGAGGTGGGGGATTGGGAGCTACTGGCGGAGGTAGAGGATAAATAATGGGGTCTGCAGGGGTAGGTGGAGGAGTGGGAGCTGCAGTCTGAAATTGTCTTTGCATTTCTGCAAATATAGACTGCACTGACACTTTAATCTTGTCCTCCATCATCGCATTAATATTTTGAACTTCAGCCTCCAAAGATTCAATTTTTTTTATAAACCCCATCAATGATAGAAGTTGAAGAACGTGGAAACACTTTTCTTACTGATACACCTGTCGGATATCCTCTCACACGACCAGGATGTTCGGGCATTCCCAATGCTGCAAATAAAATATCTTCCCTCCAAGTAGCTGTAAATGTCCCCTCTAAACTCTGCTCCTCAAGAGAGTCATGTATTAATTAATTGAACATTTCTGTAATGATTTAAACTTATATGAAGAAAAAAGTTAACCTAAATAAATCAAATAGATATCTTACAATCCTATCATCTACGATTCTTGATTCTTCCGAAATATATTTCCCTTTTTTCCCTTCCGAGCTCTCTTCCATTTTTCATATCTAGATGAAGGGGATGGAGGGGCCACCTCTCTAGAGCTTGAAGACTCATCTCTTAGTTGTTGAAATTTTTCTGCCATCATTTTTTCTTCCAATAATGTATACCCTCACCGAGACAAACTATGTGGGTATACATTTTTAGATTGGATCTTCTGATGAGCTTACCTTTTTTGTTGTAATTTAAGAATAAGAAATCATTAACAAAACATTAATAAAATCATTTATATAAGAATGTTTATAAAAGTTTACATTTCCCTTACCAGAAATGACTCTTTTTTTCTACTTTCAAAAAACTGTCTGCATGTGTCTCCATCTATAAAAGGATATATACGAAATGGATTGTCATGACTCCTATGACCATAAATGAAATCAGATGAGAGGGTTGATTTGATATCCTTCCATCTCCTGGAATCCAACGATATGCAATTCTTCTTGACTCCTCTAGTGTCAGGAATATCAAATGTCATCTGATAAAGAAGAGGTTAAACATATTATATATACTAGAAACATTAATAGAATGGTCAAACAATGACAAAAGATCTTACCAAAATTGTCTCCCACAACTGAGAGATAATCACTTTATCCACACCTCTCCAATCATCATACAGATTGCTTACTTTGGTCTTAGCCTGAGTTGCAACAAAACTCTTAAAATCTTTGTCATTTGGACCTCTAGGAATATCATCATCATCAAACTCAACGACTATCCTCTGATCCTGTGTACAGGCAAGTGATAATTTTGGTAAACGAGTGCACCCACGTTTACCAACCTTTGAACTCTTTGTCATAATAGGAGCATGTGAATGTTCATCCCCAGAGGTATGACCAGCAATATTCTCCTCTCCAGAATCATGTGGTTGATCATCTGAATGATCTGTCATTATCCTTCAAATCAAAAAATCAAACGTCAGTTCACAAATATACAAATTCAAATATTTTAATACTTCTGTAATCAGAAAATAGAAAAGTGTACTATGTTACATAATAGTAAACATTGGTAATATGGTAAGCATGTTAAACAATGGTAAAGATGGAAAAGATGGTCAAGATGGTCAAGACGGTAAAAATGGTAAACCTGGTAAACATTGTAAACATGGTAAAGTAATTGTCAGTAAACAAAAATTAGCATTTTAAAATTCATGTAATGGTTATAAACATGATAAAGTAAACTAAACAAACTTAAAACAAACAAAAACATTTACTTATTTTATTTTAAAACATGTTTTAATAAATAAAAAACGTACAATATCTAACATTTATGGAAAAAATAAATGTAAACAATAAATAAACATATGTTACCTGTATTTTTAGGAATGTACAAATGGATTTTTTTCCCAAATTACATCGTCGTGATCGTTCCTTATGGCACAAACTATGTCTTCAACATGATCATCATTATGTTCTGTTAATATTTCCATGGAAGTAGGGATCTCACATAAATCAGCATATTCATCATGTTCATCCTCACCAACATATTGTTTTTCCCTTGTAAAACAACATCCCACTGCATATCTGATTGATCTACTACATAGAAAATTTGTTTTTCATGTGTTTCCATTATAAAAGAATCAGTTGTGTCTTCCAATCTATGCAGATTAACAAGTGTCATTCAAAATTCATCGTGTATGACACTGTTGTTACCGTTAAACCATTTACATTTAAAAACGAAAACTTTAATTTTAAAGTAATCAACCTCCCATATGTCTTCAATCACTCCATAATATGCATTTGATACAGAAGTTGGGTTTTTGTCCTTAGCACTCGAAAAATGAATTGCTTATGCAAACACCAATACACCACTATTTTGAACTGCACTTCTTTTGTCCTAAGCTTTTGTATGAAATGTATAACCATTGATGTCATAACCGGAACATGTTATCACATTTAAAAATGGACCACCCACTATCCATTTTAATGTCTCTGATACATCTGATCTACCAAGAAAAGTCTTTTTAATCCATGTCAAAAACGTTTTGTTGTGATCATTCAAAATCCACATTTCTTTATTCTTTGGATGACATTGTTTCAACTCATTAATATGCAACATGATATATGGCTGAGCATCAGCTATGTTATTCAGGATGTATGATTCTAACTTCTTCATCTGTTTAGCTGACAATGATTTGACTTTCAGGCCGCGAATCCCCTTTCCCTCATTATTAACTCGTTCATGGCGAGATGGAGGCAAACTTATGGGTTGCGCCAAAGCCAAGCAGCTCGTACAAAACTCTGCTACCTCCTCAGAAATATACTTTTCAATAATGGAAGCTTCAGGTCGATATAGATTTTTAACATACCCCTTTAATATTTTCATATACCTTTCAAAAGGATACATCCAACGAAGATATACAGGTCCACAAAGCGTTATTTCTCGAACCAGATGAATCATTAAATGCACCATTATATCAAAAAAAGTTGGAGGAAAATACATTTCCAATTGAAAAAGTATAAAAATTTCATCCTTTTCCAAAATGTTCAAAGCATTCACATCAATTTCCTTGTTACAAATTGAATTGAAAAAATAACACAACTTCATTATAGTCTTTCTGACACGAATGGGAAATATTCCACGCAATGCAACTGGTAGAATTTGTTGCATCCTGACGTGACAATCATGTGATTTCATACCTATCAACTTCAAGTCCTTCAATGAGACAAAAATTTTTACATTAGAAGAATAACATTGAGGCACTTGGGTATCATGAAGAAACAGACAGAAGCTAATTTTCTCCCTCTTCGATAATGTATGACAAGCCGGGGGAAGAAATGTTCGTCTTCCTTTAGGGGTGGGATCTAACTCCAAACGTATTCCCATTGATAGTAAGTCTAATCTTGCATTCAACCCATCTTTAGTCTTTCCTTTAATATCTAACAATGTTCCAATCAAAGAATCACAGATATTCTTCTCCACATGCATGACATCAATATTATGTATAACTTCATGATACCTCCAATATGGTAGCTCAAAAAAAGACCTTTTCTTCCAAATATGTCTATCATTACCAGATTTCTGTGTCTTTCCCAATGTCACATCAAGGTTTTTCACCCTCTCAAAATACAGATCAGGGGATAAAGGTTTTGGAGCAGTATAAAATTCTTGTGATCCATTGAATGCCTTTTTTAGTCTTCTATAAGGGTGTTCCATAGGCAAAAACTTTCGATGAACCATGTACACTGTTTTCCTCCCATGATGCAATTGACAATAGGACGTCTATTGTTTCCAAATTGGACATGATTTATGCCCTTTAACACTGTATCCATAAAAATTTCCATTCGCTGGGAAGTCATTTATAGTGAACAGAAGCACTGCATGTAGTTGAAAATATTCCATTTTATAATAATCATACACCCTAATACCATCAGCCCATAACAGTTTCAAATCATCAATCAACGGTGACATGTAAACATCAATATCATTACCAGGTTGCTTTGGACCAGAGATCGTTGTACTCAACATGACATATTTTCACTTCATACAAACTTCTGGAGAGAGGTTTTAAATTACCAATAAAACAGGCCATGAACTATGTGTGCTACTGAGTGTTCGATATGGATTCATTCCATCTGTGCACAACCCTAGTCTGAGATTTCTAATTTCATTTCCAAATGTAGAATACTGCACATCAATTTTCTTCCATTGTGATCAATCAGCTGGATGACGTATTTTTCCATCACATACCAGCTTTTCAGTATGCCATCTTAACCTTTTTGCATCATGTGAATTAGGAAATAATCATTTGGAATGATTAATTATAGGAAGATTCCAAAATACCTTTGAAGGGAGCTTTGTAATCTCTACATCAGACTATGATTTTTCTTTCACCTTATACCGTGATGTCCCACATTTAGGACACTCTGACAGAAAATCATATTCCTTCCTATATATAATGCAGTCATTCAGATAGGCATGTATTTTCTTGTATCCCAATCCCATCGGGCATAATATTTTCTTGGCTTTGTAATGTGAATCTGGAAGATCGTTATCTTTTGGAAGAATTTCTTTCATCAATTGTAGCAGCTTTGTAAAACTTATGTCACTCCATCCATGCTTCGCCTTCAGGTTAATCAATCATAACATCGCCGAAAAAACCGTAAAATCTATACAACCGGGATATAATGGTTTTTCAGCATCACCATATAGACGCGCAACTGTCGGTTCTATCTCAATTTGTTCTGCTACAATATCGAGAATCATTTCTTCAATTCCATCAGAGTTACTGTCTTGCGAATCATCATCATCAGTGACATTCCGTCCAGTTTCACCATACCAAATCCAAGGGATGTAACTCGGATTAAAACCATGACAAATCAGATGATCTTTTATCTCTCTACTTTTCAACTTCTTCATATTCAAACATTTCAGGCATAGACAAAAAAAATGTCACTACTTGGAACATTTTATTTTTCAAATTCCAAAAAGGCATCAACACCTTCCTCAAATTCATTGTTCATTCTATGTGCCTTAATCCAACTTCGACTCATTATTACCTATAAGAAATATCAACAAAAAATATATATTTTTAAGATATGATAATTATATGATTATATGAAAAAAAATAATTTGAATGTAAAACAAATTAAAAAAAAATCTATAGGTATTTAAAAAAATATGCTTAAATATTATTTTTAAACAAAATATAGTTAGATATAACGGTTTTAAATTCCATTGAATCCAAGAAAACCATGACCCCTATATAGTTTAATATTGATTGTGGTTTTGATGTTTTAATATATTAGACAAACTACCTATTTAACATGTTATTAATGGTTTCTGTAGACCCTAAATCCATTTGGTAAATATATTCACACAATTATAAAAATCAATGGAAGTGTTTTTGGGAGGAATATGTTCAATCATTTGATTTTGATGTCCCATATTCTATATCAAAAGGAAATGTGGATACCAAAGCCCTTAGTTTGGTTTTTTATTCTCAAAGGGTTTGTGATGAACAAGAAGAGTATAAGTTGATGTATATGATAAATAAAATACAACAATATTTTCTTTATGGTTATGATAGAATGAATTCATGCCATATCATTTAGGATATGATCCTGCCAAAATTAACCCTCCTCAGTTCGAAATGTATAAATTTAGGTACTTATGCATGAATTCATACAAGTATTGTTGTACATAAACCAAAAAGAATATTATTAGTACTAAAAGTAAATCTAGGAAGAAACAATAAGCTATATATACTCATTAAAGCTACTCCACAACACTTCCATGCTACTAACATCTATAAAAAACTACAAATTGCTTTTAAAAACCAAAAAAAATTGTTTATATTTATGTATGTTGGGCATAACATGTATACATAGTAATATCCTCACTAAAACATCTCATGAAAATGTTGAGGAAGAACACAAAAACCCAATGAAAAAAGGAATCTAAATCATCACCTAAACAAGGAAAAATAGTTTCATATACTCACTATTGATCACTCACAAAATAATTCATATAAATAAACTTTTTCTTATAAAAAATTATATATATATATATTAAAATTAAGGTTCTCGGATACCACTTCTCAACTAGTTTTCCTCTCACACCCCAATGCTAATGTCATGGTCTCACCCCGCCCATAAATCATCCTACACCATGTGAAATTGTATCACTTCCATAAATGAATCATATGTATCTTAGATTATCTCATCACCATCTTATCAAAATAGTAATGAGGTGGATACTTGGAAACCACTACATCTTGTTTACATTAAATGTACAAAAATCACAAAACATAATTATAGAATATCCGTGAAAAAAAAAGAACGAAATAAATTCGTGGAAGGCTTACTTGAATGTTGCGAGTTGAGATGATAGATCCGAGAGGAGTGAAGAAGATAAACAATGAAGCCAAAATGAGTTTAACGCAGGTCGATCGACGAGCCGATTAGGGTTTACCACGCGAGAGAGACGAGCCGGCGGACTGTCAATCGAAAAATCATAATTGACATTCAATGGGGCATTAATTTCTTTAAAAGTTTTATAACGTCGGATATTATATAAACGACGTTATAAACTATTTTTTAAATTTATAGCGTCGTTTATTTTAAAACCAACGTCAAAAACACCCCGCACTATGGTTTTTTACATCTGTTATTTTGTAACCGACGTAAAAAACGAGTTATGTACGGGTTTTTTACGTCGGTTATTTTAAAACCGACGTAAAAAACCCCCTGTGCTTTGGTTTTTTAAGTCGGTTTTTTTATAACCAACGTAAAAAACGCGTAGATATCTCGTTTTCTACGTCGGTTATAAAATAACCGACTTAAAAAAACCAATGCATGAGAGGTTTTTTACGTCGGTTATTTGGAAACCGACGTAAAAAACCAAAGCATGGGGGGGTTTACGTCGGTTATAAAATAACCGACGTAAAAAAGCACGTGCTTTTCTTTTTTACGTCGGTTATCACATAACCAACATAAAAACGCGTAGATATCGGGTTTTTTACGTCGGTTTCCAAATAACCGATGTAAAAACCGAACAGTTGCGATTTGTAACATCGGTTATGAAAATAACCGACGTTAAAAAGCTACTCGCTGCATTTTTTACATCGGTTATATATAACCGACGTAAAAAATGTTGACGTAAAAAACGTTTTCTATACTACTGAATGCATTTGATACTATTCATATCTTATTATGCGCTTAATGGTTATCAACAAATCCATGTTTTATTTTCATATCATTTGATCACAGTTAGTGTTACTTTATAAACTATGTCTTACGAACTACAAAGATTTATTTCATGACTCAATATGTTAATGTTTAATCTTTATGTTCATATTTTTATCTTCAAATGTATAAAGATTGTTTTATTTTCCCCATGTTTACCCTTAATGAGAATTTGAGCTCACCATTTCTATGTTTTCTTTTCCCCAGGATATAGATAAATGATTTAAGTAGGAAAACAAAAGGGGAAGATCTTTATGGGAGATTTTGATGATATTTCACCATGATTATAAGATTATAATATGATTTTTAAAATACAGTAAAGTAATTCAGTTTTATGGAAGTTGATTTTTCCATATATTATGTATTCTAAAAAAATATAATGTCTATATATGTCATGATCAAGTCTCTATAGTTGGTTACATATCGAAAGTATATTTATCCTTTGGAAACTATGATGTGAAAACATTTGGGAGATCCCTGTAGATATTTATAACATATGTCAAGGGATGTCCCTAATATTATGTATAACTACAGGTTACAGTCCTAGAATTATATTAATGAACATGAGTTCATGAGGATTCAATCTAATATGATAGAGATAAAAATTATTCCCCCTTGATATTTTTTTTCTAATATGATTTTTCCTCATACACTACTCATTTTTTGGGTTTTAAAAAATGACTATAAATACGAGGATTCATGTTAATGGATAATATGATGGAAAATGGAATGATATTATCCATGGGAAACCAATTAAAATGGATGTTGGAAGGGAAAACATTATTATTATTCCAAATCAATAATCTCATAATATGATTAATAATATAAACTTCGTTGAGTTTCCTGAGGTAGTTAATAAATGAACGTTGGAGCTTCATGGTGCTCATAGAAGAAAGGAAGTTCAATTTTCCACATCTAAATAATGTGTGAAGATACACCAAAGACAATATTTCTAAGGGACTGGATAATTCATTGGTTGTAGAACATAATTAAAAAAATCCTTCGATTGTAATGGAGAAGTTTCAGTTAACACAACAGAAAAGGATAATGGTATTGCTAATACATCAATGATAGTTAAATTATTTAAATGTGAAATGTATAGGAATTATGTAAATAGATTCTCTATGTGAAAATATCATAATGATATTTAACATTGTTATATTGGTAGTATTTATGTTGATGATGATGAAGAGACTATTAATGATATATGAGATGAAATAATTGTTATGGAATAAAATGATAAAGCTCGTTCAATGGTTTAAAAAGGAAGTAGAATTATTGCATGCTTATCATATAGAATGTTGTATAAGTAATTTAATGGTAATATGGAATAATTAAACATCTATGGATTTTTAGACAATTGGTTTTCCTTAATTATTTGAAAGTATATGTTGAGTGGTACTGGTAACCACATAAGGTTATTTAGATATTTTTAGAAGGCACGTGATATGCACATAATGAATGTATAAAGAGATATAGAGATTTTTGATAACATTAACGAGAACATGACTTGTATAAGGAAAAAGTTATAACATGGTTTTAGTATATAAGATTCATTGGATTTTGGTATTTGTAAAGAGTTATCTTTTGACAACATTCATGTTTTTACTTTGGTTCTACAGTAAATTATGTTTCAAGTGAATAAATTATTAAGGTATTAAGTTGTTTGGAATGGGAAAAACAATATCTTGAAAATGAGATATGTGAGAAAAATTTTAAGTATTTTTAGTTCACCTCCTTCTAAGGTTTTATATTTGTTATATTTAGAAGGATTTTAATGTTATCCATTTATGGATAGTATAATTTATACTCTGGTTGATTTTTTTTTGGATTATTGTATTATCTCACTATAAGTAGACTTATAAATATTTAATAATATGTTCTAAACATTTTGTTGAGAAATATGGAATTACATATCATTCTATCATTTGATCTTCTAACACTTCAAGAATGAAAAATTCAACAACATTTATTTAAATAAGAGGTGAAGTAGAAATTTTTCAGGGAATGACCAACGATGATATTAAACTCAAATAAAGTATGTATTTACATTTATGAATAAATTATCCAGCTTTAGGGAACAGAAAATGAGAACCAATATTGTTATCCTAGTACACTCATATCTGATTAATAAGATTGTAGCTTAGATCATCTCAAATTTATGGCTTTGTGATTGTTAACTTTTTCTTAACCATGTTCTCTACCACTCTCCGTCTGAACGTAATGGTTATATTTCTCTTTCATATCAATGTTTTATCCTATGTTATCCTATTTGGAAACCAAGTGATGAGTTAATTGGGTAACCTTTATGTTTCTTAATTTAATTTTTAAAATTATTTTTTAGTATTCATTTTTACAATGTGGGTTTCTAGGAATGAAACATTCATGTCATAAACCATTTATAACCCTGACAAATTTCGAGGGAGAAATTCATTTTAAGGTTGGGGGTAGAATGTAACAACCCAAGATTTTATGAGACAGATTCTATAAATTTAGTTGAGGTATTGTGTTGCATGCTACACCAATAATTTTTTTAAATATACGCAACACCATATTTTCTTGCAGTATACGGAAGACTATTCTGGTCTTGGGGGTCACTCAATTCCCAGTTCTTTTGATAGGATTCATTTCAGAAAACACAGAGTACATATTTTGTTCAATATATAAATAAAAAATGTTTCGATTTTATTACACACATCACCAAAGTAATTTTTCACTATAATCCACATTTACTTGTCGTGTTTTACATGCAATAGTGACCTTCCTCAGTAGCTTGCATTGTACGTGATAACGAGTTACACTAAACAATCTTATCTTATTAAATATTATTATTTGATGGGATATAAACTAGCCGTTATGAATATTATTAACCACATTTTTAATTTTATATCATTATAATTCATCATAAACATTTTCTAGAACTTAATATGAGAAAAAGAAATCAATTTTTTTTTATAAAAGGTGTATTTTTAATGAAATACAATTTTTCCTCCTTTTGATGGAACACCAATGTTAAATATTTTTTTTGACATGTTTCTAATTTAAATTTGAAAAATTAAACTTCTTATTTGTAATTAGAACATAGAAATTTACTTTGGATAAATTTTTTATATTTTTCTCCAAAGTGTCATATTTAGATGAATAGTAAAAAAGCTAAATTTAAAATTAAATACAACTTTTTTTCATCAAGATAATTTATATGGTTAAATTATAATATTGAATTATTTTAAAGAATAAATATAATATATAGTTACCATTTAATATAATTTATTTCATTACAATTAATTTTACAGTGAATTCGTAGGTAAAAACAGTTAAACCTTTTGCACTGTTTCAACATTTAAAACCCATTTTCTCATTTAAAAAAATAGGATTATTTTTAAATTAATTACTGAAACTTCTATGTCATGAATTTAGAAAAATGTAGTATATAATTGGAATCATTGGGTCCAAATTATTTTAATATGACACTTTTATTTTTGGGTCATTATGAATAGTAACTTCGGTAAATTTTATTTACCATAATTAAATGTATATCAGGTAATTAAGGGTAAAAATAATTTAATAAAATTACACTAAATATTTTATTAATATAATTTGCTGATTATATTTCTCCCTAAAACATACTCAGGTGTAAATGGTATCTATTTTAACCCACATAGATGAGATTAAGACATTAAATTTAATTTATTTAATAAAAAGTGAAATATGTCTTACTCAAACATTAATAAATAAATTATTTTTAATATAATGTTATAAAAAATACAAATTCTATTATAAATACTCAATTTAAATCTAAAACATTTTTCTTTATCATTTTAATTAAAAATTTAATTTTTAAGAATTATATAGTTACCTTAATACCTTATACATTAATGATGCAAAAATTATTTATTTAGTGAACAATTATTAATATAGTTTTCATTAAAGTCATAATAACCATCAAAAGGACCAAAAACATTTCCGAACCATATTTTGCGAGTTTATATATACCATAGGCATCTATAAGTCTAATTTTTTACCATTTGGAGCCTTATAAAATGGATTATGATACTTACATTATTTTATTTTAAATAATTTCAAAGGTTTCAGCTTTATATTTTAATTAATATAACATTTTAAATGTTTGGTTCTTTATAATATAAATTATACTAAATGTTTTATTATGAAATATATTAGATTAATATTTATAATAGTATTTTATTAGTAATTTTTATGCATCAAATAAGTATATTAAAAAATTATAAAAAGATGTTGTAATAATTATTTTATTAAGAGAAATATAAAATAAATGGTTTTAAAAACATTAAAATAAATATTAAATAAACTAATTAATGTTCTAAACTAATGTTTTATAAGAATATGACATGATAGTAATCAATTAAATATTTTTTTAATCTATCTTCTTTTTGGATTATATTTTAATTCACAAGAATTAATAGTTTCAAAATTGACACTATTGATATGTTATAAAAATAACATATTATTAAATTGCTTAAAAATCACAGAAAATATGTAACAATTAAAAATTAAAAATTATATAGAATAATGTATCATAATGTATCCAATTATTTACAATTCATAGCTCATAAGTCAGTATTTATAACCATTTAAAATTTAGAATACTATTGACATAAATAAAATTAAATTGAGTAAATAAAGATATATCAAAATGATATGGTTTAAAATAAATTAAAAACATGTTTAAATTTTATTTTTTGATTATATTAAAATCCTATCTAATCTTATATTTGAATCTGAGTCCTTTTTGAGGTATTTATTTGGTGTTTTATTATATTACAACTTTATATTTTTGAGGTTTCCAAATGATTCCCTCTCCTCTCTTATAAAAGGAAACCTCCTCCCTCTCTTATTCACACCAATTTGAGACTTCAAACTCTACCAAAAACTATTCCATTATCTTAAAAACATCCCTAGAAACATAATTGAGGTCCTGGTCTCTTTCAAAAACCATCTTTTGTTCTCTAAGAGGAGGTTTAGAAGAGGCATGTCAAAGAAGAGGTAATATCCATTACCAATTCTTTAAAACTTCATTCTTCTTATACATCATATATATGAGTTAGTTCATTATTAGTAAATAACTCAAGATTCAATTGTATAATAATATATTATTATGAATATGAAGCAACCATATTCTATCTTCATTCCATCCTATAAAAAATGAAATCACCACGCATGCCTACGTAAGGCCAACTGTCTCCACACCATGGTGTAATATTTTTTTTCATCACCAACATACTTTGATGGGTACAATGATGGAAGAAATAAATATATCTTATTATTATAAAATTATTTTTATTTGGAAATATTATACACCATACACTTCAATACAATTCAATAATCAAGGGAATGATATTGTCGTTCGTGAGTACGTTCGGCCTACCATCACTATGATGTGATGTGATTCGTTATACATGATCATCATTAAATAATGAATATATAAATGAATTTAAGGAATAAATATGAAATATATTATAATAATACCATTATTTAAATGATATAAATATAACAAAAATGAGTAATAATAATTTATTCAACAAAACACGCATAAGAACCTAATGTATTTAACACCCGAATAACGAGTTATAATGAAATGTCAATAATAAAAAGATATCAACATGTCCATATATTATTTATAAAAAATAACTATGATTAATGAATGAGTCAATTACATTACTTAAATCATTATATTGAATTTTCAGACACGTAGGAAAAAAATAAAACCTAAGGTATGGGATAAATTTTCCAATCTTGTTTTTATCTAAGATTGTTTATTTGTATGTATTTACTAAGGTTATATTTACCATCAACGTATAGGTTCTCTAAAAAAATTTAGATAAAATCATTAAATTGTTTCCATGTATGTTTAAAAGTAATTTGTACCTTTATCATGGATTTTACCACATGGTATGGATGGAATCATTCTTTTGTTTACAATTTGAGGTACTTTTTGACATTATAATGAAAAGTATGAGGAGAATGTTTTTTAACATATATAGCATGAATATATTTTTAAGATATCATAGAACAATATTTCCATGAATATTCCTTTACAATATATCATGTTTATTTTTAGTTAAATTATTTTATTTTAAAATTTCACGACATAATGAGAAAAAAACGTTTTTAAAGAAGAAAAGATATTTTCTCCAATAACTAAGTTCAATTGTTTTATCAAAATTATTTTCCAGTTAAGATTATATTGGGTTATGTTTATATCCCTATTATTACATTGATTTGATTATGTTATGATATAATTACTTCTATGATTTCCTTTTATCTTATATGGATTAATTTATGATAGCATGATGTTTAAGAATCCCATTTTATTACACGGGTTATACGATGATATATGATTTATGTTTTTGCGAAAATCATTAGAATGGTATAATTATGAGATCGGTGGGACCTATATCTTCCTCCCATGAATTAGGTAATAATTTATACTTCAACAGTTAGATATTACTAGAACAACAAATAAATCTGATTTAGTAATACATGGCTTGAACATCAAGTAATCTAGGTTCAGTAATAGATATTGTTTGCTATGATATTCTTGGAAACAATGCCTTCAATACTATAGAAATCACATTATTTGTTTATTGGTTTTCCACAATTAAATGTTTTATTTTCATGCTATTTTATCATAATTCATGTTTCTTTATGATCTATGTCTTATATACTACCTTGATTTTTTTACTCAATATTTTTATGTTTAATCTTTATGTTTATATTTTTACGTTCAAATGTATGTGGTTTGTTTTATTGTAACCATGTTTACCCTTACTGGTAATTTGAGCTCAACCATTCTATGTATTCCTTTCCCTAGTATATAAGGAATAGTTTTAGGTGCGAAAAAGGCGAACATCATTATTGGATATGTGGAAGATCCTTCACCATGATTAGAAAATTATGTTACATTTTTTCAAGGACACTAAAATAATACGGTTTTTGGGAAATTTTTTATGTCATGTATTATTTATTCCACATAAGAAATATAATGTCCAGGAATTTCAAGCTCGAGTCTCTACAATGTATCATTATTTTCATAAAATTAAGCTTGATCATAAACAATCCTGAATGAAGGGATATTGAAACATAATGTCTTTTCCTCTTTGATAACTCTTCAATATGAATCCTCATTAATAAAATCCAATAAAAAATAAAATATAATAAAAATTATTATACTGATTATATAACAAGTCAAAATGGTAGTATATAAAACACTTAAAAATATAGGTTCATATCATAAATTTATGTCCCAAGGATTGTAATTTTTTGGTTTTAACCCATGCAATTATTGTATCAAAAAATTGGGATTTAATCATAGGATACATTATGTGAATGAAATTTATATCCATTCCAAACTAGTGATAATTCACAATATATCAATTAATAGATAAATTCAAATAAAATCATATCATTTACAATTTAGAAGTTTTATAACCCAATAAAAGGAAATTGACTTAGGAATCATTTTACTAATAGGTAACATCTAAGTCAATCCCCTTGGTTAAATAAATTCAAATTGATTCATTTAATACCCTGATGCACGAAAGATTCAATATATTACCGATAAAATGTGTAGTATATACACCATAAAATACATGTTTTCAATATGGGATGTGTCTAATACAAATAAAATGTGAGATTAGAATACCCCATACCTTGATTCGAGAAATTCGTTGTACAACATTTAATTCATGTATAATATGATTACATATATTATTTTATATCATAATGAAATTTAATTTGTTTAAAAACTATTCACAAATAATTTTTTTCATTTCATTTTAATTTCATATTCAAATAATTCGTTAAATTTTTCAATGTCAATTGTTTGAAAAATTTTCAAATCATTGTTTGCAAACAACCATGGTGTATTAACCATGGTCCAAGAGGACATTGTTTAAACATCTATAGAATTAAATTAATGACATAATTATTAAATTTATTAATAAATTATATAGTTAAAACCAATAATTAATAATGGTTATGAAAAATAAACCATGTTATGCTCATGTATATGGTAGGTCGTATGTATACAAGAGAAATGATTCTATTTTTCAAGGATCATTATAGAATGGAATGTTATGATTCAACCACAAATAACAAAAATAATATCAAAAATAAAAAAAATATTTCATATAATATTTTTATATTTATCCTCCTTATTGTGTGGTTATTAAAATAACAATCACATATCATAATTTAGGTGGTAGTCTAGATGTTCTCTTGAACAACGTTATCATTTATCAGTGTAAAAATTAACATGATATAATAACATAAAAAATGATTTTTTTTCAATATTATAAAAATTATTTTATTTATATATCATATATTAATTAAAATCATCCTTGTTTTGTTCATGTAAAGTGTTACTGAAAAATGAATCATATCTCTCCATGAGGTGGTAGTATGCCATTCACACTTACGATGTTATCATATCACACACAAAATATAAATTAGAAAGGTATATGTAATAAATTATAAACATGAACATAATTATGGTAAAAATATCAAATAAATTCATTAAATACATTATAATGACTTTTATTATGGGGCACTAATGAAGAATGAATGACATCAGTTCATGTTATAGTAATCCACCATGAACATAAATTATGATTTCATATCCCATATGATGGAAGATGATATGGTTAAATGTTTTTAAAATAAAATAATAACATACAATTATATGGGATATATATGTTTCCTTAAATAATAAAAATTTACATATAATCCAATGTGGTAGAAGATGAAATAATATAATAGTGCTCAGTTAACCACTTTTTAAAAAATCATTAATCATTTCAAAGTTCATAAATGATATCCAGTTCAATTTATCCATATCAATAATCTCATTGTCCAAACTACACAACATCTTCTCAAAATAAATAATAAATTAAGGGTTATCTTCCTTTAACAAAAATATAACATATCCAATAAATAACATTTCTAGGTCATCAGTATCATTCAACGCATTCTTTCAAATCCATAGGAAAATAACTATACATAAAAAATATTATATTGTAAATAATTCCTAAATTCCAATACATAAAAACTACAATAATCCAACTTAAATATTAATCCATTTACTATAATTCATCATATTATTCATCAATACCTCCCTATTTTCATATTTCACTTATAGAATCTTCATCATCACCAGAAAAACAAATACTCATACAACATTTTAAATTCTAATCATGATAATTTCCCATCAGACATTGATTTTTGTAATTAGCATTATTTACACAAATGATTTACTTAAAAATGTGTTATCTATTTGGGATAACATTAATATCATCCATTAGATTAATAAATCTCTTAAATTTTCCTCTACAATATCATGTGTGGTGGAATTATTTTTCCACACTCATAACATCTTCCCCTCCCTCTAAGACCTTCCCATGTGTGTTTCTTCTAGAACACTCAACGTATATAAATCTAAATATTTTTTCTTATATGGTATATATTACCCATAATCTAATTTAAATCTATTTTTCACATATTTAGTGATTTCAAGAGTTGTTTTAGGTCCACATTCTTAATGATATATTATGATAACTCATGTGGCATAATCACAATATTTCTTATTCATGGAATTATCCTATTTGTATGGGAACTAAAAAAACAACCCCTGATGTTCAATGGTAACCCAATTTTTTTGTTCTTTCAATTGACTAAAATCAAAAATCATAGTGTGAAAAATAATAATCATACTAGGGAACCATATAATCATTAAAATTTTATTTTATATTTTCTAAATTAGGACACATTAGTTTTATGATATGATGTATTTCGATTATCCAAATATATTTATAGTAATCATATATTTATTTCTATAATGATTGTTCTTACAGATTACATGAATTTATAAATAATATCCCCTTGGATTGTCAAACCATGTGTTCAAAAAGGCCCATTTTTTTGCACTTGGTGATGATTGAGTCCAAATCGATGCTCCCATTTCAGATTTATTTCTCCTTCATACATTTTTTCAAGTGACATTACCATCTTTAGTACCGCGATAAGGGTCTCATTTCATAAAAATCACTATATTTTTCCATTACAAAAAATGTATGTCAATTCCATATAATTTTAATCAAACTTAGACATATCCTTATAGAAATCCATAGAAATATCCTAATAAATATCCTATGGTATATCAATAAATTTATCTCATTATATTCTCCAAAGGATAAAAAAACCTTTACTATCATTCCACCAATAAAAGTATTGAATTATATCCAATGTACTATAATTTATTCTTATCAGGGGAACCCCATGTGTGGTTAAAACGCATGGGGGAGACTTTCCACCATCCCTACTTGATTCAATTTCCTTCCAAATCACTTAGGATGAGATCCATGCTTCATCCAAAGCTCTCTTGGGAGAGTTACAAAATATATGATTCCTTCATTTTCCTCTAATTCCAACAATTGTGACCCAGACTTATCATACATGGATATTATATATTTTTATATGAATATTAATTTCATTACACAAACACATGCCAGAGGTCCATAATAGTTTTGTTACTTTGGAAAATTGGAAGAGAATATTATTAATTAGTGAATGATCATTAATAAATCCTATAAAGATCTTCCACATTTGTAATCCTATTAAAAAGAAGCCTTCATAACGTGTGGAAATAAAATAAAAAAAATTATCAGCTCAAATACTATGTAAAGGTAACCAAATTAGATAAAAATAATAACATGATAATATGTGTGTGTGAACATGAGAATGAAATTGAAAAGCCATACTGCATATATAAAACATAAAACTCGTGTGTTTTGGAAAAAAAGTTTTAATTTCTTTTAGTATGTCTCATAAATGCATAAAAGAAAATGTGACCTGATAACACAATACAAATAATTCTAATTTAGTGTCCCTTTTAAAAAAATATCGCTAATTTATAAATTTAACGATGTTATTATAGTAGCCTCGTAAATGTTGTGATATTTGTTATTAACATAACTAATTTAGTAAGGATTCTTGAATATGGAAATAATTGTGTGATAATTTAAAAAAACCATCTACTGAATTTAGAGATGTTCCATAAAATTTGATAATTTAGTGATATTTTGTTCAAAAACGTTAGTAACCATTAATGAAACAAAGCCCATTAGACAACATTTTTAGTAAATATAACTAATTTAGCAATTTTTTTAAGAAAATTTTACTAAATTAAGTACTTTTTTAATGAAACAACAACAAAAATATATATATTTATATAGTTCATTTCCTTGATTCAATGTAAATACATATTTAGATATAACAATATGATAAAATATAAAATCATATGCACATATATATAAGCATATATATATTTATATATTTATATATATATAAACACACCCACAAACATAAATAAGTAAATAAATAAATATATTCATAAATCAATATATAAAAACAGATATATATTTTAAATTTACTCACACTTTTAGGAAAACGTTTTTAATTTAGTATCTTCCTTAACCGTGTTTTAAAATATGAATATATATATATATATATATATATTCATACACATAAATATTTATATACAAACACACAACAATATATATATATATATATGTAAATTATTAATAATTAATGACTCATATCTTTTCGAAATTATTTTGATTAATTATTTGGGAAATTTCTGAGACCAAAAATTGAGATGACCAACGATTCTGAGGCCCAGCGTGGCTAGAATGATTTCTTGAAACGTGATTATGTTTTTAATATAATAGGAACATGAAATTTCATAAAAATTGAAATAACATTTCTATAGTTTCTAACATTAGATATCTAAGGGAACTGTTGAGATTAGAGTAGTGGATTTACCCTAGGCGGGACATAACCTTAGTCAACGTCGGTCTTCTCTAGAAAAATCCACCAATGGTGTACCCATAAATAAAATAATTAAATTAAATAATTTTTTTTAAATCATATTAAAATATAAAAGGTAAGTCAAATTGGAAATACGAGACAACTTTTAAGTTCGTATGTGGTTGTATTCCTTAGGTAAAGCCTAACACCGGCAGACCCCACCCAGCTCTGGAAGATAATTTTTTGATGTAAATGTAGTTAAAATATTTTATTATTAATGAAATGAAATGTTTTCACTGAATATGTGTTTGTTAATGAATTTAGGGGTATCACCATAACCATATAATTCATCTGAGGCAAGGATATAGAGCTCTCTTGATGAATGGTTGCAGATTGTGCTTCGAAGATCAGTGAAAAAAATCATATTCAAAGGATCTTCACCCACAATAATGATGTGGTTACAATTATTCATTAGTGATAGAACTGAATTGAGATACCTAATTTTATTTATATTTTTTATTTTCACTATTCAATAATTTTGAGATGAATGCAGACCAATCAATAAACACATGGGCCCACGAATCAATCGTAGTTTCAAGATGAGATTTACATTTCTGGGGATTTGATGGGGGAATGATCATGTAATTATTTTTTTGGATTTCAATGGTCATTATAATAGAAATGAACCACAATTGATGTGAACATCGATCAAGGTCCATTACACTTGGATGGTATATTGTTTTTCTAATATTATTCATTCTCGTGGTAATTCATTTTTGGTCTGTGACTCGACATGTTGTGATTGATCGATCATTCTTCACTCGATTCATGTTACACTGATATGATATCATACTTTATGAATCAATAAGGCATGATACCAGTTTGATGACAACTACGATAGATGGATTTAATCAATTTAGAAGATATCATTATTTGAGTGACTTTTCCTCGGAATGCATCCTGATGTTGATCTGAGCCCAGGTTGATAAAGAACCTAACCCAAGGATTGAAGGTGTGGTTATGATTTAAAAAACCGAGGATCAGATGTGAACTGGTGGACCACAGAATGCCCCCACCAACACGTTGGTGTGTAAAATGGTGGTGGATTAGGTCAAATAGTGGAACACAATGAATAAAGGCGGGCCACCAGTTGTGGCTGATGAAGGTAGAACATTTCCTTCCAGGGCCTCCTGAAAGACCATGGCTACAACGGTGCTGTAGGTAGTGACCAATGAAGCAACGAAGGGAGCCATATATGCAGTTGGGGTCAGTATGGATCCCATGGTGGCAGTAGGCCAATGGGGAGGGGTGACGTGGTGGGAGTCCTCATTGAATGATGTGGCGCCACATTCACTAGGAGGTGACATGTGTTCTGGCGGACCGTGTGCGGTTAAATCAAACAAGACTAGAACACACGCTAGACTATATGAGTTAGGCTACTCCATTTTCCCAGTAGGTTGGACCGAATGACCTAGTGTGCCAAGCTGATTCGATCTTGACTAGACCTAGTTGGGTCGACCGGACTGGGTTGGATCGACTGGTGGGACGATTCGGGACTAGCAGGTTGTGTAAGGCCCAAACCAGATCCCAATTAGGACTTTTCACTAAAATGGAAATATTTTTTAATTGGAGCATCTTATTGGTAATCCATACATGGTGTAGGGACCCGTGCGATGGGTTGGTCCTTTTCAAATGGATTGGTGGGTTTTTAGTAGGATTAGAAGAGTTTGAGCGTATACCCTTGGAAATTTCCTATGATGGACAGATAAAGGATCTTGTTCACATCATAGTGGATGAACCATATTTTGAAGTGAGTTGTCTAAGCCCAGCTTTGATAGTTGACACAGTGGTATGGATTATGAATTTGACCAGGAAACATTGTCGTTCCTCACATCTCTGTGCGGTTCCTAATATAGGGTTTTTGGAGAAGGTGTGACCAATATTTAAGCGAGAAACTTTTCTCAATATAGGATGTTGTTTCTAATAGGGATTGGTGTCCACCATGTGAGCCCTGGTGTTGACCCCTATCTATGGATCGAGATAAGATTCTTTACATTCTACATGACTAGACCCCACATGTTTTCCTTTGGATTTTTTAGTGGTTCGTGTTTCTCTATGACTTGGTGACTATGTGTCTTGGGAGATGGATGACTTATCAAAACTCCTTGTGTTATCGAAACTCTGTTTACTACAGACACCCAATGTCTTATCGACATTTGATGAGTTATTGAAACTCGATTTCTTATTGATATCATATGTATTAAAGAAACTATGTATCTTTTCAAGAACCCAGTGTTCTCTTTCATACTTTTGTTTGAAATTTTCTAGAGGCTTCTATTATATCACTTTAAGAGTGAGATCTCCCAGGATGAGTGTGCTTCAAGAGGAACCACATAGCTAGAAGTGGATGATACTTTCAGGCCTGGAATCCTTTACGTGTATGCCCATACTTTCTTATTGAATGTTTTATAAACATATACCAATAGTGCTCTAACTATATCTTCTTAGTGGGTTTTCCATTTTTGGAATTTCTACGTGGTATCATTTCGGTGGTGTTTCCTCTATGGTATTCCATTATGTTTTTGGGGTTTCCTACTAAGTATTTTTTCACTCACCCCTATACAATATTTTCCCAAATGTGTTGTGATATGTGCAAGTGTTTTAACATTTTATGGAGTTCCAAGACAACTAAGACTATATGGATCTTGGTTTGTTCAGAGAGACTGAAGTGTGCTCTTAAGACTATAGACACCAGTCTTGGAACTTTTGTTTATATTCTAGAATTTGTTGTTTGCAGACTCTTTTTTATGGGATTATACTCTGTAATTATTATACTTTACAACATATTACATTTGTTTTGTACTCTGTTGTTAGTATCTTAGTGTTTCTATGATTTTTCTACATAGTTTTTTTATATTTTAGCATTTAGGTCATAGAAATGGGTTTGTGTGTACTGGTACTTATTAAAATACCTACTATTTATGGGATATTCCTACTCAATGCTAGTCACCAGCCCCAGTCCTAATGGAGGTGGTCGTGCATTAGTCACAACACATACCCCTCTAGGACGGGTCATGATATAGTGGTATCATTGGAGGTCAGTTATACTTTTGGACTTGGAGTCTGTGTGGTTGGTTTATGGAAATTTTTTCAAGTGTTTTGAGTTCGGATTCAGGATATTGAATCCATTGTTGGTGCGTCCTCCAATATATTCATACACAATGACTTAGGACAGATTATTTTTGCATCGATACATGAAAACGCATCATGTGGGGTAAAATAAATGTCGATGAATCATATAGTAATTGGTTGTGTTTTCCATGTCCTTTTTGATAAAGCTCACCAGTTATACTGTTTTAACCTTAATACACATTGTTTAATTAAAAGATATATTCATGATGCTATACAGAGATGTTTTCTCAGAATGATTGGGTGTTTGAGCATATCTTTGATGATTCCTACCAAAGGGGATCTAGTCACAAATAAATTTTTATTTAGGATGATTAGCTGGTGGCACATTATCTGGTTGATTTGTTTGCAGAATGACCTCTAGTGGATTAGTATAATGTAGCATTCCATACTCGGTCATGCCTGACAATTTTGGCACTGGATGATGATACAATATGTGTGAGCATGTATCATAGGCTTAAGAGGAATTGTTCTTTTGGGTTGTAGGTTCATTTGGACTCACCAATAGCAGGTGTACAAAATAATCAGTAGAATATGAGGTTTCATTTGGAGTTCTAGGGGTGTTATTGCTCGCCATGGAAGAGGAATTGTTATGATTGTCTTGGGAAGGGACATTCTTCATGAGATTTTCCACTACATAGAATTTATTTAGATAGGTGGTTGCTGAACATCCAAGGAAGAGGTATGAGGAGGAGCCAATAGATCTATCTGACAGCTGACATGGAAATGGAGTTGGGTATGCCATAGGATGTGACCACCGATTTGACTTTTTACCACCGCCACACCCAGGTGGCCCATGTTAGACATAAGGAGCTAGTGGATAGGGAAGGATATAATTGTATGTTTCCAAAGATTATAACCCTAGGACTCTGAGAAAGGTTCAAGGTATGTTCTCTGCCATTAAACGTTAACTATGGTAAATATAAAAATTTACCATTGTCTTCCTTTCCTGCCACTTCCCTTGTTTGATACATAGATATTCTGGTTAAACTGTTGACATAAACCTTATACATTATTACACGTATGAGAGGAGACTCAATGATCACACACTAATGTTGAATGGGTGATGTGAATCTTAAATGCAAGTGTTTTGGATGAGATCTATTGGTAGTAGTGCCAAGGCCTAACAATGTCATTCTAAGTATAAAATTTTAACAACCGTTCATTTTCAGATTGATTGTTTTAGGAAAAGGGTGCAGTTTTTCTATAGTAACAGAACCATATTTCTCTTTTTCATGGATAAATGCAATTTTTTGTAGCTTCAGATGGACTCAAGCATAAGTGTGTGCAATCAATTACTCTTTAGTTGTTTAACCTCCCCCTCAGTTAAGTGGATGTTTTGATTCCTTAGTTTCATGTAATAGTGGTGGATTATAAGGACATATTCCTTGAAGATGATCTAGGTTTACCTCCCCGTCGAGAGGTATACATTGACATTGATCTACATCCCTAGAATACACTGATATTTACACCTGCATATCATATAGAATTGAGTTGAATGTGTAGTTGGAAGACTGGCATAAGAAGTTCTTTGTGTGACCTAGTGTTTAACCCTTTGAAGCCCATGGTGGTCATTATTGATATAAGAAACATCATCATAGAAACTAGAGTTACAATTGTTACAATGATGGTTGAGGAAGAGTTTTACTAGAAATCCCCTCTTAAGGATTCCAGATGAGGGTGTTGAGTATGTCATGTTTTGTGATGCATCAGGAACCAGTCATTGTTGTGTCCTGATTCTATGTCAAGTAATGATTTTATAATGATCAGGGTTATTGAAAACACAAGAGAAAAACAATGTGATGCATGACTATGTGTTTTCAGAAGCAGCCTTCACATTGATGATGTGGTGACAATGCCGAATGGACTAGATTTTTTATTGTATTCTTCATCAACATTTTTATTAATTATACGTTCTCATTGAAGTATTTGTATATGAGACATATGTGATATCTATATTTAAACCAAGAATATGAATTGGAGTTTTTATATACTCTTGGGATGGGGAATGTGGTAGCATATTATCTCAGAATGAGATTAATCGTGTAGTTTAAATGTGTTCCATTGGGGAAGTTAGCCTCGTTTTAGATATACATTGAGGATAGAATAGGAGAAACATATCTCGAGCAAATGGTTTTAAAACCCCAA
This sequence comes from Viscum album, assembly GCA_963277665.1. Lineage (NCBI taxonomy): Eukaryota > Viridiplantae > Streptophyta > Magnoliopsida > Santalales > Viscaceae > Viscum > Viscum album. Next base: position 409,357,014 of record OY728157.1, read on the forward strand.
CACTTATGGAGAGATAGGGAGGAAAACTGGTGGATACCAACTATGAGGCTCTACGTGATCAAGTTTCCCCATGGAATTCCCCTAATGGATGTTCGAATTATTGGATGTATGTTAATCTTTTTAGAGGATCCATGATGATACACATGGCATTGTAAGAGTAGGTTCGAAGGAATTTTAATACATCATAATTAGTAATACATACATTTGAGGAAATGATTTACTAGGACCTCTGATGTCTATTTGGTGGAAAGGGACAAAAAATAATTTTTAGAGACTGTGTCTCGATGCATTACTTGTCGACAAATAAAGGATGGTTATTAGGTTCAGGTGGGTTTGAATAATCCTCTTGATGTTCCATAATATAATTGTGATTGAATAAAAATGGACTTCATGATGGGTTAACCCCATATGTCTAGGGGGGAAACTACCATCTGGGTGATCATTGATAGACTTACCATATCTTCCCATTTCCTATATATTGGAGAGTAGTTTTCAGATAAGATCGTAGGATTCCTCGAAAAACAAAAGATAGTTTTTTATCCGTGAAGATCTATAGATTTTGTTTCATCTTGTGATCATTGCTTCACATTCTGGTTGTTGGAGGTCTTGTTGGAATTGATTGGTAATAAGTTACGATTGGTCATGAAATTATATCCCCCGCTGGATGGATTACAAAGAAGACAATTGATGTTTGAGAGGAAGTACTAGGAGATTTCATGTTATGTTTTTTCAATAGTTGGGAGGATCACCTACCTCTTATGATGATTGATAAAACAACATCTACCCCTCTACAATTAGCATTCCATCGTGTACGGGTCTATAAGGGAGACCCTACTGGTCACCACCATGTAGTAAAAACCTAGTATTGTTATAGATCATGGGACAAGAGATTGTGTAGTTCACTATTGTGATGGTGCAGGTCATCCAGGAGAGGACTAATACAACATAAAGCAATTAGAAATCGTATGAAGATAGATGATGGAGGCCTTTGGAGGATGAGGAGGGAGAAAATATGTTCCTTAGGGTATATCCTTAATGTATGATATATAGATTTGGAAGGGATGACAAGCTATCTTTGAGGTTCATCATTCGTTCCCTGATACTACATAGATTTGGCGAGGTGGCATACCACTTGGCTCTACCCAACAATTGGACTGAGGATATGATGACTTCCACATGTATCAGCGGATGAGATACATGCATGATTAATTTAACGACATTGATGGGAGAATATTTTTTTGAGAACCCAATGTTAGTAAATGTTCAACACAAGGGGATACTTTTTGGGCATTTGATTCCTCTGGTGTGCGTTCAGCAGTGAGACCAGATTCTCTAGGGGAGCACATGAGAGCGGAAGGATTAGATTTGTCCTCAGTACCCAAAACATGTTGAGTAGCCCATTGTTTTAGCTTTTAGGGATATAAGTACCTTAGTTTGGGAGAATGTAATGACTCATATTTTACAAAATTTATCTGTAGAAGTTATTTTTGGAAATTATGAGACTAGGCATTGAGATATTGTATAATTCAGAGTCCTGATGGGCCAAGAACGAATAAATAGAAAATGATTTTGTTTTTAATATCATGTGAACATGAATTTTCATAGAACGTGAAATAACTTTTAATTGGTTTCCCGTGTTATAAATATTAAAGAACCATTGAGCTCAAACTAATGGGTTTACACTATGTGTTACATAACTTTAGTGAGTTCATGCCTTCTGTAGAAAAGGCCATCAAGGGCATAATAGTAAAAATATTTATTTAATAAAATTATTTTATTTTAAAATCCTAATAACTCATAAATAGTAACTGATATTAGAAATATGAGAACACTATTGAGTTCAATGGGGGTGTTTCTTATTATGTGAGGCATAACATCATCTAATCTGGCCAAGTTGTGGATGATATGTTTTGGACGTAAATTTCATTAAAATATGTTACTAAAAATATATTATTCTTTAAGAAATGACACATTTTCTATTAATACGTGTTTTTTAGATAATTCAGTGTTATCACCCTAAGCTTGGAATTCCTGTTTAGAAAAGAGATGGTGCACTCTCAATGAATTATGGTGGAACATGGATTGATGATCAATGAAGAACCTCAAATTCAAAGGATCATCAACCATAATAACAGTGCGGAGACTGTTCTTCATCAGTGATCAAAAAAAATCGAGGTGGAGTGTTTTTTATTTTATTTCACTTCCCTATTCATAAATTAAACAATTAATGAAGGCCAATAAATTAATATATTGTCTTATAGAACAATCATTTGTACATGATGAGATATACAATTGAGGGTTTTGGAAGGGAGATTGTTCTTGTCATTATTTTTTGGATTTTGATTGTTGTTCTAATTGAAATGAACCACTACTGACACAAAAATCAATCATGTTCCATTAATCTCAATTTATTTATTCTTGTCTCTGCCATTCTTCAATCATTGTGGGAATTAATCTTTTGGCTCATGACCCAAAATGTTGTTATCGATTTATTGTTGTGAACACAATCCTTTTCACAACAATTTTATATGGCATATTTTGGATTGGCATGGCATCGAGAAGGTGTGTTGGTGAAGGCAATGGATAGATCAAATCAGTTCATGAGTTATCTTAATTTATGTTAAATTTCATTGGAATGGTTAGTGACATCAATCCAAGCGTAGGGAGATGATGAAGATTCCTTATGGATTGGAGGTGTGCTTCCATTTCAAAAAACAAAGAACCAGAACTGAAATGCTGTCTCGCGGAAGGGACCACTGACGATCGATGATGATGGGCATTTATCGATGCGGCAGATGATGGCGTGCAACTTGTTGTGGCTAATAAAGTAGGAACATGGCACGATGGCCCCGTATGGGAGCTAATGACTGGAGTGTTGCCATGGGCTGTGATCGTGGATGTGTCGTACATGGATGGGGTCCGCGTAGAGCCCATAAGGGAAAGTATCAGTAATAAAGCTGGGATGTGGAGGATATTCACATTGAACATGGTGGTGCTGTGTTGAGATGGGGGTGGAATGTGGTCTGATAGACAGTGTGTGGTCCAACCAAACTGAGAAACAATGTGGGTCGTACCAGATGATCTGGTCTGATTCAGCGGCCTAGCAGGATAGACACAGTGGACCCAGACAATTTGAGCAAAATATAGCTGGGTCAGGTAATCTAGAATGGGTCGGGTCATCCTATGAGCTGGTTTAGGTCCATTTGGAGCCAGAGCAGACCTATGTTGGGAATTTACAATAAAATGGAAATATCTTTTGAACCGAGTGCCCGATTGACGAGCCATCTGTAGTTTTGGGACCCTTATAATGGGGTGGTACATTTGTCATGTCTTGGTGTGTTTTTATATGAATAAAAATCAGTTGATATCATACCCCTATTGTTTTACTGTGATGTTTCAATGCTGGATCTTTTTCTCATCATAGTGGATGACCTATATTCTGAAGTGAGTTGTCTCAGCCCAACATCGACAATTGACACAATGGAATGGATCATGTATCACTCCAAGGGGCCCATTTTGTCCTCACATATCTCTATGGTACCTTATTTGGGGTTTCTTAAGAAGGTGTGATGAATATTTACATGGGAACCTATACACTAGATAGGATGATGTTTCTAGTATGGTCAGGTTTCACCCCAGTGTGCCCTGGTCATTGACCCTCTCTCTATGTATTGGGATAAAATTCATTAAGATCTACATGACAAGACATGTGGAGTTTTCTTCAAGATGTTTTTAGTGTTCGATGTTTGGTTGTGACTTTGTGACTATGTGATGTGGTGGATATATGACTTATTGAGACATCAGGTGTTACCGAAACTCCATGTGTTACCAACTCTCTGTGTGTTATTGAAACTATGTGTGTTAGTGTTAAATGTTGTCTCAGGGAAAATAAAAAACATTTCTGGACCATATTGTTCTCTTGGGTTCTTTTCATAGACATTTTCAAAATTCTTCTTCCAAATCGACTAGGGGTGAGATCTCCAAAGACGAGCATAATATGAGAGGAACCGCGTAGATGATGGTTGATGAGGCATTGAGGCATGGGATCCTTTTTGAGTATACATGGATGTTATTGTTATATGTAATATAGGAATATATCTATGTTGATATCACTATATCTTCATAGTGGTGTTTTCTAATTATTCTATTTATGTGTGGTAATTTCTTCGTGGTGTTTCCTCTATGAAATTTCTGTGTGTTATTAGGGTTTCATACTCAGTATTGTTTTACTAAACCCTACGTAGGATTTTCTTGTATATGTCATGTCTTGTGTAGACATTCATACTTATAAAAGAGTAACAGTTGGACAATGAGAAGATAATTATGGGTGAGTTTAGACAGAGCAGGATGTTTTCCTATGACAACAAAAAATATTCACATTACCCTTATTTGCAGGTTGGACATTGTCATTTGAAGACTCTTTTTTGTGGGCTTGTATTCTTACCCAGCTGTACATTTCTGCACTTTATATTCATTTCTTACTCTATGGATGGTATCTTAGTGTATTTTGGATTTCTCAACTTAGTGTTTTTATATTTCATATTTCTGGGCTTGGGGATGTGTGCATGTTTACATGTACTTAGGAAAATTCCTCTTATTTGTAGCATATGCCTTCTCAGTGCTAATCACCAGCCACAGGACTATCATAGGCGGGCATGGGGTAGTCGCGACATGGGACCCTATAGGACGGGTAGTAACAAATCATATATATATATATATATATATTATAGATAAAATGTAAATATATAATATATATAAAATATCAATATATATATAGATAAAATGTAGACATAGAATATATATATATATATTTATATATTAAAATATAATCGTATCTAAATATAAAAATTTTTAACATATATATATTTATAATATAATATAAACATGTAGATATATATATATAATATAATATAAACATGTAGATATATATATATATATAATATAATATAAACATGTAGATATATATATAAAAACATATATAGTATAAATTATAAACATACATGTATAATATAAACACATATATATACTCTAATATATACTTATATATATACAAAAAACATAAAAATTAAATTATAAAATGTAAACCCACACACAGATATATATATATATAAATTAATAGATAATATTATATTTATATAATATGTTAATTTTATTAATACTGAAAGTCATATAAAAACACAAATAGATATATTTAAATATATATAATAATGTATATAAATACATACATATATATATATATATATATATCCAGAAACACACAAACACAAATATATATATATATATATTTAATCACATTTATATTTCAAATGTAATCCAGTTTTTAAGAAAACATGGCTATTTTAGGAATAATTTTTCTAGTTTTTTAAAGAGGAAATTTATATATATATATATATATAATTATTATACTAATAATATATATGTATACATAAAATTATATATTTCCACACAAAAATAGACTTATATATATATAAATATTAATATATAAAGATATATATAAAGATAAAATATAAATATAAAATACAGACATAAAATATGAAAAAATATACTTTTATATATAATATAAACATAAAATATAAAATGAAAACACAAATATATATTAATATATATATATATATCAAAATTAATATATATATATATATGAAATATTAATTTTTTTTAAAATGAAATGTTCTTATATATATATAAATATTTCACAATAGAGTAAATTGATAATAATTATAAAAGGTTGGTTTTTGTTCTATTATGGGTTAAAAGCTGGTGGTTTGGGATTCAATTCCCTATTGATGTAATTTTCCAAATTTGGGCATTGTTTGTGCTCTGATGGAGTTTTATTTCCATTGAGGGCGGGGTAGGGAACCAGAGATCTTGAGATGTGAACACATTCGAGTGAGGGTGCGGTAGGGATATCAGGTCAATGTAACTTGAAAACCGATGCTACAAGTGTGGGGTGTGAGGGCATTCTAGTGAGGGTGGGGTATGGAACTTGAGATCCACCACTGTGAGTGAATTTTGGTGTGGGGGGGGGGGGGAATGTGGACATGGTATCTAGACTGTGAGTCAACCACCATAGAACCAAAGAGAAATAACATCGAGGAACTAGAGAGGACTGTTAGGGCCCTAAGGCATGCCAAAGTCGAGGAAATTGAGATGTTTATGCTATGAGGGGTTCTATGACAGTAAACCATGGACAAATAATATTATTGGCTCTGTGATATAAGTTACAATGTTTTTATGAAATATTTTTTATTATAAAAAATCGAATAATTATAAAATTTGAAGAAAATTATGATATTTTTTAAAAAACATAGGTAAATAATGTCATTTATCAAAATTTCTCAACCTCATCTGTAAATGACATATCTCTAGAGAGAGACATTTATAAACATTTATAACATAGTGTTTTTTACATACCAATGTCTCTCAAATACATTGGTAAATAAGTTGTATCTAAATATCAATGTTTATAAATGTCGATATATTAACACCATTTAGAACATTTCTAAATTAGAGACACATCATTTTAAAATGTTTTTTTAGAAAAATTGATAAATGAATTAGATAAATTTTAAATCATCGCTAACACAGAAAAATCATGGATAATTATATTTTTTATATTGGCATAAAAATTTCATATGTCGTATATTAGTTTCTTACACAAAATAATAGAAAATATTTTTTCATGAAAACCCACAAATATATTCATAACCTGTTATTCATGTGATAACCACGAATATACATTCCTAGGACATGGTAATACCTCACGTGTACCCTCTTTTGGGCTTGGGTTGACCACATATATTGTATTGTAAGGGATTGGGATAATGTCCCATATACCCCTCGGAGATCATATAACAATAATTTTTACTCGCTCCACTGGAGAGAGATATAAGTTTCACATATTTTAAAATAACGCCATTTTTATGTGTGAGACAGTAAAATAAAACATCCATAATATTATAACCAATAAAATGAAATGAGATTCAAAAAAATCATATCATATCCTATGGAAATGTAGAAGTTTTCATATTAATTAAGTAATTCTTTATAACAAAATAAGTGGAGAAGAAGAATGTTTAAGAATAATTTTATCATTGTATAAAATACGTAATAGAAATGTGTTTCATAAAAATTTATTCCGAATTAACAATTCAGATATAGAATAAAAATGGTATTATTGGTTCTTATACCCAGTAAAACATAAGTTACATCAATGCATTTCAAATTTGATGGAATATTATTTTGAGAGATAAATAATGTGGAATGTTTCTTGAGAAAGATAAATTTGGTTTGAATATCACTTTTTTAACAATAAAATTTTTTAAATATTTTTCCTTTAAAATAAAAATGAAAATTTACAATAAATTAACTAAAAATAATTTAAAAAATTTCTTTAGAAACTATCCCCTCAACATTGAGAATGTAATTTTAAAAAATAAAACATTTTGAAAATATTTTTATTTTAAAAAACAATGAATTATTATTAATTAAGCATCAATATAAATAATTTTATTGAGTATGGGATGTTTTGTTCTTGTAGTACTTGTTAAAAAATAGTTCCACCACATCTTCCGTAAAATCAAAACATATATTTTATAAAATTACTAGGATATTCATTTAACAACTATTAGTAAAATATTTAAATAGAGAAATAAATTCTTTCGGAATTCATTTGGATATAAAAAATTGAATGCTTTTTTAAAAAACATGGTTTTGGATGAAAACAGACATCAGACTTTGGAGGGAAATAAATTAATATTTTTTTAAAATAATTTTATTAAATATTATGTTGTAAATAGTGGAAATTGTTATTATCACTTGAAAATATCAATAATAACTTTTTTATAGAAATTTCATGTCATTCACGATAGATGAATCATCATATTTTATCCTCAAAAACATAATCATCAATCATTCTGATAAATGAGGAGATTGTCAATTCATTACAAATTTAGTTACATTGATTTTTATGGACTCTAATGTAATAAAAAACTGAACTTAAAATATAATAATTATTAATAATTTAATAATATCACATGTTAAAGTGGATGTATATACACCTTTATAAAGAAAATAGGTTCCCAACCTGACATACGTCTAAAAGAAGTAAACTTGAGACACAAATCCCTTACCTTTTTTGGTATATTTTTAACAGTAAACCCAATTAAAGATATATAATAAAATAGATATTTAAATGCCAATACTATTTTATGTTGACCATAAAATACATTCATGTGTTTTATATACATTACATAATAAAAATAGATGGTTAATATGGCATTTTTCCCACATAATTACAAAAGGGAGACAGAAATACAGTAATATTTTTAAACATAAGACCCAATAAATAATAACATCAAAAGAATAGTTAAATTTCATGAAAATAAAATAAAATAAATCATATAACTTGTAAATTGAGTATTATATACCTCACACAAAATAAAAAACTACGGAATTTGTAAAATTCTCCAAGAAATAAAGGATAAACTAAAAAACTATTAATTTAATTCTTGACTTCCTTCGTAAAATATAAAACCTCTTATATAGTAAATAATATTCTATTTTAAAAGTATTATATATATATATCATATCATATACTATACTATTTACTTATTTTAATTAATTATTCATTTTATTAATAATTTCATGTTAATGTCATGTTTTGAGAAATAACTGCAATTTTTTATAAATGATGTTATTTTCTATTTATGTTCTTCTAAAATTGATCATTGTTTCATCATATATAAAAAATTAACAATTAAATTAATCTAATTTTTATTAATTATATACGTATTTAAGTTAATCCATAAAATTTAGTGATAGAAAATGAAATTATTCAATCATGGAGAAGGCATGCAATACATTAGCATGAAGGTCGTTCCAATATTCTTTTCATATTAATAGAGATAAATTTAAATGATATAATTTAATTTAAATATTATTTTTATGTTATATAAATCATATTTTTTTACTTAAAACCATCCTTATTATCTTCTATGTAATGCGTAAACAACTGACATCACCTAGTGAGGTGGTTGTCTACCTTACACACGAGCGATGTTATAATATTCAACAAAAATAGAAATCATGAAGTAATGTGTGATTTAATAATTATATAAGAATAATAATATTACATTAATATTATATAAATAATAAATCCATCATTATTTCTAACCATGATATATTTTAATGATAAAATAATAATGAAATTGTTTCTTGAGGTGGTGTTATGTTGTACACACAAACGATGATATCAAAACCCATTTGATGGAATTGGAGATGTTCATATGTCATACCATTAAAAAAATCGTTATATTTATTATAAATAAGATTTTATATTATCCTAGTATGATAAAAATTCATGGAGGATGAAGTAGAAATAAAACAAAAATTCCTATTGATGAATATTACCTCTTATATGGGTATCATCCATAGGTTTTCCGAAATATATTTATTAAGATGAAATTATATACAAAAAAAGGACACTAGGATTTCATGATATATTTTTTTTATGTGATTATGGTTAGTCGTGGATTATCCCAATTTTTTTCATAGTGTGAATATGGTATGGCATGGGGTGGCCTTATTTAAGTGAGGTGACATGGACACATGTAATTTTTCTAAAATATAATGGTTACACATTATTTTCACATAGAAAATGGGTGAAACATTTAACCAAACAGAACCTTATAAATTATAAGGTCTAATAATTTCAATAATAGTAATTTTAAACATGTTTATAGTTCATTTTACCAATTATTATTTTAGGTAACCACTAGTAACCCCAATTTTATCTTAAGAGAAGTAAATAATTTTATATTTTTTACATTCATTTTGGTCAAAAATTACATTGAACATATTAAATTATATAAATTATTATGATTTATAATATTGACCGAATCAATACAGATTCTTTTAATTGAAATAAAAAAATAATTTAAACTTTATATTTAATATGTGATGAAAAAGTGGGGTTTCAAAGAGAGAATATAAAAATGATTACATTGTTTTTATATCATATTTAAATATGAAAATCATTACATCAAACCATATTTGGTTAATAAAAATATACCTTTCAAAAAATATTTTCAAAAACATTTTAAAAAATATAATATAATTTATCTTCATAAATACTTTAGATGAATAGTCTATTTTAAATCAAAATTATAAATGTTTAAAAGAAACCATATTTTTTTCGAGAAATAAAAAAACATTCCATTAAATAATTATGAAATATCATATTTATAAATTAATTTATTTTTTAAAATAAATTTTAAATACATGGTAGCGATTCATTTAAAATAAGTGTTCCAAATGTGAAAAAACTCCTTTTTATAAAAATATAATTATATCTATATAATTTGATGTATTCTTATAACTTGTATCGATAAAATAAAATATTGATGTTTAAAATTTTACATAGTAAATGATATATAAATATAATTAAATACTATCACCAAACGTGATTTTTTAAATTTATTGAATTAAAAAAAATTGTGTTCTTAGAAATTGTTTTTTATGTTCCACTATTTTTAAAAAGGATTGATGTGCATTTTTTATTTATTTTTCACCAAAGAATTCATTATATATACATGTGTAATAAAATTTTATCATAATATAGTCAATCATATTCATAATATATATTCAAATGTCTAGGTGATAACTAACATATTAAATAAATATATTTTAGTGGTATGTCTTTTTTCATTTAAAATTTTTTATGCGTGTTATATATGATAAACTAACTATTCCCCAAAATGAATGAAAAATCAGTGTTATGTTCAAAAGATGCTAAAATAGGTGTCACATGGGATGAATAATATTGAAAAAATTATACATTTTTTGAAATTAAAATCAGAAAATATAACTGTGTTACACATGATATACCACGTCATAAATAAATAAAATCATGATTTTTAATTAATCTTGGGTCCACCTACCACGATGAATTAACAATTAATTAAACCATAATAATGATCATATTTTTTTCATGATCAAATGTAATTTATGAATCAAACACCACCCATATTTTAATGGTATATAGTGGAACAACTCTAATTAGATGGAGAATCCTATAATAGTGTGGTCTATGGTGATATTCTAATTAGAAGGAGACCACTGTTTCCAATAGCTGATGAATAAGACCGGAAATGTATGTCGGGATCATATATAAGGAATGAGGGAGGAGGGTAATATATATTAAATTATTCTTATATAACCAAAATAAAAGGAGATATATTTAGTCATTAAATATAATTTTTAAATATTTGTTTTTGGAAAATCAGTTATATAGTTGACCACAACATATTTCTGATAATCCACTGACCTCCCAATAGATTACCAATAACTACCTAATTAAAATATTGTATCATTAAGATACACTCTAAAAACATCACTACATAACCAATGCATCCCCCAATGAGTACCCATTGTATCATCTATGACATGCAACTATACCACCTTATCCTATTTTGATATGGACTATTATAATTAATCAAGAATAATAAAATTATTTATTTCTATTATCGATTCAATAAAATCTTTGAATATGAATCATTAAATTAAGTATTCTTGAGCTCCATTTCCATATTATTTTAACATTTTTATAACTCCAAAATAATTCATTGATGTGGATTATTACATACTCCCTACTATACAAATATTAGTCCCTGAGAGGAATCATAGTTCATCTCGAGTGAAGCACTCAACATTTTGAGACACAAGGTATAAATCAAATTCTTTGGTCTCTCTTTAGATTCAATAATTAAACCCACCATACAAAATCCAAATTATATACCATTTATTATAAATAGTCTCACTTTGAACCATAAAATACACCATCCATTTCTTAAATGACACATCCAACAATAATTCAATCGAGAATGATTCAATCACACAGAAAAAAGAATGTATAATTCTTTAATTTAAAAATTTCTGTCAAAATATAAAAGGCTAATGAAAATCGGTTTGAATCCCTCATCAAAACCACAAAGTACTTTTATTATAGACAACATGGAATCAACTGATCAGTAATTTCATGACACAATTGTTGACACCATTGGTTTATTTAATATTATGTCCAATTTACTTTTGTATACAAACATAACCTAACTATACATATGTGATTTGTAATTCTACATTAATTCTTACTGTGATAAATTTTTTGGTAATATAGTATTTCTATCAACATATCCTCTTCACGGGTAGTAAAAATTATCCTGAGATGATACATACTGTGAAAAATCATCAATTTTTATTCTTCATTAGTTATATGATATATGGAAGTAATCCAAAAACACATATCTATTATTGAAATATTTCAAACACTACATCAAAAAATAAAATTCCAATATATCATTATAGTACATGTAGAAATAAATACACCGGCACATCCGTTCTCACCAATCATGGACACATCAACAATTATCAAAATCTATGAAGTCATAATATTATTCATATTTTCATCTTAACATGCTAAATCAAAAGAATAATAACAAAACATATATCTACTATTGAGTAATAAAACTCAAGATAACCATACAACCCATCCCATACACCATACTATTGGTACTATGGAAACCATAGTTCCCCATATGACCATAATCTAACACATTGGGAAACCCAAATTCATAAAAATAACAATGTCAGAATGTAAATGTAAAACCTAAGATTTACATAGATATTAATATATCATCTCTTGATACGATCTGGGAATTTATATCACACCGTAAAATTTATGACCTCCCATTTCAACCATAAAATATCCATGTTCTAGAATGATTTCTCAATAATTGTCTAAGAAAATACATAAAAAATCTATCCACATTTATTAATTCTCTCTACAACTAAGGCATAGATTTGCATAATCTATAAATTAAGTGTTCATATGCCTAATATAGTGACCCATACATTCCACACATATATATTACATCTTATTATATTGATATTAATTACAAAAAATAATTATCCACACAAGAATCATATCTCTCTAGTGTATTGGAAACATGGATAAATTAATAAAAATTACATATAAAATTTACATAATATACCACTTAAATCATCAATATATGTTCAATTATTATACTTATAGTATAGAATAATGTCCTCCAAATCCTGGGAAGGGAAAAATGAGAACCAGTTAGAATATATTATATATAAGAGTAAATAATGAAGATATCATTGCTCTCATACGAATAATATGACCACAACGGTATGACAAGATGAGTTTAACGCATTAAAACCCCACCTCTCATATCATAGACCCTAATTATGAGTCATGGAATAAACTGTGGAATTGAGGAAAACCTAAATCATAATGAAATTAAAGAACATGAGCCTTAAGATCAGATCACTGAAATACGACATATATTAGTGTAATACACATAAGAATTGAAATTTCATTTATATAGTATTCATTGATAACTCTGAAGACTATATTATTCGATTGGTTTCACTCCCCCATTCCATCATATTAGTTGAGGTACACCATCAAGGATATAATAGTGGATAAAGTCTCTTACATGAAAGGGCTCACTCCTCATACCATACCTATTTATCTCACGAGATAACCATCATTACATAATGAATTGGAGGTCTATTGAATTTTTGACATACCCAACATAGAATTTAAATTATATTTATTTGTTCCTTAAGATCATAATTAATACATTATATTGTATCCCATGGAAAAATGTTTTTCATAAACATTTCATTAAGTAATCATTGAAAAAATTGTGGAAAGGGAACTCATTTGAAAAATGTCATCAAACCATAAGAGAAATAATTAGGATATTATCATTTTACCATATCCCCAATAAATATTAAGAACCAAAAATGTATGTCATATTACATAAAATAGTTGTTAAAAATTATTAGGAACACTAATAGAGGAAAATATCATTTGTACATTGAAATTGATAAGAAAAATTATAATGATTGCCCAAATTTTATTTTATCTATTTATATTGAAAAAACCATGTAAATATTTATATTAATATTTATAGTATTCAGTGGTTATGGAGGTGATTTATTTCATGGTGTATATATTAAAATAAAATATTAATTTTATACTTCTACAAAAAATGGTTAAAAATCATTTTGAAAACAACAAGAACACTCATTTTAATATATTATTTAAAAAGATAATAATTGGTAACAATGATTTGAAAAATTTAATGATTAATATTAAAAATATATTAAAAATATATTTATATACATTGACAGGAATGGAAAATGAGTTTTTACAGAAGAGGTATTTATTTATATTTTTTTTAATTATTTATTTCGTAAATAAACTATTTATAACGAAATATAATGCTATAATTTCATTAAATTACCAAGAGAGAAGAAAAATAATTATTTTTTTAGAGGTACACCATATGATTTTATCATTACACCTTAACTATAAACTACACCAATAAATAATGAAATTGTCACATAATACTCTTACCTATCATATCATCTCTCATTGTTCACATTGAAAAATATTTTATAATAAATATACATTTATTATCTTTAGAATAAACAATCATACTTATTTATATTATGCCATATCTTATTGTCTTAAGCATCTTATCAACAATTTATTAATAATTAATTATTAAAAAATCATTCTATGTGATAACTGATGATTTTTTCTTAACTTATTCAATTCGACTATATTGATATTTGTCATTTTTCATGGTTAAATCATATATAGAACATTAGGATTGATAATAATATTATTTATATTCCTTAATTTTTTTTAAATATTCATCCATTAATGAAATAAAAATAAAAATGAGATGTATTGTTCTTGGAGATGGTATGTCTTGTATATGCAAGTGAAATGATTACATGGTTGATGGATGAAACAATTTAAAGGTAAATAGTAATTAACCACTATAGAATAATAAAAATATCTAAATTAAAAATATATTTATTAAATCCATCAATGTAAACTTCCATATAAATATATATTTAAAAATTAATGAAACCACAATGTCCAGATGACATTCCATTTGTATGCATTGGTGATATTTTCGTATTCTATAGGATTAAATAAATGTGGATAATGGTTGTTGCATCATAATAATAAAATTTTAGTTGATTAAATATATTTAACAAATTATTTAATAATTGATACTATATATTCATAATAATTTGATGAATAATTTAAATTGTAAAAAGAAGGTTATAGTTATACCTCTTCATTGAGGAAAATATTTTTTATTATGCCATAAGCATTGTAGGGGTGGTATTTTGGGAAGTAAAAAATACTTATGATCGGTTAATAGAAATTAAGAATGTAATATTATTTATCTTTTTTAAGATATAAGGATCAAAACATTTTTAGAAATAGTGGAGATGTGGTTCCCTTTGGTAATTATTGGGAGAGGCACTCTTGAAATTAGAAAAAGGGTAAAGTAAGAATGAGTCCATATTAATAAAAATGTTTCCAAATGGATAATAATTAAAATAAAATTAGTATACGAATAAAATATAATAAATAAATAAAATTAAATATGTTTTATGTTAAATGAAACCATTAAATTTTTTTACCACTTGGTTTAAAAATATTTACCTCAACTATTGCATCAACCTTTCAAAATTAAAGGGTTATAATTGTACATGTAAGAAGAAAATTAGTTTATAAATGTAATATGGATAATATTTTAGAAAATATATTTCTAACCATGTTCTGTATTATAATTTTTATTATTTATAAATAAAATTTTAAAATATTAATTTCATATAATATCTTTATTATCAATGTTTACACTATTTATTTAATTAGATAATAAAGGCGATAAAAAATTATTAAATATAAATATAAACCATCCAATAAACTATAATATTTATTATAAAAATATATCTTTTATGGAACATAATAATTCTCACAAATTTTAATTCTATTAATAATTTTAAATTCATTAATTTTGATGTTGGAATAATTGAATTAATACTATGTTGGGGTTGTGTGACAATTTAAGTTATATAATAAATTATTTTAAAATTTTAATTAACTTATATAAGTTAAATAAAAATGTTTCTTTTATATATACATATATAAAAAAAATCAATTTATTATCCTTTTGCAAAAAAAAATATTGATATTAATATTAAGAGACTGACATTTTGTATTTTTTATTTTATTAAATTAATAAAAGTTCAAAATCATTGAAATTTTGAATCCTGTGACAATTTATTCTATTATTCGATGAAAATCACTAAACTTCACATATATATTTAGATAATGATGTATGTTATAGAAATTTTAATTCCTTATCCCAATTTTCTAGCCATATTTTAATAGTTTTATCATTAATGAGGTGAGAAAGGATACTATGTTAATTAATAATAATACAAATAATTAAAGGTGGAAAATTTAAAAAAAAAATAAAAAACCTAATTACAATCATGGAATACATTATTTGTTGTTGAATTTCAATAGTTGGAAGAATATCATTTTAAACTATGTGTGAAAAATGTGATGAAATCCATTTTAAAATATATTGATTTACAAGTGAGTCAATATTAATTTGTATCCAATTATTTTAGAAAATATTATATGAATGAAAAGAAATCTGATTGAATATATAATTTTATAATTTTATTTAAATAATTCACCAATAGGGATAAATTTAACATTTTCAGGTACGAACACATTCTGCGTATAAAATGTTTTTCCTAAAAAACCCCACATTTAATTTTAAATGATATTTATTTTAATTTCCAATAAATTGATAAAATATGAGTTATTTTATATCTGTGTAAACTGGAAATTGTTTTATAATATATTTATTATTTTTCATAATATCTAATTTTAAATATATTTTATAATTTCATATTATATTATTTATCATTTAGATATGGTGTTCCGTGTATTGAATGACATAACCATAATTTTTTTATAATGAAATATAACATAAAATTTAATTTAATTTCATTAGAACCCCTTAAAATGAATTAAAATCATAAAATTATATCACCCTAATGAAAAAACGATGATAGATTTATCTCATCACATTCATGTTATCCCAAATATATTTTTTAATTTTTTGATTCCTCTAGGGATCTATAATGATAAAATATGTCTCATTTGATATTACTTTATCACTTAAATTAAATATTTCCACATATTGTTATTTATAAGAAATATCAGCCTATAATTGTACAACATTTTAGTTTAGTAAAAACAAAGGATAAGTTATGTACAACCTTAGGATTGATATGTGGAAAAAGTTAGAGAATATGATAGAGCTTCCGCGGAAGTACCAATCCATAAGCTACCCTATTTAGTTGATCAATAATATGGAGAGGACCAATATACCATGATATTAGCTTTCGCATTCTTCCAAACATCATTAATCCATTCTATGGACAAAATCATAAAAATAGAGTTTCAATATCATGAATTTCTTGATTTAACTGATGATTTTTAACATATTATTTTTGTCGAATATGAACTAACTTGACATATTATGGAATAATAATAAATTTCTCTACCATTTATTTATCTTGATATGATCCCAATAGTTTTATTTCACCAAGATCATCCAACATGTCACATTTATATACATATTTCCTGAGAGGTATTTGTATGGTGTTAACTACTTGATTGTTGGAATGTAATTAATTTTATAAAATGAGAAAAGTGAGTTATTGATCCCAAAAACCATTTCAATCCACAGAGGGGGATCTCATCATATAATCTTGGGTCAAAATTTTTATTTAATGCTTACATTATATCTAAGTATGATGATCTTTATTGAAACATGAAATTATATCCAAACTTAACTGATGTGTAGTGAGCCTTTTTTACCTTATAATAATATGGAATATATATATATATATATATATATATATATATATATATTTCTAGAGATCGGCACTAAGATGGTGTGTGATTCTAAGGTCTGATATGCCAAATATTAATTTTATAAAAATTATAAAATATATATTATATTTAGTGCATGTAGTTTCATAAATAATATTTGATAATAATTAAATTAAATATCTTATCAGAAATATAAAAAAACTATTGAGTACGAACAAAATGTATACCCTAGGATTGACATAATATTGTTCAGAATGTTGTGTTCATATATCACATCCATTTTCATGTATATTTGAATTAAATTAAATTAATTATATATATTATTGTATTTATTTGACCTGAACATATTTTTCTATAATTTACCCATTATGGTAATTCTTCATGTTTTTCACATAAACCCTAGGATAATCGAGACATTTTCCATCCACCTATCATTTGAAAATCTGAATCAGACAATGAAAAAACACTAGATCCAGGCCGATTGAGATGTTGTGAGTTCAATGACTCCTTATTTCAATATTAAGAACATTATTCATCTAAAAACAATAAAAATAACATAAGTAAAAATAAATTTATGGATTCTTATACTATTGATTAAAATTTTAGAGAATGATCAAAATATCCTTTATCTGTTTTAATTAAATGGAATTTCATGCGCCTGTGTACTAATATAAAAATTTTTATTATGTTTTTCTCACCCTTGATATCCCCATTTATTTTTTAGGTCAGTAAAGATTCAAAAATATTTTGAATCCTCTTTAATGCCATGTTTCTAATAATTCATTTCATTTTTCAATGTTAGACCATAGTTTCTCTATTAGAAATTTTTTGGAGGGACCAATACTGAATGGACCCATGGATTTGTAGTAGAATTATTTGTTGGGATTGGATTTTTTTAAGGAAAATAGAGATGAATATTAGGGTGTATATCATTTTTTCATAGATCTCAGATCTAAAATAGAGAATTTTGAGGTATGGGAACCATACGAGGAAGAGAGAACATACATCGGACCCCCAAGGATGAAAAAATTGAATTCCTTCCAACGAAGGGATGTCAAAGATGGATAGAGGGATTTAACACAAATATTTGTCACTATAGAGGTTATATATGAGGAGGAAATGAAATATTTGGAATATAGGAGTAGATCTATGAATTATATAAAAAACCCAACTACACATTCTGTTTTCGGATGGAAATCTGTATTGTATCCCACATTTGGATGTGGTGCTTGGGTTTTGAGAAATTTATAGAAGAAACACCAAGTTTATTAAAAAAACATTTATCTATTACCAAGTAGAAAATTCATGTGTTAGAGCATATGTTCATGACCACACACAAGAGAAAATATCACCGGATAGGCTATATACTGATTTCCATGAGCATTTCTCGGGACACGGGGTGAAACCCTATCAGGAAGTACATGTCTTGTACAGAAGTACATAGATATGGAAGGACATACAATGGAATAACCATGAGCATGGGGAGGACCCAAGGTGGATGAGGCATGCCTTGTATCCCATTTAAACATTTTGTAGTGACACACAGTCAGTGATACATGTATCAATAAGGACAGAATCTTGCATAGGATTCGGACCACATGTCATGAGAGTATCACACATGCCACGTAACCACTCAATTAATTTTTTATGAACATTATATCTCATGTATTCCTTCAATTTGGACTATGCTTTTAGAAATTGGGAGGAATATCTTGAGTTATCTTCATAAATAATGTGATAGTGTCTTCTTTGGTGGGTTTTGAGATATGATGTGATATAATTGTGGTTTGACACTAATTTATGTGATGCTTGACCCCGAAAATAATTTGACTGGACATCAGTGTAGTACCCCCTATGACATTAGGGCATTTTTTTCCTTCCACTGAGTGGTACAGCAAAAAAACATTATGGTATGGTTCCTATTTCAACTAAGTCATACACCATATAGAATTAGGGTGTGAGTCCTCTATCCACTAAGTAGTACCCCTGACATACATGATTTTGATTATGAAAACTACTTAGTGGTACACCTCTGATGTAATAGGGCATGTCTCACCTTTCTATTGAGAGGTAACCCTTATGATAATATGGTGTGGGTACCCTACCTTTTGAATGGATCCCCCTAACATACCAGGGTTCCATTCCTCTATCTGTATTGTTTTACCCCATATCAGATAGTAGAATGGTCATCCTTTTCAAAGGGTACTATCCCAATCCCACTAGGGTAGTGATCATATAGTCAGAGGTTGTGTGACCTTGATTTTGTGACACAATGGTGAGCTATGGGACCACCACATTTCTACTTCTATGTTTATACACATGAGATAATGGGAATCAATGATGCACTTATAGAACTAATTAAACTCCATTCCTAGGTTGGTTTGTGATATGGAGATCCCCTTTCCAACTCCTTTAGGAATCTTTTGTTTGAGCATATATATATATATATATCCTTGTTGTATGATTTTCTACTCTCCTACAGTGGGTTATGTTTGTTATCTATTCATATCTTTCCTCTTACAACTCCCACATCTTATTTAGGGGTTTCCCACTTGATTTGTATATACTCACCCATGAATCATCCTTCCCCGCACGTTTTGTGTATTATATAGAATATGGAATGGTTGAAATAAATTATAGAGGAACATGGGGATACATTGAAAATTTGGTTTCAAATTTTGGTCAGATCATGGATATTTGAATTTGGTCTCTCTCATCATTTCCTTAACCATTTTTTTAGGTTGGGATATCATTCTGGTTGGGCTTTCATTTTCCTCTTTACATTTTAGTATATACTATCATACCCTTTTTATTCCTTTTAGATTTTTCTTTTTCAGTTATTACTCATGATTTTGAATAATATTCATATTCCCACTACATAGGTTCATTGAGATGTTCAGGTGTGTGTATAAAGGAATAATATAAGAAGGCCACCCATACTAGTTATCCCTTTCAATTCTTATCACCATCCTCTAGACAATACGGTTGGTATGGGTGTGATTATGAGTAGTACCAAATTGGGTATGTTATGACAAATTGGTATCAGAGGTGGTATAATCATTGGGTTGGTTTTGGTATTTCTCCAATATGAGGTTTTTTTGGGATTTAGGTAAATTGTTTAATAGTGACTCATGTGTGACATTTAGGATGGGGAACCCAATATTGGTGTGGTATCAAACATATCATTTTATTAGAAAATTTAATACCTTCATGTTGACACGATATATCTAAATAGTGGTTCCAAGTATTAATTGTATATGAATAATATAGTATTGATTCCTTGGATTATCCATCTTGAGTCATAATAACATTATAAATATATATGATTATCTAATAGTAGTATGTCTTGATTAAATTTTCAGGATGCTTCTCTGATGACAACAATCCAAGATACTAGTTTTTAGATTGTGAAGAATATATGTTGATTTATGTGGCCTTAGTTATGAATCCAACCTATGACATTTATCCTCCAAGTGAATAGTTTGCAACACCTCTTGTTATCGAGAATCAGTTTATACAAGAAAAGAAGGAAATAGATTCCATATGTCTTTGTGCACTACAAGAGTTCTAGCGTGAGAGGCCATGGAGGATCTGTGGTGATCCAGGTCATCAAGAAGTAAAGGATTGGATAGATATTATTTTTTTGTTTTAGTAAAATCCCATAACCGATAGATCATGTGGTTTCTCTAGATGTTATCTGTTTTCACTGATTAGATGGAAGCATGTCTAATATTGATACATAGATGCTTGATGAGTGGACCCTATCATGGCATGAATTCTAGTTGCTATTATTTGAGGAGTATTACCCCTCATGTATACATGTGGTTCATATTAAGGAACTTCTAGAGCTATATTAGGTAGGTGTGAATGTTTTTGAGTACTCTATGAGTTTTAGAGATCTTACGTGATACTCCAACAAAAGGATATGGGGTTGCTACTATTTTACACATAAGTTCGATATGGTTATCCATAATGATATATGTGCAAGTGTAGTACCATTTTAATTACTTCATATGCCGAGTTGTTGGAGAAGATACTGGTGACATCAAGATTCCTTTTAATGGAATTCCAAGAAGCTATATCTTGTGGTGGTATTTATAGGACTTATATTTAAATTGATGAAAGTAGTATCTAGAGGATAAGATCCTAGCATAAGGGATCTCCACATAATCATAATTAGTAATACGCTCATCATGAAATGGAAATATGTAGGGGACCAGGGTAGCTCAGTGAGGGGTAGTGCTATGCATGTGATGTGCGAGGTGACGCAGTGTGTGATTTACCAACCCGATATGTTGTGGAGTTATGTCCTGTAGAACAAGAACCATTGTAGGAGATATAACACCATGATATAGTATGTCTTATTTGAGGGAAGAGTTTCAACCAAGGAGGAATATCTAGAAAATGAGTAGGTGGACCCTTGAGAGGATGAGCTATGGGTGGTGTAAGACATAATAATATCCTTCTACCACCACCACCACCACCACCACCAGGCGACCCATGTTAGGCTTTGGGAGATGGAAGTTGGATCCATGAAAAACTATAAGCTATAGAAGCTTATGACCTAGAAGTGAAATATAAGAGTACCACTATGATATGTGTTCATTCTACACATGCTTCAGTATTTTTAGATGGAGGTTTGATTCATTAATTTAAATCATATTGTGAGTGAAGTATCTACCAATTTAGGAATTAGCCCATCATCTTTTTCTTATGTTTCCTATGAGGAACACATAGACTATATATTTTTCTAATAGGTTGTGCGAGAAATCACTCATTTGAGAGAGCTTCTGGGGGAATTTATTCCTAATGTAACCTTATGACATCCTCTTGGGTATGGATTTATTATCCATGGTTCATGCTCAGATTTAATTTCATCGAATATAGGTCATATCCCCTCACACTACACAATTGAAATTATCCACATGTGGAGGGAGATATATCATGGTAGGGTGGATGTTTTTTTTAAGGATGTGGTATTCCATTAGCCATATGTAATTGTTTATTGTCCTTGGTGAATCAATATATTTTCGAATCTGGACATATTCAGTCATGGATGTTTTTATAGAGTTATTCCTCTTGGCTTTTATGGGACTACCTCTGAGGCAAGATACAAATTTTTTTATTGACTTGCATCCCTAGACCACTATGACTTCTTCTATTGAATATCATCTGGACCATACTGTGATTCAGGATCTTTTATTATAGTTCTAATAAATTCTACATCGAGGTTTTTTCAGACCCAATATTTGCTCTAATGGAATCTTTGGTATTGTTCGTGAAAAAGATTGATAGGGGAATGAATCTTTTTTTTGATTATCAATTTCGAAACCAATCCGTGATAAGGGCGATTTACATATTGCTAAGGATTGAATTCCACTTTTACTAGTTTCGAGCTATGAGTTGTTTCACAAGGATCGATATCAGATCTAGCTACCACCAATTAATCATGATCCATGAAACTTGTTATCAAAAATCTCATTAGAGTAATTGTTTGTGGAGTTAGGTGTGAATAATCTACATCATTTAATTTTATTATAACTTGCATTCGTAGTTTTTTATATTAATTAATTTCTTATGACATTATTTGTGTTCTTATGTGTGGCATGGTATGTGATGATGTTATAAGATTAGTTCTTACATTGATTGGTCATAACAGTTCCCGCTATGATAAACCAAGTGGTTCTATGATTTTATTCAAATATATATGTTACATAGATAGATGAAATAAATTTGGTAACACAAATGATATATAAAATTATTGTTGGAGAGTTTTTGGAATGATAGGAACCTTCTCATTTTGAATTCCCTAGAAATTTCCATTGATGGATGTTATGAAAATAATACCCAAAAGTTGGAAGTCCACATTTATATGTGTCAATGAATTTTAGTAGCTCTAAAAGTTAATATTGGCCCCTTTACATGAATATTATTTCTATTGGATGTAATTTATGATATAAAATGATGTATAGATGAACACTATTATGACATATGTTCACCTCAATGTTGGATAAGATGGGTGTGTAAAAATTATTTTTTAAATGTTGATTAATGAATTAAAGGAATCTTTCTTTGTTTTATTTATTGGAAGTTTATATATCATTCCCATAAATTGAAATTATATATCCTAAATAAAACAATGTACATGGTGTTATATAGGAAAGATCAATTTATGGAAATTTAATGATGGATACATCTAGAATATAGGTTCATAGAAACATATCATGACCAATTACATTAGAGTTATCACAAAAAAGGTATAATATTTCATAGAAGGAATCCATTTGCAGTTTCATGTCATTTTAACATTTTTTTTATTTCCCAAATGGTTCCTTATTATGTTTCTAGACCCAAGCCTTGTAAGTTGTGTTCCATTGACAAATTCCTTTGAGAAAGATTCCATGATTTTCACAGACTATGTTATTCAAGAATATTTGTTAAATAATTCTATTTTTTATTTTTTTAAAAGGGAAAAAAATTATAGACACAACGTATAAAAATTAATCTGGTTTTATTGATTTCATATAATATATCACCAATTATATATGGTATTATTTTTTGATGATATTATTTAATAAATATTTATTATTTAATTAATAATAAAATATTTATTTATTATATTTATAATAATGCATTAATATTTATTTATTAAATAAATTGTCTTTATTTAGTTTTTAAATAATACGTTACAGGAATAAAGATCCAAGTGTAATAGATTAGTGATAAATAATATCATTAATTATTATTTGAATAAATGATATTGAATTTAATTTTGTATTTTAGTGCATGTCAACATGTAATATTTATATTATTATTATTGAGAAGTGGTTTCATATGATTTAAATAAAACTAATAAGGGATATTTTGAATTTATTATTTTATATCCCTAGAAGTATATAATATTGCATCCTAGGATTAACATATATATATATTACATCATTTAGGTTGAATATTAATTATATTATACAAAAAAATTCCTAAGGACCATAATTTATTCATCTTTGGAATCAAGGAGACAAAAAATAACAAATCCTTAGGTAGACCAAAAAATATCCTTCTATGATATTCATGACTAGAAACCTTCTTAGAAATATCATACATAATAAATTTCATCAGAAAATAGGAAATAGAAACATAATAAATGTGGAGATAAAAATCATAGAAAGGGTAATCACATGAGATATATAAGGATAATATTAACATATTAGTATTAGAACATGATCATTTTATTTTTATAATATTTCCTTAATATTAATGATAATATAATGATCCGTTTAGAAATGATTGGTAGTTCAGAAGACATGAATTAGAAGGGAATCATAGAACAACATCCATGGGTTACCTAAATTGGCACACAACATTGATTTGTATAATACCCAAAATCATAGATTATAATTTCCATATTATGCAAGGATAGCTACCAAGGGCAATATAGTGGAAGAGATTCACTCCTGAAACTATAATTGTATTATAGATTCACTCTCACGGCCATCATAATTGGAAAAGTCATTTAGTGAACATGTTTCACTCCATGCTCCATTCTGGTATATCATATAATATAAAAACCATTATATAATACAATGAAGGTGTATATTTGTCCCATTAGTCTTTGTTATATTTCTACCACTGTCCTTGGTAATAACATTACCATCATCACATAATAAAATATAGACATATTGTTGCCTCACGATCATAAATTTTTTTTTCTTATCATAACCCAAGGATTGAAATGGGTTTCATAAAAATTTCACCATATCATAGCCTATGGATAAGTGACTAGTTTCATAATCATTTAAATTTTTTTTAATAACATTACCTTTTTAATGATTCAAGATTCATAATCATTTCATCTAGGAATAACACATGGTAGAGAAATGAGATTCATAAAAAATATTCTGGCTAAAACATTAAATATCAATGAAATAATACGAATGGTTTCCTTAGATCATATTCATGAAAATTAATACATAACATCAATGGATGTCATTATATAGGGAAAAATATTTTGACTTATAAATTTAAAAAATTCATTGGGGAAAAATACTTTCAAATTAGCACATATTATTTCATTAAGAAACAAAACATTTTAGAAAATTATTTTCTTTTAAAATAACCAAGAAAAATTATTATTTAAATTATATAGGAATGATTGATCATAATATTTTAATATTATTAACATTCCATTCACATTTTATGTAAAATCATGACTATAATTGTTTGGAGAATGAAAAAATGATTACTTTTAAAAAATCACAATTAATACTTGTGTAATAATTACTTTAATAAATAATTTGGAAAATTTTTAAAATAATTGATCAAAACTATTTTAGAAGACATGATTTTAGATGAAAATAGATTTTTGACTGAAGAGATTACTAATGATAAAATTTCCAAATAGAATTGTATCAATTTACCTATGAACCAATGTGTGGAATAAATGGTATTATTACATGAAAATATCATTGATTACAAGAGGAGAAAAAATTTCAGGATATCCTTGAGAAATTAATTGTATGATTTTTTCCTTGGAAACATAATCTTAATCAATCTGAAAAATTATTGGATTGTATCATAAAATATTTACCACTTTGGAATATTTGTATTATAAGACCCAAGAAAAAAATAACATAAAACGAAGCTTCATTGGGGATAAATAAACTAATGTTATTATATTTAAAATTGTTTAAATATACACCTCATAATAAAATATTGTGGAATAGTCTAATATAAGTGTCAAAGATGGAAAATTATGAAACAAAATCCTTTACCAATTTGGTAAAATTTTAATAGTAAACCCCATGATAAAGAGATCCTTTAATGGATGGGTATATAAATAAAATTTCAGGATAATATTGATTAAATTAAATATTCCTTATTATATAAAACACATCAAATAAATTGTTTCTAAATATGTTATGTGTCTCACAGAAGAAAACAGTGAGACAAAAATCCCTTACATTAATCATCAACGTTAGTCATAGTCATTAAATCAAACATTATAAAAAATATATTTTTTCATAAATATATAATTTTCAAATATCTATATTTAAAATACCATATATTATTTTATTATGATATATTTTTACCATTTTATTAACAATTCTATGTCAATGTTACGCATGAGTAATAAGTGCATTATTTTTCATAAATGTTTTGATTTGATATTTTTGGTCCACATACATTGATCATTATTTCATCATATCTAATATTATAAACATTATATAATTATAAAATATATAATTATATATATTAAATGTAACACATAATAATTTTTCACGGAAAATGAAATAAAATGTTTATGGAGACATTAGGTTGTACATTTTCATGAACATCATTTACATTTTATTATAAGAATTTAATAAAGAAAATTAATGATATATTATAAAAAAAATTATATTTAATTTCATATATATAACATATTATTTTTTATCCCACCCTTACTATATTCTATTTAAATCGTCAACGATTCACATCGCTTCATGAGGCTATAGTCCCTCGTATATAGGATTGATTATTTAATAACCCATTTGATTAAAGTAGAGATAGTTTTAGGTCATGAAATTAACATAAACATATCGGTATATGATATATATATATATATATATATATTATATCATCTTGTTACAAGAATAATTTATGTAGGTGATGGAAGATATAATATCCAAACGCACTATGATGAATGATGCCTCTTTTTTAGGTATCATACATAACAATAAAAGAAAATACATCCTTGGTAGTGTTTCAATCCAAAATAATGATTATGGGATGATATGAGAGAATTTATTATGTTATTTGTATTCTTATTGGCCAATCTAAAAGGTTTTTATTATGTGGTGAAGAGAGGATATGGGTGGCCTTTTATAAGTGAGGTGGGTGACACACATGTAATTTTTTGAAAGGAAAAGGTGTATAGACGTTTTTCTCAAGAAAAAAGGATACCAAATGAAGTATTATCATTAATTATATATTATATGGTCTTCATATGTCCATAAAATATATCGTTCACATGTTTTTAGACCATTTTATATCATATCATTTTTGTTAAACCCCCTAGTAAACTCATTTTACCATTATCAAGGTAATTAAATTTTATTGTTTTCATTATCAACTTTCAGAAAAATTATCTTCACATTATAATATAATATATATTTTTTGGATTTTATATATTGAATAAAGTTTTATTCATATTATTTTCAAAAAAAAGTAAAATTTATTTTAATGTTGTCATGTTGATACTACGAGAAAGTAGGGTTTCAATAAGAAAATGATCATATATTTATAATGATTTCATATAAAAATTCATTATAAAGTTGATTCAAAATAATAAAATTTAATTAATTTATTTATAATTAATCTTATTTTACTTTAAAACAAATTGGAAATATAATTTATCCCTCTAAATAAATTAAATTAAAATGTTGTTTTCAAAAAAATTATTTTTTTTCAATATTCATAAAAAATTTAAACCTTTCACAAAAATCCAAATATTTCACACTAAGAAAATTTCTACATTATGGTTTTAAAATATGATGTTTATTTTACATAATTAAATTTCAAAAATTTAGAAATAATAATTCTATTATTGTTCATTAAAATAAGAAAAACTAGTTTTTTAAAAAATACTAAATTCGAAACATATAATGTTATTACTAATAAATTAGTAATTTTTTATCAATATGTTTTATTGGTTTTTAATGGTGATAATAGATAATTAAAAACAAGATATCAATATTCATACCTCTATGTTTAATGTCTAGGTTATAAATTTTCCATTTCAATAACTGTATTAATAATATAAAATGGTTTTTTAAAACTATGTTTCGCGTGAAACACACAACAACATAGGGTTGCATAAAGTAAAAACATAAATGGTTTTCAATATAATGAAATATATCAATTAAATGTCATTTATTGAAAAATAATAATTCATTAAACTTTTTAAATAACATGATACCCCCTCAAAAGTTTAATTACAACCCTGAGTTATTTCACTACAAAAAAAGACATTATCTATAATTATTATTCATCATATCATCGTGTTCCCATGTATATTCCTTAAATTGGTGGTTTTAACACAAAATAATTTCCAGGTGAGTGGTCTTGTTTCATAAAAAATTCATAGTATCATCTTTAATCTATATTTATTGATCATCATAAGCAAGATCTATCCATTGTGGTAAGACCTCTGAGTTCAATACATATAAAGGGTCAGATATATAATTTTTCAGGGAGATAAATAGAACACATCATGGTCATTAGATCTGTTTGGTGGATGTTCCATGATATAATCTAAAGTCCTAATATTATAAAAAAATTTAATTGTCTTATCATACATGGGAATTATTATCCCATATTTATCAAATATCACAACCTTCTTCCATGGAGAAATTCATAGAATCATCTTAAAACTAAAATCTACTTCTAGATCATTGATACAATTATATGCATAACTTTTCTATTGACTAAACGATTCCTTGATGTGTTACAAAATATATTTAACCATATCTAGCATCGATTGATTTATCATGATCCCAAATAGCTTTATTTATACAACTTCATTTTATCATGTTTGTGCACTACAGTTATTTTCATTTGGATATTCATAAAGAGCCATCTAACATATTCAGTAAATCCAATTATTGTATGAAAACATAACAGTAGTTAGGTATTGATCAATAAAAACATCGAAGTCAAATAAAAATGATCTCAACATATCTTAGGGGGTTAAAATAATTCTCTTAGACTAACCTTCTATTTGAGGAAGATAAACAATGCTAATAATCAAATTAATATCAAGGGTGTGTAAAATAATTTTCTAGAACACTGAAGTAAACAAAGGATCCTGATCGGAAAAAATTGAATTTGTTACTCTATGAAATCATTACACATAATTAATTTATATCATATCATTCTGACCTACTGATAAATCTTCTATGATAGAAATGAAGTGTACTAAATTATTTTATTAATCAACTTGAACCCATTTATAATTATTCCCTATAGACATTGTTGGGAGTCCAATGAATAAATACATGGTGATGTTATCCAATTTATATTTTGGTATTTTAGATGGATGTAACAACCACTTAAACTTTTGAATTGTATCATTTTCTTTTCCAGCACACCAAGCACTGAGATACAAACTGTTTGATATCCCTATTCACTAAATCCCACTATAAATTATCTTTCAAATTTAAATAAATATTTCTAATTTTTAATTAATTAAGAATGAATACTTGTTTGATTTCTCAAAAAATCTATCATCAAATATGGTATATATAACAGACATACAGAATTATTAATCTTTATCATTCATTCAGTACCATTTTTAAACTCAAGCATATTTTTAACCTTCATTAGTATTTATTCATATTCTTTTTATACCTCATTAATAACAAATTTAACAGATTGTTAATCATTTAATTGAGAAAGATTATATTTTTCCATTCATTCTTCATTTTCATATCCAACCATTAAAAATAAAAATATATTGGATCTTTTAAAATCCTTATCATTTAAAATCATGAATGATTAATTCGATTCAATGAATCAACCACCTTTTTAACTTTACTAGGGTTTTAATTTATTGAGCATTCATTATCGTTAATTGGATATATCTATATTATTTTACACAAATTATAATCCTTCTATTTCAATATATACATTAAAACTCTTCAATTATTATATATATCACACATTTATCAATCAGGATAATTCTTCCACATCAATAATTTAAAAATTAATAAGACACTTTTCAAAAAAATAAGTTGGGTAGATTTTCTCAATAAAATTCAATTTTCAAGAAAAAAAGATATATCATGGTCATTCAACATAACAAAATAACCCAATCCCTTCTTGGATGCCTCAATGTAGATTAGAAAACATTCTCCCCAATGGGATAATATAATAATAGATTCAATAAGTACTTTTTTCTCAGGTTCCATGAAATTTTCCTCACATTCTTCTACACATTGGACCCTGACTCCATACACAGTTAAGATTGTGATAGGATTAGATAGTCTTGAGAAATTCTCCAAAAACATTCAACAATATCTAGATAAAGAAATAAATCTATGGATCCTAGTCATATTGGTTGGTATATTCTAATATTCAATAGCCACCAACCTTGATATACTTACTGATATACCCTCTTATAAGATTTTATAACCAAACAATGAATAATTTTATCCAAAAAATTCACAATTTATTAATTTATATTATATTGTATCTTTCATTAATGCCTTTTGTAAAATTCCTATGTTTTCTTCATGATCATCATTTTTATTTTAATACATAATAATATTATCTATAAAGACTAATATAAAATTATGAAGGAAATATCAAAAGTCTATATTCATTTAATCCATAAATATATTGGGGAAATTATTAAGAAAAAAATCACTATAAATTAATTGTTTCAAAACATTATATTGAACCTTTAATTGGGTATATCCTCCTCATTCACTATTAATTGATGATATCCAAAAAAATGAGGAACATTGAAAACAATTGAGCTCTACATACTTGATCAAACAAGTCAACAATATGGGGAATATGATATATATAATTAATTGTGATCAATTTCATCATTGTATAATTAATTAATAGATGCATTGATCTATAATTAGTTTTAAAAATATGAATATATGCACTCAAAGGTGACAAACATGTCTGAATGAATCCCATATCAAGGCCCTCTTCATGTTTCTTATATAATTCCTATTAATCAATCATGACCATTCTATAAGGATTCATTTAAATTATTATGGCATTGGGTATGAGTTCTATTGATAACTCAACTTCATGTTTTCATCTAAGGTTGTAAAACTCTTCTAGAAATAATATAAAAAATTCTCATATAATGGGAATATCATTTATTTCATGTCTCTCCCCAACAATTTTAGATAGACCCAACTTTTGTATAGGAATTAAGACCCAGATAGTGGATGTGATCTCCATATGATGTTTTTAATTATCATGTCATTGATATATGACCATACATTGGA
Organism: Viscum album; assembly: GCA_963277665.1. Taxonomy (NCBI): domain Eukaryota; kingdom Viridiplantae; phylum Streptophyta; class Magnoliopsida; order Santalales; family Viscaceae; genus Viscum; species Viscum album. The sequence goes on from OY728157.1 coordinate 409,388,835, forward strand.
TTATAATATCAAATATATCCTCCCTTATATAATTTGTTTTTTTTATTTCTGTAGAGAATCCTAATAAATTTATTATATAACATCAATTTCAATTATTGGATGAAACATGTGATTTTTAGAATGAAAATATCCACCAATGTCAACTATAGAGGAATAATGGACTTGATATTTTTTTATAATACCACTGTGAATTATCACTAATAATTATAAATATATTCACTTGGATGTAATCATGATACCCTTAGAAAACTCTTTAAATATGAAATATTTGGTAGATCTATGGTCAAATAATATATTAGTAGTTCTATAGTAGATGATAATTTCACCTTTCACCATGTGGTTATGACACCTCTCATCAAAAACAAAGATCACATGAAATTTAAATTATTTACACTGCATAATAGTTTTTTGAAATCAATTCTCATTATTAACCTCTATAATATTTAATTGGATAGTATAATTCATGTACTCATTGGAATTGAAATACTACAGTGTTTGTGGTACATAATGCATAGATTTATCTGTATTCACATGATTATCTAACATTTTCCCATCATCTCACCAATCTATTTCACAATGACTATAACATCAAAAGATAAAAAAATTAACTAGTCCCCTTTAAAAAATTCTTTCCATTAATCTATATATAGTTTGAAAATTATCGAAATATCATATTCTTCCCTATGTGATTCATTATTTTTTTCTATGTTCCATTTATATATTCTTATAAAATCTATGGGATTTATACATTATTCCAAACACTTTTAAAACCCGGATAGAACATATAAAATAATATTTTATCTAATGAATTCATTTATGGATAGCACCATCATGGTTTTATTCCACTAAATATACATATAACATTACCTCCAAGTTTGATGATATTTCCAGAATTAGAATATTCATGTATTGAAAAAGATTCCTCATAGGTACATAAAAAATTCCCCTCATTTCCATGTACCCCAAGGAAATACATTTAAATATTTAATTGAAGTATATGGGGAAATTTATTATTGAAAATAATATCTTTAGATCATCCAAGTCAAAGGAGTCAATTTCATCTTGTTACCATGTATTCTTGAAGGTGTGCACCCTCAGTCTATCTCCCCTTGCAAATAGTAAATATACAAATTGAATTTTAATGTTATAAAAACTATATAATAGAATATATACTTTTAGTGGTGTAGATCCATTATTCAGAAACTAACATATAAGAATACCCACTAAAAGAAGGTGGATGTTTCCTCTTAATGGACTTAATTGTTTGGTGTTTATCCTCTTTTTGTTTGTAAGTCCAGCCTGATTCATTACATATGGATAATTTGTGTGAATCACAAAAATATTTTATATTCCATCTGACATAACATTTGGATGATGTGGAGGAAAATAATTTCATTTTCCATCTCACACGGTATAGAGATGGTTTCTTTGGGTCCCATCCATTGACTATATCCCAAAATCACATTGTTAGACATAATAATCATAGTGGGGAACCACAAAATCAGCAAATATAACTTATGTGATGTCTAAATTGTGACAAATTTTTTAATCTATTCCACCTTAGGTTTATCCTGGAACATTAATAGTCATATTATATTTAAATCCATTATAACTGGGTTTAAAGAGTCTATGAATTTCCAATGTATATCCCTCTAGACTATCAATCTGGGTGAGCATAAAGGCCCATTTTCGTTAATGAGGTAATGATAAAACCACGATCAATGTTTCCTTTTCATATTTATTATTTCTAGATACCTCTATACTTGAGAAATATCAATATGAAGTATTTAGACAAGTATTCAATTTGTTGTATGCCAATCAATATATTCATTATAAAAATTATATTACATTATCTATACGTTGACTCATACATTGACATATCCTTAGACAAGCACTTATGGATTGGAAAACGTATTCTCATCCAAGTTATTAATTTTTAAGTAATCATATCCTATGATACAAATTACAGAGTCCTAGGATAATTATATATATATTATTTTTTTGAAAATTAATTTCATTAAAGAAACACACACCTGTGGTCCGAAAAGGTATTGTCTATTTGAAAAAATATAAATATAAAGAACTAGTCATGGGTAAAATGCACGATATCTTCATAGGATCATCATAAATAGACACCTTCTTAGAAATAGAATATTACATACACTTTTTCATAACCCATGTAAATGAACTACTATAAATAGTGATAAAATAAGATCAATAAGTTTAAAAAATTGAGATAAAAAACATACTATAAATATAAGGATACAAGATCATGAACATTACATTTGAAATCCATATCCTTCATATCCAAAATCAAAATATTTATTCACCATATAAATATATGTATTTCATAATACATGAATCATAAGGGAATCATAGAACAAGATCCATGAGATCATAAAATTTTCAAAATATATAGATTTTTTTCATACACAAAATAATAGAAAATCAATTCTATAGTAGTAAAGGATCACTCTTGAGGCTATCATAGTAGATAGGGTTCCCTCCACAAACCTCACTGTAGACAATGTTCACTCCTAATAAATTCATAGTAATAAAATTACATTATAGAACTAGGTTCAATCCATGTTAATGTCCTTTATATCTTAGGAGATATAAATCATTACCTTACGAATTGGAGAGATATATAGCTCTCACCCATGTTGTTTCTAATGTAACTAGATTCCTTTATTATATTCGAAAAAAATTAACAAAATGAAAATAACAACTATTTGTTCTACTGGATAACAAACATTCATCATATCATAACCCATTAAATGAAATGGGTTTTATTAATATTTAAAAATATAATTACTGGCGGTAAAGTTACAAGCTTTATAATCATTTCATTATTTCAACATATCATATCCAATAAAAATAAACAGGTTTCATAAGTATTTCATGATGGTATAACCCATTAAATTGAGAAATGGTTTAATAAATATCCTGGAAAATTAATCATAAATATATAAAAAAAATTATATGAAAGGTATAGTGTGATTATAGATATATTGGGGAATAGGTAACCTCAACAGATGCCATCTTAAATAGAAAATTAATTTGAAATATCATTAAAAAAATTCATGAGAAAATATCCCTTATAATTTATGTAATAGATTTAATTTAAATAAAAATAATATTTAAAATTGATTAATTTGATAATAAAAATTATAATATAAAAAGATGATTTTATGTAATTATTGATGATGACATCTGAAATTTCTTAAGATTTTATTCACATTTTCTAAAAAAGGTAAAATATTATTTCTTAAAAAAATTACCTGAATATTCCATTAATTTTTTTTCTCAAAAATTGAATCATGGGTAAAAATACATTTTATAAATACATTTTAAAAAAGTGAAAAAAAAATTTGAAAATAGTTTTCTAAAAAATTGTTTAGGAAGAAAATTGATTTCCAAGTGAGGAGAGAAATGAAGTTAGATTTTCTATAACATGTTTCTCCAATTTTCATTAGTACTGATTAATGAAAATGATAATATTACATTAAAATATCATTAATATCTTGTGGATAATAAAATTTTTGAGTATTTTGAGAGATAGTTCAAATTATATTATCGTTGGAATCATAACCATAAACCATCCAAATAAAAAATGAGATCATGTCATAAAATTATTGGCACATTGGAAACAATTAATCATAATTTCCATGAGGTAATACCATACAATGAAAAATAAAATATAATTAGTACAAATGAATACATGATATTACTTCACCTACAGTATTTATATGAACATCATAAAGAATATAGGTGCATAACTTAACATAACTCTTAAAAATCAAAATTGAGGGGAAAATCCTTTAATGATTTGTTAGCTTTTCTTCCATAAACCAAATGTAATATAGATCCAAAAAGAGATATTTAAATACTAATAAACATAAAAATAATAATGATAAATTAATTTCATTTGAATAATATACACTACTTTAAATAAATGCATGCGTAATATGGATTGTGTCTAACAAAAGTAAAAAAGTGAGACGGAAATCCATTACAATAAGTCATGACTTCAATAACACATATTTAAATCTGATTTATAATAAATCTGATTTTAATATAAATATATTATATAAATATATTGAAATATATATCATATAATTTATTATCATCTTATTTCCTTTTATTACTTATTTATTAACAATCATTTGTTATGATTATGTTTCAGGAAAAAATGGCTTTCTTTTTCATATATATTTTGATTTGTAATCTTTCTCCCTCATAATTGTACGATGATTTAATCACCATTAAAATTGTTACCATTAAACAGTCATCATATATATACAGTACATATTTACATAGACCAATCCATATAATCTACTAATATAAAATGATATACACCATTCATGGTGATGGTAGGACATACTTATGCAGGAACGTACTTTCCATTTATTTAAAATTTTAAATAAAGAAAATAAAAATAAAAATATTCATTATAGAATCATTTTTATCTCATATATATCACATATTTTGAATAAAAAATTCATTATTACTTTTCATGTAAAACATGAATGAAGGAAATCACTTCGTGAGGCATTAGTCTGTTGTACACACAAGTGACGTTATCATTTTAATGAAAACTAGAGAGTACGAAGGTATGCGTGACATAAAAATTATAGAACAATTATAATATCATATATATGATATATTATTAACAAATCTATTTTTATTACCATCTTTGAGTGGTGAAAATGGGAAAACTAATGACATCATTTGATGAGGTGGTTGTCCTCCGTACACACAAATATTTTGTTTTATAATTCACATGATAAAAGTGGATTTGGGTGTATGTCATGAACATAACAAAAAAATCCAATAATAAATGATATATAAATTTTATTATATAATCTTAGTATAATAATAAATGAATTATGAAGGGAAGGAAATTAAAAACACTAGAATGTATAGTGGAAGATGGTGAGCTTTGGAAACCTCACCTGAGTTGAGGATAGAAAATCTTCATTATGCAAAAACATGGTTTGATCATTGAGTATTTTACTTTAGAATGGGAGAGGTAAAAGGCTCATTCCAAGAAAGAATGTGTGATTGATCTAGACACCAATCCTGAAAAAAAAATGAAATCTGGTTACTAGATGCTCTAGCTTGATCCAATGTTACAGAGTTGAGTAAACAACCTGTCTTCATGAATTTGGGGATGGATCAGTTATAGTTGCAGAAAATCAGGATTCCATCAATTATATAATTGATTTGTTAAAATTCTCAGTCCATGTCCAAGCATCATATGAAAATGGTACAGATCCTTCGTATTTCTCAGTTTTAAAAATTAGAATCACACATTGTGGGTGTTTTCAAGGTGGAGACTCATCCCAGTTAGTAAAGGCTTCCGTCATATATTTTTGATGAATCAGGAGGATCTCATCAGAGTCTGGTAGTTTTGAAACATAAATATCATTCCTAGACATTTCATAATCTCATAGTGGGATTCGAACTTCAATCCCTTAAAGAAAAGGCACTCACTAGTTCATGTGTTGACAAGACTCCTTTGTTTTCCATGGTTGTACTGGCATCCGTAGATTCTAAAAGATCATTATTCTAGTTTTGGGTTTTCCTTGTAAATTTACCAATGCACCTTAAATGGTGATTTAGGTATGTATGATAGGGTTTTATTTAAATTCAACATGGAGTTAAATCCTCCTGATAACATTTTATTTGAGACATATAAAAAGAAAATGGAAATTCAATATGAATTTGAGAACCTACCCTAATTCTATAAAAACTTCAAAATGGTTGGAAAAATTGTCAACAATTTTTCTTTGTTAAAAAATTTGGTTCATTGAGCTCCTCAATCACTAGATTGGAGGAATGTAACCAAGGGAAAGAAGTCAAATGTGTAGAGAAAGGGAAAACTACCGTGAAAACCCATGAAAATAGGGGAAACAATACTCGAATGGGGGACCCAGGTTATCATGGGAAATGATGGTTGAAGAAGAAAATTATATCTCATCACAAGCTAGAAAATCCACCAACACTGATGTTATAGAACAAGAGGTTGAAATTATTGACTACTCCCAGGATATTTTCACAATTGGAATTTCAATGCAGACCAAAGACTATCTACTGGATCTTATCTAAGGAAACATTAATGCCCAATTAGAACTCATCAAAATTTTTTCAGAGATATTGATTAAGCATGAAGGACGTGTTATTTTCTAGATTTCTGGACCAATATGTGCCAATGGTACTGTAACAGCCCAAGATTTTATAAAAAGATATATTCTTTTTAATTTTATTAATGTCTTGTGTTGTACGCTACACAAAAAGGAGCTTGCACAACATGCATCCTTGACTTGCCTTGCATTACACGCAATCGCGACCTTCCTCGATAGCGTGTGTAATACGCAATACTGAGTTTCACTAAACAACGATATGCTATTAAAATATTATTAAAACTAGCCGTTATGAATAGTAATAACCACTTTTTAAAATTCCGTAAATCTTATTTTTCAAAATGAAATTCATTCTTGGATTCGGAGTATCGAATTTAGCCTAAGGTGAAATTTTGGTACTTTTTTGGATAACTTTCATATTCTGATGAATAGTGAAAATTACTAAATTATAATTAAAAACAACTTTTTTAATCGAAATAATTAATAGTGATAAATAATTAATTTGAGTGGTTTTAAAGTATATTTAGAATATATTTTTACAATTTAATACAATGTTGGTCATTGGATGTAATTTCACATTTAAACTAGACATAAACAAGTGTCAATCGTTTGATAGATATTGTTTCTTAAAAACACGCTATTTGTTTTAACAGCGGGATTTAATTATAAAATTAATTAATGAAACTTTTATGTAATGAATTTGGTAAAATAGACTTCATTTTTGAATTCGGAGTATGAAATATAGCTTGGGATGAAATTTTGGCACTGTTCTGAAAAACATCAATTTTTGATGAATAGTGAAACTACTAAGTGGTAGTTAAAAAACTGAATTTTTCATAAAACTTAATTTTACCGCTTCTGTGAATGGAATTTCAAAAATCCAAGAGACACGGTTGATGTCAATAAGTAAAATATGGTTCAATGAGATGAAAATAATTTTTTGTGAATAGTAACTTTTTACTTTTTTTTACCGCGGTTAATAGTAAATAGGGTAACTAAGGGTAAATATGATATTAATATTACCCTAACACATGTCCTAATTCTATTGGACAAGTGTAATTCGACCAAAACCAAACTTGGGAATAAAATATGACGATTTAGGCCCACTTGGATTAGATTAGGACATTTAATATTAATTTATTTAAAGAAGGGTTAAAATAGTTAAAATCAATGTTTAATAAGTAAATCATTTTTAATATGGGGTTATACATAAGATACATTCGATTGTAAATATTAATTAGAAATATAAAAATATTTACTACATGATGGTATTTTATTTGTAATTTTTAGACATCAAATAATTTAATTTATTTATGACACAATGATGATGCAGTAATTATCTTATTTATGAAATATTGACATAATTGATGTTATAAACACCAAAATAAATATAATTTGAGACTTTTTATGAATTACACAAATTTTCTAGGTTACTATGATATATTAGTGTTTATTTAATCAACTTGGTTCGAACATATAATTCTGTAATGACTTTCACAAAAAATCATATATCAAATAGTGTCAAAATTGACACAAAATAGTTTTTAAATCAAATATTATATTATTAATTGTTATTTTATTCCTAAAAATATAAGGTTCGGCCAAATGACTTAGATAAGGATATATATATTAATAATAAATAATTTGGGGTTCGTTTGGCATGTTATAGTAAGTTTATTAACCATATAGTGAAAGAAAACAAAAAGACACAGTAAAAGTTAAATTATTTAACTTAGAGTTAAATCTAATTGATAAGGTTAAAATAATAACCTAAACTTGTCTAAATCCTATTGGTTGATAGGATTTAGACCCATACCCACTTTATCGTCGAAATAAGACCCTTTGGAACCATTATAATCAGATTTTGACTTTAAAATAAAATAATATTTTGAGGTATTACTAAGGTGCCCCTCTCCTCCCTTATAAAAGGGAACCTCCTCCCCCTCCTCCTCACACCAAATTGAGCACTCAAGCTCGGCCAACCCCTTCCATTTTCTCCTCTCCACTTCCCTAGAATAATCCTAGAGGTCCTGGTCTTCTCCAAAGACCAATCTTAGTTCCTTAAGTGGAGGATTCAAAGAGGCGTTCCAAAAGAAGAGGTAATATCCATTACCGATCTTTTCAATTTCTTTCTTCTTCAACTTATTATTCATTAGTTGTTTCATGATAAAGTAATAACATCAGTATTAATTACATACTTATATGTTATTATAAATATGAAACAGCCCTAATTCACCTTCTATCCATCCTACGGAAAAATGAAATCACCGCGCGTGCGTACGTACGGAATACCGTCTCCACGCCGTGGTGTAATCTATTTTCCACCATCACCTTACAAGGATGGGTATAATGGTGTAATGAGTAACTATATATGATTATTATGAAGTAATATTGATACTGAAATAATATATATATACTCCAATACAATTCCACGATCATAGGAACGATATCATCACTCGTGCGTACGTACGGAATACCGTCTTCACGATGTGATGCGACTCGTTCTACATGATCTTCATTTCATAATGATTATATAAATGAATTGAATGAATGAATATGGTATATACTACACTAATACCATTCTGGAAATGAATTATCTATAACCTAAAGATAAGAATAAGAATTTATTCGACAAAACACGCATAAGAACAAAAAGTTATAAAGACCCGAGTAACAGGTAACAATGAAATATTACTAACAAGAAGCTAATAATATGACCATATATGATATCATATCAATATGTATGATTCTGGAATAAGTCAATAACATTATTTAAACCATTATACAGGAGCTTCGGACACGAACAAAGCAAATCGGACCTAAGGTAAGGGAAATATCACAATCTCATTTTTATCCGAGATTCTTTATTCGTAAGTATTTACTGGGGTGTATTTTATCATCCACATCCATGTTTCATCAATATGTAATATTATTTCCATCCACCTACAATTGTTTAAATCCATTTTTACCCTTCGATGAGTTTTTAGTAAAATGTACGAAAGGAATCTTTTGTCGTTTTTCGTACGAGGTACTTTTTGACTTTTCCGACAAAAGTACGAAGAATGTTTTTTTAACTTATACGGCATGAATGGATTTTTAAAACATTGTTTCCAAAAAGCTTCCTTTACAAGTTTTCAAGTTTATTTTTAATCAACTTCTTTTATTTTAAAGTTGTATGACATGTTATGAAAGGAAAAATGTTTTTTAAGAAGAAAGGATATTTTCCTCAAGAATGGAGTTCAAGTGTTTTATCAAAATGATTTTCCATCTAAGATAATAAAGGGTTCTGTTTTTATCCCTATTATTAAATTGATTTGTTCATGTTGTGATGGAATTATTTTTATGAATTCCTTTATCTTATATGAATTGATTTATGATGTCATTATGTTTTAAGAATCCCATTTTTATTACATGGGTTATGCGATGATGTATGATTTATGATTATGTGGCACACATAAGAAAGGATTCATTATAAGATGGGTGGGAACTATATCTCCCTCCAATGCATTGGGTAATGATTTTATATTTCATGAGATAGACATGGATGGAATGGTAGGTTATACCGGTTCAGTGAAACAGGACTGAAACGAGGGTTACTCGATTCAGAAAGGGACTTTTTCCACTAAGATAGTCTTGGAAATGAGTCTTGACTAACAAGAAATGATTCTATATGATTATGTGTGAATGCCACAAAGTTTCATGTTTTATGTTATGATTATTGTGATTACATTTCACTGCCATGATTTACCCCATGATATGAAATTATGATCTCTTTTGCAGGTTAAGATTTCCAAAAGTTATGTGCTTATGTATATGATGTGATTTATATTTCTTTTGTTTACCCTTACTGAGCATTTGAGCTCACCCTTTTATGTTTTATTTTCCCCAGGATATAAAGAAAGGTTTTAGGTATAAAAAAAAGATCTTTATGGGAGATGTTGAAGATCTTTCACCACGATTAGAAGATTATATTCCGAGTTTCCAAAGACACTAAACTATTACGGTCCTTGTGTGTGTGTTTTTGTTATGTACTAAGTATTCCGCAAATGTAATGTAATGTCCATGTACGTCAAGATAAGGGTCTCTACAGTTGGTATCAGAGGCAAAGGAGGTAGGAATGTATCCGATCCTTGGGAACTCTCACATGTGAGCGTTGGACGAAGCATGGCTCTCCGCCCAAGGGCTTCATGAGGAAATGGATGCCACTGGGGATGGTGGTGTGTCCCTCCCAGGGGGTGTAGCCGCCCATGGAGTGCCCTGATAGGTATCAATTGTAGTCCACTGGAAGTAATTCTAGACCGTTATAGTTGGTATCAGAGGAAAGGTTTAGTCAACCTTTGGAAACTAGGATGCGAAAACGTTAGTGTGATCCCTAGAGATATTTCTAAGGTATGTCTAGGGATGTCCCTAGGGATAAGTATACGTATAGTTTATAGTAATAGAATTACGCTAATGATCATAGAATTAAACCTAAGATGTTGGATATTGAAGCTACTCCCCCTTTATTATGTTGTTTTCCCTAGCATGATTTTTGCCTCTCACACTATTCTTTTTGGGTTTTAGACGATGGCTAGAACCCGAAGGAACCGTGTTGATCAATGCAATGGACAATGCAATGATTGCCCTCCTGAACAAACAAATGTTATGGGAGATGGAGTGCAAAATCTTATTGCTATACTTACACAAGCTATTAATCATTCTGGACTTCCAAATGAGCAGAGAAGGGAACAATATTCTATTGAGTCCTTCATGAGGCAACGTCCACCTTCTTTCAGTGGGTCTTCTGATCCACTTGTGGCTGAACAATGGATCAGTACTACTGAAAAGATATTTTCAGTTCTTCAATGTTCTGAACATGATAAAGTCATCTTAGCAGTATATCGTTTGGAAGGTGAAGCTGATCAATGGTGGAATCTTATCAAGAATACGAGGCCAAGAGATGAAATTGAGTCCATGGAATGGGACGAGTTAAAGAACTTGTTTTTCAGTAAGTACTTCCCTCGTATTCTTAGAACAAAGATGGAGAAAGAGTTTCTTGAATTGAAGCAAAGGGACGATGAATCTGTTGGTACCTATGAAGCAAATTATACAAGACTTGCAAGGTATGCATCTGGATTTATCATCCAACCTGAAAGTAAAGTTGATCGATTTTTCAGTGGCTTAAAACCAAGTCTTTGAAGGGCATTAGCTATAAGAGACTTCAGTAGCTATGAAGAAATTGTGCGTCATGCTATCAAGGTAGAAATGGAAGTTGGTGTTACATATCCATCTCATGGTTTTGACAAGAAACGAAAGATGGAGTTCAAGGAGAAATCTCAGAATAATGGTGAAAAGAATATGAATGTTTCCTTATGCACAAAGTGTGGAAAGAAGCATGGTGGAGATTGTCTTAAAGGGACTAGAAAATGTTTTAAGTGTGGAAAAGAAGGTCATCGAGCAGCTGAGTGTCGAAGTAATGGAAAAAGGGTTTCTAATGATGTGAATAAAGAAAACACTGCAGAGAACGCACCGCCAACACTTCAATGCTTCAAGTTCAAGGAAATGGGGCATTATGCTAATAATTGCCCAAATCGAAGGGTTAGTGATGATCAACATGAGCAACCACTGAAGGCAAAGGACAAAGGGAAATCACATGCGATCACTATTGGCAATGTTGAATATGACAACGATGTGGTGGAATGATTAAGTGTTTATGTAATGGGATTCCAAAATAATGTTGTATCATTATTTATTGATGTGGTATTCAAAGTGATTGAGATATTTTTTGAAAATAAGATGATATGCGCATAATGAAGATGAGAAAATGAAATGTTTAATAGTATTCATGAGCTCATGATTGATATAAGGACTAAGTGATATCATGGTTTGAGTATATAGAATTTTGAGGATTTTGGTATGTGGAATGTGTTAACTTTTAACTGCATCCATGTTTTCACTAAGGTATTCAAGAGAATACACGATTAAGGACTTTGAATGTTTGGAATGTGACCAACAAGACATATCTTATGATATGTGGGGATCAACGACAGTATTAAATCTCTGGTAATCGTTGTCACTATATTATGAGAGTGGACTGCAGTATTATGTATAAGCCTACAGAGTAGACTGAATTATGTTGGACATAAGTTAGTATTGTTTAAGGATAGAAGATTTTCGATATTATTGATGGGATGTTATAGTAACGTAGTTTTAGAAAAAGGACAACCTGCAGGATGGGCGATAGCCCATCGCTTCGGACAAGGCTGTAGGAATCGAACCCACAACCGAAGTGCGACTGGCCTTTATCGCCTACCACTGACCTACAGGAAGTCCCTGTTTAGTAGAAACTAGTGTTATTATATTAAGCAGTATGATATATGAGGTATAAGCCCATTTTAGGAACCATATATGATTAATCCCACTATAGATCGACTTATGTATATAAATTTTGCTAACCTTTTGAGACAGATGGAATGACCCGTCATTCTATCACATGATCTGCTAACACTTCACGAATAACAAATTCAACTTCATTTATTTAAGAGATGAAGTGGAAATTGTTAAAGGCACGAACAACAGTGAGATTGTACCAAAATAAAGTAAGTATTTATTCTAATACAAATTCTTTAACTTTAGGGAAATGATCTTGAAAACCAAAAATGTTCTCCTAGTTCTCTTATACCTGATGAATCAGATGGTACCTTAGATCGTCACAAATTTATGGATTTGTGATTACTGGCTTTTCCATAGCCATGTTCTCTACCACTCACCATCAGAACATGATGGTTAGATTTCTCTTCCATATCCATATTTTCACCTATGTGGAAACCCAATGATTAGTTTATTTGGGTAACCATTACGTTTCATACTTTTTTTTAAAAAAATTGGTTTTGATATTCCTTTTTACGATGTGGGTTTCTATTAAAGAAACTTTCGAATAGTAAACCATTTATAACCCCGACGAATTTCGAGGGCGAAATTCATTTTAAGGGGGGTAGAATGTAACAGCCCAAGATTTTATAAAAAAATATATTCTTTTTAATTTTATTAATGTATTGTGTTGTACGCTACACAAAAAGGAGCTTGCACAACACGCATCCTTGACTTGCCTTGCATTACACGCAATCGCGACCTTCCTCGATAGCGTGTGTAATACGCAATACTGAGTTTCACTAAACAACGATATGCTATTAAAATATTATTAAAACTAGCCGTTATGAATAGTAATAACCACTTTTTAAAATTCCGAAAATCTTATTTTTCAAAATGAAATTCATTCTTGGATTCGGAGTATCGAATTTAGCCTAAGGTGAAATTTTGGTACTTTTCGGATAACTTTCATATTCTGATGAATAGTGAAAATTACTAAATTATAATTAAAAACAACTTTTTTAATCGAAATAATTAATAGTGATAAATCATTAATTTGAGTGGTTTTAAAGTATATTTAGAATATATTTTTACAATTTAATACAATGTTGGTCATTGGATGTAATTTCACATTTAAACTAGACATAAACAAGTGTCAATCTTTTGATAGATATTGTTTCTTAAAAACACGCTATTTGTTTTAACAGCGGGATTTAATTATAAAATTAATTAATGAAACATTTATGTAATGAATTTGGTAAAATAGACTTCATTTTTGAATTCGGAATATGAAATATAGCTTGGGATGAAATTTTGGCACTGTTCTGAAAAACATCAATTTTTGATGAATAGTGAAACTACTAAGTGGTAGTTAAAAAACTGAATTTTTCATAAAACTTAATTTTACCGCTTCTGTGAATGGAATTTCAAAAATCCGAGAGACACGGTTGATGTCAGTAAGTAAAATATGGTTCAATGAGATGAAAATAATTTTTGGTGAATAGTAACTTTTTACTTTTTTTTACCGCGGTTAATAGTAAATAGGGTAACTAAGGGTAAATATGATATTAATATTACCCCAACACATGTCCTAATTCTATTGGACAAGTGTAATTCGACCAAAAACAAACTTAGGAATAAAATATGACCATTTAGGCCCACTTGGATTAGATTAGGACATTTATTATTAATTTATTTAAAGAAGGGTTAAAATAGTTAAAATCAAAGTTTAATAAGTAAATCATTTTTAATATGGGGTAATACATAAGATAAATTCTATTGTAAATGTTCATTAGAAAGCTAAAAAGATTTACTACATTATTGTATTTTATTTGTAATTTTTAGACATCAAATAATTTAATTTATTTATGACACAATGATGATGCAGTAATTATCTTATTTATGAAATATTGACATAATTGATGTTATAAACACCAAAATAAATATAATTTTAGACTTTTTAAGAATTACACTAATTTTCTAGGTTACTATGATATATTAGTGTTTATTTAATCAACTTGGTTCGAACATATAATTCTGTTATGACTTTCACAAAAAATCATATATCAAATAGTGTCAAAATTGACACAAAATAGTTTTTAAATCAAATATTATATTATTAATTGTTATTTTATTCCTAAAAATCTAAGGTTCGGCCAAATGACTTAGATAATGATATATATATTAATAATAAACAATTTGGGGTTCGTTTGGCATGTTATAGTAAGTTTATTAACCATATAGTGAAAGAAAACAAAAAGACACGGTAAAAGTTAAATTATTTAACTTAGAGTTAAATCTAATTGATAAGGTTAAAATAATAACATAAACTTGTATAAATCCTATTGGTTGATAGGATTTAGACCCATACCCACTTTATCTTCGAAATAAGACCCTTTGGAACCATTATAAACCGATTTTGACTTTAAAATAAAATAATATTTTGAGGTATTCCTAAGGTGCCCCTCTCCTCCCTTATAAAAGGGCACCTCCTCCCCCTCCTCCTCACACCAAATTGAGCACTCAAGCTCGGCCAACCCCTTCCATTTTCTCCTCTCCACTTCCCTAGAATAATCCTAGAGGTCCTGGTCTTCTCCAAAGACCAATCTTAGTTCCTTAAGTGGAGGATTCAAAGAGGCGTTCCAAAAGAAGAGGTAATATCCATTACCGATCTTTTCAATTTCTTTCTTCTTCAACTTCTTATTCATTAGTTGTTTCATGATAAAGTAATAAAATCAGTATTACTAACATACTGATATGTTATTATAAATATGAAACAACCCTAATTCACCTTCTATCCATCCTACGGAAAAATGAAATCACCGCGCGTGCGTACGTACGGAATACCGTCTCCACGCCGTGGTGTAATCTATTTTCCACCATCACCTTACAAGGATGGGTATAATGGTGTAATGAGTAACTATATATGATTATTATGAAGTAATATTGATACTGAAATAATATATATATACTCCAATACAATTCCACAATCATAGGAACGATATCATCACTCGTGCGTACGTACGGAATACCGTCTCCACGATGTGATGCGACTCGTTCTACATGATCTTCATTTCATAATGATTATATAAATGAATTGAATGAATGAATATGGTATATACTACACTAATACCATTCTGGAAATGAATTATCTATAACCTAAAGATAAGAATAAGAATTTATTCGACAAAACACGCATAAGAACAAAAAGTTATACAGACCCGAGTAACAGGTAATAATGAAATATTACTAACAAGAAGCTAATAATATGACCATATATGATATCATATCAATATGTATTATTCTGGAATAAGTCAATAACATTATTTAAACCATTATACAGGAGCTTCGGACATGAACAAAGCAAATCGGACCTAAGGTAAGGGAAATATCACAATCTCATTTTTATCCGAGATTGTTTATTCGTAAGTATTTACTGGGGTGTATTTTATCATCCACATCCATGTCTCATCAATATGTAATATTATTTCCATCCACCTACAATTGTTTAAATCCATTTTTACCCTTCGGTGAGTTTTTAGTAAAATGTACGAAAGGAATCTTTTGTCGTTTTTCGTACGAGGTACTTTTTGACTTTTCCAACAAAAGTACGAATAATGTTTTTTTTAACTTATACGGCATGAATGGATTTTTAAAACATTGTTTCCAAAAAGCTTCCTTTACAAGTTTTCAAGTTTATTTTTAATCAACTTCTTTTATATTAAAGTTCTATGACATGTTATGAAAGGAAAAATGTTTTTTAAGAAGAAATGATATTTTCCTCAAGAATGGAGTTCAAGTGTTTTATCAAAATGATTTTCCATATAAGATAATAAAGGGTTCTGTTTTTATCCCTATTATTAAATTGATTTGTTCATGTTGTGATGGAATTATTTTTATGAATTCCTTTATCTTATATGAATTGATTTATGATGTCATTATGTTTTAAGAATCCCATTTTTATTACATGGGTTATGCGATGATGTATGATTTATGATTATGTGGCACACATAAGAAAGGATTCATTATAAGATGGGTGGGACCTATATCTCCCTCCAATGCATTGGGTAATGATTTTATATTTCATGAGATAGACATGGCTGGAATGGTAGGTTATACCGGTTCAGTGAAACAGGACTAAAACGAGGGTTACTCGATTCAGAAAGAGACTTTGTCCACTAAGATAGTCTTGGCAATGAGTCTTGACTAACAAGAAATGATTCTATATGATTATGTGTGAATGCCACAAAGTTTCATGTTTTATGTTATGATTATTGTGATTATATTTCACTTCCATGATTTACCCCATGTTATGAAATTATGATCTCTTTTGCAGGTTAAGATTTCCAAAAGTTATGTGCTTATGTATATGATGTGATTGATATTTCTTTTGTTTACCCTTACTGAGCATTTGAGCTCACCCTTTTATGTTTTCTTATCCCCAGGATATAATGAAAGGTTTTAGGTATAAAAAAAAGATCTTTATTGGAGATGTTGAAGATCTTTCACCACGATTAGAAGATTATATTCCGAGTTTCCAAAGACACTAAACTATTATGGTCCTTGTGTGTGTGTTTTTGTTATGTACTAAGTATTCCGCAAATGTAATGTAATGTCCATGTACGTCAAGATACGGGTCTCTACAGGTACATCAAAGGAGATATCAAAATTGGCCTGTGGAAAACCTATAATGTAGAAGTAGACAAAGGAATAAACATGGGATTCTCCAAAGACTACAGATTTGAAAGATGAATCTATGATGAATTAATAGTTGCACATGTAATCTAAAAAACAAATAAAACCTAGGGGAAATAAAATATTTTTACATGATGAAGTAACTATATCATCAAAATGAAATGAAACAACATCCCAAATACTGCAGAAGAATAGAAAGGCGGTCCTCACCATTAGGGAAAAAATAATGAGCATCCTTTTTTGGAACTGTCAGGTTCTGGCCAATCCATATACTCAAGGTTCTATTAGGATCATGATAGTAACATAAAAAAATAAAATTATAATTATTTATAAACCAAAATTACTTCATACTGAACTAGGAAACCTCTTTAGTTGCAAAGGGTTCCACATTATGAATAACAGCAGAGGTTGACCATATTATCACATGTAACCCTATAGAATCTGGTAAAAATTTGTATTGTTAATATCATTATGAATACCACAATTAATTTAATATGAAGTCTCTATGTAATAACATTAAAAACTATCAAATTAAATAATATATCCCTCGCTTGTTGTAGGGGACTTCAATGCCATTCTGCATATGGATGAAATAATTGGAATGACTGCTAATTTTTCCTCCATCAATGAATTCTGGGAATCCATTGAGATCGCTTGGTTGAATGATTTTAATCTCACTCTTGTAAAATTAACATGGTACATGTGACACCTTAGTGGAAGGGTGGCTAGAGGAATTGATAAATATTTTTTCAATGGATCATGTCTTATTTCGTGGAAGTCCATTTCATGGGTTACCTTGACCAAGAATATCTCAAACCCCCATCCCATATTAACAATCATGCCAAAAAATAAAGGAATGCTCCCAATTCCATTCTGATTTAACAATTCATGGGCATATCTTCTATACTACTCAATGATAATCCGGGATATTTGGACACAAAATACCCAAAAATGAGATCCCTTTTATATGTGTATCTAAGCCGAAATTGTCTAAAATGAGCCGAAGAGAACATAGAAAGCACTTTTCCAAATATCTAGATGATGAAATTGATGGCCTTGAATGATCAATACACGATATTCAGGAAGCCAATACCAGGGGATATTACTATGGAGGCATGGTTCAAGAGAATCATACCTCAATTAAGATTTTAAATATCATGAAGCTACAGGACATCATAAATACAAATATCATCATGACTAGGTAACTATCATATGGGTAATGAAGAAAAATGAAAATTTACACACTTCAATGGATTCTAAGAGAAAATGGGCATCCTTATCACATTAAAAATAGAAGTATAATTTCCGAGGAATGAAATGAGTTTTCAAATCATATTGTCTCTTTTTTACATAGATATCTTCAATGCCCCCACCCCACAGTGTGAAATCTTATGGGAAACCCCATTCCAAAATTTTCACTGAAGAAGACAAACATCTTCTTACATCAACGGCATTGAAATTAGAAATCAAGGAGGTAGTGTTTGGGATAAACAAGGATTTCCCTCTTTGTTCATATGGGTTCACAAATAATTTCTTTCAAACCTATTTGAAAATTATTCAAAATCAGGTCATCCAATAAGTTATTCATTTATTAGTGGGGGGAATTTGACATGAGGGTTCAATGATCAATTTATAACTTTAATTACAAATGTTTATAATTCTAGTGATATTAGTCTATTTAGTTCAATTGCTCTGATTAACACACATTACAAATTGATTACAAAAAATCTTACCAATAGGCTTTCAAGGATCTAAGGGAATATAATCATTCAAAATAAATTCGAAATTGTGAAAGGAAAGAACATCTAGGAAATCATACTAACTACCTTAGAATGTGTGAACCCTCTCAGGAAAAGTACCCGTGGAGGAAACATTTCTCTAAATATAGAAATCAGGAAAGCCTTGGATTCAATTTATTCTGTATTCATATGTATAGTTCTATGAAGTTTTGGATTAATTATTACTTTAATCCAATGGGTCAAAGAAAATCCTTGATTTTCCCCATGTCTATATCCTTATCAATGGATCACCTGTGTGTTATTTCTCTAGTTCGAAGGGGTTGATATGGGGAGATCCACTTTACACAATTATTTTTTTCCATTGTAGGGGATTACCGAAAAAGAATACTCTATGATACAGTTAACAGTGGAGACATAAATACAATCAATACAGAAATAGGTACCACTACCCCTATCATCTTTTATTTTTTGTTGACATTTTCATTTTCAGGTAGGGTGATAGCAAGATCATTTCTAATCTCAAAATATCCCAAAAAAACTATGAGAATATCTCTGTTTAAGAAATAAACTTGTACAAACCATTTATCTACTTTGGTAAGAACGTCACAGCTTCATGAAAGGTATGTCTTATAAATGAATTTACACTAAAGGAGGGATATTTTCCTTTTGTCTACAAGGGTGTTTCTTTGTTCTGGAGAAAACCACATGATACATACTTTTCCAAAATAATGGATCAAATTAGAAGAACACTCACATCCTTGAAATGGAAATATTTATTAGTGGCAGTCCACACATGCCTTATTAATAATGTCCCCATTTCAAAACATCATCACTCATTAATGGTATTTCTTTGACTAATATAACTCCTCAAAAATATAAACACAATAATTAAAATTTTTTATGGAGTGGAAGTGTAATGTAAAAGATAATTATAATAGTTTTCAGGCAAATGTGTTTTCCTCCGTACAAACATAGAGGATTGTGGATAAAAATATGGAATTTTTCAATCAATACTTGTAGGCCATTTTAATATGGAGACTCATCAATAAAAAAACTACTGACCTAGGGTTTCTCCAACACTGACTTCTAGACAAGATGCATTCTGGAAATCAATGTTACATTGAATTATATATCTATCCACGCATCAAACTATTTTTTCAAAAGATCACCACCCATTTCTAATCGATTTCTAGTGCTCTATTATCTCTAAGGATCTGGTATGACAACTGGACAGGTGATCCATTTATTAAAATGGTAAATGGTGAAGGTAATGGTATTAACCACAACATAAGTATCATTGATCTCCTAGGTGATATGGAAGTAGATCCCGATAACATTGCCCCAATTCTGAAAAAAAATATAACTTCATTAACTAAAATGATCTGCTCATAAGGAAAGGTTCCATGAATGGCAATCTAGACTCGATGATATTCTATATGAATTTTATTTTTTGGGACATGGAATTAATCAATAGTTAGAACATGAAATGGATTCCCCATCCAGGTATACTTTAATCTGGTGCCTGTTGCTAAAAAATCTACAAGTGGTTCTAAATCTTTAAAAAGTGGGTTTTTCTCTGTTCTACAATTTCATTCTATGCAACTATAACAAAGAGGATGTTATCCATCTCTTCTTGAGTGTCAATAAAACCCCTATTTTATGGAAGAATGTGATTTAAATGTTTAAAACCCAGCTAGATCGCGCAGACACTATTTTCTCCCAACTTGGGGACATCCACAAAGCATATCAATCAATGAGAATCACAATACTCCTTAGAACATAATGTGCTAAACATCATCACTTTATTCTATGGAGCTGCAATAACATCCTCCACAACAAGGTATGTTCAGCACTGAACTGGAAATGAAGACTATTTTCACTACTATACAATCTTTCAATTCAATGCCTGTTGAAAAATATAGTAAAACATTGGTAGATCTTTTGTTGCTCAGACGACTCTAGATCTTGGGTAATTTACCTATACCACATGGCACATTGGAATTCTCTTAGACATACCCCTTTGTTGGTTGGATTAAACTCAACACATCCAGAGCCTCTAGAGGTAACCCAAGACCATTAGGGTATAATGAAATCTTCTAAGACTACATTGATGATGTGATTGAATAACAGTATGGTTCATGTGACCACTCCACTAAACATGAACCAGAAATGATTGACACCATCCTTGTAAGTGATCTTGCTAACAAAAGAGGACAAAGCTCTCTTAGGTTAGAATGTGATTCCTCAACTCTAGTGCAAGTGATAAGACTAGGAAAAGTTTACGTATTTTAGTAGATAACATCATAGTGGATAAATTTCTATCAAATACATTCTTGTATGAACCACTTCATCACTCATGCTAAAGGGAATCTAACTACATTGCAGATGTTCTTTCATACAAAAGGGTTAATTTCTAAGGATGAAACTACTCAACCAGTCTTCCAGATGACGTGTTACTTCTCTTAATCCATAATAAATATAAAATACCATATTTTAGACTCTTGTAACTTTATTTACAATTAATACTTGGGCCATATAGATCAATTTTCATAAAATTAAATTAAGAAATACTCATTTATAAATATCACATATTTTTAGGGTATCATCATTAGTTTTATATCAAATGCATTCCTATATTAAAATTATATAAAAAATTTTATTTTATGATTATAAATGTAAAGTTAGGATATTATTTAGTCATGTAATGGTATAAAAAAGGTTTTATAGTGTCAGTAGGAGAGGAGTGGGGGTGGCTATTTTGGAGTGAGGTGAGTGATTGGATTTTAATTTATTGAATAAAAAAGTTCAAAACAAATTTTTCTAATGAAATAGGTAATAAATGAAGTATCTTGTAAACTTATACATTATAATGTCTAACTATTTACCTTAAATATAATTTATAAAAGTTTTTAGGTCCTTTATCCCTTATTTTATTAGTTTTACGCCCCTAATAAACCAATTTTTAACGTAACTAATGTATCTAATTTGTAATATTTTTATATTAATTATGTTAAAAATACAACTTAATAATTTTATATAATATAAAAAATAATAATGGTTAACATTTAATCCATTTTTAAAAATTACCTTCATTGAAGTGGAAATATTTAATTTTGAATTAATCTCACGAACATGATGAGAAAGTAGGTTTTCAAAGAGAAAATGTTCAAAAATATTACATGAATTTTATATCAATATTCATTATGAAATTGGATCCAATGAAAAAATGGATTCATGGAAATATAATTGAACCAATATATCGTTGAAAAAATTTAAAATTTATTTTAGCATTATAAATAAATTAAACGATAAGATAGTTTTGAAACAAAATTATTATTTTGTCACAATTCTTCCAAAATCAATAAATTTTAGGAAAATCCAGAAATATCACAATAAGATAAATTTTAAATAATGATTTTAAAAATAATTTTTAATTTATATAATTAATTTTCAATAATTGTGAATAATGTTTTTTTAATTTTCACAAAATGATGTAAAAAATAGTTTTAAAGAAAATAGTATTTTCAAAAAATATAAAGGCTTTACCAAAAATTATTTTCTTGTTTATAAATATTATCTATTTATTTAAAAAAACATTAAATTAATATTTATAATGAAATAATTACTATTCACATTACTATGTTCAATAGATTGGTGACAAAGATTGTCCATAGATAACTCTATAAATACTATATCATGGTTTTTGATATCGTTGTGTTTTCTGTAATGCAGGATTACCTAGTGTTGCATATAGTGCAAGACTAACATGGTTTTGTGTACAACATAATCAAACAATGAAAATTAATTTATTCATAAATAAAAATTCATGAACACTTGTGGAGATATATATACACCAAATTATATTATTTCCTTCATGGTTCAAATTTCATTAGTTATGCAAAATGAGATATAAAAATTATTTTATTAAAGCCCTTTTGAAGCACCTTTATAATTAAACTATCATAAACAGAAAAATATAACACTCCACAATAACTTTCATGCCTAGAGTCAATTAAAATCACCCTTCCATGAATATATTTTTGGGGTGATCAAATATGAATAACATAATATTCAGAGTCTACGGTGCTAGTACTCGTTGATTCCTATGACAATGTTCAGTGGTTCTAAGAACCCATGAGGATCACCACTTGAGGGAATCCAATCTTGATTCCAAAAATGAAATGACAGAATAATGTGGAGCAATTTTAATATCTATCAATAAAGAAATTATTCAAAACATTGTATTTATAAATTGATTTATTTAATTATTAATAATATTTGTTGATATTTAATTTTAGTTATAGCATTAAATCGTCAATTTTTATATAAACAATTTAAATTGATCAAGGAATTTTTCATCTTGTTAATCTCACATTACTAATATATGAAATTAAAAAAATATCAGTTTGGATTGAACCATCTAATTCTCCCCTTGTTCTTAGAACCTAAAAGAATTAATATAGGAGTAACATTTTTATTTATTGTTATTAATGATCATTATTTAATCAATTCATTTAACATTAGTTTATGAATTCTTATTTAATCATTCTTTAATATGAATCCTGAAATATTATCTTTTTATAATTTTTAATATAATAATTATAATTATATAAATTAGTTTTATAAATGAAATACATATAGAATATTAATCAGTAGATTCTGAGGATTATGGAATGATAACATAAGAGTGCAAACTATTTGTCCAGTTAGTACACATCGTGTACCCATGTCCAATGCACCATTAATTGATTCATAAATAATTAGAGCCATGGGAATTTATCACATGTGGTGTGTCTTTAACTACACTATATGTTGACAATATTTTCTTAGTGTATGTTTTCACAGACTACACACCGTGATACATTTTTACATTACCTTTATCCCATTAGTCAATAATAGCCAATGTATTTTTCTGTACTACCTATATGATTGATGACCACGTAATTTAAATACCATGCATCTTTTAACACATTTATTTTCCATGTACTATACTGTTTTCCTTGGAATGGTAATACATCAGGTCCCATGGCGTGGTCTATGGATAGATAGTGAGAGAAATAAAAATCGTGCAGCTAGATGGTACCTATTTTTCATATTACCAAAATTAAAATCAATTTATTATAATTCATGTATATTACAAACAAGTGTTACATGTAGTCATTAATTTTATATTATATACCTTGTAACATGTTATATATATATATATATTTAATTATTTATTTAATTTGTAGTTAATTTTTTTTTGTAATTTTTGAATCTGCATATCATGTATACGTTGTAAACAAGTCATTACTCCTTGAAATTTGAATTATACCACACTATGTAAATATCATTTCAACAATGTCCTTTTTTTGATACTAAACACCCTGAAATTACATGTTATGGATTTTATAACATGTTTCCCATGATTACAGATTATGTAAAAATAGTAAGCATGTGGTAGTACAGATGGGTACTTAGTATGTTACCTGTAAGGTATATTTTTTTCACTGTTAATGATGAATGTTTTTTTAATATTTATGATACATTAAAATTTAATAAAATAATATATGTAAGAAAAAATAATTTATTAATTAAATATTATAATTAATTGATTTTAGTGCATCTTATCTTAAATTATATTTATTATAATGGAATATGATTTTTAGAAAATGAATACTTTTTCATATGTATATGGATGATCATGAGCATTTATCTATCATTTTACAGATTATATTCCTTTAATTTTATTATTTAATTAAATTTATATCGTTCATTTCATCCCTATTTTAATTATGTGAGAGTCTAAGATCCCATGGATTATTTTATATATTCTGTGTAACCAATCCATTGGTTCCCTTCATTCACATTTGAGTAAAATCATATCCAATGGATGGAGCTCCCAATATATTGAAGGTGGTTTATGTATTTAACTTACAACAATCTAACCCAAGTGAAGCATGGGTGGAAAATTGACAATCTACAACACAAACATTAAAATCATTCAAGGAGTCCCCCCACCCATATTTTGGGTTAGTTAATCAACCTCTTTATAAACTGACCATTACTAAAATCTCATGATCATACCACAATATATTTTTTAAAGATTCATGACTATTTTATTGTATATTTTTTTGTGCATAATATGAATTAATAAATTATAAAGAATGAAAGATGAAACAAATATAAAATTTGGATCGTGTAAATTAATATAAGACATTGTTAATCACTTATGTAATTCAACAAAGTATATACAAACATATAGTATAGATGATGTAATAATTAAATACATAAATAAAGAATAACTATATTGTACAGATTATGTCGGTATAACCTTCCAAATCATATGTCAAAATTGAACTATTGTTCAATGTCCTTGATGGGACATTATCAGGGTGCCATGAATTATCCAAGAATTCTTACAAGATGTTTTTAGTTGTCTTAAATATGTTCACCTAAAGTGATGAATTATAAAGTAATAATTATTTTATGTAACATATAAGTATCGAGGAAATAGAATTTATTTATTCTAGGACTCGGGAGTCAAAACATAATATCCATGAAATTTGTGTTAATGTGGTTGGATTTTGGAATTCATCCATAAATCTTGTTAAATTGATTGAATGGTAATTTTCATGTTGATGAGTAGGGATATGTGGATATGTTCTTCTATAATGACTATAAAATAGGATATTGTAAATCCACTTGTTTGGGATCTAGGGTTTTGATAAAATATTGGAATATTTTTAGATATAATCTTTATTTATTATCGACTTTAATCCGATAATGTTCTGAAATTATGCTTATAAAAATATTATAATCGAATATAAAAATGAAATGAAATATATTACTATGATCTATACAATAGAAAGATACCTTTCACACTAGGAAAAAATTCCAATACTTGAAAAGGTTCTTATGCATTATCCTATTCTATGAATTGAAATTTCATGTGTTCCATGAACATATTCATAAAGTGTGTGTAAAAGAAAAATTTATGGAATAGTTATTTCCATATGAGAAACTTTTGAATGAAGAAAGATAACCCATAAATTCCACAATGACCAAGGCCCTCTTTATTTATATTAATAATTATAACATGATTAATAAATAAAAGAATCTTTTAAATATACTAAATTTGATTCTCATAGAGTAAAAGGTTTTTGTACGTGAGAAACCCACATTCCTGGTAGTGAAAAATAAAATAAATAACAAGGATAATGGGCATATGACTCATAATATGTCTAAATCTATCGAGAACTAGCATTTATTGAAGATGAAGAACTAGAGGTTGGGAATAGAAAAATAAGTAATACGTTTTTCATGATACAAGCAAGGAAACTTAAATAGAAACTACAACATGATAAAAGTTAATGTTTAATGTGAAATTTTTATAGATTACAATATTTCATTATTAACATTTTATGCATTATATAAAAATTATTTTGTTCACATATATATACTTCTTGGGAAATTATATTCTTTATGAACATGTAAGATTTATCCATGGACATGATATCCTGATCTATGATATGCTGGGTAATATTTTAATTTTTTTTATATGTTCTTATGTCTTATGATTATTATACTATTTATACCCTCCTTAATGAGAATTTGAGATCATACGCTTTTATGTTTTTTTGTAACTCCCCAAGGTTTTAAAAATAAATTGTAATTAATGAAACATAGTGTATCTAAAAAATTTATTTTATTAATTATATAGTAGTAAAATATCAATTAAATATAACTTTTCTAATTTTATGGTTTGAATTTTGAAAATGTACATGTATAGTTTCTATCTTTATGATATTTGGAGTCTAACAAACAAAGTTCATTTATTTAAATAGTAACATACCCATATGAATAGTAATATGAATAGTTATATGGCCCTTACGAATAGAAATATGAATCGAAATATGAAGCATATAAATATTAAATCTAATTATTATTATTTTATTTGTAAAGATGTTTTAGGATAATGAGATCCGGATTAATTTTTCATGGTTACATAAAACGAGTTATTGTTTTAAAATTGTTATTTTATGAATATATAATTATTATATTTAAAAATTATATAAATAATATTTAGAAAATTATGTTCAAAAAATTGTGTTCATATTTAAATTATACACGTCAACTAATGGTTAGGATGAATATTTGGGATTTTTTTTGATATTCTTGAAATCTCTGATAGATAGTAAAATACTGTAATATATCGTATATATACATTATCAGTTAAATAAAATATTCTGAGCAACATTGATGTTATTAAAATCCTTGGTTTAATATTATGTACTCAATTTAATATTTCAGTCACATTAATCAATACTATTCAATGTCTTGATAAAAATGTTAATCTAATAGTTTAAATAATGGAAACCCCCTCCTCTACCAAACTATAGTTACCACCCTACCCCCTATTACACTCACACATATAAATCATTGATAAATCATGGAATTCTACCCAACATCCTTCCCAAGGCACTTCTCCACATCCATGACAAGATGGTCTCCCTAAAAGACCAACACCAAAGGCCTTAAGGAAGATTTCAAGGGGATGAGATTATGATTTTATAATCCTCTTTTTCGTTTTTAGTGTTTTCTATTCAATTAAATTTATTCTCTTATACTCTACCCCATATCAAAGAGGCATGGAAGCTATATATTATAATATATTTTAGATTTTATAATCTTTATGAAAAAATTCGACAACAGACTTCATCTTCTGACCTCTTATAAATTCACCGTCTGTGATGGACCATTTTACCAACATCAGGGATGAAGTGTTTTTAATTTCCATTTATTACATATAAACATCTTACAAAACCATTTAAATGGTTGATAAATATATAAAAATTTTTTTATATAAATTATTATTTTTTATATATTTTACATATATACATAATATTATGTTATATAATAAATCAAGATTATGGTTATTGAAGAAATGCTGAAATTATCTAAATGGATATCACTACTGATTTATCTATTGATTCATCATCACAATATATAACCAAAATTATTTAAGATATTAGTTAATATTTCTGAAACCTATTTATAACATTTTTTGCAATTATGTAATTTAATATCCATTAAATAATAAAATCATTTACAAACCCACAATGGAAATCATGAAATGCACCGAATAGAATAATGGAAGTAACAAAATATTATTAATAAATGGGTTAAATGTTGTTATATAATTATCATATTAGGTGTTATAAAAAATATTAAAAGTATTTAAAATATTAATAACATACTTTTCACCAATATATAGAATGTTTAAACATGTTTTATGAAATAAGACCCTGAGGTAAGTGAATTCTCAACTTGATTTCCATTCTGTAGGTTAATTATTTTACATCATTAATTTTGTGGTATGAAAAATTATTTGGTGATGATTTTTTTATATTGTGTGTAATTATGTGTATTTACAGTGTATATACATATTCTATTAAATTTCTTAATTTTGTGGTGTTAAAATTATTTGGTGATAAATTTTTTTATATTTTGTGTAATTATGTGTATTTAGAGTGTATATACATATTATATGAAATCTATTAATTATTACATCAATTATATGGCATTTGTAAGGGGTTTTTATTCTAAAATCATCTATAAATATATGTTTTGCAAAAATTAAAAGAATTTTTTTTATTAAATTATTCATGTTTTTATGATTATCTTCTTGTTATTGGAAATGTTTTATAAAAAGGGTGTGACATATATCATTTTCTAATGCATTGGGTATTTGTATTTTTTGAGGTCATACATTTGATTACACCAAGTGTAACTATAATGTTTACACCATAATGTAGATGAGGGATAACTTGTAAGGTATCCATGAGGGTTACAAATCATAAGGTAGTCATAAGGGTTACAACATCAGTCGATAATGCCCCTATATACCATAATAGCGTTATATATTTTATTTAGCATTTCATTGAAATATCATGTGTCACAAAATAATTATATATGGGTCGAAGTATGTATTTGTGAAAATGATTTCATATAATTATAATTATTCATTAAGTAATGGTTTATTTACTTATTCTTATTCTCGTAATGATTTTTTATGCTCGTCCCATGATTCTAACCATTTTTCATAGGTTATAAATATTTTTAAGGGACATAAGGAAGACCTTTAAATTATTATTAATATTTTCCAAAGAAATCCTGTTATAGTTTTGTGTTAATAAATTAATGTTTTGAAAGAAATTGATACTGTTTAAATGTTTACCACATTGTATTCTCGTGGGTTTATATATATGAGTTATGACCTACATTCAAAAACTATAAACTGAAAAGATATTTTTAAATTTAAATAAGTGAAATCTCATTAAAATAGTAATATTATTTAATGTTAAAGTTTGGGTCCTCATAGTTTGCATAAGAGAATGGTTTAGA
Organism: Viscum album; assembly: GCA_963277665.1. Classification (NCBI taxonomy): domain Eukaryota; kingdom Viridiplantae; phylum Streptophyta; class Magnoliopsida; order Santalales; family Viscaceae; genus Viscum; species Viscum album. The sequence continues at coordinate 409,418,149 of OY728157.1, forward strand.
TAATATTAGAAGTTGGTTTGATATTAACATAATACAGAAAATTGATTTTACATTATGTTTATAATGAAATGATAATAAAATTAAGTATTTACATGTTGATTCTTGTACGATAGACTATTTAGAATGGTTTTCAACTGAAGGAACAAGGAAGATTACGATGTAATGGACCAAGAGGCTGGTCTCTTTTTGAATCTGCAACTGTGAATAATGGAAATTGGAACTGCATAGTTTTTTATAATAATTGATCAACTAACGCAAGAAATAAATAGAATAAGAATCCATGAAAAATTACAACCATATGTACAAAAAAATGAACAATATGATAGTGTTACATTTTATAAGGAAACACCCTCAAGATTTTAGTGAATCTTTTGACCTAGTAGGAGTAGAAGAATAGATAAAATACCTTGAAATAAAATTTGATGTTATGGGATGTTTAGAAAATAGTATGGTTAGCCTTTCCATTTATCATTTGGAAGGTAAATGTAATTAGTGGTGTTCAATGGTCAAAAATATCAGGGAAAAAAAGATATTGAAGCATTAGAGTGGGATGAATATAAAATTGTTTTCGTTAAAAATTATTTTCTAATGGTGGTACAGCTTAGGATTGACAAAATGATCCTTGAATTGAGGAAAAAAATAATTATTAAGTGGTCATGTATTAATAAATCTTCACCAGAAGGTAAGTGTATGATTCAAATAATATTAAAAATATATATAACAAAATAAATCACTTTTATTTAAGATTATATCCATTATTCAAAATAGAATTGGCCTCCCAATAATTATAAAGTAATGATAAAGGTGTCTGGTGTGCTGACATGGTAGAAATGGATTTTTTTATGCTTAGTTGTACTTTGAAATAAAATAAAATATTTGTTCTAGATGGTATGAAATTGGTACAAATCAATTAATAAAATATGATGGTAAGAATTTTCAATTTCCATATTTTCAAAAGTGTGGTCAGAAAGAGCACTATGGAATGTCTTACAAAAATCGATAGGTATTTTTGACGTGTTATGATTGGACAAATGGAATGATATTTTAATGAAAATAATATTAATATTAATTTTTATAAGAATACTGTAAAGTGTTTCAAATGTTGTGAGATAGGTCATTATGAAAATGCATACCTAAAAAAATATATATGTTATGGAAAGGAGACACAATAATCAGAAAGGTGTAGTGAGATCCTTTATGACAACATCAGTATATGTAGGTCTATCCTATGAAGTGGTATCAGATAGCTCGTTTTTTTACTCATATTTTTATAAAGTTTTTTTTTGATATGGAGTATCCACATTCGATTAATTTTGAGAATGTTTATTGTAAATTTGAAATATCACAACAAAAAATGAGACCCGAACATATTGTTAAAACACTAGGGGAAATGTTACAGAATAAAATTATTTTATGAATCATATTATTATTTATGGTGGAAATAAATTACCTAAAATCGTTGTACTTTTTCAAATAGTAGAGTTTTATGTCATTCTGGGTATAGATTGACTTTCTGTTTATTATGCTAAGATTGATTTTAAATCAATAGAAGTTTTTTACTCATAAATATTTTCAGTTTGTATAAAAGAATGAACCCATATAAATGAAAACATATCTTGAAACTAAGAAACTGATCAAATATATAAATGAAAATTTACATGATCATATTGTTAAGAAAAGGAAACTATTCAGATTTATGATGTTCCGGGGGTAAATTAATTCATTTATATTTTTTTTGATGATTTACCTGATGTTATACCTAATTGGGAAGTCAAATTCATAATTTTCTTAGATCATAATGATAAGATAATATCAAAAATCCCTTATTGAATGGAACAAATGGAACTTCATGAATTGAAAAATTTGTGGTGGGATTTACATGAAAAAGGATTCATTTTTCTTAGCACGTCTCCATGGTGAGACTTTATTTTATTCGTTTAAAATAAATATGTTTTAATGAAAAATTTCATTGATTATATAGCTTTGAATAAAATTAATATTAATTATAAGTTTTATTTTCCTCACATAGATGAATTATTTGATCAGCTCCATGATGCTCAATATTTTTCCAAGATTGAGTTCAGATTTGTGTACCAACAGCTGAAGTTGAATGATTGTGACAATCCAAAAACATATTTTTAAACAAGATATGGACATTATTAATTTGTGGTTATTCCTTTTCTGTTAACTAATGCACATACTATATTAATGTATCTTATGTATTGAATATTTCATGTGTTCTTGGATAAGATTGTGGTTGTTTTATTGATGAAAATATAATATATTTAAGAAGAAAATAGTATCATGAATAACATCTATGATCGAATTCCAAATCATTTAATAGAAAGAAACTGTATGAAAAATTATTCATGTGTGACTATTGGTTGCAAAAAATTTCATTCCCTAGTTGAATTTGTTTTAATGATGGAATAACTATTGATCCTAATAAAATAAAATTTGCTATAGAATTTTCAAGACCAACAAATATAATCGAGATTAATAGTTTTCTATGATTGATAGGATATTACTAGAGAATTTTGGAAAAAATTTCATGGTTATCTATTCCAATAAATATGTTAGCACGAAAAGGTGTTAAATTTAATTAGATAAGAGATTGTGATGTTTTTTTCAAGAAAATATGAATAGATTGGTGAATGCTCTAGTTTTGGCCTTGCATTCCAGAAATGCTGAGTTTTACATCTAAAACAACGATTCATTGAAGGGACATGGTTGTGTTATGATATAGAAGGATTAAGTAATTTATTATTCTTTCAGACAACTAAGACCATATCAGTTAAATTAGGAAACACTTGATATTTAATTTGTTGCAATGGTTTTATATTTAAAAATTTTGAGGCATCATTTATAAATATTCAAATGTGAAATATATATTGGGATCAAAATTTTGACGTATATATTAAATCAAAAATAATTAATCTTGGGATAGTGATGATTTATTGAATTGATAAATGATTATGATTTCATGAACAATTACAATACTTGAAAAGAAAACAATGTGGAATATTCCATGATATAAAAAAGTATGAAAAATTAACTCTATTATGACTATAAAAGAATCTTTGAATAGTGATTTAATGAATTTTGGATTTGATGTTGTGGTTGTAGGAAATTCCATAGTTTTGTTTTAGGTTTCAGTGCATTTATTATTTGCAAACAAACTTATTGAATCACATAAGGAAGATATAGAGTTACAAAAAAATGTATAATTAATTAAATATGTATGTTTCCAGAATTTATCATTGATATTGATTGTGTTATATTATTTGAAAATAGATTATGTGTGACTTGAGATTCTCAGTTGAAGATGAAATTAATGTTTGATGCTAATAGATCTCTAATTTAAGTTCATCCTAGTAGCACAAAAAAGATTTGAGACCTTCTGGAGTATTGCTTGTGGGATGGAATGAAAAGAGATATTGCAGATTTTACAATGAAATTTTTGACCTTTAAATAGGTTAATGCATCGCTATATTTACCGAATGGGACATTTCTGGCTTCACCAATTTCAGATTGGAAATGGGAAAATATATCTATGGACATATTTTTGGGATTACTAAAGACTTCTCGAGGAGACAATGAAATCTTTTTTTTAGTGATCAACTGACTAAATCATCTTATTTCGTTCATATTTTAGATACTATGTTTTTGGATTAGCTGTCTCAGTTTTACCTCAAAGATATTGTCAGGTTACATGGAGTCCTTATACATATTGTATCTAACTGTGATCCTAGGATAACATTGAAATTTTTAAAAGGCCATAAGAATTCGATGATAATAGAAATAACTTTCAGTCCATCTTTTCATCCAAAATCATATAGGTTGTCAAACGGAATATTTAGAGTTTTGAGGATAAGTTTTGAGCTTGTTAAATGGATTAACAGGGAAGTTGGAATCAAAATATTTATTTAGTTTAATTTTATTATAATAACAATTTTCATTATAATATACATACGGAATGTTTTGATTCATTATATGTAACACCCCATGTAAATAAAGAATATGTCATTTTTATATTTATCCCTATTTATGAATAAAATGTTAATATTAATTTAAAGGGAATTCTATGCTCGATGGCTTACCCAATAAGCAACAACGAGTTTCTTTGAAATCTTACGTTGTACTCTAATAATGAAATAATTTTATTTTAAATGATAGTTAACACCTAGCCATTGTAATGATGGGAATGAACAGAACTGACTACAAAATGATTATAAATTTTTTCAAATATTTTTACTTTTTACAATAAATATTAGAGGATTAAAAATGAGAATGATTCCAATTTTAAGTGTAAACATTCTAATATTTATTAAAGGATCGATTAACCGCCTTTTGATGGAAAACCTCTTTTAAATCCACTTTTTGACAATATAATGTTTTATGTTTGACAAAATAAAATTCTTTTTTAGAATCGGGACATCAAAATTTACTTTGTGTAAATTTTTGGTATTTTTCCCATAAAGTTCATTTTTTAATGAAAAGTGAAAAATGTTGTCTTTTAATTCAAAACCTCTTTCTAGTATAATTTATTTATATGATTATATTATCTTTTTAATTGTTTTTAAAGTAAAATTAGAATATATTTTTACCATTTAATCCAATAGTGGTCATTGAAATTAATTTCACTTTGAGATTGGACATAAACTACTGTCAATCTTTTGATATATATTGTTTCATAAAAACTAGCTATTTATTCAGACAGAGGTAATTAATTATTAAATTAATTAATGTAACTTATATTTTTTGAATATTTTAAAATAGACATCATTTTTGAATTTTTAAAATCAAATATAGCTTTGGGTGAAATTTTGGTATTTTTCTGAAAAACTTCAATTTTTGATGAATAGTGAAACCACTAAGTGGTACTTAAAAAAACTGATTTTTCCTTTAAATGAAACTTTTCCAATTATGTGATTTGATTTTAAAAAATCTGAAATACATGGTTCTGATTAATAAGTAAAATGATGTTCAATGAGATTAAAATAATTTTTGGTGAATAGTAATTTTTAAGTTGTATTAATCGCGATAAAAGGTAATTATTGTGATTTAAGGTAAAAATGATATTATAATAAAATGAAAATATCATGAAACTTGTCCTAAACCTATTGGATGAGTCATGTCCGACCAAGACAATCCATGGGTCAATTTTTGGGACCCCATGGAGCCACTTGGGTAAGATAATGATATTAATGCCTTTTGTTTAAAGTAAAAGTAAAAATGAGACAAACATGTATTATTTTACTAAAAAAAATTTACGTGGGGTTATAAAAGTCATATTTTTGACTATAAATATTAATTGGGAAGCTAAAAAAATTTACTACATCATAGTATTCATTTTATAATTTTTAGACTAAAATAAATTAAATTATTTATGACATCATGACGATGTAGCGATTACATCATTAATTAATGATTTAAATAAAATGAAATGATAATGTAAAATATAAGACCTAACCATGTAAAAAACCTATTGTATGGGTGGATTTCGACCTCTTATCACAATATCCCCTAAATACATCAATGTGGGACCTTTAAAATCTGAAAATCATTTCATAATAAAGTAATATTTTATAACTTTCCAAGAGTGCCCCTCCTCTTCTCTTATAAAAGGCCCCCACATCTACCACCTCACCCACACCTCGCAAGCCTTTCACTCGGCCAACCCCTGCCCATTTCATCTCTCCACATCCCCCTCTTCATTATTGAAGCCTCACCCTAGGCGGAAAGCTCATTAAGAAATTCTTTTTGGTTCAAACCAAAGGGAGTTACCCGATTTTATGGTAATGTCTTCACTTGTGTTCTTTTGTTTTATTTTGCTTCTCCAACCCCCTACAATCTTTTTATTCATTTGTTTTGTAACTAATCCAGTATCTTCAATATACTAGGTTGTTTTTATAAGAAGGATTCGAGCTACACATCCACACACCTCTGTCTATTGGTTAAAGAACATACTGTTTCTGTGGATGATGAATTGCTGCCTCACAAAACGATGATTTTTCAATATTATTTTAACACCTATAAAGGTGTACATTATGATGTAACTATATTTATATATAATATATAATATTTTTATGTTTTTCTTAGGCTTTTGTATTTTTCATTTATGGCATACCTTTATGGTTTCCATTCTGGGTAAACGCGATATCCTCATTTTAGGAAGTGCGGACTACCGCCCCCTCAAAGTGATTTGATTCATTATTTCCATATGTGGGACATATAAAGGATAAAGTTAATGATATTATATATGATAATATACTGGAATTATAATATAACCTTATATCACTATTATTTCATTCCATTAAAGTACATAATATAAATGAAAGTAGCGTTCATGCGTACGTACGGCCTACCGCCTCCATGAACGGTGCATTTCATCTCTTTTTATCTCCAAATGTTATGGAATAGTATATAATAAATATTTACTGGATATATATGATATTTAAATCATTAATACTTTTCTGGATATGATATACTTATAACTACATGGATGATTCTTTTCAAACAAGTTCATTTTTGACTCAAGTACCAAACTTCGACAAAAACATTTGATATGAACTCACATAATTAACTAATAATATGTGATATGAATTGAATAATAAACATTATAAAGGAGGTACTTAAGAAATTTTAAATTGAAAAATGTTTATTATTCTGGAATATAAAGAAACGAACAAGACAAGTGAGACTTGATGTAAGGGATCCCACCTCTCTCTTTCTTTTCAAGTACTATCTTTTAAGTCATTTCTTTTATGCTCCATGTTCTTATGTTAGAGGATGTTATTTTATATTCCGCTTTCTGTAATTTTAATGTTCATGTGATGAGATACCCTATTTTATCTGATCAATCCATTTTTGGATGTTTTATGTGGCGCTGTTAGACTTCCTAATTTTCATAAGGGGACTTTCGTCTCACTTTTTATTCTCGTGAGATTCGTGCTACATTGGCCACTATTTCCTTTTGTGTGGTGTATGTACTGCCCATTGTTATATTATATACTCTAATTTTTATTTATTTACATCTTCATTGTATTACCCTTCTATCATGGGGTGTACATTTCAAAAGTTTCCCATATCGGTAAGGGAACCTTTCACCCTCCTCCTTTTAAAATACTTATTTTGTTATGTCTTTTAATTTACATATTTTTATGTTGGGATATGTTCTTATATATCCTTATTGATGTAAATTTTATGTCCAAGTGATTAGATACCACTTTTTCACTATCATCAACTAATTTAATTAATATTAATGTCACACCGTTAGGCTGTCGAATTTTATCAAGGGAACTTCTTAACCCAATTTTGATTTCATTGGGTTCAATATGTACTTATTGAATATGTCATCCTTTGAATATGTGTGAATGATCTTTGATTGTTTTACACATAATATTCACGTATATTGGTTGTATTTATACTTTTCACACATTATTATGAGATTGATTTATCTTTAATTTAAGGATACTATCTTTTTAAGGGATTTCATCTCATTTTACATTTCAATTGAGACTTCATTGTTGTTATGCACCAATTCATTCTTATATGGTGTATATACTATCCTTTGGCATATTATATCATGAATCCCTTTATTCTCATGAAATTATAAAGATAAAATTAAATGTTATTCCTCTATTATCGTATTGAAGTGTCTCTCATTTTGATAAAAACCTTTTAACTAAAATATTGCTTTAAATGTTTTAATGATTTATTCTTATAAATATTTCTCATTAATATCAATTTTTTAAAAATGGTTTCATGAATTTACTTATATGTATATTAATTTTTTAAAATTTTAAAGGCTTCAAAGTGGTATGGGACACTTTTATTCAAAAATATCTTTATTGAATGTTTTAAATAGTTTTGAAAATAGTTTTTAGAATGGATTCATTATCTTAAAATGTTATATTGTTATTTTAATGTGGGAATGTTATCTTTCCTTTATTCTTAAATTATGTGTTATGATTATGTTATATTTCTTGGGAATTTTTTATGAAGATGGGTGGATCCGTGATAAACTAAGGGCGGGTGAGCCCGATATAGAACTCCAATGCATTGGGTAACGTGAAGGAGTTAAACGTTAAGGTTTCTCTGAAGAGATTTAGAGAATATACTGTGATGGGTATTCCAAACATAATCAAAAGGGTTACTCCCTACGTAAGAATGTTATGAATGCCTCAAGTTAACTTTTATGTCTTATTATTTCTATGATTTATTCATGATTTGGTGAGCTATGTTATTATGTTTTATGATTATAGTATGTTTCATTCATGGACTAATGTTTTCATTTCGTACTTTTATATCCCTTACTGAGCTTTTTATGCTCATCCCATGTTTGTGAAATGTTTTTCACCCGTCAAGGGAAAGGTCCATGATATGATGATAGTGTCAAGGAAGTGTCAAAAAAGAATACATGTTTTATTTTAAATATGTTTCCGTTAATAGGAAAAAATGAATTCTATCTTTTATGTAACCACTTTTTTTAAATGTGGAATGTAAATCATGGTTTATGATCTACTTCTCTAAATCTCTAAACCTGAAAATATCCTTAATGTGAATTATTCATTTAATTAAATATTAAGTAAGGATTAAATCCAGGGCCTTATAGTTGGTATCAAAGGTCGGTTTTGATAACAATAGAGGTTAGGGTATTCTCTAAGCAGAAGTTACATTACCATAATGGTTAGGATTTCAGAAAGAGTCCTAGTTTTCGATAAAGTGAATGAGTATGTATATCATAGTGTTTATCTTCCTCCTTAGTACATGATGGTTTTTTTGATATACTCACACTGACATTTCTATTTTTAGTGAATGGATGGATCTAGTAGGCACCAATGTGACAATAGGTTTGAAGGAAACTGTGGTGGTTCTCTGATTAAGAGACTGGATGAAATGGGGGATTCAATGAGGAAACTCATGGTTGTTCTAAACCAACTATCAAGGAGTCATGATAAACCACTTGAACCTTGGAATGTTCTGTAATGCATCATGTACGAGATGACCAATATATGTGAAAGTTCATGTAATAATTATAAATGTTGCCATTAGAGTTTATATGATCTATACTTTTGAGGTAATTATGGGTTATTATATGTTATGATAGAAAATGAAAGGCATGAGATATACATGAGGTTAAAATATGTTATGATTATTTTTGAAGATTTTATCTCATTTTGGGGATTGTTTTATGAATTATATAGTTTTGGAAAAAAGAAAACACGTAGACCGTGTGACAACCTATTGTGTCGGACAAAGCTGCAGGAATCGAACCCGCAACCAAAGTGCTACTGGTATTTATCACCTACCACTGGACAGCGTGAAGTCCCTGGTTAGTTTGACTAATTCGTTTTAGTTAGAAAACAATATGAATCAAGAGTAAGTTTATTTTGGGTTATCTATGGAATGGATTAACCTATCATGGAAGATATGTGATTAGGTTAATTACTTTTCAATATGAAAATTTAAGAGCAATTGATGTTATTTGGAGATAAAAGTTAATTTGTACCTTGGAAGACTATGTGATTAAATCCTTCAAATATTTGGGTTTCAATCTTATTTTGGTTTACTTTGATGAATTTTATGGAAAATAGTTTATCGAATTGTCTTCGTTGAACTTTAGTTTTTTTGACAAATTTTGGAGATTGAGAATCGATTTTCTTTATATAAAGGATTATACTTATGTGGATTATCTGATCTCATACCTACAATTATGGTTTTGGTTTTTGTCTAAATACATGGGAAATATATAGTTCTCTTTTGTCGATTATGTTATTGTCAAGAAGTTGATTATAGAACTCTTAATGTGAACAAGTTTTCCTAAATACTCGTCTTTTGGAGAAAATATGTGTTTGATTAAGGAATCTAGTAAAAGTTGAAAGTCTACGTGACAATTAAGTATGTTTCATTATGATTTAGTTAAGCTCAAAAATAAATTCTTCAATTAAGAGTAACTTAAAACAAAAATGTTGTCTGTTAACTTTTCCTACTAGGGAATCGAATACCATTTAACCCATCACAAGTTTGTGATATTATTATGGTTAATGTTCTCCTAGACATATTTACTATCACTCTCCCTCAGAACATTACCCATTATTTTTTTCTCCATATCCATGTTTTCTTACATGTAATCCTTGTATGGGTTAACTTCGGTGACCTTTGTACTTCTATTTCTTTATTTTAATGTGATTTTTTTACTGACTCTTGTTCCGATGTGGGATTTTCAATGATGTTTCCAAGCCCGATTTTAAAATTGCGAGGATGTAATTCCCAAAAGGGGGGAAGGATGTAACAACGTAGTTAAAAAAATAATATTAAATTTTTATATTTATCCCAATTTTTGAATAAAATGTTAATATTAATTTAAAGGGAACTCTATACTCGATGGCTTACCCAATATGCAACAATGAGTTCCTTTTAAATCTTAGGTTACACCCTAATAATAAAATAATTTTATTTTAAATTATAGTTAACACCTTGTCGTTGTAATGATGGTAATGAACAGAACATACTAAAAAATGATTATATATGTTTTTCAAATATTTTTTCTTTTTACAATAAATGTTAGATGATTAAAAATGCGAATGAATCCAATTTTAAGTGTAAACATTCTAATATTCATTAAAGGGTCGATTAACCGCCTTTTGATGGCGAACCACTTTTAAATCCAATTTTTTAAAATTTTATGTGTTATGTATGACAAAATATAATTCTTATTTAGAATCGGGACATGAAAATTTACTTTGTGTAAATTTTTGTTATTTCTCCGATAAAGTTCATTTTTTAATGAATATTGAAAAATGTGGTATTTTAATTCAAAACCTCATTCAAATCTAATTTATTTATATGATTATATTATCTTCTGAATTGGTTTTAAAGTAAAATTAGAATATATTTTTACCATTTAATCCAATAGTGGACATTGGTATTAATTTCACTTTGAAATTGGACTTAAACTAGTGTTAATCTTTTGATATATATTGTTTCATAAAAACACGCTATTTGTTCTGACAGCGGGAATAAATTATTAAATTAATTAATGTAACTTATATGTTTTCAATATTTTAAAATAGACATATTTATTGAATTCTGAATATCAAATATATCTTAGGGTAAATTTTTGGTATTTTTCTGAAAAACTCTAATTTTTGATGAATAGTGAAACCACTAAGTGGTACTTAAAAAAACCGATTATTCATTTAAATGAAACATTGCCACTTCTGTGATTTGATTTTAAAAAATACAACATACATTTTTGTCATTAAGAATAATAATTTGGTTCAATGAGATTAAAATAATTTTTGGTGAATAGTAACTTTTATGTTTTATTAATCGCGATTAAAGGTAATTAGTGTGATTTAAGGTAAAACTGATATTATAATAAAATGAAAATATCCTGAAACTTGTCCTAACCCTATTGTATGAGTCATGTCTTACCAAAACAATCCATGTGTCGATTTTTGGGACCCCATGGAGCCACTTGGGTAAGATAATTACATTAATACCTTTTATTTAATTTAAATGTAAAAATGACAGAATCTTGTATTGTTTTACTAAAACAATTTTTATATGGGGTTATACAAGACCAATTTTTGACTATAAATATTCATTGAAAATATAAATATATTTAATACATAATAGTATTTTTTTATAATTTTTAGACATTAAATAAATTAAATTACTTATGACATCATGATGATGTGGCGATTACCTCATTATTTAATGATTTAAATAAAATTAAAAGATAATGTAAAATCTAAGACCTTAACATGTCAAAAACCTGTTGGATGGGTGTATTTCGAACTCTTATCACCTTATCCTCTAAATACATCAATTTGGGTCCTTTAAAATCCTAAAACCATTTTATAATAAAGTAATATTTTATAACTTTCCAAGAGTGTCCCTCCTCATCTCTTATAAAAGGCCCCCACCTCTACCACCTTACCCACACCTCTAAAGCCTTTGGCTCGGCCAAACCCTTCCCATTTCATCTCTCCACATCCCTCTATTCATTATTGAAGCCTCACCTTAGTCATAAATCTCTTCAAGAAACCCTTTTGGTTCAAACCAAAGGGAGTTACCCAATTTTAAGCTAATGTCTTCCCTTGTGTTCTTTTGTTTTATTTTTCATCTCCAACCCCCTGAAATATTTTTATTAATTTTTTTTAACAAATCCAGTATCTTCAATATAATAGTTCTTTGTTATAATAAGTATCCGAGCTACAAATCCACACACCTCCATCTAATGGTTAAATAACATACTGTTTCTGTGAATGGAAAATTTATGCCTCGCGAAACGATGATTATTCAATATTCTTTTAACACCTTCAAAGGTGGCCATTATGTTGTCACTATATTTATATATGATATATTATATGTCTATTTTATCCATAAGCTTCAGTATTTTTCATTTATGTCATACCTTTATGGTTTCCATTTTGGGTAAACGCGATATCTTCATTTTAGAAAGTGCGGACTACCGCCCCTTCAAAGTGATTTGATTCGTTAATGCCATATGTGGGAAGTATAATGGATAAAGTTAATGATATTATATATGATAATATACTGGAATTATAATATACCTTTATATCATTATTATTTAATTCCCATAATGTATGTAATAGAAATGAAAGTAGCATTCATGCGTACGTACGGCCTACCGTCTCCATGAATGGTGCATTTCATTTCGCATTATCTCCAAATGTTATGTAATAGTATAAAATGAATATGTACTAGATATATATGATATTTAACTCATTAATACTATTCTGGAGATGATGTAATTATAACTACATGGACGATTCTTTTCAAACAAGTTCATTTTTGACTCATGTACCAAACATCCACAAAAACATTTGATATGAACTCACATAATTAACTAATAATTTGTTATATGAATTGAATTATAAACATTAAATTAGGTCCTTAAGAAATTATAAATTGAAAATATTTTATTATTCAGGAATATAAAGAAATGAACAAGACAAGTCAGACATGAGGTAAGGGATCCTACCTCTCTATTTCTTTTCAAGTACTCTCTTTTATGTCATTTCTTTTATGCTCCATGTTCTTATGTTGGAGTATGTTCTTTTACATTCCTATTTTTGTAATTTTAATGTTCATGTGATGAGAGACCCTATTTTATTTGATCAAACCATTTTTAGAAGTTTTATGTGGCGCTGTTAGGCTACCGAATTTTCATAAGGGGAATTTCATCTCACTTTTTAGTCCCGTGAGATTCATGCTACATTTTCCACTATTTCATTTTGTGTGGTGTATATAATGCCAATTGTTATACTATATACTCTCATTTATGGGTATTCACATCTTCATTGTATGACCCTTCTTTCATGGGCTATACGTTTTGAATGTTTCCCATATCGATAAGGGAACCTTTCACCCTCCTCTTTTTAAAATAATTATTTTGTTATGTCTTTTAATTTACATGTTTTTATGTTGGGATATGATCTTATATATATTTATTGATGTAAATTTTATGTCCAAGTCTTGAGATACCATTTTTTCTCTCTCATCAACTAATTTTATGAATTTTAAAGTGACTCTGTTAGGCTGTTGAATTTTATCAAGGGAACTTCTTAACCCAATTTTGATTTCTTTGGGTTCAACATGTACTTATTGAATATGTCATCATTTTAATATGTGTGAATGACATTTTATTTTTTTTACACTTAATATCCACTTATATTGGGTTTATTTATACTTTTGACACATAATTATGAGATTGAATTATACTTAATTTAAAGATACCTTCTTTATAAGGGATTTCATCTCATTTTACATTTCTATTGAGACATTATTGTTGTTATGCACAAATTCACTCTTATATGGTGTATATACTATCATTTGGAATATTATATCATGAATCCCTTTATTCTCGTGATATTATAAATTTCAGATTAAATGTTATTCCTCAATTATTGTATTCAAGTGTCTCTCATTTTGTTAAAAACCTTTTAACTAAAATATCATTTTTAATGTTTTAATGATCTATTCTTAAAATTATTTCTCATTAATATCCATTTTTTCAAAATGGTTTTAAGGATTTACTTATATGGATATTAATGGCTTAAAATGTTAAAGGATTCAATGTTTTATGGGACACTTTGATTAAAAAATCTCTTTATTAAACGTTTGAAATGGTTTTGAAAATGGTTTTTAGAATGGATTCATTATCTTAAAATGTTATATTGTTATTGAAATTTGGGAATGTTTTTATTACTTTATGATTATGTTATGTGCTATGATTATGTTATGGTTCTTGGGCATTGTTTATGAAGACGAGTGGATCCGTGATAAACTAAGGGCGGGTGAGCCAGATATAGCTCTCCAAAGCATTAGGTAACGTGAAGGAGTAAAACGTTAAGGTTTCTCTGAAGAGATTTAGTGAATATACTGTGATGGGTATACCAAACGTTATCAAGAGGGTTACTCCCTACGTAAGAATGTTATGAATGCCTCAGGTTAACTTTTATGTCTTATGATTTCTATGATTTATTCATGATTTGATGAGGTATGTGATTATGTTTTATGAGTAAAGTATGATTTCATGCATGTACTAATGTTTTCATTTCGGAATTTTATATCCCTTGCTGAGCTTTTTATTCTCATACGATGTTTTTGGAATGTTTTTCACAGGTCGAGGGAAAGGTGCATGATATGATGATAGTGTTAAAGAAGTGTCAAGAAAGAATCCATGTTTTATTTTAAATATGTTTCTGTTGATGGGAAAAAATGAATACTATCTTTTATGTAACCACTTTGTTTAAATGTGGAATGTAATTCCTGATTTACGATCTAATTCTCTAAATCTCTATCCCTGAAAATATCCTCAATGTGAATTATTCATTTAATTCAATATTAAGTAAGTTTTATGGTCGAGGCCTTATATTATATGTGATCTGGTGTCAAATAACAACTTTTTTTGGATGAAGTTAGCGAAAGGAAGCCGATGAGACCATAATTTTTAGAGGAGGAGGCTGAGAATGTGAAGATTATCCAATAGCAGATGATGATAACTCATAGAAGGTAGAAAATTACGTAGATAACAGGTGTATAGTCAATTCATTTGAGTTAGGTGATCATTTATTTCTTAAAATATCACTATGGAATTTTGTTATGTGTTTTGGTAAAAAATGAAAGCTATTTCAATGATTCATTGGATAATAAGAAATCATAGAGAATTTTTGAATGACTTCTTACCGAGTAACCTTTCAAACGAGTTTAAATTAGGTACATAATGTTTTTCATGTTTAGATATAGAAATGTATGTTCTATATTCAACTCATGTTTTTAACTCGGATGCAATTCAGCTAGAACGGAGACATTCATATGAACAGAAACATGTTCTGATTATTCATTGAAGTGAATATGTAATAAGGAATAAGGTAATCCACCAGAGATGGTTTTTTTGGGAAAACCACTAAATTTTATAAGCAACATGGGAATCTAAAAATTATATGAGGGAACCATTCCCTCACATTTTTGATAAGAAATAAAATTGTGAGGATGCAATTTCTAGAAGGTGGGTATAATGTTACACCCCAAGGTTTTGAAAATAAATTAAAATTCATGAAACACTGAGTCTCTACATAATGACTCTAATTTAAGGAGATATGAGTAAACTATCAGTCAAATATAATATTACCGCTTCTACAATTTAAATTTCAATAAACACACATCTACGGTTGCGATCAGTATGTTACTTGGAGTCTGATATGTCCAACTCATTTTTTGGTGATTAATAACACACCTTTATACATACTATATGAATAGTATTATGACCCTTATCTATTTTAATATGATTATTAATATGAAACATATGAATATTAAATCATTTTTTTTCTTTTGGTAATAAGATATTGATATCTTCATTAATTTTTCAAGTTGATACAATATGAGTTATATTTTTATAACGGTTATTTTTCAATTAAATTATGATTTTATTTAAATATTAAAATAATCATATTTTGAAAAAAAAATTAAAAAATGGATTACATTTTTTAATTCTACTTGTTAAATAATGGAAAGGGTGACTTATAGGGATTTTTCAAAAATTCATAAATTTTGGATGAATAGTAATATACGGTAATATACAGTATATGTACATTGTCAATTAAATACACTATTAATAGAATCATGGATGTTATGATGACCCATTGTTTCAAACCACATGCTCAAATTACTATTTGGGTCACATGAGTCAATACTATTAATATTATTTGAGAAAATAATATTAAACAAATGATATAAATAATAGAAACCCCTACTCTCCACCATTATAAATATCACCCTCACCCCATATTCCTCTCACACATCTCAAGATTTGAGCATTGACTAAATTATTTCTAATCCCCTTACCATGTATCTTTCCCATTTCTATGACCTACTGGTCTCACAAAAAAAACCAAAGGCAATAAGAAGGATCTCTGTGAGAAGAGATTAAGAGCTAAAAATCCACATTATTTTTCTTGTGTTTTCTCTTAAATTTGCTTCCATTTCTTATACTAGCTTCCAATCCACCTATTAAAAACAGACATTAAATCTTTAAAATATTATATATGGTGACTCTTATCATTTTTAACTAAAAATTCCTCAACTTATTTTATCTCTCCCTCCTATAAATACATCATCTATGATGTGTCGATTTACCAACATAGTGGATGATGTGTTTTCAATTTTATTTAAATCATTCAAATATGGTTATAAACCCATTTTTATGGTTAAAAATGATTTTAAAGTTTATTATATATCTGATTTTATGTCATGAAGATAACAGATATACATAATATTAAGTTATATAACAAAACAAGTTCGGGATTATCAAATAACTACCAAAATGATCTAAACATATATCAATATTGATTTATCTAATCAATAATGATCAAACAATATAACAAAAATTATTTATGGAATTTTTTTATATGATATAATAATATTAACAAAATATCATTCTACTTATTTTTTTTGCTTACATTCGACAACGACATCCTTTATGAACTGATCATGGAAATCATGTAAAGCTTGCACCAGAAATAATCGTAATATCAAAATATTATTAACCAATTTTTCGAATGATGTTATAAGATTATCATTTAAGGTCTTATAAACAAGATTATAAATATTAAAACTATTAATAACAACATTTTAACCATTATGCATGACATTTAAACATTGTTTATATATGATGAACCCAATGTAATGGAATTCTTATCCAAATTTCCATGATTTTGGTACACCATCTAATACATAAATTATGTTGTATAAAATTTATTTGTTTGATGAATTGATTTAATATTATGTTTAATTATTGGTATTTATATTTTCCATACATATTATATCCCCTATATTAATTATGACATCAATTATATGACATTTTAAGGGGGGTTTTTATAATACTTCTTCAAAATTCTGTTTTAAAATTTTCAAATGATATTTTTTGATTAAATTAATCGTGCTTATTGTTATGATTTTTTGAGATTTTTTTTGGATTTAGGGTGGTACATATATCTACCTCCAATTAATTTTGTTTATGTATGTTAGAGGTCATCCATATTATTACTCCTCTTGTACCTACGATGGTTACAGCAAAAGGTAGCTGAGAGGGTTACATTTTGAGGTAGTTGTGGGGGTTAAAAATCATAAAGTTGGTGCAAGTATTAACATATGTATGTAATAACACAATATAACTTTATGGTTTTATATATATTCATTAGTTTTTTGTGGAAATATAATGTTTCATAAAATTAGTATATGTGGGAAAAAAGTATGATGTTGTGAAAATGATTTCATATGTGTATATGTATTCATGGAAGAATGGTTTGTTTAATTATATTTATTACCGTACTGAGATTTTTATACTCATACAATGTTTTTGAAATGTTTTTTCACACGTTATGTGAAATTTTAAGACAATTAATAAAGTCGTGTTAATTCTTATAATGAGTTTTCAAAGAAATCATGTAGTTTTTTTGTGTCAAAAAATTTCTATTTTGGATGAAATGTATAATATTATAGTTGTACCCACTCTTTATTCTTGTGAGTTAATATGTATGAGTTATATTCAAACATTCTAAAACCAAAAAAAGAAATTATGTTTGGGAACATAATCAAGTGAAATCTAGTTGAAATATCAAGATTGTATAATGTTTAAGGATGAGTCCTTATAAGTTTTCCATGTATATGAAAAATGTTATTATTTAAGTTGTTTTAAAAAGGGGTTCTATAAATGAAGGAATAAGTGGGACATAATAAAAGTTCTTTATGAACTAGTTGTTTAAATTTCCCAGTTTCCAATGTCACTAATCCAATATGGTCTGAGCATGGTTTTTTTATTTATTGAAATTAATAATACTCTATTTATATGTAATATATATGTATAAAATGTATGCTCCATTATTGTTGGTATCATATAATGGTTAAGTAATCCTTTTGAAACTAGGATTTGTGAACCGAAGTAAGAACCCTAACGAAAAGTCTATGTTTATGTTACAATCCTAGTGTTTTGGTAACAATCACGAATAATCTTTGATAAAACCTAAGGTGTCTTGAATTAAATTTTAATAAGTAATTTTCTATGATTACGTTGTTTTACTATTATTTCTTATTTTTATCACAACATGATTCCGGGTTTTGTTCAATGGAGTAAACCATTAAAAACACATTAATGATGAAGGTGATAATAAATTCAATGATTTTCCTCTTGAGAAACCAAATGTCATGGGATATGGAATAACAAATTTATTTTCTAAGCTCAGAATACATCCCCAAAATATTAGTCAAGAAGGAATTTAAAATTAGAAAATGATGGAACAAAATTATATTGAGTAATTCAGGAGATAGAATCCATCTTCTTTTAGTGGTAATTTTGATCCAATAGTGTCTCTAAAAGCCATAAGAACCACAAATAATATATTTTTAGTTATTCAATGTCCAGAATGTGAAATATTCATCGTCGTAGTCTATAATTTGGTAGGTGAAGCTGACCAATAGTAGAATCTACTTAATAATACAATGAAACAAGATGAAATTCAATCCATGTAATGGGATTGGTTCACAAACATATTTTTCAAAAATTACATTCATTGTATTCTTAAAATAATTATTGAGGAGTTCCTTGTGATTAATCAAAAGGATGAATAATTCATTGTTAACTGTGAAGAAAATCTTTCAAGGATTATAAGGAACACTTATAGAATTATGATACAAATTGAGAGTAAGGTTGCTCAATTCTTTTGTGACATAAAACCATGTATGTTAAGGGTATTATACATAAAGGAATTTATTAGCAATGGGGAAATAATTTTATTTTCTCAATATATTGAGATTGATATAGAAGTTACCCATAAAACTCATGTGTTTTCTATGAAGAGGAAAATGGTAATCAAGGAGAAATAAAAAACCATTGTGAAAAGAATAAGATCTTCACTTTATGAACAGTGTGAGGAAAAAACATAGAGGAAACATTCATAAAGGGACTAGTAAATGATTTAATAGGAGAACGAAAGGTCATTTGGAATTTGACTGTTGATGTTATAGGAAAAATATATCTAATGAAGAGAATAGAGAGCATGCTATACGGAATGCACCTCCCACAATTAAATGATACATGTGTAAGGAAATGATGAATTTTGAAAACCAAAGCCTTAATCCAAGGGGTTTTTATGCTGATCGATGCTATCTACATATGAATTCTATAGACAAAAGAAAATATCATGAGGTCACTTCTGGAAAATTTTTGTTTGATAATGAAGTAGTGAAACATACATTTACCATCCACTCTAAATTTGAAAATTATTTATTTGAAAATAGATCCACCCAATACTTTATTTCTAAATAATTTTATAAGGGTATTAATATATTACCTTAACAATTTGATGTGGATTTAGTTGAGAAAACTCATGATTCAATAGTGGTTGCATAAATTTTAAAGATTCTTCAGTGGCTGTAGTTTTTAGGGTAGTGCTTAATGAATATATTGTGATCCATCCTTTGGTGGAATTAGATGTGTTTATTGGCTTGGTTTGGATTTCTCTATATGGAACTCAAATCAATTATCATTGAAGGGAAGTAACATTAGATATTATGAATGACTCTATGATCATCTATCGATGCATGTATGAATTTGAATGTTTAGTAGAAATTTTCCTCATCATATGGTTCTTTATTTATGTAAGTGAAGTATATCTATCACATACGATTGCAGATAAAATAACATTAAGTATATAAATATTATATGAATGTTTGTAAATTCATTTACAGAATAATTTCCCAGTCATCCACTTAATTGTGATTTTGAGTTTTCAATAGGTCTCATACTAGGTGTTATGCCTATTTCAAATACTCCTTATAGAATTTCACCAATTAAATTATTTGAATTAAAGAAGAAACTCCAATATAATATTGAGAAGGGATTCATATTCCCTAGTGCATCACCTAGGGGTTCACATGTTCTATTTATGAAGATGAAATACAGATCAATGACACTCTTCTTTGATTATCGAGAATGTATCAAGATCAATATCATGAAAACATAACCTCTTCCATGTATGGATTACTTATTTGATCAACTACATGGATCCCAATACTATTACAAGATTGATCTTCATTATGGATATAATAAATTAAGGGTCAATAAGAAGGATTTAATCAAGATGAAATGTTGTACAAGTTATTGAAATTTGGAATTTATAGTGATGCATTTTTGTCATATTAATTCCCCATGTACCTTCATGGATTTTCTAAATTCAACCTTTAGAACCTATATTTTTCAGTTGTATTTTTCCATTATAGAAAATATTTTGGTATATTCAGTGATCAAGGATAAACATGTAGATCACATGAGGATTTTGAGGTATAATCTAAGAATGTATAATCATTATGAAAAATTTAAGAAGCTTTAATTGTGGATTTAGAATTATCATTTTTGGGGTAACATAATCTCAAGATAGGGGATATCTATGGATACAAGAATGAAAGATGTTATTTAACATTGGCATTGAAGAAAAACTTTAAATAATGTACAATGTTTTTTTAGTTTTTTGGATATTATCATTGTTTTGTGAAATAGTTTTCAGGTTTATTGGATCCACTAACTAGTTTTACTCCAAAATATGTAAATATCATATAAATGGAGGAATATTAAGATAATTTTAAGAGTTTATTATAAAGTTAGTCAATTCACTTGTGATCGCACTACCTTATAAAAGATAACCATTTTTAATATATAGTTATGAATCCAAGAAGGGGTTGTGATGTGTTCTCGTGAAAAAGGATATCAAGACATTTTATCCCACATGATAATTGAATATCCATGAGAACAACTATCTAAATCATGAAATGGTGTTACCTGTGGAAATATTTTCATTAAAGATACAATGGAATTACTTGAATGGAGAAATGTGAGACATACATATTATTCATAATATTTTAAAGTATATATTCACTTAAATTTAGTTGAATATGTGCCAAATGAGATTATTGCAATTGATTGAAGATTATTATTGATTAATAAATTACCACCCTAGAAAAGAGAATGAGGTTTTATATGCATTTACTTTAAAGGACCATGATATAACCTATCGATGATGAGGATGAAAAAATATCCAATATTTATGGATTTTAAAAGCATAGATCCAAAAATCATAAAACAAGGTGAAAAATAATTCATTTCTGATATTAATGATCAACCATCTCTATATGTGAAGATAAAGTTTGTGTAGAACGAAGATATAGAGATAAAAAAGAAGATGATAAATTTTCTAGTGTTCAACATTTTTTTTATGGAATTATAATTTTCATGAATCATGTTTTTATTCTTCCCTGACAAGAATAAATGAATGATATATTGGGTGAGGCTTACAGCTCATCATTACATTTTTCTCCTGGAAACACAATGATGAATGTGTAAATAAAAGAGAATTTCTTTTGTGATGTTATTAAGATATATATAAAGAATATGTTTTATAGTGGTTGGATGGTCATAATTTTAAGGATGAGTAACATTAGTCTAGGAAGATGTTACAACTATTACGAAAACAAGAATGAAAATGGGAAAACATCACCAAAAAAATTTTAATCGGACATCGAAAAACATATAAAGGCCATAATTGTATATGGGTTTTATTTGATAACCTTATGAATATGTAACACATAATTTCTATTAGATAATATTTATCTCTTAATCAGTTCATAAAAATATATATTATATAAGTGGTAAGATTTTTTGTAGTACCAGTTTCCATTATATCTAATGTGGTCCCAAGGTTTACCTCGATGTTATGGATATGTCTTCAGTTGGAAATGGATACAGAGTTAAGTTTAATCACTTATTATCATCATAAAATAGTTGTTTTCTCTATGAGAATTATTTATAATCATGAAGGCTTGTTGATAGCATTCTCTATATATTTCAATGGATGGTGGAATCAACACCTAACTTTGGAATAATTTTCATACAATAATAACATTCAATCTAGTATTAAGATGGTGCCTTATGAAGCCATATATTGTACGATGGGTTAAACAACATAATTATAAGATGAGTTTATTGAACGAAATATATTGTTACCTGATATTGTTATGTAAATGATAGATATTGTTAGAACAATTAAACTACACATAAGACTAGTTCCGAGTAAAAAGGTACTTATACTGACAATCAACGAAATGAACTATAGTTTTAGGTGGGTAAAATTATATTGATATTAATATATCACATAAAACAGTGATGTTGTTTTTATATAAGGGAAATCTAATACCTAGTTTTATCATTCATTTTTGAATTCTTGATTATGTTTGGAAGGTATCTTATAGACTGGTGCTTCGACCAAATATCTCTCGTGTTAACGATGTGTTCCATGAATCTATCCTAAGAATGTACATACTTGATCATTGACATGTACTAAACATATAAGGCATAGCTCTTTAGGATAATCCTTCATAATAAGAACAACATATAGTGTTTTTTGTTTCATAGTGAAAAAGTTATATGAAACAAGACCACTCACTTGATTAAGGTTTTATGGTGATATCACCAATTTGAGGAAGCTGCATGCGAACTTGTGTCATGACCAGCATTCACCAAAAGGAGGGAAGGGTCAGCAGATTTCAAGGACCTTCCTTATTTATGTTGATGGAGAGATAATGACCCTTGAAACTCGCCATCAATAGGTCCCGGAGTGGCGACTAGCACCAAGGGTATAAAGTCACACACTAAATGGAATACATTAACCTTTGTCTTTTAATGGGATCGGGAGATAAGACAGTGAATCCCAAAACACCAAACTAATAGTAAAAGTAATGCCAAGAAATATTCCCAATCCATGTTACAAAAGTAATATCGACAATGTATAAGGAGACTACAAAGCAAAATATCAAAAGAAAGAACAACATCAACTACGATGATCCGTCACACGGTCTGAGCTAGTACAGTCTAGAACAATCCCCTAAGTCCTTCTAGAATCCTGAAAGAAATTTTATATATATAGGTTGATCATACAAGTATACTCAGCAGGGAAAACCAAAGACTCTCTTGCACAAGTGGGGAGGTATACTAATGCCCTGTGAGAAAAGTGATAACCAAGCACCTAACAAGGAATCTTACCACCCAAGCCTCACCAAGGCAGACTCCCCAAATAACACAAGTCATGTAATGTATATTAATAGAACATCGATGTTTGGGTACCCTGTGCCACTTTCCCACTGGTTATTAAAGACATCTTACACATCGGACCAATCCCTCCATTCCCACTGCAGTCCCATTTCCATACCCCGCCCACACACACCTGGGCCTCAACCACACATCCCACCCGCAAACACTTGGGCCACAACCACTAACCCACCCACAGACACTTGGGCCACAACTATCATACGCAACCATGACTACAAACACCTAGGCCAGAACAACCACTGCCACGCCCAATGACACCTTGGCTAGAAGAACTACTACCACGACCGAAGACACCTGGGCCTCATCCCAAAGATACATGGAAATCAACCTGCCCACACACACCTGGGACAAAACCCACACTACCCTGCCCTAATATTCTTGGGCTAATAATGGACTTCATGCCATCACAGCATGCCCGAAGTTACTTGGGATATCCGGGAAAGGGACCAGAAAAGAGCTAATAACCAGCCACCAGAAGAAGTGTTGTGAAAAACACCCTCCCCCATGAAAGGGGGGTGTTTGGCACTTAGTTCTCAACCTGGGTGGGGCATGAATTAGAAACAAAAAAACTACAAGTATGTATAAGTAACAAGCACTCACCCAAATCTAGGCATTTCTTCATCCAGCCTAAAGAACACCCTCAACACCAGTGTCCAAGTCACAACTCGCACCAAATGAAAACTCATTTGTCCAATCCTTGTTTTCATGTTCAGTAATAATGTTAAAATACGTTTCTGCACCGACATGAGAAACTAGTAAGCATAAGCAAAAGCCTAGGAAAGAATAAACCAAAAAACAATTTAAGAATCCACACACAGTTCTCTTTTAAATTCACAAAAATAGAGGGATAAGTGAGAAACCTCGATGTACTGAAACCCATGAAAACCCCAAGATATAGCATTCTGTCCCCATGATCCAGGAGACAACAGTTTCTCAACAACAGAGGATCCCACCTCATTTTGGGATATAATCAAGTAACCACACGGCCTCAAATTCATATACAGTGAATATAAAACAAAAGGGGATCCCATCCCCATGCACATCACCCAGCAATCAGCCTGTGAATGAAAACAACCAAACCACTGCCACCAACACAAAGAAAGACCATGCAGGTATTTTCAGGTTTAAAATATTTAACACACTCCATGATCCAATTCTTCTGTACTTTAACCGGGGTTATCACAGAAAAATATTGATCCTAGTTCTATCAATTTATTCAGATGAATATACGTAAGTAACAAATATATTTTACATGACCAACATGATATGTAAGGTTTTAATAATTCACAGATAAAGGCAACCCACAACCATGATTTTTAGTAGGTGTAAACCCACACAATCCAGAAACCATTGATCATGAATGAAGAGAAAAATAGAGCCGCAACATCGGTCACACCCCGCCCCTTCGTTCTTTAGAATATATTTATAATATTATTCAATGTTTGTTTTATCCAATTCTATAGAAGAAATAGTGTACCCACCCCACAAGATACATAGAAACGAGAGATGAAGGAAAAAACCCAACTTGATTAATCAACTGTCGAAGTTTTTCTCCACGCCCTATGAACAAGGGATGTGCGATTTGTCGGGCATCAGCACAAGTTCACCACTTTCCTTGGTAACAAAGGACTTCAACGAATAAGGAAGAAGAGGGAATTCGGTCAAAAAGGAAGAAGGGGGAAGAAGAACTTCTTTTGCGATATATAGAAAAAATTCCGTTGTTACGGAATAAGAAATTTGAACGCTTTGGAAGTCAGATCGTGGTTATTCCACCTGATTGGGTGGTTACACACGACTAGATTAAATGTTATGTAATAGGGGTGTTTCTCAGGATATTAAGATATTAATTATGGCTTAAAAACGACCATGAAATGCTTAAAAAAGTAAAAAGGACCTAAAGTGGGGTTACGAGGGAGGTTGTAGGAGAAAAACTCACCAAGGGTGGGTGACTTCGATCGGTCGCAGCGATCGGTCGTGCCGATCAGTCCCACCAATCAGTCAAACCATTAATTGGAAAAGGACGGGTTCATGAGGGTCTGGGTCATTACATTAGATACCTCACAAACCATTCTCGCCCTCGAGAGTCAAAACTAGACCTGGAGGGAGGGGGATCCTAACAACCAACCTAGAAAATACCTCTCTAGAGTGAACCTCTCTGACATAGAAATATCTTATATTCTGAACAAACAAAAACTCCCTACAGCTTTTTCCCCATTACACGCAAAACAAAAGGGCCAAACCGTCTGGTCCAGTGGGAGAGGGTTTTCTCTTCTTCCGTGTTAAGATACTATCCGTTTTGTGCGGAACTGACTCTCCCGCACGGGTTTAGGTGCATCTTCATTAATGTGTCCTAACTAGAGATCAGTTCCTCCCCTCCCCATTCTTTAGGACACTTCACACACACTTCCACATAAAAGAAATTGCACATCAATAGCCGAAAAAGTAAGCATTACACAACAAACAAGTACTTACAAAATAGGATAAAACTTAAACAAACTCTGGGTATTAGCAACGCATCTGTGGTTCCCTCTCCTAAGTACTTTCTTCAATCCCACCATGTCTCCATTACACAAGAACAAAGGGAATAGTTCACCCACAATGTACTTTCTCCTTAAGATCCTTGATCTTGATCGATCGTTCTATGAAGGTTGCATCATCTTCAATATCTAGCCATCCCCAGTCATGGACGTGTGAATCGTCATGCAGATATCATCGGAGCTGGGACGCATGGAATGCATCATGTATCCTCAGTAGCGGTGGTGGTAGCGCTAGCTGATAAGCCACTTCACCGACCCATCACAACACTTCGAAGGGCCCGATGAAAATGGGGGAAAGCTTACTTCCTCTGACAAACATCTGATATCCACACTGAGGGGAGACCTTCAAGAATACATGGTCCCCGAACTCGAACTCCATGTATAAGGCCCCAACCATAAACCAAACATAATATTGAATTAAATGAATAATTCACATTGAGGATCTTTTCAGGTTTAGAGTTTTAGATAATTAGATCATAAATCATGCAGTACATTCCACATTTAAACAAGGTGGTTACATAAAAGAGAGTATTCATTTTTTCGCATCAAAGGAATCATATTTAAGATAAAACATGGATGCTTTCTTGACACTTCCTTGACACTATCATCATATCATGTACCTTTCCCTTAACCTGTGATAAACATTTCAAAAAACAATGGATGAGCATAAAAAGATCAGTAATGGATATAAATGTACGAAATGAAAACATTAGTCCATGTACGAAATCATACTTTACTCATAAAACATAAGCACTTTAACATACCTCATAAAATCATGAATAAATCAATGAAATAATAAGACATAAAGTTAACTTGAGTCATTAATAACATTCTTACATAGGGATTAACCCTCTTGGTTACGTTTGGAATACCAATCAAAGTATATTCCCTAAATCACTTCGGAGAAACCTTAACGTTTAACTCTTTCACGTTACCCAATTCATTGGACAACTATATCGGGCTCACCCGCCCTTATTTTATCATGGAACCATCTGTCTTCATAACAATTCCCAAGTACCATAACATAATCGTATCACATAAAACATGCATAAAAGAAACATAACATTTCCACATTTCAATCACAAGATATCGATACAACACATTGATATAATAAAAACATTATGAAAACCATTTTCAATACCAAAATAAAAGAAAAGTAAAACATGGTATTTATTTTTCATTTAAAAAAATTATGTCTTTTAGAGAAAGCCGAAACTCAAATAATGGTCACGACGGCAGAGAAGTCATTGTCACCGCATACGTATGACAAAAACATTCCATTTTGTCATTAAGTAAAGTGATTTGTATAAAAAAGATTCCTTTTGGATAAATGTAAATTTAAAAGTGGTTTATACACCATATAAAAGAAGGTTGTCTATAAAACAAAATATGCCTCAATGAAAGGAGATTGAGACGATGTCCCATACCTCATGTCCGACTTGACTCGATCGCTCTTTAATCTCCTGAATAATAAACTTGAGTTAATTTATACTTGCTTAAGAACCTTTTTTCCAAGTTCATTATTCCATTTATATCACTTATTAACATGTTAAGAACACTATGTAATTATTTATATTAATAATGGTTGTTTTGTCGATCACTGGTACTTGAGTCAAAAATAAAAACTTTATAATTACAAGTTGTTCATGGGGTAAAATATCCATTATATCAAAAATTATATTCATGATGTAGATATCATATATATCATATATATACAGTATATACATGAATTTATAATATTAAATAATAATTTAGAGGTGAGAAATGAAATGCACCGTTCATGGAGACGGTAAGCCATACGTACGCATTAACGCTACTTTCATTTCTATGTCATATTAATTGAATTAAAACTAAATGAGAGATATGTATATTTTAATTCCAGAATTATATTCATCATTTAGATGTAACATAAATCATATATATCCATTTTATATATGTACTTATAATAGTATTTTACATATGGGGATAAGAAATGAAATGCACTGTACATGGAGACGGTAAACCGTACGTACGTATGAACGCTACTTTCATTTCTAGCTCATACTTTAATGGAACGAAATTATAATTATATAAAGGTATATAATAATTCCAGTATAACATGATATATAATAACTTTATATCCATCTTTTATATGTCCCACATATGGCCTTAATGAATCAATTCACTTTGAAGGGGTGGTAGTCTGCACTTCCTAAAATGAAGATATCATGTTTACCCATAATGGAGGCCATAAAGGTATGCCATAAATGAAAATTACAGAAGCTTAAGTAAAAAAATAAACATATTATATATCTTATATAAATATAGTGTCATATTAATGGACACCTTTTAAGGTGTTATATGAGTGTTGAACAATCATCGTTTCGTGAGGCAGAATTTCTCCACCCACAGAAACAGTATGTTGTTTAACCATTAGATGTAGGTGTGTGTAATTTTAGCTAGAATAATTCACATAATAACATCCTAGTATATTTAAGATACTGGTGTTGTTACAAAAGGAAGGAATAAAAAGAGTTTATGGGGTTGGAGAAGCAAAATAAAACATAATAACATAAGAGAAAACACTACCTTTAAAACGGGTAACTCTTTTTGATTTGAGCTCAAAGGCTTCCTTGGGAAGACTTCTGCCCAAAGTGAGGCTTCTAAGAGTTATAGAGGGATGTGGAAAGACACAATGCGGAGGGGTAGGCTGAGAATAAGACTTGAGAGGTGTGGTTATTGTGGTAGAGGTGGGGACCTTTTATAAGAGAGAGGAGGGGCACTCTTGGAAAGTTAAGAAAATATACTTTGTTAGAAAATGATTTTCGGATAAAAAAAGTCCCACAATTATAAATTTCAAGGATAAGGAGATAAGGGTTAGAAATACTCCCATAAAATATGTTTTTGAAAAGTTTAGGTCTTAGATTTTACATTATATTTTCATTTTATTTAAATCGTTAAATAATGAGGTAATCGCTGCATCATCATGGTGTCATAAATAAATTAATTTATTTAATTTCTAAAAAAAAATATATCATGACGTATGAAATCTTTTAAGATTTAAAATGAATCTTTATAGTAAAAAATATGACTTGTATAACCCCAATTAAAAATTATTTTAGTAAAACAACATGATTTTTGTGGCATTTTTATTTTAACATTAAATAAAAAGATATTAATGTCATTTTCCTACCAAAGTGGCTCCATGGGGCCCCCAAGTCGACCCATGGATTGTCTTGGTCGGCCATGAAAAATCCAATAAGGGTGGGACATGTGTCTAGGTATTTTATTTTTATTATTATATCATTTCTGCCTTAAATTGCACTAATTACCTCTAATCGCGATTAAAAAAATTAAAAGTTACTATTCACCAAAAAAAATTTAATCCCATTGAACCAAATTTTAAATTCTAATGACAACCATGTAAGTCATATTTTTGAAATTCAGAACACAGAGGTGGTAAAATCTCATTTAAATGAAAAATCATTTTTTTTAAGTACCACTTAATGGTTTCACTATTCTTCAAAAATTGACGTTTTTCAGAAAAATACCAAAACATTACCCTAAACTATATTTGATATTCTAAATTCAAAAATGATGTATTTTTTAAAAAATTCAAAGAATATAAGTTACATTAATTAATTTAATGATTAATTCTCACTATCAGAGTAAATAGCGTGTTTTTATGAAACAATAAGTATCAAAACATTGACACTAGTTTAAGTCCAATTTCAATGTGAAATTAATTCCAAAGACCACTATTGGTTTAAATGGTAAAAATATATTATAATTTAACTTTAAAACCAATTAAAATGATAATCTAATAATATAAATAAATTAGACTAAAAAGATATTTAGAATTAAAATACAACATTTTTCACTATTCATTAAAAAATGAACTTTATTGGAAAAATAACAAAAATTTACAGAAATTAGATTTTGATGTCCTGATTCTAAAGAAGAATTTTATTTGGTAAAAAAGAGTGTATAATAGTAACCAAAACTATATTTAAAGATGGTTCACCATCAAAAGGTGATAAGTGGACCTTTAGTGAAAATTAGAGAATATATGCTTAAAATTGAGTTATTTTCATATTTTAAGCCGTTATCATTTATTGGATAAGTGTAAAAACATTTAACAAACATATATAATCATATTTTAGTTATTTCCATTAATTCTCACCAATACAATGACTACGTGTTAACTACCATTTAAAATAATATTTTTTTATTACTAGTGTGCAACATAAGATTTCAACAAAACTCTTTGTTGCGTAGTGGGTATGCTATCGAACATAGAAACCCCTTTAAAGTAAAATTAATGTTTAATTATAAAATATTAATAAATATTAAAATTCTTAATTCTTAATTTACCTGAGATGTTACATCCTTCCCCCCTTTTGGGAATTGCGTCCTCAGAATTTTATTCACTTATCAAAATAAGTGGGGGTATTATCCCTCATAGCATTTTCAGATTCCCATGTTGCCTCTTCAACCATATGGTTTTTTCATAAAACATTTTTCCTGGTGAAATACCTTATTCTGTAACACTTCCACTCTACGGTCAAGAATCTGGACTGGTTGTTCTTCATAAGATAGGTTCTCTTCCAGTTGAACTACCTCTGGACTCAAAACATGAGATGGATCTGGCATGTACTTCCTTAACATTGAAACATGAAAAACATTGTGTACCTAAGATAAACGTGTTGGTAAATCCACTTGGTAAGAAACTGATCAAACTCTCTCTAGAATTTTCATATCATCCAATGAACCTTGGACTCAGCTTTCCTTTCTTACCAAATTGCATCACACTTTTCCATGGTGAGACTTTGAGAAAACCATGATCACCTACCTCAAAAGAGAGATCCTTCCTCCTGTTGTCTACATAACTGTTCTGCCTGCTCTGAGATGTTCTCATGCGTTTCTGTATCAGCAGAACTTTTTCTACCAAATCATCTACCAATTTGGTCCCATCAACTTCCTTTCACCCAATTCATCCCTGAAAGCTGGAGTTCGACACCACTTCCCATATAATGTCTCAAACGGATCGATCTGTATTACTGGAATGAAAAATGTTATTATAAGAAAACTCAACCAAAGAAAGATGTTGGTCCCAAAATCCCTGATAATCCATCAAAAAAACACGTAGCATATCCTCCGAAGTCTGAATTGTTCGTTCTGACTGCATATCTGATTGAGGATGAAAAGTTGTACTAAAATTTAATTCAGTACCCAATGACTTCTGAAGGCCCTTCCAAAAGATAGAAGTAAACTTGGGATCACAGTCAGATACAATGGGGAGAGTAACTCCATGTAACCTGACTATCTCTTTTAGATACAAACGGGAAAGTTGATCTAGGGAAAAAGTATCTCGTATAGTAAGGAAATGAGTAGATTTAGTCAAGCGATCAACAATAACCCAGATAGTATTATTAACTCGAGGTGTCTTCGGCAATCCCACAACGAAGTCCATGGATATATTTTCTCATTTCCACTCTGGCACTGGTAATGGATTAATAATCCCTTTCGGTAACTGTCACTCTACTTTAACCTGTTGACAATTCAAACACTTGACTATAAAATCAGCAATATCTCTTTTTATTCCATCCCACCAGTAATACTCACACAGATCTCTGTACATCTTAGTACTACCAGGATGAACTGAAAACGGAGAACTATGAGCTTCACATAACAACTCTCTCTTTAACTGTGATTCATAAGGCACAAAAAATCTCTTCCCAAATCTCAAAACACAATCATTATCAATGTTGAATTCAGGCAACTTACCCTTCTAAACCAGCAATACCTTTTTTTGCAACTCACTGTCTTGCTTCTGTGCTTACTTGATTTTGTCTGATATAGAAGATTTCACAGATACGTGAAACAAAATAGAAGAACATTCTGCCCCAAAAACATCTATTCCAAAGTTCATCAAATCCTTAACCAAAGGATCATGTTTCAAATGCAACATTGTTAAAGAAGCATTACTTTTTCGACTCAATGCATCAGCCACATTATTTTATTTTCCCGGATTGTAATGAATTGTACAATCATAATCCTTGATTAATTATAGCCATATTCTCTGTCTGATGTTCAATTATTTCTGAGTGAATATATACATTAAACGTTTCTGATCGGTATATATTTCACACTTTACTCCATACAGATGATGCCTCAAAATTTTTAAAGCCAAAAATACAGCAGCTAATTCCAAATCATGTGTAGGGTAATTTACCTCATGAGTTTTCAACTGTCGTGAAGCATAAGCAATTACCTGATCATTTTTCATTAGGACACAACCAAGTCCTTTCAATGAAGCATCACTGTAGATAACAAACTCACCATTCCTGGAAGGTAGTGCCAAAACTGGATCATTCACCAATATTTTATTCAATTCCTGAAAACAATCATCACATTCTTTTGTCGAGATAAATATAACACCCTTCCGAGTAAGCTTTGTCATTGGACGAGATAATCCTGAAAAAATTATTACAAACCATCGATAATAGCCTTCCAAACCCAGGAAGCTACGAATATTAGTTACATTTGTGGGTCATTTCCATTCTTTCAAAACCTTTGTTTTTACGGGATCAACAGTTATCCCATATTTAGAAACAATATGACCAAGGAAAGAAATTTTTCGTAACCAAAACTCACAATTGCTGAATTTTCCATTCAGTTTCTTTTCTTTTATGGTTTTCAAGATAACCCTTAAATGACTTTCATGAAACTATTTACTTTTATAAAACACCAAAATATCATCAATAACACAACCAACATTTATCACCAGATTCAACTAAGCCATCACTATAGTAAACTACTCAATTATGATTCTGACCATCTCAGTATGCTGATTTGGAAGTTCATTTCCCTCAGTATGCCTTCCCAAATAAGCTTCTCTGTTTCCTCTACGAAAAACCATTCTTAGCACTGAAATACCATAGGTGAAGCAACATGGTAATCTGTAAATGCTATATCATTTCAATCATACCATAAATTAGTTTATAATTTAACAATTTTCTAACTCCTAAAGTTGTCTAAACCGACCTCTGATACCAACTATAAGGCCTCAACCATAAACCTTACTTAATATTGAATTAAATGAATAATTCACATTGAGGATCTTTTCTGGATTAGTGTTTTAGAAAATTATATCATAAATCATGAATTACATTCCACATTTAAACAAGGTGGTTACATAAAAGACAGTATTCATTTATTTTCCCATTAAAGGAATCATATTTAAGATAAAACATGGATTATTTCTTGACACTTTCGTGACACTGTCATCATATCATGTACCTTTCCCTTGACCTATGAAAAATATTTCAAAGAACTTGGGATGAGAAAAAAAATCTCAGTAAGGGATATAAAAGTACGAAATGAAAACATTAGTCCATGTATGAAATCATACTTCACTTATAAAACATAATCACTATAACATAACTCATCAAATAATGAATAAATAATAGAAACCATAAGACATAATGGTAACTTGAGGCATTCATAACATTCTTACATAGGGAGTAACCCTTTGGTTACGTTTGTAATACCCATCACAGTATATTCCCTAAATCTCTTCGGAGAAACCTTAACGTTTAACTCTTTCACGTTACCCAATTCACTGGAGAGCTATATCGGGCTCACCAGCCGTTAGTTTATCATGGAGCCACCCATCTTTATAACAATTCCAAATAACCATAACATAATCATATCACATAAAACATGCATAAAGGAAACATAACATTTCCACATTTCAATCCAAAGATATAAATACAACACATTGATATAATAAAAACATTTTGAAAACCATTTTTAATACCAAAATAAAAGAAAGTAATACATGGTATTTAATTTTCATTTAAAAAAATTATGGCTTGTAGAGGAAGCCGAATCTCAAATAATGGTCACGACGGCGGAGAAGACGTTGTCGCCGCATATGTATGAAAAAAATTTCCCTTTTGTCATTTAGTAAAGAGCTTTGGGTAAAAAAGATTCATTTTGGATAAACATAAAAATCAAAGGGGTTTATAGACCATATAAAATAAGGTTCTGTATAAATAAAAATATGCATCAACGAAAAGAGATTGAGATGATGTCCCATACCTCGGGTCCGACTTGACTCGATCGCTCTTTAATCTCCTGAATAATAAACTTGAGATAATTTCAACTTGCTTAAAAACCTTATTTTAAATTTCATTATTCTTTTTATATCACTTATTACCAGGTTATGAACACTATGTAATTATTTATGTTAATAATGGTCGTTTTGTCGATCATTGGTAATTGAGTCAAAAATAAACTCTTTATAATTACAAGTTGTTCATGGGGTAAAATATCTATTATATCAAGAATTATATTAAGGATGTAGATATCATATATATCATATATATATATAGTATATACATGAATTTATAATATTACATAATCATTTAGAGGTAATAAATGAAATGCACCGTTCATGGAGACGGTAAGCCGTACGTACGCATGAACGCTACTTTCATTTCTATGTCATATTAATGGAATTAAAACAAAATGAGAGATATGTATATTTGAATTCCAGAATTATATTCATCATATATATGTTACTTACATCATATATATCCATTATATATATTTACATATAATAGAACATTACATTTGGGGATAAGAAATGAAATGCACCATTAATGGAGACGGTAAGTCGTACATACGCATGAACGCTATATTCATTTCTATCTCATACTTTACTGGAAATAAATAATAATTATATAAAGGTATAATATAATTCCATTGTAACATGATATATAATTACTTTTACTCCATCTTTTATACGTCCCACATATGGAATTAACGAATAAAATCACATTAAGGGGGCGGTAGTCCGAACTTCCTAAAATGAAGATATCACGTTTACCCATAATGGAAACCATAAAGGTATGACATAAATGAAAAATACAGAAGCTTAAGTAAAACATAAACTTATTATATATCATATATAAATATAGTGACATCTTAATGACCACCTTTTAAGGTGTTATATGAGTGATGAACAATCATCGTTTCGTGAGGCAGAAATTCCCCTTCCACTGAAACAGTATGTTCTTTATCCATAGATTTAGGTGTGTGTAAGTGTAGCTATAATACATAACATAAAAACATCCTAGTATATTGAATATACTGGTGTTGTTACAAAAGGAAGGAATAAAAAAGAGTTTATGGGGTTGGAGAAGCAAAATAAAACATAAGAACACAAGAGAAAACACTACCTTTAAAACGGGTAACTCTTTTTGATTTGAGCTCAAAGGCTTCCTTGGGAAAACTTCTGCCCAATGTGAGGCTTATAAAAGTTATAGAGGGATTTGGAGAGACAAAATGGGCAGGTTTTGGTCGAGAAAAAGTCTTGAGAGGTGTGGGTAATGTGGTAGAGGTGGTGGCCTTTTATAAGAGGAGAGGAGGGGCACTCTTGGAAAGTTAAGAAAAGATACTTCGTTATAAAATGAGTTTCAGATAAAAAAGGTCCCACAATTATAAATTTAGATGATTAGGTGATAAGGCTTCGAAATAAACCCATCCAATAGGTTTTTAAAAATTATAGGTCTTAGATTTTACATTATCATTTCATTTTATTTAAATCGTTAAATAATGAGGTAATCGCTGCCTCATCATGGTTTCATAAATAATTTTAATTATTTAATTTCTAAAAATTACAAAAACAATATATCATCATGTAGGAAATATATTTAGCTTTCTAATTAATATTTATAGTAAAAAATATCACTTTTATAACCGCATTTAAAAATTGTTTTAGTAAAACAACTCATGTTTGTGACATTTTTAATTTAACATTAAATAAACAGATATTAATATCCTTTTCCTACCAAAGTGGATCCATGGGGTCCCCAAGTCGACCCATGGATTGTCTTGGTCTGCCATGAAACATCCAATAAGAGTAGGAAATGTGTCTAGGTGTTTTCATTTTATGATAATATCATTTTTTCCTTAAATTTCACTAATTACCTTTAATCGCGAATAAAAAAATTAAAAGTTACTATTCACCAAAAAATTATTTTAATCCCATTGAACCAAATTTTACTTCTTAATGAAAACCATATATGTCGGATTTTTGAAATTCAAAACTCAGAGGTGGAAAATTTCATTTAACCGAAAAATTAGTTTATTAAGTACCACTTAGTGGTTTCACTATTCTTCATGAAATGATGTTTTTTTAGAAAAATAAAAAAACATCACCCTAAGCTATATTTTTTATTCGGAATTCAAAAATGATATCTGTTTTATGAAATTCAAAACATATAAGTTACATTAATTTATTTAATATTTAATTCCATCAGTCATAGCAAATAAGGTGTTTTTATGAAAAAATAAGTATCAAAAGATTGACACTAGTTAATGTCCAATTTTCAAAGTGAAATTAATTCCAATGACCACTATTGGTTCAAATGATAAAAATATATTCTAATTTATCTTTAAATCCAATTCAAAAGATAATATAATCATATAAATAAATTAGAATAAAAAGAGGTTTTGAATTAAAATACAACATTTTTCACTATTCATTAAAAAATGGACTTTATCGGAAAAATACCAAAAATTTACAGAAAGTAGATTTTGATGTCCCGATTATAAAGAAGAATTTTATTTGGTCAAAAACAATGTATAAGACTGACCAAAACTATATTTAAGGACGGTTCTCCATCAAAAGGTGATAAGTGGACCTTTAGTGAATATTAGAGTATATATGACTAAAATTGAATTATTTTCATATTTTAAGCCTTTATAATTTATTGGATAAATATAAAAACATTTAACAAACATATGTAATCATATTTTAGTTATTTCCATTCATTCCCGCCAATAAAATGACTACATGTTAACTACCATTTAAAATAACATTATTTTATTACTAGTGTGCAACGTAAGATTTCAAAAAACTCTTTGTTGCGTATCAGGTACTCTATCGAACATAGCAACCCCTTTAATGTAAAATTAATATATAATTCATAAATATTAATAAATATTAAAATTCTTTATTCTTTATTTACCTGGGATGTTACACCATGGGTCTCCTCCTATCATCGGCATATGACTTCTGTGGTCCTGAGCCACCTTCATCCTTTCTCGTATAAGCTGAACCTTCTCTGTCGTGCTCTGCACCACCTCCATGCCAAGAACACCTTATTCCCCAACCTCATCCCAACACACGGGTGAGCAACACGGCCTTCCATATAGATCTTTGAATGGATCCATGCCAATAGTAGAGTGATGGCTATTATAGTAGGTGCACTCTACCAGAGGCAAGTGTAGAACCCATGATCTACCAAAGTGCATAATACATGCCCGCAACATATCCTCCATGGTCTGCATGGTGCGCTCTGTCTGCCCATCTGCCTGGGGGTGGAAAGCAGTGATAAGACATATACAGGTGCCAAAATCAAGCTGTAATCCCCTCTAGACTCATGACGTAAAGCATGCATCCCTATCTGAGATTATGGAGCTCGGAACTCCATGCAACCACACAACCTTGTCCACATACTTCCTTGCTAGAGCGTCCACTCCACTTGACTCCTTAATCGCCAGGAAGTGATTTGACTTCGTCAACCTGTCCAATACTACCCAGATGGCGTCACAGCTTCCTTTCACTTTTGGTAGTCTCATGACGAAATCCAACGAGATGCCATCCCACTTCTACTCGGGGACATTTAAACGTTTCAACAACCATCCTAGAACACGGTGTTCAGCCTTCAACTTCTGACACACTAGGCACATGGAAACAAACACTGCCACTGCTCTCTTTACTCCGGGCCACCAAAACTGTCTTTTCAGAACCTAGTACATCTTGGAAACACCCCGGTGCACGGCTAGGGGTGAGTTGTGGAACTCACTAAGGACTTGGCCACACATCGCCTCTGGAACAAACAACTTTTATCAGAAAATCATCCTGTTCTGACCATCCTCCATCCACCCTTCCAGAGCATTTCCCTGGTCAACTCATTCACGCATCACTTCACACTCTGAGTCTCCGAACTGAGACTCCTCCACCTGACGTAACAGAGAATACCGTACTATGATTTGATATAGGAATCCTCTACCACTATCCATAATCACATCCAGGTGAAGGGAAGGAAACTCCTCCATCACCCTCTATGTTTCCACCGACTCTCAGACCACACCCCTCTGTGACTTATTTCTCAATGAATCAGCCACCACATTTCCTTTCTCTAAGGTGTAGGAAATCTCAAAATCGTAATCCTGGAGGAACTCCATCCACCTTCGCTGCCGAAAGTTTAGGTCCTTCTGGGAGAAGATATACCTCATCCTTTTGTGATCCGTGAAGACCACAAAGCATTCTACGATGAGTTATTGCTACCACAACATTAGAGAGAACACGACCACTGCATGCTTCAGATCGTGGGTGGCATATTTACACTCATGAGGGCGTAGCAGCCTAGACCCAAAAGAGATCACCCATTGTCGCTACATTAACACACATCTGAGGCACTGCCCTAAATCATCACAGAACACCTCATAGGCCACCCCATCATCTGGTAGTCTCAGTACCAAGGCACTAAATAATATATCCTTCAGATCACTGAAGGTTGCCTTGCACTGGTCTCCCTATATGAAAACCTGGTCCTTCTTGGTCAAGGCTGTCAATGGTGCTACAACTTGAGAGAAGTTGCATACAAACCCCCGATAGTAACCAGCCTGCCCGAGGAAACTATGGACCTCTTCCATATTCTTGTGTGCTTCCCATGAAACAACTTCCTCAACCATTAATGGGTCTACCTTTACCCCCATTTCAGACACTACGTTCCCAAGGAAGTGTACTTCTCACGTCCAGAACTTGCATTTCGACAACTTCCCATAGAGCTGGTGCTATCCGAGGATCCCAAAATCAGTTCTCAGATTCTCTGTGTGGTCCTCCTTTGATCTTGAATATATTAGGATGCCATCGATGAACATGACTACGAACTGATCCAGATACTCTCGGAAGACGGAGTTCATAAGCCCTATGAACCCAGCTGGGGCGGTCGTAACGCCGAAAGGAATGAATACATACTCAAAGTTCCCATATCTGCACCTGAAGGCCATCTTCGAGATGTCTCCCTCTTTCACCCACAACTGGTGATATCCAGACCATAGGTCAATCTTTGAGAGCCATCCTGCCCCTTTCACCTAGACAAAAAGATCGTCTATCCTCTGAAGAAGGTAGCGATTCTTGATCTTCACCTGATTCTGCCTCCTGTAGTCTATGCACAACCTGAGACCACCTTCTGCCGTCTTTGCGAACAAGACTAGAGCACCCCACGGTGACACACTTGGTCAGACATAACCCCTCTTCCTCAGATCGTCAATCTGAATCTGAAACTCCCATAGCTCTAAAGGTTCCATCTGGTAGGGAGCCATAGAAATTGGATGATCACCAGGCTGCAGTTCTATCCCAAACATGATATCACGTCGCAGGGGGTAGAGTTGTTACCTAATCATGAATGGCATCCATAAACCCACTGACAATCCCTGGTACATCCACCATCTCAGTATCTACTGACTCTACTGACATCTCAGCGAACACGTAGAGCAGGGGTTCCTCTCGCCTACTGCCCTTCTGGACATTCCACTCGCTCGTGAAAGTAACACATTGGCCACCCATGTCCGAGAACACAACCCTTCCTCGGATGCAGTAGATTATGGAACACACAGAGAACAACAAGTCGATGCCTATGATGACATCGTATGGTTGTATCTCTAGTAATAGTAGATCCCAGACCGACTGGTGTGGCACTGTTATCAGTGTGCATCCTCTACAAACAAATAACAAGTCGGTCTGACTTCCTACTGGTGTGCTCAGCAGTAGTGGAAGTGGATGTCTCTCGGAATCTAGACCTAGAGCACGGGCCAGACCGAGTGCAACAAAGGAGTGTGAAGATCCAGTATCGAAAAAGGCATAAGAAAGGGTATTGAACAAACTAATCGTACCTCGAACAACCTCTGATCCCGCTGGAACTGTTTCCTCTATGGTGTGAAACTATCCACGCCCAGCTCCTCTACCCTAGGCTATCGGCTGCCTCCATAACCACTCCCTAGTTGAGGTCCCTGAGGAGCGCCCTGAGGTCTACCTCCCCCTGAAACGTCGGCCCTCAGATGAGCGGTAGCTCGCTGCCCATGCTACTGCTGCTGGAAGGGCCTCGTGGGAAGCTACTGCTGAGGCAGGTGTAGGGCCTGTCCGCCACTACCATACTGAACTCGGTATCAGAGCTGATTCCAGAGATGTCTGTGGCTTCCACAGACAAAACACCTCAGTCCTGCGCCCGAAGGGAAAGGGCGAGAACCGGGGGACAAGAACTGGAACTATTGTGGCCTGCTCCCTGTTATTCGGAACCTTTAGGGTCGCGATGATGGTGGTCTAGTGCTGACAGCCTTTTCTTTTGACGGGCCTAGATGAATCCGCTCTCGTGACACACCGCCTAGAGTGTTCATCCTTTCCACCACCTCTACCTTCTTCTAGACCTCCATGTATGTCGTCAAGGTGAAGTGGGTAACAACGTATTGGAGGGAGGGTTGGGGCACCTCCTCTAAACGTCTCGGCCGAGACTTCTCATCTGGAAAGAGGTCTGGAGCAATGCGGAGGAGATGCTTGAACTTGATCCCCAGCTCCATTACCAACATACTCCCCTGATGGAGGGAGAGTAGCTCCTGCCTCTTTTCTATCTTCATCGTAGAAGAGAGGAATTCTGCCCGGAACTCCTTCTTGAAATCAGCCCATGCCACCTCAGCATCTCTCCTCTCCCCCAGGTAGAGCATCCACCACTGACACGCTGCTCATCGCATCTGGATGACGGCCAGAGGAACCTAGTTCCTGGTCGGTGACTGGATCAAGCCAAAGGCTATCACCAGCTGCTCCAGCCATCCCTCCTTCTTCATGTCAGAGGATTTTCCCTCATACTTCTCGAGGGTCTGTTGTTGGAAGGCTCGAAGCGTCTTCTGTCACTAGTCATCCTCCTCCTCTCGATCATCGCTCCACTGATCAAAGAAGTCAACCTCTTGGGCCACGATCGCCTGTACAACACATGGTCATCTTCCGGTTTCCATAGCTACAAGGTAATCAATGAATGCCTAATCCCAAGTAGTGCATAACGTTGTTCTTAAAACTTCATAAACATATTATTTATTTTAAATTCCAAAAACACCCCAGAAACATGAGAACACATGTCATTATGATGCATGTACCTTCCCTGGGGTCTCTACCCTGTAATTAGCGTGGCCTCACTCAGTCGTTCGGTAGGTCCAGAGTCCTTGCATTGGATCACATGGGGCCCTAAAATCCCATGTCCTAGCCGGTCATCGCTAGCCTAATTCATACACCATGGTCACCCAACACTGTTTCCCTACCATCCCATGCAATCCTCACTGTGCCTAACTCCAGAATCCATCCTATCTCTCCACACCTCTGATACCATTGTGTCACGACCCGCCTTCACCAAAAGGAGGGAAGGGTCAGCAGATTGTCTGGTGCTTCCTTCATTAAGTTGAAGGAGAGATAATGACCCTAGACACTTGGCTTCAATATCTCCCAGAGTGGAGACCAACACCAAGGGTATAAAGTCACACACTAAATGGAAGACATTACCCTTTTTCTTTTAATAGGATCGGGAGATAATATAATTAATACCACAACACCAAACTGAAAGTAAAAGTAAAGCCAAGAACCATTCCCAATGAATGTTACAAAAGTAAAATCCACAATGTATAAAGAGCCTACAATGAAAAATAAAAAAAGAAAGAACAAAAGCAATTGTGTTGGCCCGTACTAGCTCAGACCTTGTGACGGATCATCGCAGTTGATGTTGTTATTTCTTTTCGTATTTTGCTTTGTAGTCCCTTTATAAATTATGGGTTTTACTTTTGTAACATGTAGTGAGAATGGTTCATGGCATTAATATTACATTCAGTTTGGTGTTGTGGGATTCACTATCTTATCTCACGATCCAATTAAAAGATAAAGGGTAATGCCTTCCATATAGTGTGTGACTTTATACCCTTGGTGCTTGTTGCCACTTTGGGACCTATTGAAGGTGGGTTTTGGGGGCATTATCTCTCCTTCAACTAAAATAATGTAGGTCCTGACAATCTCCTAACCCTTCCCTCCTTTTGATAAAGGTGGGTCATGAAAAATTGAGGTTCAGATGAGGTAGACTTATCAACACCTATTTGTATTTAAATGAATTATTTCGAGGGAAAATTTCATTTTAACGTGGTTTAGTGTAATAATTATATATTTAAATAAATATATCTCTTTAAATAATTTTCATTCTCTATTAGCATTCATCGCACACAGCCTTGAGTTCAAACGAACCATGAGATGCTATTAGTATAAAATGACCATTGTGACACAATAGTTAAATTGGATAGAATAAATAAGAATTATTAATTTATGATATAACCATAAATTCCCTTCACAATATGAATGTATTGATGTGGGATTAGAAAATAATCAGAAAACTTTAAGAAATTCAATTTATTATTCAAAAATGAATTTTTTCATATATTTTTTAATTTTTATAATATATATTTTAAAAAATGATATTGATTTTTAATTAACCTTGTTGTAATTATCTTTAATTTTTTTTTCTATGAAGACAATAAATTTTAAGGTATAGTTAAAATATTTTTTTTATTGAACACAATATTGTCAATTAAATTCATTAAAAAGTATCAATTTGTTTTGAATTTGTTTTGAAATAAAATTAGTCAATATTGTTAAAAAATAATCCTATTAGTGTTTATGGAAAGGAATTCATACAAAAATTTGGTAAAATAATGTTTTGTTTTAAAAGTATCATTATTTAACAAACTCTTCTCTTGGTTAATTACAGATTTTATTTTATATTAAATTCTGAAAACATTATGTTTTTAAACTTGAAAAATTGATGAAAAATTTAGATTAATAATGTACACTTTTTTATTTGTAGCATTCATTTTTGGCCAATGTGAATAGAAACACTGATAAAAAAATGTAACGTATTAAAGGGTAAATCATGTAATATATGTTAAAAATAAAATTATAAAAATTATAAAATGACACGAAAATTTGCTAAAATATTATTGGATGAATAAATTTCAAAAATTAATACCAAAGGATTGATTTTATGTCATAAATTGGACACTTGTCTATGAAAATGACTTAAATAGTATTTTATTCATCCAAAGACTCAAAATGTAATTTTCTTGGTCTTTAATCTCTATTACCTGTCTATATGGGAAAACATGAATGAGATGAAAAAATTTTAATTTAATTTTAAAATTAATAAAAATATATTCTTGATATATATATTTTTTGATTTTTGCCTTCTATGATGAAATTATTTTATTTAATATATTGTATTTAATAAAAATTTATTGATGTCACATTAATGTTTTAAATATTAAATCATTTTTAATATAGGGTAATATAGTAGATAAATTCTATTATAAATATTAAGAATAAATATAGAATATGTATATTCATAAAGGTATTTTATTTTTAAAATTTGGTAAAGAAATTAGTATACTAAATATTGACACAATGAAAATGTTGTAATTAATTTATTAAAGGAAATATCAAATATATGTTATTAAAAATATTAAAATAAATTTAATTTGGGATAATGAAAATATCCAGTCAATTTTAATGTTGACTTCTACATATCAAGGATATAATAAAATATTTTCTTATATGTTAACTTATTATCTTAATATTTTTAAAAATCTATTGAATAAATTTTGTCATGATCGAAAATATAATAATTTATCAAAATAATACTTTATTAAATTTTTTAGTAATCATGAATCATTTTTAAAAAATAAATATAATTAATATATGGTTTATGTTGTTCTAACATTTAACTTTATAGTCTAATTTTCATTAAATAAGTAAATTTTATAATATTTTTATATTGAATATGTGGATACATTATTTAAATTTAAAATAATTTAACTAATGGTTAATTAAGGTGATATGGTTTACATGAATATCAAAGTGATTATAAAATCTATTTGAGGATGGGATTACAACATTATCTCATATAATATATGAATATATGATATTTTGGTGGTATTTTTAATGATATTGAATTTTTTTATAAATTAATTTTTTAATAAATTCCAAATGATATCCGCAAATAAATTATAAAATAGATCCTCTTCTCTCATTTTTTTCACAATTCATTTAGCCATCAAAACCAGAAATACTGTAATGACCCCCTCACCACAAGGTGTACCACTTTCAGGCTGAAAATGCGAGAAGGGAGATAGTGACCCCTTGAGTCCCACATCTAGTAAGACCTGGGTTGGAAACTAGAATTGAGGGTATAGTAAACACACACATGGGATGCATCACCCTCTAAGAGAACACATGCAGATGAGAAATATGAGAAAAACCCCAACCAACTCCCAATCATACTAAAATATAAAATAAATTCCAAGTACACAAATTTAGTATTATAACAAAATACTACAGCTGGACAGGAAAACTACAAGTTCCCAACGAAAGCAAAAAATGGAAGCAACCACTAAGCCCGAACAGCCCGTGTAAACCCATTCTAGTAGTAACAGGCCT
Organism: Viscum album; assembly: GCA_963277665.1. NCBI lineage: Eukaryota > Viridiplantae > Streptophyta > Magnoliopsida > Santalales > Viscaceae > Viscum > Viscum album. The sequence goes on from OY728157.1 coordinate 409,462,952, forward strand.
GCTCTCCAAACTGATCCATGTGACCTAAAAATAGTTTATATATAAGCCGAGTTAGTATAATAGTATACTCAGTAGGATCCTCCCTGGATCATTTCATGAAAAAGTAATAAAATCATACTAAAGCATAGTGAAAAACATGTGAAACGTATCGGTCACAAAAAATAGTTTTACTATGCTCTCATGCTCACTGTGGATAATCTCACCCACAATTTCATAATAGAGAATATAATATAATATATAATATCAATGGTCCCCTTGTTGGTGCCAAAAATACGGCCCGAAAGAAAGGAACGAAAAAGACAGCTGGCGTGCTGCCTCGCGAAGCACCGTTGCGAAGCACTCACGCGAAGCGCCCCGACCATCACGGCCTCGCGAAGCTCCTGAGGCGGTAATGCTCTGGGAACGCATTTGATGTTCGCGAGCCGCCGCGAAGGTCCGGAGGCGGTAATTCTCCGTGAACGCATTTGACGTTCGCGATCCGCCGCGAAGCTCCTGAGGCGGTAATGCTCCGCGAACGCATTTGACGTTCGCGAGCCGCCGCGAAGCTCCAGAGGTGGTAATGCTCCACAGACGACGTTGACGTTCGTGAGCGTGCCGCGAAGCACCGAAGGCAGCACCCGAGTTCTGCTTCGCAGCGCCCCTTCCCTATAAATACTGGACTCCCCCTGAGTCCCGGGGATGGAAAATCAGAACTTTCGGCTTCTCCTCTCCCGTATCACGAAGCACTCTTTGCCTCGGGAATCATGAGCTCCGTGAGGTATTTCTACTTCGCGAGACGCCTCTGCTTTGTCTCGTTTTGAGCCCCTCTTCCGAGAGGGATGCCCTTCGCGAAGCTCAAGGGCATTCGCAAAGGAAGGGGATTCCCAAGGGAACCCGGGCAGCTGTAGAGCGTTTATGCTTCGCGAAACACCCAACCCATGCTAGTGATCCCTATGCTAAGGCAGGATTGCTACACATCGCGAAGCACACTGCTTCGCAGGACCCTGCTTCGCGAGGCACCCCTTCTTCGCGAGGCAGTGCTCTGCGAACACTGTTCCACTTCGCGAAGCACCTTCCACTCACACCTATGCCCCATGATAAGGCCAAGGCACTCCACTTCGCGAATCACACTCCTCTGCTTAGAGATTCCTCTTCCCATGCGACCCTCGAGGTTTGCACGATGTGATTTCAAAGTCCCATGGACAATACCACCCGTAGCGTTGCTTCGCCTAATGCTTCTTCACATAGGCACACTAATGGCTATTTCTTATTCACATAGCCACGCAAACGTGGACCCCTCGATGGTTCGTTCCACGGCCCCCCTTAACCATGGCCTTACTGGTACATTCCCTTCCCCAAGGACCAAAGGGTACTAGTTATGTAAGTCCTAGGGGGTGGAGTGAACCCACTTCGTCCGAGATGCAGGATGTCAAACTGCCAAGCACCACGTCCTCAACACATGACGTTAAACTGTGATCCAACCTCGTCTCCCTCACGAAGGGTCCCCCCAGGTCGAACATTCTTTACACCACTCGTCTCCACGGGAATGGAACTCTTTTGCACATTGAATGAGATCCTCCTTGTCGGAGTGGCGTTTGTTCGTAGGGGAAGGGCTACCTCTGAGCGTAAGCCCCTAAACTTTCGTATAGATGATTGCACCTGTGCATCTCCGTACTTCCCCCACTACCAAGGTTAGTGGAGGGAGTGATAGGGAACGAGGCACCTCCCATCATTGGAACAAGGTCCCTCTTTCCCGCGCTTTACCACACTTTGGGCCTCCATCCTGGAGTAAGTCCCAGCACCATGGGCCGCCAAACACGTAAGCCCCTCTTCGCTTCTCACGGACGCATCCTTCGCGACGTGATCGTCAGGTCCTTGCAACCTCTTGTTTCTCACACCGAGCATGACTCACGTGGGCTTAGAGTGAGCACCGACCCTGACCACCCTTACTAGAGAACTACAACGTCTTTGATCCATGTCAAGGCATGGTACGTAGGAAGCCTCCATGAGGTTCAAGCCCACCCATCATTTCACATCGGGTCTCACTCTCATCCAGCATGACGTTAAACTGCATCCTGGTCCAGTGGTAAGCCGTTGCGACCCATCTTAGAGAACTACAAGGTCTTTGATCCATGTCAAGGCATGGTACGAAGGAAGCCTCCATGAGGTTCAAGCCCACCCGTCATTTCACGTCGGGTCTCACTCTCGTCCAGCATGACGTTAAACTTCATTCTGGTCCAGTGGAAAGCCGTTGCGACCCTTCATAGAGAACTACAAGATCTTTGATCCATGTCAAGGCATGGTACGTAGGAAGCCTCCATGAGGATCAACCCCACCCGTCATTTCACGTCGGGTCTCACTCTCGTCCAGCATGACGTCAAACTGCATTTTGGTCCAGTGGTAAGCCGTTGCGACCCATCTTAGAGAACTATGAGATCTTTGATCCATGTCAAGTCATGGTACGTAGGAAGCCTCCATGAGGTTCAAGCCCACCTGTCATTTCATGTCGGGTCTCACTCTCATCCAGTATGACGTTAAACTGCATTTTGGTCCAGTGGTAAGCCGTTGCGACCCATCTTAGACAACTAAGAGGTCTTTGATCCATGTCAAGGCATGGTACGTATGAAGCCTCCATGAGGTTCAAGCCCACCCGTCATTCACGTCGGGTCTCACTCTCGTCTAGCATGACGTTAAACTGCATTCTGATCCAGTGGTAATCCGTTGTGACCCATCCTAGAGAACTACGAGGTCTTTGATCCATGTCATGGCATGGTACGTAGGAATCCTCCATGAGGTTCAAGCCCACCCATCATTTACTCACATCGGGTCTCATTCCCGTCCAGCATGACGTTAAACTGCACGTCTCTTCTAGCATGACGTTAAACTACATGACCCTCTTGTCCCACATGACATTAAACTGCACACCCATATGAACTACGAGGTCTTTGATCCATGTCAAGGAATGGTACGTAGGAAGCCTTCCAGAGGTTCAAGCCCACCACTCATTGGACCAAGGTCCACTTTCACATCGGTCCACTGACAAAGCCCCATATGAACTACGAGGTCTTTGATCCATGTCATGGCCTGGTACGTAGGAAGCCTCCACGAGGATCAAGCCCACCCATCATCCAATTCACGTCGAGTACTACCTACGTCCAGCATGATGTTAAACTGCAATTCCCGTCCGACGACAATCCGTTGTGACCACCCCGAACTACGAGTTCTTTGATCCATTTCAAGGCATGGTATGTAGGAATCCTCCCAGAGGTTCAAGCCCAACTCCCATCGGACCAAGGTCCCTCACTTACGTCGGTTCGCCGACACCCACCACCCGTCGTTTATTCACGTCAGGGTTCACTATCGTCCCACATGACGTTAAACTGTATTCCCTGAACTACGAGGACTTTGATCCATGTCAAGGCATGGTACGTAGGAAACCTTCCCAAGGTTCAAGCCCACCACTAGTGGACCCACGGGTCTACTTTCACGTTGGTACGCTGACGATGCTCATCGTGCCAAGGTCCACCTTCAAATCGGTTTATCAACATCATCCCGAACTACGCAGACTTTGATTCCCTACCACGGGGATACATAGGAAGCCTCGTCAAGGGTCAAGCCCAACTTCACCGTCGCCACTGCGATGGTCCCATTTCACTCTCCCTCCACTCCATTCATCAACCTATCAGCCGTCCAGATTCTCACCCGGACCGTCTTATCCCGGTGAGACCATGTCGGTATGCTTTTCTTCGTAGTCGTCCATGGGCTGGCCCCGGTATCGACATCCCTTCAAGGAGGATCCCTCAATCCAATCTATCCTAGCTAATGCTCTGGTTGGGTTGATTCATCTCCGCTAGACGTTAAACTCGCGGCATACCCTGTGTTGAGCAGATGAAGCTGATGAAATCCTCAGATATGTGTCTATGACATATAATTCCCCGCGCTCGATGTGGAATGCCTCGGGCCTCCACGCCCTCGAGAAGCCTTGTTTCATAGGATAACAGACAGTCATGCCTGGTACCCCAGCATCCAGACACGCTACTGATGCCTCAACCTGACTACTCCCCTGACTGAAGGTTGCTGCCCTGACAGGACCCTTTGGAATGTCCCGACAGAAGCAGTGTAATTAACCGGCGTCCATGGAAACATGGCACTGGGAAGATTTTCAAGAACTACGTATTAAATCTATGAGGGAGACCCGGACTAGGTGACGAGTTCTGAGGAGGAATCCGCAGGAGGAAGAACTGACATCCCATCATCCCGTTTCGATCAAGGAGTAGACGTCCCTGAATAAGGAGCGAATGCCGCCCGCCTTTGGAAAGCGGGAATGCGGGGCAACAGAAGTGCCACACGTCCTCCCCCGCGAATACAGAGCGGAATGCGCGTGCGCGCCCCGGCGGAAAGCGTCACAAACAGAAATGGTGAACCCGACGTGAAGTTATTCTCCTCAATATAGAGATTAGTAGTGTTCGAGACACCGGTAGATTGACGTGTCACCGGATCCAGATATCCGGTGCCTGGTCCCGCCAAGCAAATAACGGCCCTGTCGTGAAACTCACCAGAAGTCGGGGTAGTAGAACGTGGGGCACTCTGCTCTGCAGCGTGTTGGCGTGTATCCTTCTTATAGACGTGGAGAATGGAAGGACGCTGGGGCACTGGCTGTCAATCCTTTTCCTCTCAGTACTGACGAGTTGATCCCATCATTTGCCAGGAACCAGGATGCTGTTACAAAGACGCCGTCACCATCTACTCCCCACCCATGCAGGGGTGGGGGCAACACCACCACGACCACCCCACGTAGCGCAGTTACCGCCATGACGGCCACCACATCGCGGAATACGGGGCACCCACGTCCCCTTTCCCCATCAGAGGTCATACAGAGAAGGGTGATCAACAACCTCGTGCGCAGGTATGAAGAAGAAGGGGTCATCCCACCCCGGGATATGGCCCGCCTAGACCTGGAGGCCTCGAGGCCCCGCCGTCAACGCCGCCCTGACAGGCCGCGCAGGGAGCCCCTCCTCCCCACCTCAACATTCAACTGTTTCGGGAGCCTGTCTCTGGAATGCTTTGACGACTCCTAACCTTACGCTGAAGAGGCGGGCGCCGTTTGGCTCAGCCCGCTCAGGGCCCCGACCCGAGGGCCCCAGGCGAGAGCTCCCGCTCGGCCGCGTCAGCGCCGCCGTCCGACCCCGCATCGACGTCGATAGCTACAGTGGACCAAGCCACCATCGACGTGCATCGTGAAGCCCCTGCATACACTGAGCAGGGGCACTACTTCACCAAACCAGGATCGAGACCCCAACCGCCCCACGGGCAGGCTGGGTTGACTCTCCGGGTTGCAGGCCCAAGTGGTGATCGCCGCGAGCTAACCCGCGGTAATGTCACCCCGTACGGAGGTCCTCCACGTACCACTACTCCACAGAGTGTGGGCCTTCCCCGCACCGAAGTTCATCATGGAGCCATGCCTCGTGCTACCCCCATCCCGCAGGAAGACCTGCCCTGCGGAAGTGACGCTCAGCGCGGAAAAATTTCCCGCGCCCACTGTAGAGGGTATGGAGTCCATCCTCCTGCCTTCCACCGCCAACCTGAAAGCACCGTCCATCCGGTCCCTCTCCAACGTGGGGGCCCTCCCTACATCCTCTCTACAACCGGCGAAGGTCCTCCTCACCCCAGCAACTCGAGGAGTGAAGGTCAGCCTCGCTCCACTCGCATCGACCATGGAGGTCCTCCCCATGCTCCTGTCGGTTCCAAGAGAGGCCCCGCCCACAGGGGTACTGTTCATGGAGGTCCTCCCCATGTACCCTTCAACATTTTCCCCGGTTCCCCTCGCACCCCTGCTATCCCGAGTGGGGGCGCTCTCCGCCACATCGCCAGCCCCGCCCCGAGGCTGCCTAATAGGGATCAACCCTGTCCCGAAGTGCCGCCCCAAGGAAGAAGAGCGGGTCGTTGCTGCCAAAAGAAGAATCCTGTGAAGGCGCAGGTAGAGATCAAACATGCCCGCTTCTCCGACTCGGAAGCAGAATGCGATTCAGCGATGGAACCTTCTCCCTGCTCCTTCGTATCAAGGACTGGGGCAGGAACCAGATGCGTTTGCCTCATTCTCCTAGAATTTGAGGTCCACCAGATTCCCGTCTCTCTCCGCAGGTACATCAAGGAGGAAGAAATCCTGGGAATTCTGCAGGTCTCGACCGCGCAATCACCGCCTCTGTCACCAGAAGATCCCTCTACCTCTACCAGAGATCACAAAGATTTATTTTGGGGGCCAACGATGGTAGAGTGACGACACGACCTGTCACCGGTAGCCGCGGCTACTGTTCCAGAAGCTGTGGTTATCAGCCCGTCATATCGTGACATTGTGGCTAGGTCACCTCACTCTTTGGAGGATGGCCCGGAATTCGGCGGCCAGTTAGCTCGTTTGTCGTATTCTCCACTGCCGAGATTACTATCCCAGAGGTCCGCCTCGGTACCGCTACCAGTCCCTCAGCCGCCCCCGGTTGAGGAGTGGGGAAACACAGGGCCAGACCCTGAGTCTGAGCCCAGGAGCTTCTGGAGTATTCTTGCAGCGGATTACTTCCCGAAGAAGTTCTGGCCGATGGCGGCGCTGCATTTCCACATACCAGAGTCTCTTACCCCTGAATAAGTGGGGTGTTTTTGTCGAACCCTATGGGCGACACAATTCCTCCTCCGTTATGAATAGGTGGTGTACCCCAGAAGTCGAGAGCACTTCGAAGAAATCGGCGAGTAGTGCCGCTTGATCGATGCAGCCGCACTTCTTGTGGCCCAGCACCCTGAGTCGCCAGGCCACCAGAGCGCCCTTCAACGAAAATGCGTCCAGAGTCTTAAAGCACTCCGCAGAATCGTCAGGGAAGCCACCCTCCATGTGCAAGTCCGTGGTTGGGGACACTATGCCGCTCTCCTATTCGACCCTATCTGACGACAGCCCGATTCACTATGTGGCATTGAGGACATTCCCTCAACAGGGGTCGCAGTCCACATGGACGTTGTTGTGGATAAGGAAGATGAGCTTGAATTCCTTGATGGAGACTTACCACCCGAGGGCGTACCGCCACTGCTCGACCCATCAGGGAGAGTAACCCATCAGCATAGGAACCTGCTAGGCCTCCCCGTACCCACCGAATCGCTGGTACTCGGTCGAAACACTGGCAAGGGTAAGGAGCACGTCAGAGTTGTCAAGCACTCCGACCTGTATGCCTCTGCGCAGAAGACAGAAGAGGATCCTGAGAAGGCCATGTTACGCCAGCTGCTTGCTGAGCAGAAGATGCTGGTTGACGAACTCTTGGATGAGCGCGCCGCAGAGCGGCGACCCGAATATGGTAATCCCAGGCCGGGGCAGCAGGGGCAGGAACAATTCCCCCCGGTGAGATGCCTCAGGGAAACCCTGATCATGCTACTGCCGCAGACAGGGCAGAAGCCGGAACGTATGACAAGAGGGCGTGATACGTCTCGCCAAATCCCCCCGAGCGACGGGGCAATCTGAGGAATCCAATCCGGGTTCCCAAAGTCTCCCCGCAGGTCGTCCATCCAGTTGACCCACGAGCGGCCGAAGCCGTCTACCGTGTTGAAGAACCTGGAAATGCACTTGTGGTTAGGGATCCCCGTCAAGACAGGGACCCCCACCCGGAGGATCTTATCGCGGCACTCACAGCCCGCCTTGAAGCGTTGGAAACGCGGCAGGTGGCGGTCCCACCGGATGGAAAGCCTTATCCCGCGTGGGTGGATGATATGCCCGCACCTCCGGGTTTTGGGAACCCCACTTTTTCACCCTTCAACGGGACAGGGGAACTGCCCCAGCACTTGGCTCATTTCTCTTCCAGGTGTGGCCCCATGTTGGGGACCCCGGATCAGCAAGAAGCCACCAAACTCCGATGTTTCGTACAGACATTGGAAGGTCCGGCATTCGCCTGGTACAACCAGCTCCCTATCGGGTCGGTGACCGGTTGGGAGGATCTTCACCGGCAGTTCTTATACAAGTTCAGCTCCACCACCCGAAATACCAGCATTGCAGACCCCTTCAAGTGCAAACAGAGGCCTGATGAGCGGGTTTCATATTTCATCGCCCGGTGGAAGGGACTTACGTATTCCCTCGATATGCCACTGAATCCGGAGCAATTACTGACGATGTGTGTGGGGAACGTCAAGACAGAGTTGTTACCCTCCCTAATTACCCAAAACTACCCTGGAGGGTTCAGAGACTTCTCGGATAAGGCCCAGCGCCTCGAGGAAGCCCTGCGACAGGCTAGTCAGGCACGTTTGTTGCCCCCTATTATCCCAGCCAGGAGGACCGCCATGGTCGAACCCGCCGCGGTGGGTCAAATAGAAGCCCCGAGGCAGCTGGAGTTGCTGCCGGCAGCACCACCCCCGCAACCCCGCAGAGGTCCTCCACCTCAAGCATAGGCTCCTGCCCAGCAGCCACTGCCTCAGAACCGACAGGTTCCCCCGCGCAATGCGCCAACGCCACCTAGGCGAGACAATCAGGTGCCACCTCCTCGGCAGGCCCCTCCGGCCCCTCGTCAGGGCCAGGCCCCCAGGGCCCCCTATCCAGAAAGAAGGTACCAGACCTATTCGTTCAACGAAAATCAGGTCCCTGGATACTTCCGAAGTGCTGTAGAGCAAGGGATTGTGCATTTGACTAAGTGAAGAAGGCCGACAGAGGCGCATCTCACCGATCACCCCAACTACTGCCCTTATCATCGGATCCTGGGGCACACCTTAAAGCAATGCAATGTGTTTAAGGACTGGCTTCAATACCAGGTCAACAACAACATAGTTCAGTTGGGCCCAGCACCAGTGCAAGTGGCAGGTGTCTTTGCAGGATCAGAAATCGGCAGCGACAGTGAAGGTTAGTGGCAGCAGGTCCCTAGTCGCGGATCCCAGAAATACGACGATTGGATGGCTCGAAAAACCGTCGTCCGTTCCCATGGTATCATCCGGGCGCGCCTGAAGCAGTCAGAACCTTTAGAAGAAGTATTCGGTTCCTCCGCATCATCTTTATAGTCGGCCCCTTCCCAAAAGGGCAAGCAGCGGCGACGCAAGAAGAAGCAACGCGCACGGCCAGTGCCGTCGTCATCCCGCACTCTCGGCAATTTTATGCCCCTTGAAATGGGGATTCCTCCCAGAATCCGCCCAGCGGTGGATGACTCCTCGATTGATAGCCAAGGGTACGCTTCGGTTAACACCGTGGAGCTGGTAAAGCCCTATAAGACCCCCGACGATGGGGAATGCCAGGCAGACCACCCCAACGTTCCCAGCCGACGTCAACGTCAGCGGAATCGCAATCGCGCCGGTCATCGAGGCACGTCAGCAGGCACTTGTGGCCATGCCGTGCACGCTACCGAGACCAGGCAGCAGGCTCAGCGCAGATCTCAGCATGCGCAAACCCATCTAACACCCTTGTCTCTACCTCTCCCGTAAGAAGAGGCTCGCGTTTGGCACAAAAGTACGATGTTCTGAAGCACCTGGCCATCATTCCGGCGAGGCTCTCCATCCTTGAGGCCCTTCTCCTTTCATCCGAAATGCGCAAAGCACTTTCCGAGGCCCTAAAGAGCCCCCTCCAGTTCGTGACGGAGGTAGCAGCTGCAGAAGCCTTCCATACCGAGACGATTGAAAACGCCGAATGTCAGGCGGTTATCTCGTTCTCTGGTGAAGATGAGGACCCTCCTATACAAGGGCACATTCGCCCGCTGTATATCACTGGCCACTTCAACGATGTGGAAGTCCACCGCTGCCTCGTTGACACATGTTCTAGAATCAATCTTATTCTGACCCGGATGCTACGAAAGCTGGGTCTGTCCGAAGGTGATTTAACCCCCTCTGACCTCAGGATCCAGGGGTACGACAAGACAGAGCAAACCCCAGTCAGCAAGATCCACCTGAATACTCAGTTCGGTGGCTTAATTGCCAGCACCGAGTTCATGGTTGTTTCTCAGGACACCGCCTACAACGCATTGATGGGTAGACCATGGCTCCATCTGCATGCAGTGATCCCTTCATCGTATCACAAGTGCCTCAAGTACTCGCTCAACGGTCGAGTAGGCGTGCTCCAAGGAGACGGGTCCCCTTTCGCTTCTTGTGAGGCCCTCTATCTGGATGCGGGTTATTACAAAAGTAAGGATATGAAAATCCTAGTATGTGAGGATGAATCCGCCCCGGTCACAAGTGACCCCTGGGCAAGCAAGGATGACGCCTACATCCTCCCGATCCACCGGTTGGAGGCCACGTCCCCCGACATGGGGAAATGTTTTGTTGTTTCGGGTACACAAGGAAGGCATGTTCCCGTGTCCAAGAGACGACGGATAATCACCTCGTACTCCTACATCAACCAGGCTCAAGTCATCCCGGAACCCCCTACCCCTGTACGGTACCGGGACGTCAAGCTTATGAAAACGGCGGTGCACCATACGTGTCTCTTCCACCAGGCTGGAATTAACCGACTCAGGCCGACATGTCACCACTGCTTTGATATCATCAAATGTGGCCCTTTAGGCCGAAGTCCATATGGGATAGGATCGACTGCCATCATTGCTATGGTCTCAATGGCAAGTGAGTCTCCCGATGTGATGACCGCTGCTGCCCAAGTAGGCACAAAATGGTCCTCAGATTTTGATAGCCCAGAAGTATCTTCCGTCGCGGGAAGTCCCCCCACGGGTGGGGAGGAAGACCTGGAGGATGCTCCCCCTGCCTTTGAAGAAGGCGTCTCTACCACGGTTGATGAACTGGTATATGTGAACCTTGGTAGCGAGGCAGATCCGAAACCCACATTGATCAGTGCAGCCATGTCCCCCGAGGAGCGGCGGCAGTACGTGGACTTCCTCAAACAGCACCGTGATGTGTTTGCTTGGAGTTACAACGAGATGCCAGGACTAGATCCCCAGGTAGTCGTTCACTGTATGGGCCTCCCGGAAAAACATCGTGGGTTTAAGAAGCCTCCCAAGAAGATGCACCCTTCTCATGGTGCTATGGTTGAGGCCGAAGTTGACAAGCTAATCAAAGCCAACTTCGTCAAGGAGGTCTAGTACCCCAAGTGTCTTGCAAACATTGTGCCAGTTAGGAAGAAGAATTGGCAGATCAGAGTCTGCATCGACTTCCGCGATCTTAATCGCCACTGCCCAAAGGATGACTTCCCACTCCCGGTGACAGAGCTGTTGATTGACGCCACAACTGGGTTCCAAGCCCTCGCTTTCATGGATGGGTATTCCGGGTATAATCAGATCCGGATGGCCCCCGAAGACGAGGAGTGCACCGCCTTCAGGGCTCCCCAAGGTACCTTTTGCTACCAGGTAATGCCATTCGGTTTGAAAAATGCAGGACCCACTTATCTGAGGGCCATGCATCGCATATTCAAACCGATTCTCGGGACATTGGTGGAATGCTACGTGAATGACCTCGTAGTCAAATCATGCCAGCACCAGGACCATCTCAAGGACCATGAGAAAATGTTTGGTTTCCTCCGTTCACATCACCTGAAGATGAACCCGCTGAAGTGTTCCTTCGGGGTCACCTCCGGGAAGTTTCTGGGCTTTGTTGTCAGATGCCGAGGTATCAAGATCGACCCAGAGAAGATCAAGGCCATCAGCCAAATGCCTCCCCCGAGAAAAATTCGGGAGCTTCGAGGCCTTCAAGGCCACATAGCCTATATACGCCGATTCATCGTGAATCTGGTCGGAAAGTGTAAGACTTTTTCCCGGCTCATGAAGAAGGGCGCTGCCTATGAATGGGATGAGGAGTGTCGGACTGCCTTCGAGGAAATCAAGCTGTATCTGCTCCAAACTCTGGTCTTGATGCCACCCGTCTCCAGAAAGCCACTGGTCCTTTACGTGACCGCCCTGGAGAGATCCCTCGGTGCGCTGCTTGTCCAGAAGAACAACGAGGGTACTGAGAACAGTCTCTACTATCTCATCTGCATGCTTCTCGATACGGAGATCCGATACTCCCCTATCGAAAAGAGATGCCTTGCGCTCATCTTCGCCATGCAGAAGTTGTGACATTACCTGCAGCACCACGAGGTGCAATTGGTCTCCCGGGTAGACCCACTAGAGTACATCCTGAACCGTCCCATGCTGACTGGCCGACTAGCACGGTGGGCAGTGATTCTCCAGCAGTTTGATATCAGGATTGTACCTCAGAAGGCCATTAAGGGACAGGCGTTGGAAGAGTTTTTAGCTGCCCATCCAACCTCTACAGATCAATCCCCGGACTTGGATTTCCCTGATGAGGCGATCCTCTCAGTCGATAATGCTATCTCGTGTTGGCAAATTCATTTCGACGGTGCCTCCCGGAGCCCCACCGGTTGGAGGCTCAACGATCCCATGCTCAACAGAGTGGGCCTGGGTATTGTCTTAATTACCTCGGCGCAAGCCGTCCTACCATACTCGTTCCTATTGTCAGAAGGCTATACGAACAACGAGGCAGAGTACCAAGCTCTCATCACAGGCCTCGAGTTGGCCCTTGAGGTCCATGTGCCCCATCTACATGTGAAGGGAGATTCTGAGCTGGTAATCAAACAGGTTAATGGCGACTACGTTGTCAGGAAGCCGGAGCTCGCACCGTTGCTGGAGTACACCCTCCGCCTAATGGCCCAGTTCTCTTATCGACCAGAGGTTACCCATGTCCCACGGTCGCAAAACGGCCAAGAAGACGCCCTGGCTGGCTTAGCCGAGTTGCTCGCAGAACCCGAGCAAGATGATTTGGTCAGACACGTGGCCCACTGGAGAGTCATTGCCCCCGTCACCCAAGAGGATCGTGATATCCTGCGTGTAAGTCATCTCACCGTCGGACCCTCCATATCGGGAGTCCCGGGTTCATCAGACGCAGTGGTTGAAACCACCCCGACTAGAGAGCACCTTTTGTCGAGTATCTCCAAAATGGTCATCTCCCGGACGACCGGGCTGAACGCGAGTGAATCCGACGCCGCGCGCTGAGATTTACCCTCCAGAGTGGCCCGAGTCTTGAAAAGATCTTTTATAAGAGGATCTTCGATGGTTTCCTCCTCGTTTGCATCCAGGGAGGAGAGATACCTCATGTTATGCAAGAAGTTCACGCCGGTTCCTGTGGCGCCCATCAAGCTGGGCTGAAACTGTCCCATCAAATCCAGAGGTTAGGATACTTTTGGCCCTCTATGATCCACGATTGTATTGGATATGCCAAGAGATGACACGTGTGCCAAGTGCACGCCAACTTCTTACATCATCCGCCAGAGCCCCTCCACCCCACCAAGTAATCTTGGCCGTTTGTGGTATGGGGACTTGATGTAGTGGGACCGTATGCACCGGCAACAGCCCGCCAGTGATGGTTCATCCCGACTGCTACAGATTTCTTCTCCAAGTGGGCTAAGGCAGTTCCGCTCAAAGAGGTCAAGGCCCGTTCCATCATTGACATTGTGAGCTCAAATACTATCCACCGGTTTGGAGTCCCTCACGTCGTCCTCATCGATAAAGGCACCAACTTCCGAGCATATGAATTGAAGAAATTGTATGCTAAGTACGACATCCGGTCGAACCATACCTCCCGCTACCACGCGCAGGTGAATGGACAGATCGAGGCGTTCAACAAGACCCTCTCTAACATTCTGCAGAAGATGGTTGGTCAGAACATGAAAAGATGGCCGGACAAGCTCCCCAACGCCCTCTGGGCTTACCGGACGACGACTCACAACTCTACCCAGGTGACCCCATATTCCCTGGTGTATGGAGCTGAGGCCATCCTACCCATTGAGATCCAGCTGCCGTCATTACGCACTGCAATTTATGACCACCAGACACCAGATGAGGTAGCCGAGATCTGTCTGGCTGAATTAGAAGCACTGGACGAGAACCGTCTTCGTTCCCTATACAATCTGGAAAGGCATCATGACAAGATAGCGAGAGCCTTTGACAAGAAGGTTCTTCTCCACTCTTTTCCACAGGGTGACCTGGTACTGGCCCTTCGAGCGCCAATGATTCCCGGTAGGAAACCACCAAAGTTAGAACCCAAATGGAGTGGGCCTTATATCATCCATAAGGTTTACCCCAATGGAGCAAACTCCTTGGTGACAACGGATGGAGAGAGTATAACCCCTCCCACCAATGCCAAGTTCCTCAAGCGATACATTGCCGAGGGCAAAAAAGGTCCATCATGATCCTAAACTACGAGATGGTCCCGCACTACCCTAAACTGCATCCCCGTCCTTACTGCAAGACGTTAAACTGCAAGACGGACAGGCCTTCTTGACCGAGGCTCAGCCTCAGGCCCCTTGGCCTCCTTGGGCCCATGGCCCCCCGTCCTTATTCCAAGATGTTAAACTACAACCCAATCAGGCCTTCCTGACCAAGGCTCATCCTCAGGCCCCTTGGCCTCCTCGGGCCTTCGGCCCCCGTCTTTATCGTGAGACGTTAAACAGCAAGCTGGTCAGGTCTCCCTGACCGCGGTCCGACCCCAGTCACCCTAGTTTTCTCCGATCTACCCTCTTGCGGGATTGTACAGTATGGTGTAGGACTACATTCTCATTCACGTCGGATTACTCGTTGTACCGTATATATCCCCTAATGAGATTCTTCTCATCGTCCCGCATGACGTTAAACTGCATTTCTAGAACTACGTATGGCTTGATTCCCATCTTCATGGGATACGTAGGAATTCTCGGATGCCCCGTCTTGAGCCCAGCCCTAAGCTTTTCCCATCTACTATTCCCCCTGGGAATAGTTTCCTCGGAGGATCTTTGTGTAGCAGGGGGTAGGATTTCTTGGCCCCACTCATGCAACCACGCTCGCACAAGGATTGTATGGGTCGCACCATGTGCCCACTCCCATTCTTCTATTCCTTCCACATCCTCACCGCATGACGGTAAACTGCATGGACTTCAAGAACTATGTATGGCTTGATTCTCATCCTTATGAGATACGTAGGAACGCCCGGAAATTTCGTCCGTTGGCCCAGCCCAAAAGCCAAAATCTTCCCCTCGGGTCAAGACATGGTAGGGTGCACACTTTTTCACCAACTCACATCGAGCAAGCCTCGACCCGGATGCACATCCCCCCCAGGAGGTGTTTTCCCCTTTCGTGGATGGATAAAACTATGCTTCACCCACTCCTTGACTGGGATTCCATCATTTTTTCAAACCCAGAGGGACCCCCAAGAACGGCCTGGATACAATGCCCAAGGGCTCTCCTATCGATATGGGCCAACGCCCCCGAGGGTTTTCAAGCAACAAGCCGATACAAGTCCCGCGTTGCGAATTTGGTCAGCAGTTGATACTCATTTGCTGCTCCCACAACGGGTCACCATAGGAATGTTGTGTTTCGAACATGGTAAACAGTGCCCTGGATCTTCGGGTCCACCCCGAGATGTCCCAGACATCGAGTGCCGTGATTCATTCTGCCCCATCCCAAGGTGACAAACATCCCCCAGGTGGTGCTAGCGATCGGGCCACGGCCCAGGATTCCTCATAGGGGTGTACGGTGTGATGTGGGACTATGTCCTGATTCACGTCGTGATCATGTACCATGCCGCACGACTCCCCTTACGAGGCCCAGCCTCAGGCCCCTTGGCCACCTCGGGTCCCCGACCCTCATCCTCATGTAAGACGTTAAATTGAAAACCAGTCAGGCCTTCATGAATGATGCCTAACCTTAGGCCCCTTGGCCTTTCCGGGCCACAGCCCAGGTCCCTTTTTACCCAGAGTGTACGGTGTGGTGTGGGACTATGTCCTCATTCAAGTCGGGATCATGTACCCTGCCGCATGAATCCCCTTACGAGGCCCAGCCTCATGCCCCTTGGCCTCCTCGGGTCCCCGACCCTCATCCTCATGTAAGACGTTAAACTGCAAACCAGTCAGGCATTCCTGACTGATGCCTGACCTTAGGCCCCTTGGCCTTTCCGAGGCACAGCCCAGGTTCCTTATTACCCGGAGTGTACGGTGTGGTGTGGGACTACGTCCTCATTCACGTCGGGATCATGTTCCATGCCACACGACTCCCCTTACGAGGCCCAGCCTCAGGCCCCTTGGCCTCCTCGGGTCCCCGATCCTCATCCTCATGTAAGACGTTAAACTGCAAACCAGTCAGGACTTCCTGACTGATGCCTGACCTTAGGCCCCTTGGCCTTTCCGGGCCACAGCCCAGGTCCATTCTTACCCGGAGTGTACGGTGTGGTGTGGGACTACGTCCTAATCCACGTTGGGATCATGTACCATGCCGAACAACTCCCCTTACGAGGCCCATCCTCAGGCCCCTTGGCCACCTCGGGTCCCCGACCCTCGTCCTCATTGCAAGACGTTAAACTACAAGCAGGTCAGGCCTTCCTGACCAATGCCTTCCCATCTTGGCCCCTTGGCCTATCCTTCCTCCATGAGAGGATTATATGGTGTGGTGTGGGATTATGTCCTCATTCACGACGGTCTCGTAATGACCACGCCTTGTACCTCCCCCCTAATGAGCTGTTTCGTCGATCCCTTTTCGGCGGTTCACCAATGTGCTTAAGAGTACTCTGGTTTATTACTTGGAACACCAAGCTTTATTCAGACACGTCTGCACCCGCTTTCCAGGCTTTGTGTATCCCTGCATCAGGGCTTTCATCATCTTTCACGCCCGGAGGGACCCCCAATAATGGCCTGGATACTACGCCCAAGGGCTCTCCTACCATTACGGGCCAATGCTCCGAGGGTTTCGGACAACAAATCGATAAAATCCCAAGTTGCGAATATGGTCATCGGTCGATGCTCGTTTGTTGTTCCCACCTCAGGATAACGCGATATGGATGCTGTGTTTCCACCATGGTTAACAGTTTTCCTCTATCACTACGCCATCCCATTAAGCCCAAATGCCAGGTACACAGTTCACACCCTTCATCACTTCATCATGTCCACGTAGAGTCTCTGAACTCTTGGTACTTTTCCCCCATGCACGTCTGCGCGTTGGGGGAACAAGCTACATCAAATGTGTCCTTCAGAACTCTCTGCTGACTCCCCTTTGATGGACGCCCCAAGTATGGCGATGAGGATCCCCCCCTTGTTTCCCACACCGAGTTTATCTCACGTGGGCTTAGGGATTGGGTTGAAACCTATGCTTACTCGGGGAGTTTTCACCATCCACGGTCCGAGCTCTAAGACCATAAACTAAGATTCTCATCTGGAACTACGTTCAAGACCCCTTGTCTTTGGGTCCAGATTGATTTTAGCTAATTCGCCTCTCGGGTCCTACCATGGGGACCCTGACCACAGGACCGCATGGCGTAGTGTATGACCACGTCCTCATTCACGTCGGGTTTGCAATAGCTGCACCACGAACACCCCGTTCTGAGAGTTAGCCCTCCTATTCCTTGTCCTACATGACATTAAAAGGAACCCTTCAGAACTACTTGTGGCTTGATTCCCATCCTCATGGGATACGTAGGACCACCTGAATGTCTAAGATTCGGGTCCAGCCCCACCTCTTGGAGATCTCCTGATTTCCCGGTCACCTAGGCCACTTGGCATATCCCTCTCCAGGAGGGGTATGTGTAGGTATGATACAAGGTTTTGGGCACCGTTCCCCTTTCCCCCGGGAACCTACCATCTCTCGATCACCCTCAGAGTTGAGTCCCTTGACTCCTTGCAGTGGTTCACCCATGTATTAAGAGTACTCTGGTCTAGGACCAAGAGTGTCAGATTCAACATGATCAAGTTCCTTCCACTTTTCAAGATTCGTGTTCCCCTCCATTCGGTCTTCTATCACCTTTCACACTAAGAGGGACCCCCCAAGAATGGCCTGGATACAATGCCCAAGGGCTCTCCTACTGTTACGGGCCAACGCCCCTGAGGGTTTTGGACAACAAATCGATATAATCCCGCATTGCGAATATGGTCAGCGGTCGATGCTCATTTGTTAGTCCTCATTTCAAGCTAACACGATAGGATGCTGTGTTGCGAACATGGTCAACAATAATCCTCTTTTGTCATGCCAGCCCCTTCAGTCCTTGAATGTTGGTTGCATGATTCACATCATTTTCCACCCCATCATGTCCATGTGGAATCTCGACACTTTTGGCGATATCCCCCAGTGCACCTTTGCATGTCAGGGGGAAAAAATGCAATCTGGCGTCCTTTGGGGCTCCCATGGTCCGAGCTCTAAGACCATAAACTAAGATCCATTCGGGACTACGTTCAACTTGATTCCCATCCTCATGGGATACGTAGGACCGCCCAGACGCCTTGTCTCCGGGTACAACCCATTCAGGAAGCCAGTCTCTCCCCCTGTTTCACCTCTCTATAGGGCCCTCGGCCTAAGGTTTCCCTCTCCGAATGGTGTACAATTTGATGTGGTATCATGTATCTGTCAATTGTGTTTTATAACACTGTGCACATTTCACGCCTAGCATCGTCTCTGCTACGTCTGTGCTGCATGACGATAAAATGCATGCTTGGTCCTATCATACGACCCTAAACTGTGACATTATCGTCCTGGCCGCACGATGAAAAACAGAACCGCATTGTGGTGACCTCGTTGTAGAGGACATCACGTTGGTTATTGGTCACGTTCCATGCCATTTGTCAACGCCCATCACGGCATGATCCTTGTAGTTACATCACAACCTACTATTCTAGGCCTGTCGCTTCACAAAAAAAAACCATTCACCTTAAAGAACAAACAAGATACATCAAATTCCGCTTCTTTTAGTGCAAGGGCCACACCCGCACTCCCCATTTCCCCTGGCACTGGTATTTTACCATGTCACCATCCAGAACTATGTATGGCTTGATTCTCATAATTATGAGATACGTAGGAGCGCCCAGGCCCTTCCCCGCGGGCCCAGCCTAACCTTTGTGTTCGGTCCCTCGACTCGAACATTTCCCCAGAGAACGCGTGGTAAGTAGGGCTTAGGTCCTCCTTCATGCCGGTTCTTGATGCCATGCGTCCCCTGCTCCCTTTACCCATTTATGGTCAAAGGCACCCTTCAGAACTATGTATGGCTTGATTCTCATCCTCATGAGATACGTAGGAGCACCCGAGCACTTCCCCGCGGGCCCAACCTAACATTCTCTTTTGGACCCCTGACCAAAAACCTCTCCCAAGGAGGTTGCTCGGTGTGATATGGGGTTGTGCCCTAATTCATGTCGGGTTGTTCACCGTGCCGTACACACCTCCAATTCCCATTCACGCCAGGTGTTTGAGTTACTCCACTATGTTCCTCTTATGTTTCCTCTCACCCATGGTCCGAATTCTACGACCCTAAACTATGATCCCCCCAAGGGAATGGAATCTTCTCCCTCTCTCTAATACGTTTCGTTGCCGTATTCAGATGTGTTTTGACAAAGAGCCCAAAGTGTGGGATTATCACAGGGACATTCCCCTCGTCCCAGGACCAAGCTTCGTGAGCTCGCTATTTGGATCCTCTTCCTCTTCCACATCCAAAAGGACCCTTGGACGACATGGATACTAGGCTTAAGGGATATCCATGAATGCTGGTCCTAAGGGACCTTCAATCGTTTCAGGCCAACGTCCCTACGGATATTGGACAACAAATCGATAAAATCCCGCATTGCGAATATGGTTAGCAGTCGATGCTCATTTGTCTGTCCCCATTCTAGGATAACATGACAGGATACTGCATTGCGAATACGGTTAGCAGTTACCCTCCATCGTCACACCACCATCATCGTGATCTGAATCTCGAGCACCATGATTCACATATTTCCACTTCCCCATGTTCAAGTGGAATTCCATCATACTCGGCTCTTTCTCTTCGCGCATCTAGGTGCGTCACAAGATCGTGTTAGTGTCACCGGGCCGGGATTCACCGAGCGTCCCTTTGCCCTAACCTGCCCCTCCCTGTGTCAGGAAATTCCCACCACTACTGCAAGTTTCCCACACAGAGCACGACTCACATGGGCTTAGTAGTTTTGGCAGGATGTGTACCAACACGGTCGGGCTGCTCATCGTCCTGCATGACGTTAAAATGCACTTTCAGAACTACGTATGGCTTGATTCCCATCCTCATGGGGTACGTAGTAATGCCCGGCCACTTCACTTCGGGCCCATCCCAATCCTAACTCTTGGTCCCTCGACCTGAAGAGTTTCCTCCGGGGGTATATGGTGTGATTTGGACTCCAAGTCCACATTCACGTCAGTTTTATATCAACCCCACCAAATGCTTCCTTCCCTTTTATTCCACGTCCTGTCATATGACTTTAAACTACAGGAGTCTATGTGTCCTCAATGCATGACAATAAACTGCGGTTCTACCCTGAACAAGTTCAGGATGCCCCAAGATCCCACTTGGAAGTGACAGATCCCATTGACAGAGAGGCCCTGTCCCAAAGAAGGAATGATCCATGATCAAACCAATGCGCCCATATGGCGTACTCCCACCCCGGTGGTGTAACTACCTAAGCGTTGGATTCTGTTTGGACAAACCATCACTTCGTATTCCACGCTTTGCGTACCCCTTATTCGGACCCTCATCCACTTTCATGTCTGAAGGAACCCCCTAATGGCCTGGTCTCATGCCGCATCGGCTCACCTACCGTCCTGGGCCAATGTTCTGGAAGACGGGTCATGTCTGGAAGGACCCCCTAACAGTATGGATTTTTGACCTATGGTCCGCCAACTGTCCTGAGCCAACCTCCCGAAGGATTGATCAACAACATTTGTGACATGGTCCTGTGTTTCGAACATGGTCAACGGTCGACCCTCATTTGTTTTCCCCATTACAAGATAACACCGTAAGGGTACCACTTCTCCTCCAAGGTTAACAGTTGTCCCTTATTGTCACGCCATACCCACAGTGTTCCGAATCTTGGGTATCGTGATTCAAACTTCCCACTTTCATCTATGTGGACCGATTTCAGCGCCCCTGGCATTGCCCTGTTCATGCATAAGAGCACGTTGATGAAACGGTAATTCAGGTATCCTGAAAGTTCCTTCTCCCATCAAGCCTCTCCAATATCTCAGAAATCCGGACAGGTAATCTGAATCCCGGACATCGGGCTCGACCCACGTGGGCTTGGGGAATTGTCATCAAACGTCTCGCAAACACTGTAGGGATGTAACAAGGCAATTTGAAAGTGGAAATCATGCGTGCTACGACATTCAAAACAAAGAAAAAATTTTGAAGCACGAAAGTACCATTGAACGGTTTATGGGTTTGTTACAATACTCTGGGGTTAACTTTCCCCATGCACGGGTTGACCTCATCAAAAGAGATTTGTAGCTCTGTCACCCGTTGAATTGCGGCATCCAAGGCTTTCTGCCGCTGAACTAGCTCCCGCTACTCCTCATCAGCGGCGTGGCGCAGTGCGTCAGTCCTGGCTTTGGCCCTCTCTACATCAGCTTGAATGGCGTCCATCTTTCCAAAGGTCTGCCTCATATGCTCTTCTGCCTCTTCCAGCTGGGCCTTCAACTGTGAGACCAGCTCAGATTGTGCATCAAGAGAGGATGAATGCTCATCTGCCCGGGTCTGCATCTGTTGAACCTCGCCTTCAGCCTCCTTGAGCTTCTTAATGTTGGTCACATTCCTCCGCTTCCAGCCCACACTGATCCCACGATCATGCTCCCGGATCTTCTCAGCCATACGATCTCAGATGAGTGTGTAAGGACGTTGTGCATCCACTCCCCCAGCACACAGTTCACGCAACCGCGAGCGAAGCCTATCCATTTCGGCCAGCCATTGTGCTTGGGGAGTGCCCTTGATAAAGCGCGCGATCAGCTTCCACGACCGGCGGCAGACTATGCTGTTGTCTTCCTCGTCGGAGGTCGTTTCGTCCCAGTGTGCGCGATTGGCAGGCTCGTACGTGGGATACGCCCGCAGGAAATCCTCGGCAGGATCAATATCCGGTGTTGAATCCAGTGCGACACCTGGCGCTGAAGCAGGCGCGACAGAACTGGGACTGACCAGTTAATCCTCTTCCTCGGAGTCCACCTCAATGATTTCAGGTACGGACCTGATGGTGGTCCCACCAGTGATGGTGTGCATCGTGGCTTGAGGATATGGAGGGACTATCGCCACCATTACCAGCATGCCCCTAGGAGGGATGCCACCAGACATCCCGACCAGTCTTGCCGCAGTAGCCCACGCCAGTCGAAGAAATGTACGGCAAAGAGGGACATAAACGTTAGTTGGCATGGTCTAAATGGGACAACGATGAGACCGGTGGGGGAGACATACAGAGATCGACCTCCGAGCGCTGATCCTGAGCCGGTACTGATGGGACCTCGAGACGAGGCCCCCCGTATACTATTGGAAGCTCTAGAGATTCCGGAGGAGCCACCTCAGGTGCCCTGGTCCCACCAGACGCGGAACTGGACGTAGCCATAGGCGCTGGTTCTGAAGGTCCCGCATCATCACCCGCCAAGGAGCCAGAACGAGGCCTGCGAACAAGTTCCTCCTGCATGGCTCAAACATTGGTGAGAAGCCCATAGTGACCCAAGAACCGATCGTGAGGAGAGAAGTTCGGAATGCTACCTCGAGAGCCTCTGCAAAATCGTCGGATTCTAAGCCTCGGTCTCTGACCTCACCTTCCTCCAGCGGGCTCCCTCCTACAGCCTCATCCTCCCGAGAGGAGTCCTCTGATTCCTCCGGCAAGAGGAAGATCTCCCTCAGATCGGCACCCGCTAAATGTGGGGGGACCGTCTGATTCAACAGTACCCTCACCCGGTTTGTCATTGGGTGAGGGACACCACTGGAGTGGACGTAATCCTCTAGCTCTTTCAGGTATTGTTCTGCCTCCGCCGGAGACGCCATGAATCTAGCCCGAACTGGGCCTATACCCGATAATTCCATCCCGAGGCGATTCAGGTGGGCCCATATCTCGGATGGGCTGAGGAATTGCCGGTTGACATCCCAAATGTCCCAAGCTTATGGGAAGACGACATCCTCTGCCATGTCAATGTGACGCAGGCGCTTCCCCGGAGCCTGAGTGGATATCCTATGAAATCTCCTCGGTGGCCGCCCCTCCGGATGACCCTGCTCTCCCGGAATCACCGGATCCACCGCTGCTGCCATACCCTCGGCCGGTGCGTGTCTCGCCGCCATGGAAGCCCCGCTACCGCGAGCGGTCTTAGCTGCCCTCCAACCCCGAGCTCGAGATAGAGGAGGCCCACCGTCACCAACCCGGATCGTTGGTTGCTTCAACATCTCCCCTGGATAAGCGACCTCCCAACTGATGGCGTACTCCTTCACTAATCCGAAGGCGGAAGTGGATGGAGGCAATGCAATCTGCATCTTTCCATCTTCCCATGTGAACATGAGCCACAGCTACCTCATCACAGACGGGTGCTCCTCGTGACGCACCGCCCAGTAGACATGTGGGGTCAGCCGCTGGAGGCACCGGAACTACCTCGCAAACCGATGCGGAGTGTACGGTTCACAGAGTGGCTCAAGATCTATTAGTGCCACCAAAACTCCACCTCAGAAGGCCAGGAGGTAAGCCCGATGTTCTTCTGTTCCCCGTACATCATCAGTAAGCATCCCTGTTGGTAATCAGAAGGGATGGAAGTTGAACTCATCCGCCCTCCACACCCTATTCAGCACCATCGGAACGGCCAGTTTGAACGGGAAGCTCCCAACCGCGTTCAGGATGGAGGGGCAGAAGTTAGATCCCGACTGTGAAATGGGGTTTGGATACTCATAAATCCCCCTGATATGTGCTACTATCCACCCATACAGGAGGTGGAAGGGCCCGCATATCCTTGGCGGCTTCTTGCCCTCGCTAATATGTCGCAGCATTCTGTACAATTTGGTGAGCATTGGAATCCCCAGATTGATCTGCTGCCCCATGGCCAACATCGACGCCATGATAAACGAGCTGGGTCATACCCCCATGCTTGTATCTCTCACTGATAGGATCCAGCCACAGATGAGAGCCGCGATGAACGCCGCCAGCCTGACTATCGGCTGTTGTTCAGTGCTGACACTGAAACCCCAAGTCTTCCATTGGCTTTCCTCCATGACCCGCCAATACGAGTGCCCCTTGCCCCGTTGGGCCGCCCTTGGACAAGTTCGAGGCCTCGGAGGGAACTCTCGATTCTCTGGGAAATTCAGGATGCATTTGAACTATCTCCTAAAATGGACATCCCTCAATGCCTCCTTGTCCTCTCCGGGGACAAGTGCCATCAGTGCCTATGCCAGTCGCGGCATTTGCTCCGCATCCCCCCACACGCTGACAACGGGGAGGAATTCGTCATACATGGCCCCCAAGATTGGGACCCCAGAAATCTGGTGGACATCCCACAGGCTGATGCCCACCTCCCCGTGACGCAGGTGAAAAGTGTTGGTCCTAGATGACCATCTACTCAGCAATTCCGTAATTAGCTGCTTCGGTTGGTAAATGTGTATTTGGGAGGCCCATGCTGCCTCATAAAACCCCGCTCTCCTCATCTCGACCCCGAACTCCTCACATGAGGCGCCTACCAAGTAGGCCCAGGCCCAGTCATCAGTAAAGTTGCCGCCCAGGCGCAGGTCCCACTCATCGGACCATCCCTTCTTCGAATCCTGCAAAGCCGCCTTCAGCATGGTACGGTAGAGGGGAGGGGAAGTCTCCGGCTGCAATGGATTCCTGTCAATGTCGTTCACATGGTTGTAGAGACAGTCAGCGGTAACGGGTGTGAAGTCCTCTCGCGCATGACCATCGGCCGCCCTGAACCATTGGTGCTGGAACGGTGTGCTCCTGAACCATCAATCTGGTTTTTCCCTACTCGCCTCAGGGATGAAGACGTCATCCCTGAACCCGAAGCCGTACAACGGCAGTTTCTTGCACTGTAGATAATATTTCTGACCCTCTGAGAGCAGATCTGTCAATGAAGTGTGGTCCGAGTGGCTCCGGATCATCTCCCCCAAGCCTGGACAGTTGTCCATCTCATCTCGACGAGTAGCATCTGCACGGACCCCCAATACAGCCTCTTGATGGTCCATTTTAACTCTGACACTCAGAAAAGAATTCTTTCGGCTGGATCGCGAAGCTCGACCGCGAAGCTGAATCGCGAAGCCAGATCGCGATGATCGGTCGCGAGACCAAGTCGCGAAGTCTGGCCAAGGCCGACAAACAGAGGTTCGCTTGGCGCGGACGCGGAGTCGGAGACCCACGGTTCGCCGCGAAGCTCGATTCGCGGAGGGCTGTCGCGGAGGGCTGTCGCGGAGTACGCGGAGCTTCTCGAAGTCTAGAGCACAAAAATACAAGGAAGGCACATGAAGACAAAAGAGGTCGGACCCCCTATTTATAGGTGCCGACCCCGGAGCATCGCGGCACGCCTCACCCACGCGGAGCATCGCGGCGCGTCCGGATCTGTGGCCCCAGTCAGTACCGTGGGCCCCCTTCGCGAAGCCGCTTCGTGAACCACCGACAATTTTGGAAATTTTCCCTCAGAATTCGACCCTTTTCCCTCCACAGCTCCAAGTATGAGGGGGGTCATTTGTTGGCGCCAAAAATACGGCCTGAAATAAAGGAACGAAAAAGACAGCTGGCGCGCTGCCTCGCGAAGCACCGTCGCGAAGCACTCACGTGAAGCGCCCCGACCATCGCGGCCTCGCGAAGCTCCTGAGGCGGTAATGCTCCACGAACGCATTTGACATTCGCGAGCCGCCGCGAAGCTCCGGAGGCGGTAATGCTCCGCGAACGCATTTGACGTTCATGAGCCGCCGCGATGCACATGGGGCGGTAATGCTCCGTGAACGCATTTGACGTTCGCGAGCCGCCGCGAAGCGCCATAGGCGGTAATGCTCCGCGGACGACGTTGACATTCGCGAGTGCGACGCGAAGCACCGAAGGCGGCGTGCGAGTTCTGCTTCGCGGCGCCCCTTCCCTATGAATACTGGACTCCCCCTGAGTCCTGAGGATGGATAATCCGATCGTTCGGCTTCTCCTCTCCCGAATCACGAAGCACTCTTTGCCCCGGGAATCATGAGCTCCGCGAGGTATTTCTAATTCGCGAGACGCCTCTTCTTTGTCTCGTTTTGAGCACCTCTTCCGAGAGGGATTCCCTTTGCGAAGCTCTCAAGGGTGTTCGCGAAGGAAGGGGATTCCCAAGGGAACCCGGGCAGCCGCGGAGCATTTATGCTTCGCGACACACCCAACCCATGCTAGTGATCCCTATGCAAAGGCAGGATCGCTACACATCACGAAGCACACTGCTTCGCAGGACCCTGCTTCGTGAGGCACCCCTTCTTCGCGAGGTAGTGCTCCGCGAACACTGTTCCACTTCGCGAAGCACCATCCACTCACACCTATGCCTCATGCTAAGGCCAAGGCACTCCACTTCGCGAAGCACACTCCTCTGCTTAGTGATTCCTCTTCCCGTGTGACCCTCTAGGTTTGCACGATATGATTTCAAAGTCCCATGGAAAATACCACCTGTAGCGTTGCATCACCTAATGCTTCTTTGCATAGGCACGCTAACAGATATTGCTTCTTCGCATACCGACGCTAACGTGGACCCCTCGATGGTTCGTTCCACGACCCCCCTTAACCATGGCCTTACTGGTAGCTTCCCTTCCCCAAGGACCAGAGGGTACCAGTTATGTATGTCCTAGGGGGGTGGAGTGAACCCACTTCGTCCGAGCTGCAGGACGTCAAACTGCCAAGCACCACGTCCTCAACACATGACGTTAAATTGTTATCCGACCTCGTCTCCCTCACGAAGGGTCCCCCCAGGTCGAACATTCTTTACACCACTCGTCTCCACGGGAATGGAACACTTTCGCACATGGAATGAGATCCTCTTTGTCAGAGTGGCGTATGTTCGTAGGGGAAGGGCTGCCTCAGATCGTAAGCCCCTAACCTTTCGTACGGATGATTGCACCCGTGCATCTCCGTACGTCCCCCACTACCAAGGTCGGTGGAGGGCGTGATAGGGAACGAGGCACCTCCCATCATTGGACCAAGGTCCCTCTTTCCCACGCTTCATCTCACTTTGGGCCTCCATCCTGGAGTAAGTCCCAACACCATGGGCCGCCTCACGCGTAATCCCCTCTTCACTTATCACGGACGCATCCTTCGCGACGTGATCGTCAGATCCTTGGAACCTCTTGTTTCTCACACCGAGCATGACTCACGTGGGCTTAGAGTGAGCACCGACCCTGACCATCCATCCTAGAGAACTAAGAGGTCTTTGATCCATGTCAAGGGATGGTACGTAGGAAGCCTCCATGAGGTTCAAGCCCACCCGTCATTTCACGTCGGGTCTCACTCTCGTCTAGCATGACATTAAACTGCATTCTGGTCCAGTGGTAAGCCGTTGGGACCCATCTTAGAGAACTACGAGGTCTTTGATCCATGTCAAGGCATGGTACGTAGGAAGCCTCCATGATGTTCACGCCCACCCGTCATTTCATGTCGGGTCTCACTCTTGTCCAACATGACGTTAAACTGCATTCTGGTCCAGTGGTAAGCCGTTGCGACCCATCATAGAGAACTAAGAGGTCTTTGATCCATGTCAAGGCATGGTACGTAGGAGGCCTCCATGAGGTTCAAGCCCATCCGTCATTTCACGTCGGGTCTCACTCTCGTCCAGCATGATGTTAAACTGCATTCTGGTCCAGTGGTAAGCCATTGTGACCCATCTTAGAGAACTACGATGTCTTTGATCCATGTCAAGGCATGGTACGTAGGAAGCCTCCATGAGGTTCAAGCCCACCCGTCATTTCACATAGGGTCTCACTCTCGTCCAGCATGATGTTAAACTGCATTCTGGTCCAGTGGTAAGCCGTTGCGACCCATCTTAGAGAACTACGAGGTCTTTGATCCATGTCAAGGCATGGTACGTAGGAAGCCTCCATGAAGTTCAAGCCCACCCGTCATTCACGTCGGGTCTCACTCTCATCCATCAGGATGTTAAACTGCATTCTGGTCCAGTGGTATGCCTTTGCAACCCATCCTAGAGAACTACGAGGACTTTGATCCATGTCAAGGCATGGTACGTAGGAAGCCTCCATGAGGATCAAGCCCACCCGTCATTTACTCACATCGGGTCTCATTCCCGTCCATCATGACGTTAAACTGCACGTCTCGTCCAGCATGACGTTAAAATGCATGCCCCTCTAGTCCCGCATGACGTTAAACTGCACACCCATATGAACAACGAGGTCTTTGATCCATGTCAAGGCATGGTACGTAGGAATCCTTCTAGAGGTTCAAGCCCACCACTCATTGGACCAAGGTCCACTTTCATGTCAGTCCACCGAGAAAGCCCCATATGAACTACGAGGTCTTTGATCCATGTCAAGGCGTGGTACGTAGGAAGCCTCCATGAGGTTCAAGCCCACCCATCATCCAATTCACATCGAGTACTGCCTACGTCCAGCACGACGTTAAACTGCAATTCTCGTCCGACGGCAAGCCGTTGTGACCACCTCGAACTACGAGGTCATTGATCCATGTCAAGGCATGGTACGTAGGAATCATCCCAGAGGTTCAAGCCCAACTCCCATCGGACCAAGGCCCCTCACATATATCGGTTCGCCGACACCCACCGCCCGTTGTTTATTCACGTCAGGGTTCACTATCGTCCCGCATGACGTTAAACTGTATTCCCTGAACTACGAGGACTTTGATCCATGTCAAGGCATGGTACGTAGGAAACCTTCCCAAGGTTCAAGCCCACCATTAGTGGACCCACGTGTCTACTTTCATGTCGGTACGCTGACGAAGCTCATCGGGCCAAGGTCCACCTTCACGTTGGTTTATCGACATCATCCCAAACTACGCGGACTTTGATTCCCTGCCACGGGGATACATAGGAAGCCTTATCAAGGCTCAAGACCAACTTCACCGTCGCCCCTATGATGGTCCCATTTCACTCTCCCTACACTCCATTCATCAACCTATCACCCATCCCGATTCTCGCCCAGACCGTCTTATCCCGGTGAGACCATGTCGGTACGCTTTTCTTCGCAGCCATCCATGGGCTGGCCCTGGTATCGACATCCCTTCAAGGAGGATCAATCAATCCAATCTATCCTAGTTAATGCTCTGGTTGGGTTGATTCATCTCCCCTAGACATTAAACTTGAGACATACCCTGTGTTGAGCACGGGAAGCTGAGGAAAACCTCAGATATGTGTCTATGACATATAATTCCCCGCGCTCGATGTGGGATGCCTCAGGCCTCCACGCCCTTGAGAATCCTTGTTACCAAGGATAACAGACAGACATGCCAGGTACCCCAGTATCCAGACACGCTACTGATGCCTCAACGTGACTACTCCCCTGACTGAAGGTTGTTGCCCTGACTGGACCCTTTGGAATGTCCCGACAGAAGCAGTTTAATTAACCGGCATCCATGGAAACATGGCACTGGGAAGAGTTTCATGAACTACGTATTAAATCTATGAGGGAGACCCGGACTAGGTGACGAGTTCTGAGGAGGAATCCACAGGAGGAAGAACCGAAATCCCATCATCCCGTTTCGATCAAGGAGCAGACGTCCCTGAATAAGGAGCGAATTCCGCCCGCCTTTGGAAAGCGGGAATGCGGGCAACAGAAGTGCCGCGCGTCCTCCCCCACGAATACGGAGCGGAATGTGCGTGCGCTCCCTGGTGGAAAGCGTCGGAAACAACCCTGTAACATCCTAGATAAATAAAGAATAAGAAACTTTTCATATTTACTAATATTTGTGAATTAAATATTAATTTTACATTAAATTTTATTCTATATTCGATGGCATACCTGATATGCAACCACAAGTTTCTTTGAAATCTTACGCAGCACACTAATAATGTAATATTATTATTTTAAATGGTAGTTAATTCCTAGCTATTTTATTGGAGGGAATGAATAGAAAAAACTAAAATATGATTATATATATTGGTTAAATGTTTTTAGTATTATCCAATAAAAGTTAGGGGATTAAAATAAGAATGAATCTAATTTTAAACATGAATACTCTAATATTGAGTAAAATGTTGACTTACCGCCTTTTGATGGAGAACCCTGTTAAAATCTTGTTTTGGCCATTTTTATGCATTCTATTTGACCAAATAAAATCCTTCTTAAGAATGGGGACATCAATGTTTATTTAGTTTAAATTGTTTGAATATTTATGATAAAGTACATTTTTTTAATGAATAGTGAAAATATTGTTTTTTAATTCAAAACTGCATTTTAATATAATATATTTATATGGTTAGATTTTCTGTTTAATTGGTTTTAATGTTTAATTAGAATATATTTTTACAATTTTATCCAATTTTGGTCATTTAAATTATTTTCACATTGAAGGGTGATATAAACAAGGGTCAATCATTTGATAGTTATTATTTCATAAAAACACGATATTTGTTTTAACAATGGGAATTAATTTAAAATTAACTAATTACAATTATATGTTTTGAAATTAGACTAATAGACATAATTTTTTAATTCAGAATACCTAATTTATCTTAGACTTAATTTTTGGTATTTTTTAAAAAACATCAATTTTTTGATGAATAGTGAAACCACTTAGTAGTAGTTAAAAATGCCTTTTTCATTTAAATAAAATTATACCACTTTGATGAATTGAATTTTAAAAATCCGACATAAATGTTTTTATTAGTATGTAAAATGTGTTTCAATAAGAAGAATTTAATTTTTGGGGGAATAGTAACTTATGACTATTATTTACCGCGGTTAAATGTAAATTGGGTAATTCAAGGTAAAAAGAATATTATAATAATTCAAAATTTCCTTAACAATTGTCTTAACCATATTTAATGAGTAATGAACAACCATTGGAATCATTGAGTTTATTTTGGGATCCCTTGTAGCCACTTATGAATAATAATGACACATTAGATTAATTAATTTAATGTAAAGGAAAAAATGACATAAACAACAATCTTTTAATAAATTAAATTTTATATGGTGTTATATAAGTAATGTTTTTTACTATAAATATTCATTGGAATGGTCAATAGGTATCCTACATCCTGATATTTTTTTTATAATTTTTAGATATCAAATATATTAAATTATTTATCGCACAATAATGATGTAGTGTTTACCACATTAATAAATAATTTAAATAAAGAAGATTATAAATATTAAAATAACAACCAAAACATGTCCAATTATTATTGGATAATTTTATTTAGACCATGAGTCAACTTATCATGTACTATAATGAGTTTTTGACCTTTAAAAACAAAATATCATTATGTAATAAAACAATATTTTCACACTTTCTTAAAGAGCCCCTCCCCCATAATAAAAAGCCCTTACATATAACCAATTACAGACACCTCCCAAGTATTTTGGATCATCCAAACTCTGCCCAATTAATCTCTTGACATCACTCTCCTCCTCCTAAAAGCCTTACCATAGGCATAAATAACATCAAAAAGTCCTTTTGGTTCAAACAGAAAGAAGTTACCAAAATTAAAGGTAAGTGTTCCACTTAACTTCTTTTCATTTATTTTACTTCTCCAAACCCTAAAATCATTTATTTAACATAAATTATGACAAAAAAAGTATCCTAAATATACGAGGATTTTTTTATGAGAATTATATTAACTATAATTACACACACCTTAATCTAATGGGTGAAGAACGTACTGTTTCTGTGGATTAAAAAATAACACCTCACGAAACGATGATTGTTCAATTATATCCTACTGCGTCTCATGGTGGCCATTAAGATGGAACTATATTTATATATGATATATATTATTTTTATATTTTCATTATGCTTCTGTATTTTACATTTATAGCCTACGATTATGGTTTCCATAATGGGTAAACGCGATAATTTTATTTGAGGAATTGCGGACTACCACCCCCTCAAATATATATGTCTCATTAATTCAATATGTGGGATGTTTAAAGAATGTATTTAATGATATTATATATTATATTATACTGGAATTATAATATACCTATTTATCATTATGTTTTAATTCCATGAAAATAAGAAATAGAAATGAAAGTAGCGTTCATGCGTACGTACGACTTACTGTCTCCATGAACGGTGCATTGCATTTTTTACCTCCAAATTTTATGTACTATTATAAATACATGTATATAATGGATATATATGATATATATGATATATATGATATAAAAATCATGAATATAATTTGGGATATAATTAAATTCTTACAATGTGAACAACTTCTAATTATAAGAAGTTTATTTTTGACACAAGTACCAAATATCGACAAAACGAACTTTATTAACTTAAAAGAATACATAAAGTTTATACATAGGTAATAAGTGATATAAAAGTAATAATAAACATGAAAATGGTTCTTAAGGTATAATAAATTAACTTTAGTTTATTATTCAGGAAGAATAAGGAACAAACAAGTCATGTTGAACACAAGGTAAGGGATTTTCTTATCTCAGTTTTAATTCTGTGAGATTTCCATTGTTCGCCCCTTATTAACTGAACTTGGTGTATCGTGTACTGCCATTCGATATATACTATCATGATTACCATTATATTCATGGTATTATGTTATTCATTTGTTGGTTATTAGCTTTTGTTCATACGAATCATTTGATTACAACGTTGTAAAGGGATTCATATCACTTTTTATTCCGGTGGGATTAATGCTATATTTGCCTCTATTTACTTTTGTGAGGTGTATGTAATTCCCATAATTTTACTCTTTGTGTAATATAATTTCTTTTATGAGT
The DNA here is from genome assembly GCA_963277665.1 of Viscum album. NCBI lineage: Eukaryota > Viridiplantae > Streptophyta > Magnoliopsida > Santalales > Viscaceae > Viscum > Viscum album. The sequence continues at coordinate 409,495,502 of OY728157.1, forward strand.
AATTAAATATTAATTGTATGATCCTTCTTTCATGTGGAGCATGTTTTGTATGTTACCAAATCGGTAACAAAACCTTTCACCCACCTCTTTTTAAAAGACTTTTTTTATTATGTCTTTTAATTTACATATTATTTTGTTGTGATATGTTATTATATATACTTATTGATGTAAATATTATTTCCAAGTGATGATATACCCTTTTTATCTAATCAACTCATTTCCGTAATTTTAATGTGATGTCTTTAGGCTGTCGAATTTTTTCCAGGGAACTCCTCAACCCAAATTAAATTCATTGGGTTGAACATGTACTTATGGAATATGTCATCCTATGAATATGTGTGAATGACCTCTGATTGTTTTAAAATTAACATCCACTTATATTGCGTGTATTTATATTTTTCACATGTAATTGTATAATTGATTTATCCTTAATCTAACAATGCCATTTTTATAAGGAATTTTTGTCTCATTTTACATTCTATTGAGACATCATTGTTGTTATGCACCAATTCACTATTATATGGTGTATATACTGTCCTTTGGAATATTATTTCCTGAATACCTTTATTCACATGATATTATAAATTTCTGATTATATTTTATTCCTCAATTATTTTTATTCACGCATATCTCTTTAAATAAACTCTTTAACTAAAATATCATTTTAAATGTTTTACAGATATATTCTTATAAATATTTCTCATTAATGTCATTGTTTTAAAAATGGGTTTTAGGATTTATTTTTATGAACATTAATATTTTCAAATGATAAATCATTTAAAATCATCAATGCGGTATGAGACAGTTTGATTAAAAAATGTCATTTTAAATGGTTTTGAAAATGATTTGATAAAGCATTGTTTATTTCTATATCTTGATTTGATATAGTGAAATGTGGAAATGTTATCTTTAATTTATAATTGTGTTATTTTTTATGATTATGTTATTTTTATTTGGAATTCTTTACATATATGGGTGGCTCAGTGATAATCCTAGGGCGGGTGAGCCCGAGATATCTCTCCAATGCCCTGGGTAATGTGACGGAGGTAAACGTGATGTTTCTACTACAATATTCAGGGAATATATTGTGATGGGTATTCCAAGTGTAACTTCCTACGTATCTGTTATAGCTACAATGTATGTTTGATATGGATTCCATAAGTAACATTTATTATTTATGATTTTTGTGTGTTATTCATAGAGCATATGATTTAGTATGGTATGTTATGATTTAAAGGTATGGTTTCATTGATTTGTATTAATTGATGGGCTAATGATTTCCTTTTTATTTTAAAACCATTACTGATATTTTTATACTCATCCCATGTTTTTGAAATGTTTTCTATAGGACGTAATGATGAATTGGGTCACGGATGGGATCAATAAAAATTCATGCTATCTAAAACATGGAACTAGACATGTTACTCTTTAAGAGTTTTATTTTATGACAAAAATGGATACTGAGTTGTAGTGTCTAAATGTAATATTCAAGTTGTAGTGTAATTATTATGCCTAATTATCAAAAATTCTATACTTGAGAATATCCTCAATGTTAATTATTCATTTAATTCAAGATTATGAAATTTTTATGGTTGGGTCCTTATAGTTGGTATTAGTGGTCTGTTTAGACAACTTTAGGGATTATGAGTTTTCATTAGACACATGGTTAGTCTCGATGTCTATTATTTTAGATTAATCCTTGTTTTATACCTTTTTAATAACAAGGAATGTAAGATAAAAATGGAAGGATGAGAATCTCAAATTACATTCCTATCCCTTCCTGAGGACAAACATTTCAATAATTATTGCAACGTAATGTTTGGATGATTGTGAAACTTATTATAGCATACTAATCACTTGAAAGCAGTTTTTTGAGATATCAAACAACTCCAATATACCTCGTTTCCATCATCGATCATGGTTTGTATTTATAAAATTCATAATTTAACAATATACTCATATTTTCAAGAAAGGTAAATATTATTAATGAATTTTTTAATATTTTAACTTATCACATGATTTTGAAGCATATTATGATTTTAAAAAAGGCGTTGAAGAAGGATACACTTACGTAACCTATTTCTATTTTCTTTTACAATATAGTCTCTTAGCATATACCTATAGAATTTTAAAAAGACCATTAATTGAATGTTTCAATTCAACTTCGGTCTGACTATTTTATAGAAATCATGTTTTATCAGATTTTTTGAAAATATATGTCATACATGATTATTCTAAAAAACATTTTTTCTCTGAACACCCATTTGACCCATGTTGTAAAAGTTGTATTTGTATGGAAGAATAAAATGGTTATGAAGGAACTATAAATCATTATTATAATGCATGAACCTTATACCTATGTGAACAAGATGACGATGAAACCAAATGGACACCATGATTAAGGTATGATGTTCTTCATTTTGGGGATCATTTTTTTTATCATATGATGGTGAAATAAGTCTTCATGAATTACGATGTTGAGATCATAATGAATTTGGATTAAAATTAGAGGTATAAAAAACCATTTATGTTAAAATAGGTTAGTGTTACTTTTTAGTTTTATAAAAACAACAACCCGTAGGATGGGTGACAACCCGTCGCATCTGGTAATGCCGTAGGAATCAAAAACAAAACTAAAGGGAGACAAGGGTGCATCACCTACCACTAGCCTACATGAAGTCCCTGGTTAGTATGAATTATTATTTTAGTAATATGTTTTTTTGTAACAAGAATATGTTTATTTTTGGAACATATGATTTATCAAATGGATATACATAGTATATAAAATTTATTTACTGATTAAGTGATAAAGGTTATTGTGGAAGATGTTCTCTCCTTTGAGGAAACACTATATCCCTAAGTAATATAGAATACTATGAGATTTAAATTGTGGAATAATGGTTGAAATATTAGTTTGGAATAATCCAGGGTTTTATTATAGACATATGACGATTTGGTTTATTTATGAAACTAATTTTCCTATCATGGAGAATATGTGATTTGGTTAATTACTTTTGAATATGAGATTTTTTGAGTAACTGATGTTATTTGGAGATAAATTATAAGATTTATCTTGGAAGACTATGTAATTAAATCCTTATGAGATTTGGGTTTCAATCTTAGTTTAGATTACTTTTGAAGAATTTTATGGAAATTTGTTTATTAAATGGTCTTGGTTGAACTTTGGGTATTGTTTTACTAATTTTTTAGATTATGAGTAGTTTTTCTTTTTGTACAAGATTATACTTTTTGGGTATTATCAGATCTCTCCCTAACCATTTTGGTTTTATTTGATGTCTAAAGACAAGGGAAATATATAGTTCTTATTTTATGGATTATGTGATTCTCAAGAATATGATTCATGTGCTTTTAAGTGACCAAGTACTTTTGAATTGTATTTGTTTGGAGAAAATATTAGTTTATGGTAGAAACATATTAATGGATGAAACTCTACTTAAAGGTAAGTATATGTCCTTATCTTCTTATTGTATGTAGTAAATTAATTCCTCCAAATTATGAAATGGAATTTAAAAGAAAAACATTGTTGGTTTACATTTCCTACTAGGTAATCCAATACTGTTTAACACATCATAAGTTTGTGATTTCATGGTGGCTAAATTCCTCCTAATCGTGTTTTCTATCACACCCCATAAGAACATAATGGTTTTTTCTCTCTTCCATATCAAATTTTTCCTACATGGAATCCTAGTACGTGTTATCTTGGGTGACCATTGCACTTTTCTTTATTTCTTTAAAAGTGATAGTTTTACCGAATATTTTCAGATGTGGGACTTTTAATGAAGTTTTGAAGACCAGTTTTAAAATTTCAAGGATGCGATTCACAAAATGGGGGAAGGATGTAACATCCCAGATAAATAAGGAATAAGACACTTTTCATTATTATTAATATTTGTGAACTAAATATTAATTTTTAATTAAAGGGGATTCTATGTTCGATGGCGTACCTGATACGCAACCACGGGTTTCTTTGAAATCATATGTTTCACACTAATAATATAATATTATTATTTTAAATGGTAGTTAATTCCGAGCTGTTGTATTTAAAGGATTGAATACAACTAACTAAAATATGACTATATATGTCTGTTAAATTTTTTTACAATTATCCAATAAATGTGAGGGGTTTAAAATATGAATGAATCTAATTTTAGGCATTAATACACTAATATTCAGTGAAAGGTCGATCTACCTCCTTTTGATGGAGAACCATCATTAAATATAGTTTTTTTTTATTTTTATAAATACTATTTAAGAAAATAAAATCCTTCTTTTGAATGGGGACATCAAAAGTTACTTTGTTTAATTTTTTGGATTTTTTCAGATAAAGTTCATTTTTTAATGAATAATGGAAATATTGTATTTTAAATCAAAACTGTGTTTTAATATAATTTATATATATTCATATAATTTCTTCTTAGTCAGTTTTAAAATGTAATTAGAATATATGTTTACCATTTAGTCATATTTTGCCCATTGGAATTAATTTCACTTTGAAAGTGGACATAAACAAGTGTCATTTTTTTGATATTTATTGTTTCTTAAAAACATGCTATTTGTTTTTACAACATGAATTAATTTTAAATTAATTAATTCCACCTCAATGTTTTTAATTTCGTTAAATTGACATCATTTTTGATTTCTTAACATTAAATATACCTTTGGCTGGTTTTTTGTTATTTTGTTTGAACAACATAAATTTTTTATGAGTAGTGAAACTACTTAGTAGTAGTTAAAAAAACTAACTTTTTCATTTAAATGGTATTTTACCACTACTGTGAATTGAATTTCGAAAATCTAACATACATGGTTTTTATTAGTTAATAAAATGTGGTTCAATAAGATGAATATTTTTTGGTGAATAATATGTTTTGACTTTTATATACCACGGTTAAAGGAAAATAAGGAAATTCAAGGTAAAAAGAATGTTGTAATAATTCCAAATTACATTAACACATGTCCTTAACTTATTGGATATGTAATTTCCAACCATGATAATCCTTGGGTCTATTTTTGGATCCCTTGGAGCCACTTATAAATGATAATGACACTTTTAATTAATTAATTTAATGTAATGGGAAAATGACATAAACAAAAATATTTTATTAAATTATAATTTATATGGTGTAATATAAGTAATATTTTTTACTATAAACTTTCATGGGAAAAATAAAATGATTTCCTACATCATGGTATTTTTTTATAATTTTTTTGATATCGAATAATTTAAATTATCTATGACACAATAATGATGTAGTGTTTACGTCATTAATAAATCATTTAAATAAATAAGATTATAGATGTTAAAATAACTTCCAAAAAATTTCCAATTATTATTGGATTATTTTATTTATACCATGTGTCATCTTATCTTTGGTTCTAATTATTTTGGAACTTTAAAACCGAATAACATTATATAATAAAATAATATTATCACACATTCCTAAAGATCCCCTCATCCCCTTTATAAAATTCCCTCACTTGTAACCAATTCCACAAACCTATGAAGCCTTTAGGATCATCCAAACTATGCCCAATTAATCTCATTACATCCTTCTCCTTCTCCTAGAAACCTTACCATAGGCAGAAGGCACTTTCAGAAGTCCTTTTGGTTGAAATCAATGGAAGCTACCAAAATTAAAGGTAACGTTTCCACTTAACGTGTTTTCATTTATTTTACATCTCCAACCCATAAACACTTTTTATTAATTTCTTTTAAAACAACACCAGTATCCTAAATATACTAGTATGTTTTTATGATATGTATTTCAACTACACTTACATACACCTCCATCTAATGGGTAAAGAACATATTGTTTGTGTGGATGGAAAACTAACACCTCACGAAAGGATGATTGTTTGATTATATCCTACCTCCTCTCATAGTGGGCATTAATATGGAATTGTATTTATATATTATATATATTATGTTTATATTTTATTTATGCTTATGTATTTTAAATTTATATCCTCCCTTTATGGTTTTCATTATGGTTAAACGCGATAATTTCATTTGAGGAAGTGCAGACTACTGCCCCCTCAAAGTGATATGACACGTTAATGCCATATGTGGGACATATAAAGGATAGATTTAATGATATTATATATGATATTATACTTTAATTATAATATAATTTTTTATAATTTTGTTTTAATTAAATTAAAATAAGAAATAGAAATGAAAGTTGCATTAATGCGTACGTACAACTAACCATCTCCAAGAATAGTGAATTTCATTTCTTACCTCTAAATGTTATGTACTACTATAAATACAAGTATATACTGGATATATGTGATATATATTATATCTGAATCATTAATATCATTCTGGATAAAATGAACTTTTGAGTATCTCAACAACTTGTAATTATAAGAAGTCCATTTTAGACTCAAGTACCAAATATCGACAAAACGAATGTTATTAAGTTAAAAGATTACATAAAGTTTATAACATTATAATGAGTGATATAAAAGGAATAATAAACTTGGAAAATGTTCTTAAGAAAGTATAAATGAACTTTAGTTTATTATTTAGGAAGAAAAAGGAACAAACGAGTGAAGTCGGATACGAGGTAAGGGATTTTCTTATCTCACTTTTAATTCCATTAGATTTCCATTGTTCTCCACTTATTCCTTGCATGTGGTGTATTTTGTAATGAATTTTGATATATATTATCATTAATCTCATTATATTCATGGTATTCTATTATTCATTTGGTGGTTATTTACTTCTGTTCATAAAACTCACTTGATTACAACATGGTAAAGGGTTTCATCTCACTTTTTATTCATGTGGGGTTCGTGCTATATTTTCCACTATTTCCATTTTTGCAGTGTATGTACTACCAATGATTGTATTCTCTCAATAATATACGTTCTTTTATGAGTATGTACATCTTCATTGTATGATCATTCTTTCATGTGGCATATGTTTTGTAAGTAACCAAATCGGTAACGGAACCTTTCACCCTCCTCTTTTTAAGACTTTTTTTTGTTATGTCTTTTAATTTACATATTATTATCTTGGTATATGTTTTTATATATCCTTATTGTTGTAAATTTTATGTCCAAGTAATGATATAAACTTTTTATCTGATCGAATCATTTTCTGAAATTTAATGTGATGTCGTTAGGCTGTCGAATTTTTCCAACAGAACTTCATAACCCAATTTCAATTTCTTGGGTTAAACTTGTACTTCTTGAATAGGTCATCCTATGAATATGTGTGAATGACCTAGGCTTTTTTTACACATAATATCCACTTATATTGGGTGTATTTATATTTTTCACACAAAATCATGTAATTTATTTATCCTTAATATAAGGATACCATTTTTATAAGGAATTTTTGTCTCAATTTACATTCCATTGAGACTTCAATGTTGTTGTGCACCAATTCACTCTTATATCGGTTATATACTGTCCTATAGAATATTATATCATGAATACCTTTATTCACATGATATTATAATGTTCTGATTAAATGTTATTTCTCAATTATTTGTATTCACGCATCTCTATTTTTGATGAAAAAAATCTTTAACTAAAATATAGTTTTAAATGTTTTAATGATTTATTCTTCTAATTATTTCTCATTAATGTAAATATTTTATAAATGTGTTTTAGGATTTATTTATTTGGACATTAAATTTTTCAAATGATAATTCATTTAAAATTATCAAAGTGGTATGTGACACTTTGATTAAAAAATCTCTTTTTATATGGTTTTGGAAATGATTTGATAAAGAATTATTTATTTCAATATCTTGATTATATATATTAGAAAGTGGAAATGATATCATTCCTCTATACTAGTGTTATGTGGTATGATTATGTTATGGTTATTGGGAATTTTTTTACGTATATGGGTGGTTCCATGATAAATCTAGGGAGGCTGAGCCCGATATAGCTCTCTAATGCTTTGGGTAACGTGATAGAGGTAAACGTGATATTTATCTTAAGATATTTAGTGAATATACAATTATGGTTATTCCAAGGGTAACTCCCTACATATATATGATAGCTACAGGTTAAGTTTGATATGGATTCCATAAATAACCTTTATGATTTATGATTTTTGTGTGTCATTCATAAATCTTATTCTTTCATAAGGTATGTTATGATTGAAAATCAATGTTTCATTGATTTGTTTTTATTGATGGGCTAATGTTTTCCTTTTTTATTTTATAACCCATACTGAACTTTTTATGCTCATACAAAGTTATTGAAATGTTTTCCGTAGGACATAAAGTTGAATACGGTCATGGATGGGATCATGGAAAAGACATGCTATTGAAAACAGTGAACTAGATATGTTTTATCATTATAGTTTTTATTTTATGAAAAAAATGGATACTGAGTAGAAGAGTCTACATGTAATATTCAAGTTGTAATGTAATTGTTTTGTCTAATTTTTAAAAATCTAAACATGAAAAGATCCTCAATTTGAATTATTCATTTAATTCATGATTATGAAAATTTTATGGTCGTGTCCTTATATACTATGCTATTATATCCCCACTAGTTTTCTACTTTTCCCCAACGTTGTACGTCCTAATAAAATCTATCTCAAAAGGCTTTCTCCCAAACACCTTGTAGAAACACCACAATATGCACCATGTGCAACCAAACCACTACGTCCACATAGCCAAAGTAACAAGGTAGTTTCCATGAGCCACTATACCTCACATAAAGTGTTTCATACATCAATAATTATACCACAATCAATTAAAGCCCGTAACTCGAGTAAGGATCCTCAACCCACCACTGTATATACATGTTACACCTATAATAGTATATAAGAAACTATATTCAGAATATAAGTGTGTGAATAAATAAAAGCCATTACAACCATCTATGGATATATATGAGGAAAACTAACTGATGTGACTATCTACACTAGTATCTACCAAGAGATGAGAACATGGCCTAAGGGGTTAGTCAACCATACATATTCCCACAAAAATGTTGGGGACAACACCCCCAGGGCTTAGAATTCTGGGAGGTTTAGTTTCACTAACTGATGAGGTGGAGTAGTGTATATAATCACAATAATTATAGAATATACTATATCCCACAACCACACTATGGTCTTAACATAATGCTAGACTCAACTACAGATAATGTCTTTCAGACTCCCGGCCGCCACTTCTATGACTAGATATCCTTTAGGAAACCACCATTTATATAGATTTATTACATTATATAATTCCCTTTTTATCAGTTTCACTTTATGTTAATTAATTATTTAAACATTAATTAAAAATTTCAAAGTTCAAATTTCATTTCATTAGTATCACACAAATTTTTCATGAAATTTAGGCAAAACCAAACCAAGACACAGGTTATTTGATATATTACCTTAGCATTGTATCCCAGCAAGCTTCAACCACATGGCTTAAATGAGTTTATTCAATCACTTGTTAACATTATTATTGAACTCCCAATTTCTTGGCATTTTAGAAAACATTTTAACCTACTAAAAACAAGGGGGATAAACCCAATGAGTAATTGAACTACCTATCATGTCATTTCCATATATATAAGGAGCGAATCCCCATCCTCCCTTGAGAAGATAATCACGGAAGGAATGTGGAATACCCCACATGTCTTCGCCACTTTTTGGAATCAGGGTAGAAAAACCTGCTACCCTAAGAAGTGGGGAATTTATAGATGATACACATCCAACAATATTCATAGAGAATCCAACAATAATATCCAACACGTTCATCATCTTTGATGTAATCCCCAAAACCGTCAAACATAAATTGATGCATCTCACCACTCATGGAGTCAACTGCTACCACAAAAAATAGCCCTCCCTTCCCCCACATATCATGATATCCACCCCGACTCACAACACAACACAAGTAGTAGGAAAAAAAATCACATAATGTTTTCTATTTACTGTGAAAGAAGGAATTTTTCCTTCACAATCATTGAGCTCTCACAGCTCAAATCATAAGGCGATTTTCCTTTAAAAGAAATATTGTGACTCAGAACCGTAATAGACATTATCTTTTATCAACCAACAAGTTCATTAATCCATTTTCATATAGTTAATTCCTTATTAGTTGGTTACAAATATGTGAATCCTAAACTCCAATCTATCATATCAATCAAATTTTTTTTAATCAATTAACATTTCAACCATTTAAACAACAAGAACCGACATTATTTAGGTTTAACAACAAAGTAGAATACGAATGCACATATACATCAATTTTATTAACATAAATCCCAACAATGACAACTACTATATTTATTTACATGCATATTTATTTTTACACATTTAATTATCAATTACTTCAAGCTTGAAATTCCTTACCGATTTCCATAAATAACAAAATTCTAACAAGCAATGCATATATATCACACCATATAGAAAATCAAGAGGCATACCGTTATGACAGTGCAATACAACGACATGCGATCAAAACCATTTTTTTAATATGATTCAGGTATTTAATTAGATTAAATCCATTGGGATCTCAAGTGCTAAAATATGCTAACTATACAGTTACACGTAAACAAATCGAGAAGAAATGAATCCCTACCTCAAAAGGTTTATATGTTCTTTTCTTCATATCAAATCAAAGCACTTCTATGCAACAATTGAATCCACCTGATGATGTTGTGATAGAACTGAATCAAAAACAACGATAATAAAATACCTTATAACCATGTAGATAAAAAGACATAGCATAGAATGTCGGAAAAATCAAAGACTGGATGAAGAAAAACTTATTAATAGAGGTAGATCATACCTCATATTGGACACAGTTTGATTCAGGAATCAATGAACTGATCCAAGATGAAATAATCCCCAAACATTGAAAAGGGTTTCCTCCAGGTCTTTTGGGGTTGAGGTGGGGGGGGTGCTCAATCTGTAGGGTTTGAAAAACCCAAGGGGATGGGTTTTTTAAAACACCCAATAGTGGGGATGTATTTGATGTGTATCTCTTCATCACTTCATGTACCGACTCCTAGAAACTTACACTAAAAAATGTGTCTCATTGGTGCTTGGATTTATTTTTCCAAATCCAGAATGGTACACTTTTTTTACCCCTTCGTTACGTCATATATAACCACAGGTTTTCAAAATATCATGACCATACTCCTCCACACATCCCTCAAGCCTTGCTTAATCACCTCATTCTTCGAAATCCAGAAAATGGTTGATCCACATAGATCTATGACCTTACATTAGATACATCCCAAAACATTCTCGACCACAAGAATTAAAAGCCATACTAAAATCAAACTAAAAATGGTTCAAAACAAACTCCCCTCAAGATAAATCTGAAAAGATAGAATCATAAAAAACAATAAAAGAAAGTCATCTCATAGACATAAAAGGTATACAACCACAAAATGAACATCGTCATATGGAAATAACATAACATGAAATATCTCGGGTTACTGAGTGCATATCTATGACTCATGTTCCTAGGAACCCTCCTCCTCATCACCGTATAGCCACAAGAAACATACCAAAGGGATAAAAATCCCATCAAACACCTTCTAATTGCAGTCATAAATCTCTATAAGCCACTCCTTGAAGGTCGCATCGTCATAAACATTAATCTGTCCTCAATAAATGAAGTTTGAGTTGTCATGAAGATAATGATGGAGTTGTGACACATTAAAAACATCATGTACACTTCATATCTTTGGGGGAAGTTCTACCTAATACGCCACGACTGCAACACAAGCCTAAACCTTTAATGGCCCAACACATCGGGGAGAAAGATTACTACCACAACGAAACCTTCGCTTCCAATGATGGGGAGTCCACTTCAGGAATTTTTTCCAAAAATAAAACTATAAATGTATCCTCCTTTGACCATCATATGATTTATGATGATCTTGCGCACCATTAATCCTCTCACAAATCACTTGATCCATCTCTTTGATGTTCTGTACGAGTTTTAGCCTGATAATTTCTGACATTTTTACCCCAGTCAAGAACAATAAAGAACAACATAATCATCCACACAAAGATTCCAACAGATCAATACTGATGGTGGAGTGAAAACAATTGTTGCAAGATAAATCCAATATGGGTAGGTTCCTCGTCTATGAGAATCCAAAATCTATAACACAAGTTTGAAACATATCTTCAAGAGAATGGTTGGTCCGCCCTGTCTGAAAATCTGTCGGTAGATGAAAAGCAGCGCTAAGGCCTAGTTAAGAACCAAAAGCATAATAGAGACCTCAACACACCGTAGAGATAAAATGAGGATATCAATAAAAAATGAGCATCCTTGGGACTCCATGGTGTCTCACCACCTACTCAAGATTCCGGCTCGACCAAACCTCCACTATTATAAACTCTTTAATTTCAATGAAGTGTGTTGGTTTTGATAAATGATACACTACCACCCAAACAGTGTCCTGGACTCCCTGAGCTTGAGGTAAAATAGAAATAAAAGTCCATAGAGATGTCCTCCCACTTCCATTGAGTAACATCTAATGCCTAGAGAAAACCAGAAACAACACAGTGCTCATCCTTCACCTTACAGAAGACAAAACATCGAGATGAAAACTATGAAACTTTATGTTTCATCCAAGGACACCAAAACTTACTCCTCAATGCTTTGTACATCTCATTCATGCCAGGATTCACCACCAAAGGTGAACTATGGAACTCTAGAAGAATTGTCTCATGCATAACTAGAGGAACGAAAATTGTTTCCTGATAAAACACTTGGTTTTGTTCATCCTCAAACCAACCATAAGGGGCCTCACCACAAACAATTTGGTCTATCCAAACTTACACCTCTAGATACCCTAACTGGGACTCTTCCACATGATGCGCCAGAGATGAAAACACCTTCATCTAAAAAAGACATCATCTTCCACAAACTTCTCCCATATCAGTATGCAATTTAGAATGTTCTTCGATCACTCTCTAGGAATCACTAGAATAATGCACTATATCATGACGTGACTTCTTACTTAGCGCATCAGTTAAAAAAATTCCCCTCTATAGTTGTATAAGAGATTTTGATGATGTATTTCTGTAATAACTCCATCCAACGATGATACTACATGTTAAAATCACACCAGGATAAAACATATCTCTAGCTCTTATATACAGTGAAAAACAAAAATCACTCACCAATGAGGTAATGTATCTTTATCTCCAGAGAAAACACCACGGCTACCAACTCAAGTTCATGGGTGGAATAGTTATGTTAATGGGGACGCAACTACTAAGACCCATAAGAATCAAATGAAATCATCCAAATTAGAATGCAACCTAACCCCATATGTGAACCATCAGATAAAACATCAAACTAAAATCCCACTACTGAAAGAAAAAGAATTGAAGCACTGACTAAAATATCCTTTAGATACAAAAAAGTTCATGACATTGATCAATCCATACAGATGATTGATCCTTCCTAGTAAATGTTTTCATAGGAGTCGAAACCTGAGAGAAATCCACTACAAACATCTTATAGTTGTCTCTGATAACAAGGAAACATCAAACCTCTACAACTATCTTGGGGACTTCCCAATTATAAAACACTTCTATCATTGATTAATACATATATTATCCCAACCGGGACACAAAAGGACACATTAAAGAAACATCTTTAGATTAAAACTCAAACATTGGACACTTCCCAAATAGCATTTGTTGACCATGAACTCCCAAAACGGCATGAAAATGCTCTATATGCTCCTCCTCAGATGTGGAGTACATAAAGATGTTGTCAATGAAAAAACCCATGAACATATCTTGGAACTCAAATAAAACGTCATTCATCAATCTCATGGACAAATCTGGAGCATTTTTTACACCGAATGACAATACAACGAACTCGTAATGTCCATGACAATAATGAAATGAAATCTTTAGGATATCCCCATCCTTCACATGCATCTGATGATATCATGACCATAAGTCAATATTTGAGAAGCAACATTCACCTTTCACTTGATTGAATAAATCATCAATCCATTTAAGATGATTCTTATTCTTCATTGTCACATTGTTTAACCAACGATAATCGATACTCAACCGTGTATTACCTTCAACCATATTTAGGAACCAAACTAGTGTTCCCCACACTAACACACTAGTCCCAATAGAACTGCACTATAAAAAACTCATGAGCTGTATATTTTTCTCTTGTAACTCATTAGAGGTCATACAATATAGAAACAAGGAGATAAGAGATACTCTTGGATGTATCTCAATCCAGAAAATTTTCTCTTGTTGATTGTTTAATACTAAAACCTATTCAGAAAATTCATAAGGATACTCTTATATGACCCTAAGAAGTGCCAATAGATGAACCTCAAAATAACATAGCACTAGATTAGCTATCAAGGAAGGTAAGGAATAAACACTCCTCAGATCCAATTGAGGGTCTTCCTCACCATCACACACTATTGGCTCTCAAACAACATCGAATAACATCACCTTCCTCTAGAAGAAATCAACTCTATCCAACATCAAATAAAACCAATCCATGCCATGGATGAAATCGTATTGATGTATCTGTAAACATAGTTAATATCCCCCAGATCGATGTTTCCACAGAAATCGCTCACAATCCTAAAATATTTCAAACATTTCAGTTTAACCTTCAACTAGAATATTCAATGTCAGGGGAACTATAAACCTCTCTACCTCATGTCCCAAAGCATGGACAAGGGTATGAGATATGAAGGATTACATCACTACTAAATGGAACAAGGAATTTACCCAAGTAGAAAACAAGCAAATGGTACCCTTAACTATTGAGAAAGTGTTGTTTTCAATAGTATATAATTTTATATGGGGGGAGATTGTTGAGTACAATAATCTATCTCTTTATTATTATTTTTCTACTCACAAATATCTTTATTGATTATTCTAATAATTTTAATTTGTTTATATTTCAAGAAATTAATATTATTTATTTATCTGCTTTGAAATAATATTAATTTGTTTAATTCGCATCGATTATTTTGAAAATTATTTGGAAACAGTTTTTAGCATGTTCTAGAAACACTATTCATACCCTACGTTGAATAGAATAGCATAAGGATATAATCGTTCATTTAATTTACAAGTTATCATAAAATTATGGTTAAACAACCATACGTTACTAGAAAAGTAATAAGGAAATAACTTTACTTATGTAAGGAACCTTACTTTTAGAAGGAACATTGATTTTGGAATGAAAGTATCTTTTGGAAGAAGAACCCTACGTTTGGAAACAACCATACATTTGGGATATCAGAATTGCATGGAAAAGATTATTTTATGAGTATGTAATGTTAGGATTGTTTCTTAAATGTATGTTTCATCAACATTTCTTTTGTAAATGTTCAACCTTATGTTTAGAATCTGAGAAAATTATGGATCATTAACCTTACATTTGAGATCAACATTATGTTGTGAACCTCATGTTCAAAGAATGTATTCTATGCAGTTCAACCCTATGTTTGGCGTTAGAAATTTATGTAGCGATAATAATAAAACAATGATATTTATAAAGATTATTAGGATGATTTCAAGCCAGATTAAAATCCCAAATTTAAAACATATATTTATCTAATTCAATGTCATTTATTTATAAATCAGAGGATCATTTTAAGAAGAGGTTTTCTGGCCGAATATTCTGGAGCATTGTGATAGCTCTATTATACAAACTTTTGAATATTGTGATTCTAAAGGTGGCTTTTGTGGATATAAATTTTAAAAGGAGAAAGCTCATCTTTATTCAATATATACAATTATTATTTTGTATTACAGATACAGAGAAGAATCATCGAAAATATATATCACAATCTTGATATGTTGACTACTAAAACATAGAGAGACAATAGAGACATACAGTTCTACTGTTACGAAGAATGAAAAAGCTCTGTTTTTTAAAGATGAAGAAACACGATTGAAGATTCCCCAAATCTACATCCAATATATTTTGTGAATTGAAAATTGATTACTGTTGTTAATTATATTTAAATATCTACTACAACTGGATTGTCTTAGAATTAAATCTAACTGAATAACATATTTTATGAATACAATGATATTTCTACTGTCAATTGCAAGCTATTATAATTGTGAAGAATAAATAGAAAGTATTTCAAAGAACAAATAATCTTTTACTTTGTGTAACCATCTTCTTGTACTAAGCTATGTATTTTGATCTGTGTATGAACCAAATTTCTTTGTTTATCCTTAAACTTGTAAAGGCATCAACTACCTGCAATCAGTTAAAGAATGGTCTATTGATAAAAAAACTAGATAGTGAGAATCACCATGCTCATGGAGTAGAGCATTGGTGCATTGGAATAAGGGCTTTCTGTTCAGTGAATCACTATACATTGTGTGTCTTTTTCTATTTATTTTCTGCTGCTTAATCATTCTGTCAATGTTGAAAGGACATATGATGATCTTTCAAAGAAATTGTAAAAGAAAAAATTCTCTCCCTCTTGTGTGTATTTGGTATAACCTGATCCAATAATTGCTATCACACGTAATAGATTTTTTCATAGCTATAACAAGATGAAAGTATTCAGATTATACCGAGCATAATGGATAATACACGAGAGGGTATGTCAATAGTTCGAGCTCCCTACTTCAATAGTGAAAATCATCAATGATAGAAATCAAGGATGATCATTTATATAAAGAACCTTTGATATAGAGTTTGCTAAAAAATTCAAACTCCCTATGTGATTCTAGAGAAACGTGAAACATGGAGTGCTAATAAAAAAGTAGTGTACAACAAAAACTCAAAAGACATGAATTGTTTATCTATGGTCTTGGACCAGATGAATTCAACAGAGTATCTCAGTGCCTTACAGAATTTGAAATGTGACATACTATTTCAATTGCTTATGAAGGAACTGACAATGTCAGACAGATGAGGTATGCTACCGCTAAACTCAAATGCGATACATTCAGGATGTTTGAATGAGAAAGAATCACCGAGATGAATGGAAGGTTGAAAGAGAGTGTAAAAAATAACACTTCTTTGGGAGATTTGATTAAACAAGAAAAACATGCTATATAAGTACTCAGAGAACTACCACCTAGATGGGAGGGAATTTCTACTGCAATCCGAAAATCTTCAGCTGTAAAAGATTTAACAATTATAGAATTAATTGGAAATCTAATGATGTATGAGGCTAAGATGAAGGATGAAGAAAAAGAGAATAAGGTTTTGATCAAGATATAATACACTACCTTAAATGTGTCATCTCAAAGAAAAAGCAGAAATCATAGGAAAATGGAAATAAAGGTGAATTCAGAATGTTCTGATTCATGTAATTTAGATGTGAAATGGGCTTAGATAGCCATAAAATTTAGTAAGTTTTATTGAATGAAAAATGGTTTTAGAAAGACTTTTAAGAATTATTAAAATAAAGTCAGATGTTAGGAGTTTAAAAAACTGGTTCATATCATACCTAAATGTCCACAATTAAAGGATGACAAGAAGATTAAATTATTTAAGAGAAATAATAATGTGAAAAAAGAGAAGAAGGCAATGAAAGCTACTTGGAGTGTATATGAAGACTCCAGCAGCTCATCAAGGACTTATTCTGAAAAAAGATGAATGAAACCTAAAATCCAATATGCATATTATGGTAGAAACTGATGTGGTACAACCTTATAACTCATCTTAATCTAATTCAAGCTCCTCAAATGATAAACACTCTGTATACGACAATATGTTTAAAAATAAATATGATTCTTTATTAAAGAAACAAAAATATTTAAATAATATTCATAATGTTTTTTTATGAGAGATATATACACTGCTAAATCAACATTAGGAATTACTGGAAAATTATAGCTTCACTAACAAAAACAATATTGATAATGAAACAAAAATAAAAGTACTGCAAACAGAAGTAGAAACATACAAAAGTGATACTCCTATTTTTAAAAAGGGAGAAAATACACTAATTGAAATACTATGAAATAATGTGATAAAAAAGGAATGATTTGGAATATGAAGTAGAGGTGAGAAAACTTAACTGTAAAAAAACATTTTGTCCCATGTAAAAAAGGTAAAATTTTCAATACTATGGAACAAAAGGTCACATATCGAAAATGAGTTATTTAAGGAAACAGAAAATAAGTGGGATTAATAAAGATTCTTTTGGAATGCTTTTTATATTATTCTATTGATTAAAAAAAATGAAAGTCTAGATTTCCAGTTCTTTTTTAGATTACACTACTGACCCAATAGAATATGGGTACCAAAAAAATCCTTGTTTAAATGAAATAGCAGGAAGCAGATCACAGTAGATAAAATGAAATATGGTATATGGAAAGTGGGTGCTCCAGTAATATGAGTATAAACTCATCAAATTTTGGAACTATAATTCCAAAATATGGTGTTCTAGTCACATTTGGTGACAATTCCTATGGAATGATTTTTGGCATTGGAATTTTTGGAGATCCAGATGAAGTATGAATAAATAAAGTACTCTATGTTCATGGATTGAAACACAACCTGATAAGTATCTCTCAAATACATGATGATGTTTATGTTGTTGATTTTTAAAACAATTGTTGTTCTGTTTTCAATGATAAATTGATTAAATTTAGAGCACTAATATGTGATAATGTTTATTCTCTCGGCATAAATTTCTTTTGTAAACAGAAATAAAAATGCATAAATGTTTGAAAAAATGAATTATGGGTCTGGAATAAAAGACCTGGACATTTAAATATATATTCTTTACGTAAGTTATCTATGAAACAATAAATTTCTAATATTCCTAGTATTAAAATTGAACGTGACAGATTCTATGATGCATGTCCTCTTGGAAACCAGCCAAATCATCCTTTAAATCTATTAAAAAAATGAATCATCTAAACATCTAGAACATATCCATATGGATATATTTGGACCTTCATGGGTAGAAATATTGGAAGGTAAATTATATGTGTATGTTTTAGTTGAAGAGTATTCTAGATTCACATGGATTTATTTTCTAAAATATAAAAAAGAAACTATTTCTATATTTTAATGTTTTTACAAAGCTGTACAAAATTAAAAAGGATTTAAAATAATTTCATTAAGAAGTGATCATGGTGGAGAATTATAGAATTTTGAATTAAATTATTTTTGTTCAAATATTGGTATTAATGACACATTCACTGCACCATGAACCCCTAAACAAATTGGAATTTTTGATATAAGAAATAAGACATTCCATGAAATTGAATGGACAATGCTAAATGAATACAGTCTTCCTACTTATTTCTGGGCAGAAGCTATAAGCACAACCTATAATATAATGAATAGTGTTTTAATCAGACCTATTTTCAAAAAGACGCCCTATGAACTCTGGAATAACAGAAAACCTAAAGTTAATTACTTTAATTCTTTTGGATGCACGCTTTACATCTTAAACACCAAGGAAAATCTTGGTAATTTTGATCCAAAATATGATGAAGGTATTTTCTTTGGATATTCAATTACTTCCCAAGATTATAGATTATTTAAAAAAAAGTCAAGGATTGATGAAGAATTAGTTCATGTGAAATTAGATGAATCTGATCCTTTTGAGAAAAGGAAAGACTGATTTGATAAATTTGACTCTAATGATAACATGAGACTCGAAAACATGAAAGATTATTCTAGAAACGATATAAATAAAACTCAGTCCATTTCATAAGGACATGACATTGAAGAACCTAATAGTGTACTACCTAGATAGTCTAGAACCCTAAATAATCACCCTTTAAAATCTTTTATAGGAGACCTAGAAAATGTAATAAAAACCGAACGAAATGTATAAAATCTTGTTGAATACTCTCCCTTTCTAACCCAATTAGATCTTAAGACAATAGAATAAGCCTTAGTTGATGAATGTTGGATGATTGAAATTCAAGATAAACAAAACCAATTTAAAAGAAATGAAATTCGGAATTTAGTTGAAAGACCACAGAACCATCTAGTTATAGGAACTACATGGGTCTTTGGAAATAAACAAGAGGATCAAGGAATAATAACATGGAATAAATCATGACATGAAGCTAACGGTTATAATCAGGCAGAAGGTATAGACTACGATGAGTCCTTTTCACTAATATCTAGATTAGAATCCATTAGGATCCTTTTATCCTATGAATGTCATGTAAAAATTAAATTATTTCAGATGGATATTATGTCTGCCTTTTTAAATGGTTATTTATTGTTGGATGTTTATGTTGAGAAACGTCCTGGGTTTGAAGATTCTAAAAAACCCGATTCTATTTTTAAACATACTAAAGATCTTTCTGGCCTTAAACAAGCACCTAGTGCTTGGTATGAAATATTAATCTATTTTCCTTTAAAAAATGATTTTACTATTGGAATGGAAGATCCAGCACTATTTATGAAAATTGAATATTCTATTATTATATTGGTTTAAATTTATTGCTGATCATGTAGTTTATGGATCTAAAAATTTTAAAGACTCTCATGATTTTTCAAAATTAATCGAAAAAGAATTTAAAATGAGCATGATGGGAGAATTAAATTACATTTTAGGACTTAAAATTTATCAAAAAGATTTTTTAAATGTTTAAATAAAATAAAATACATTACTGATTTACTAAAGAGATTTGGACTAGAAAAAACAATACATATTCAACTCATTTGTGTACTAATATAAGATTCAATTAGGATGAAACTGGAAAATCAGTTGACATCATGTTATATAGAGGTCTGATTGGTAATTTATTATATCATGTTGCTAGCAGGCCATATATAATTTATTCAGAATGACTCTATACAAGATTTCAATATGATCCAAAATAATCACACTTAAGTGCTGTCAAAAGAATTATCAGATATTTTTAGGGAACTGTTTTTCAATCTCTTATCTATCCAAAAACATTTGATATTAATTTAATTTCATATTAAAATGATAAATTTAAAAGTTGTAGATTAGGTAAACCTCAGTTACTTGTCACTTTTTAGGAATATCGTTAGTGTCATGGTCTTGCAAGAATCAACACTCAGTTAAACTGCCAACAATCAACGAAAAATATGTATATGCAGGCAGTTGATGGGCACACGTTTTGTGCATGAAATTCACTCTTATAGAAGTTGGACTAAATCTTAATAATACACCTACTTTATCTGATAATACAGCTGCTATAGATATTTCAATAAATCATATTAATCAATCTTGAACTAAGAATATTGATATCAGACATCACATTCAGAGAGGCCATGTTTTTAAAATGTATATAATATTAGAATTTATAAATACTAAAATTCAATTAGCTAATATTTTTAATAACCCACATCCCACTGTAATATTTTATTTTATTAAGTTGGAGTTATGTTTATTTAATTTTAAATAATTTTTTTAATTCATAAATTTTTATTACCTGTTTTTAGACTAATTTAAAACATTCATTGGTATTATATTAAAATTTTTCTGCATAAGTTTTTTTATAATAATTACATTGTGTGTAATTACATGGGAATCAAGGATGTCAGAAATGGTTTTGGTTCCCAAACCCATTCATTTTCTTAAAACCATTTTAATATCTTTTATCCTTTTACCACTCTTATATACCACTCCAAAATCTCCAAACCCCTACACTTTCAAACCTTTATAGATCTACATCAGGAATGGAAAATACCCATGGAAGCAATGAGCTAGAGACCAGCATAGCTAAGTATCAGTGCATGGTAGAAAGGAAAATTCTACAATGAAAGGTAATTGATTTATAATTTCAATATTAGATAGATATGATGCTTTGAAAAGACCTATATTTTAAGAACCTAGAAAAATTGTTTAATGGAGAGAAAACCAAGTATCTATATGGGGTAGAACATTGTCACTTCTTTAAATTTGTTTCTTTAGCCTGGGAAAGGAGGATGATATTGTAATAGCAATGATCGATGATAGTGACTTTTCAATTTTCTCGGTGGAAATTTTATTGAATTCTTAACTGCCATCATGAGGGATTATTTCTCTTTGATTTGATGAATATAGGTGATAATTAACATAATTCAGATGTTGTTATGTATTTTTTGTTTGGATCAACGAATGTACGGAATATTCTAGGGAAAGAGTCGGATCCAGATCAATGTATTTTAGTTATGTTTGTGAAATTAGGGATTGCACCTCATATGTAATAAATGGAGAAAACTGTATACCCTGACATGTATATACAGTTTCTCTTGATGAATGATATAATGTTATACTTTCTGGGATATATGGTGAGATATCTTAGTTATTTCTGTCAACCATAAGTGAGGATGAACTTATACCGTTTTAGAATATTAATTTCAAAGATTTTGTTTAAGAAAGATATGATAAGGATAGTGGATGCTCGAGTGATATTCCAATACAACAACATGTTCAAAACATGAACATTGATAAAGATTTCTTATTTATGGAGCACAATCAAAGGAGTTGTAATACCTGTAGGAGCAGAGAAAGATGAAGAGAGTGCTCAAGCACAACCTACAAAGTCAAAATAAGGACTAACTGAATAGATAGTAAGTAGAGTTTCATGGTGCATCAGATTTTAGAATATTGATACAACTAAATATGATTAATGTCATAGAGGACTTCAATGATAATGGAATATAGTGGCTCAATTTAGAGAGGACCGTACTCCAAAAATTGAAAATTAAACTGAATCATTTATAAGATACATATATATTAGAGAATCTAAAATACATGACATTTAACAATAAAAAATTTCTATGATTGAGATGAATCTTTATGTGGAACAAGATATTGTGCCTCAGACGTAGGCAGAAGCAGAAATAATGATAGAGGATGAGGTTGTGCCTAGTAAAATGCCAGTGGAGGAAACTACAGTTGATCTAGAAGAAACAAATTTGGAGATTCCAGTCATGGAGGAATTGAATGATGATGTTGCTCGTAAAGAGATACCTTGAGATGATATTAAAATTCAAAAAGAATATTTATCTGAAGTTCATTCTGAACTATTAAATTAAGATTTTTTTGTGGATGAGTGAAGGAAGGACTCTGAGGAAAAATCTGTGGAAAAACTAGTACAAGGAGGGGATGAAGAGAAATCAAATGTTTATCACATTCCCTTAGTATTGTTACATCAAAATAAAGCTGAAACAGAAAATCAAGCACATGGGGAATCTAATTCTGTGAATGAATAAGTAGAAGAGATACATAGAATGTTGAGTAAAGTTGAATATAAGAATTCTGCTCTAAGGAATGCTTTGTAAAATAAAAATTTCGATTTTAAATACTGAAAGAAATTTCTCTTTCAAAAGAAGAAGTTGAAATTTACATGAATGAAATATTAAGTGATGTAACTATGTTGAAGACTGAGATGGTGATAGAGTTTCATTTAAAATAATTTAATTCATTAATGGAGCAACAATTTACATCTGTCAAGACCAATGAATCCAGTACATCAGGTACTTCACCTGATATGATAAGGAGGTCCTAGGCCATTACTGTAGTAATTAGAAATATGAAAGAAAGGTTGTAAGACCTATAGTGATATAGTGCTCCTTTTACAATTTTATAGGACAATCAAGAAGTTTCTAGTAGACCAATTGACATTAAATGATCCTGGTACTAACACTTTATTGAATCAGTTCATAGACAAGTTAACTCTATTTTTGGATAAGGAAGAGAGGCTTCATTATTTTTTTAGAGTCAATTTGATTGAAGATTATCATCTATCTCAAGAAAACAAAGATCTCATTATCTAGTTGGGAGATTGATTGATGAGCATATCAAGAACACAATTAGAAGAGATCAAGTCAATAGTTCAGGGGAGATGAAACCAACCCCTATCCCATTCATGATTGATGTTGTTGTAGTAAAAATATTTTTACAATATTTTCAATGGTGTTTTTTTGTTTAATATTTTTTTGTTATTTTTTCCTCTTTATGTTATAAATGTCTGTACTCCAGATTGAAATTTTGATAAAAAGTTAATAATAGCATTTACTTAGTTCACTGCTACGTTGAAATGTGTTATATCTTATTAAATCATTATTTTTGATATCACAAAAGTGGGGAGAAATTTATATAAACACATCATTTTATTTTAATGTTCTATAAAATTAAGTTTAGTTTCTTTCACAAAAATGGAAGATCAAAATATTATTTTAAGCATTAAAATCTTATTATTGAGGGGGAGAAATTAATTACAAATTTATGATTATATTTGCTGGAGGAATGAAAAACACATTTTTTACATTAAAAATTTAAATCCTTTATTGGGGATATTTATTTATCTTCGCCAAATTATAAAAAATATTTAAATAATTTTTTATTTCAATTTTATTGGTTATTTTATGGGATTTGTGATCATAAAATAGGGGGAGATTGTTGAGGAATTATTTTTTTCAACAATAAATAATTTTATATAGGTGTGATTATTGATAATAATACTCTATCTCATTCTGATTATTTTGATGCTCACAAATAACCTTATTTGTTATTCTAATAATTTTACTTTGAGTATATTTAAAGAAATTAATATTATTTACATCTTTATTTTTAAATAATGTTAAGTTTTTAATTCCCACAAAATATTTGGAAAATATTCAGAAATCCTTTGTAGCATGTTCTGGAAACACTATTCATACCCTAGGTTGAAGAGCATAGTGTAAGGATTGAATCTATCATTTACTATACAGGTTATCAAAAAATTATGGTCAGCAACCATACATTATCATAAATGCATGAAAGATGGAACCTTACTTTTTAATGATACTTAGTTTTGGAAGGAACATTAAATTTGGAAGGAACTTTACTTTTTGAAGAAGAATCCTACGTTTTGAATGAACCTTATGTTTTGGAAATAGGAAATGTATGGAAGAATATCTTTATGTGAGTATGGAACATTATGTTTGTTTCTTAAATCTAGGTTTCATCATCCATACTTTGGTGAATGATCAACCTTACGTTTGGATTCTGAGAAAAGAATAGATCATTAACCATTCAATTAGGATAAACCATACGTTGTGAACCTTACGTTCATAGAATGTATGTTATGCAGTTCAACCCTATGATTGGCATCATATATTTAAGTTATGACTTTATTAAATAATCTATATTTATGAAGATTAATAGTGTGATTCCAATCCATATTAAAAGCCCGATTTAAAAACATGTCAATGACTAATTCAAATCCAATTATTTATGATTCAGAGGATCATATTAAGAGGAGTATTTCATGTTGAATGTTCAAGGTAGTTGTGAATGCTCTCTTATTCAATATTTTAAATATTGTTATTCTGAAGGCGACATTTGTGGATTTAAATTTTTAATGGAAATAATTTTCTTTATTTTATATATAAAAGTATTATTTTTTATTATAGATTTAGAGGCGAATCATTGAAAATATATATCCTGATCTTGAGTGTTTCCATACTATAATTTAATAGTTCTATTGTTACGAAGAATGAAAAAGCTCTATTTTATGAATAAGACTAAACAAGATTGAAGATTCAGCAATTCTACATCGAATATATTTTTTGAATTTAATATTGATAAAAGTGGTGAATTATATTTCAAGATCTATTGAAACTGGATTAGGTCAGAACTACTTCTTAACCAAGGAACCTCTTTCTTGAAGACAAAAATCATACTAATCTCAGTTGAATGCTGTTTCAATTATGAAGAATAACAAGAATGCATTTAAAAGAAAAAAAATACTCTTTTACATTATGTAACCAGCTTCTCATACTAATCTGTGTATTTGATTCTGTGTGTGAACCAAGAGGCTCTATTTAGCCTTAAACGTTTAAAGGTGACAACTGCCTACACTCTATTTTGGAATGGTCTGTTGATAAGAGGACTTGATAGTAAAAATCACCATGCTCATGGAGTAGAGTGTTGGTGGAGTGGACTAGGGGCCTTTCATTCCCTCAATCACTAAACATTGTGTGTTCTTTGCTATTTATTTTCCCCTACTTAATCATTCTAATAAAGTTGAAAGGATAGATCATGATCTTAAGAAGGAACTGTAATAGACTCAATTCACCCCCCTATTTTGTATATTTGTTATAACCTGATCCAACACGAACGTTGTCTAGATAGCATGGTGGTGGGAATGCTAAATCATGAAGCTGACAACGATCTTCTCCATGACATTTATGACCCTGATGATGACCACCACCCTAGCTGTGCTCTACTATTTGAGGATGAGCAACCATAGGACACAATCCACTTCCTGCATCATCTTCTCTATACTGATCAAAATATGGTTCAACATACTACTGATTCCTCTACTTGAATTAACTCAATGGATGAACTTGGAGTGGAACACGTGGTGCCTGATGACCTCTCTAAAAGGTCGATCAATTTTCATGCTGATGGCGTCAGCCTCAAAAAAAAAACATTCTTAATCCCTTGTCATAGGCCTGAGATATGTTGAACCAAGTGAAACAAGATGGTGAGGGATAATAACTACCCTAGGAAAAATGTAAACTCCTCTTCCCTGAAAATAGGGAACCTTAGACCACAGATCTTCTTTGTGGGGAATCCAGACGACTCCGCTCTCATAAAGATATGGTTCTGGATAATTTCTTCTTGACGTCCACTACACCTGCCAGCACCTCAATATATGTATTTAGTATTAATGTGGTGACTTGGTGATATATCTCTAGATGAAAAGCCTCCTAAAAATGTTTTTCCTATGAAACCTCGTCATGAAATACATATAAAGAATATCGTAAAAGTTTCCTGAAACAGATTTCAAACATTGAAAAACTGGAGCTCTTCTATCGAAGGGAATGTAGTATCTATCGATTAGACACCTTTGTGATTGATAAAGGTAAATAAAATCTAAAATTGTCTTGAAAATCATCTCACAAGATCCCAAACTCCTCGTGATCTATGGGCAATAGAAACCACCATTGCCTGACTGCCCCCCACAACAACATCACTACCAAAGAAACCCATTAATCCTTTGAGGCATGTGTCAAACTGAAGGCTATCTCAACCTCCTACAACTAGTATTCCAGGATTGAATCTAAAAATATACCTCATAATTATGTATACAGTGGTAATGAATCTCTTGGAGAGTCCCTCTACTTATGTCGTTATCATCCCATTGTACTCAATGGTGAACTATTGGCACATCATGATAGACATATTCTGTGTAAACCTGATGAGGACATCTACCTAGATCCATACCCTCAAAAAAAAGATAGATCTCTTAAACTCAGAATATGGAAGACACAACATTAATTAATTAATTGTTTTCTTTTATTAATTTCGGGATAACCTTTCCCAAGGTATACCAATTAAAAATGGGCACAAAGAAGAATGATTCATGATTCTATAGTAGGTATCAACCATTCACCATTATCACCTCATTTAGTAGTCATTGTAAACATAATGGTATATGAATCAGATCACAGGGGTCCCTAGACACCGATATCTTACCCAGACTCTAGTGTCTACCTCACTTGCTAAATATGACTTACACCATTGCCCTAACATCCCATGAAACCTAACCTATGCCTAACACCAATAATCTATCATATCCCTCAACCAGTCCTATGATACCACTTATCCATGACCCCCTCTCCACATGTTGTAACCTTCTTGGGCTAGAAATCTAGTAAGGGTGATAGTGTTCCACTAGTCCCGCCTCTAGTAGTCCCCAAGTCAGTGACAGACATCGAGGGTATTCTAAAATAACAAATGGGAGGCATTATAACCCTCAAAGATAACATGGATGGAAGAGAGATAAATGACAAAAACCAACCAAATCCAACATAAACAACACTATAAATGAAATCCCATATACACAATGGTAATTTCATTAAAAAATACTACAACTAGAAAGGAAAACTGAAAGTACAAAAAAAGTAAAAAGGAAAACAACCACAATGCGCAGAAATCCACTATAACACCAAGCTAGTAGAAACTAGAATGATCTACAACCTCCTCCATTTGACCTGAAAATAGTTAATAAATACCTAGGGTGAGTATATTATTATACTTAAAAGGATACCCCCTAGATCCTTTAATGAAAAAGTAATGAAAGAATTCTAATGCATAGTGAACAACAAGTAAAACTAAATCTTCACCTAAACAAGTATAATAAGATCACATAATCACCATGGTCACTCTCTCCAAGTATTGTATACAATTGAATATAATATAATAAAAAATTTCAATTGTACCAAACAAATACTTCCCCAATAGTTTTATTATTTGCCCCATCATCGCATGTCCTAAACATCTCTCTCCAAAAAGCCATTGCTGCAGACACCTGGGCGAAGGACCACAATGTGCTCCTCATGAAACATGACCATTATGTCCACATAACAAATTTAACCAAGTTGTTTCTCAGAGCCACTAAATATTTCATAACATGTATAATATGTTAGGAATAATACCCCAATCTATTACATCCCATACACCGAGTAAGGATCCTCAAGCCATCGTATCTTATACTAGTTACACCTATAGTAGTCCATATGAAACTATATCCAGAATATATGTGTTGGAATAACCACAATCCATTACATACATATACAAACTTATAAGGGGAAAACTAACAGATGTTCCTACCAACACTAGTAACTACCAACAGAATAGAGAGGGGCCCAAGGGGGTAGACATCCATCTAGCCTCCCACTAAAATGTCAGGTAAAACACACCCTGGGGCTCATATTCCATGGGGCATTGGTTTCCCTAACTGACAAGGTGGGGTAGAATATAGAAACAAAAAAATTATAGAATATAGTATAGCTAACAACCACACTATGAACATAACATAGTCCTAAAATCTACTGCACCTAACGTGCCTCAGAAACATGATTGCCACTGCTTAGACTAGGTATCATATAATCACACTACCATTTAGAGAACATTATTAAATTACATCATTCCCTTTTTACTAGTTTGGAATTATGTAAATTAATTCATTAATTAATAGTTAAACATAAAAAATTCCAAATTAGTATTCATTCGCATCACACCATTGTTCTTTCCCTCTAGGAATAACCAAACCTTGTTCACATATTCTCCGAAATATTACGTCATCATTGCATCTAAGTACACTCCAACCCCATGAGTTAACATTATTTATTAACATAATTATTATTTTTCCATATTCCCAAAAATTCTAGTAAAACATTCTAAGATACTAATCACATGTAGAATCTACCCGAGGAGTAGATGAACTACTAATCAATTAATTTCCTCATATAGCAGGAGTGCATACCCATCCTCCCTCAATAAGCTTATCATGGAAATTACATGACATACCCCACATGTCTTCACATATTTTAGGAATGAGGGTATTGAAACCTTCTAATTTGTGTACTGGGGAAATTAAATAAGATAAACAACTAACAAGATTTATAAAGAATATTACAATCATATCAAACTTGATTCATCATCACTGGAATCCTCCCTAACACCCACATGCATAAAATGATGCATCTCACCACTCTAATGGTCATGTACTACCACAAAAAATGGACCTACCTACCATTAAATATCACAACAACCATCCCAGATCACAACACAACAAATGAATTAGGAAAAAAACCCATCATATGAATTTGACTCTCTATCCTAAAAAAGGGAATTATGCCTTCAAATGCATTGATCTCTCACAGCTCCAAGAATAAGGATATTTTATTTTATAAGAAAATGGGTAACTCATAACCATACCATAAGTTATCTTTTATCAAACAACCTGCTCTTTAATCCATCATGGATTTATTTATTCTATATTAGTTGTTTCCAAATATAGAAAACATAAACTGCAAGCTATCATGGCT
Source organism: Viscum album (assembly GCA_963277665.1). NCBI lineage: Eukaryota > Viridiplantae > Streptophyta > Magnoliopsida > Santalales > Viscaceae > Viscum > Viscum album. The sequence continues at coordinate 409,525,252 of OY728157.1, forward strand.
ATCACATGTTAATTAAAAAATTAATTTTACAAGCCTTTAAATAAGAAGAACTAACATACTTTAGTTTTATCAACCAACTAGAATATTATTTCCCATATGCATGAATTTTTTAACATAAAATTACAATAATAAACTAGATCCATTTACTTGAATCTTTATCTTTATCCATTTAATTATCAATTAATTCTGTCTTTACCCTCTCTTCCAATTTCTATCAAGAACAAAATACTGACTAGAAACTCATAGATATCAAAATATATAGAAAATAAAGAGGGAACCCATTATCAAGGTACAATAAAAAAAACATGTGATCAATTTTTTTTAAATTTGGTTAATGTATTTAATTAAGTCAATTACATTGTTATACAAATGGATAAAAGGTAATAAATGTACCGTTGCAAGTAAATAAATAGAGAATCAATTAATCCCCTACCATGAAAGTGTTCCGATGTTCTTCGCTAAAGAATTGATCAAAGAAACAGATCAAGGTCACCTTCCCCACAACAACTTCATCCACATGAGGAAGTCGTGGCACAATCACATCAACAACAAGAAAATTTAACTCCTTTGAACCATCGAGAACAAACTCCATAGAATTACAAGGAGATACGAGAGAAGACATATCGAAGAAAACTAAATTATTGTGGTAGATCTCACCTCAGAATAAAGATGGATTAAAGATGGATATAGGGAACTGATCCATGATGAAGGAATCTTCATTTCATAAAGGGGGACTAATGGGTAATCAGGGGTTGAGAGTGGGTGCACTGAAGACATATAGTTTGAAAAACATGAGTGGATAGGTGTCTTGAAAACACCCTACGGTGGGGTAGTACACAATGTATACCTCCCCATCATGTCGGGTACCACCTCGAGCCGACTTATAATGAAAAACTCATTTCCTCAATGTTTTGTTTTATTTTTCAGAATCCTGAATGGTACATGTCGTGTACCCCTTGGTCAAGTCTTGTAGCCCCCGATTTCCAACTTATCATGATTGAACTTCTCTAAACTTCCCATGATCCTTATTCGAGAACCTTAGTCATAAAAAATACACAAATGGTCAATCCATGCAGATCTAGTGTCTTACAAATTCCATGAAAATTCCCTATCCAAGAAAACCAATAGATATTCATTTGGATCTTGTATTCTGAAAATCCCAACTATAGTATCCCTATGAAGAGACATAGAGGGGATCACCAAAGAAAAGGTAATCTCATTTATCGACTCCCTCATGATCATTTCTTGTTATAAGTAATCATCCTTTATTGATTCTGTTATAAAGTAATAAATCTAGTAAAAACTATATTATTATATATAATTATGATTGTGGAGAATCCTTTTCCATCTTCATTCCATCCTATGAAAAATGAAATCACCATGCATGTAACATATATTGATTTAATGATGGAATTAATAAATATATATGATTATTATAACATGATATTTATTATGAAATAATATATAAACCTTCCACATCAATAATGTTTCATAATGAAAGGAAATCTTTCATCACTCCTGTGTACGTAGGGTCTACTATCCCCAAGACATGATGCAATTCATTTTCCATGATCACCATTAGAGAAGTAATATATAAATTTATAAAATAAATAATATATATATATATTACCCTAATAAAAACATATAAATTAATAGACTATATTTTATCTTATGTTATATAAACTAATATGAAAAAACATGCGTAATGAAATGAAGAATTTTACACTCGAAAGAAGAGTAAAATTGAAATATTATTCAAATGCCGATATTATAATAAAATTTGATATCATAAATATATATTTGACTATGTAATAAGTCAATAACATCCTTCTATAAATTATACAATTTTTTTAATACGTATGAAGGAATAAATACCCAAGGTATGGGATATTTACATAATCTATTTACTATCCAAGATTTCTTATACATATGTATTTACTAGGGTATATTTATCATCCATGTCCATGTGACATAATTTTTTTTTTCAATAATATTATTACCTATAGTAATAAATCTTACACAATTTTTAGAAATTTTTATGGGTTTTCTATATTGTTTGAAATGACACATTATCCATTTAAACAATGCACCACTTTATAATTTATCTATAAAAAGCACAATAATAAGTTTTTTTAAATTATACAACATGAATAAATTTTTACACTAACAGGTCACCTTATTTAATTGAATATTCCCTAACAAGATTACACGTTTACATTAAATGAAAAAAATTTCTTCTAAAAGTTTTCAATATTTTATGAAATGAAAATGTTTTCAAATTTATAAACATATTTTCCCCAATTATTATTTTCAAGTGATATATCAACTGTTTATTAAGTATTAATGGAGATATTTTTCATGGATTTTATCCCAATTATACAAATTATTAGTTTCTGTTTATGATATTTATGAAACCCACCTATTTATGTGGGTAATATTATGATTTAATGATGTTTAAGAAATAAATTTGTTTTAATGGGTTACTTTATGATGAATGATTAATGTTCTTGTGCACACATATGCATGGATTATATTTTGTGAAAGGTGGGACCTATATCATCCTCCAATGAATTGGTTAAATATTTATATATAATTGGATAGAAATTAATGGAATGTTATGTTATCTCAGTTAATAAATATAGTGACAAAATGGGAAGTAAAAAATATTTATTAACACAGGGATGGAAATTGCACTGATCATGGTTCAATAAAGGATTCTGTTCACTATAATAGTCATGTAAATAAGAATTGACTAATATGGAAATGATTTCCTATGCTTATGTGTATTCCAAAATATAATGTCTTATGTAATGGTTACATGAATTATACTCATTGTAATAATTTATGATTTATCATACGATAACATATCATGATCTATGATATACAAGATAAAATTTTCAAATTTTTTTCGTATATTCATATATTATATTATTATGATATGATTGATATCTCCATTATAAATCATCTTAGATCACCCCTTTTTATGTTACTTTTCTGAAGTATAAGAATTAGTGTATTTATTTAAATATGTTGAAAAGGGGTTCAAGAAATGAAGGAATATGCAGGAGACAATGTAGATATTTTATGAACTCGATGTTTAGGTTTCTAGATTCTGAGGACACTATACCTATACGGTCCTGGTGTGGATTTTTATGCTGTGAATTGAATATTCATATAATTAGAAGTAATATCTATGTTTCAAATGTATGGTTCATTTTATGTATTATGTTGAAGCACCCAAGAAGTAAGAGAACATGATATATATGTTTCTATAGTCACAAAGATGTTGACTCATTATCATTTTCCTATAATGATCCTCTATCATAAAAAGAGGATGAATATATTTCATAATATGTAATGTGGAAGGATTCCATGAATTATGGAGTAGATTGTAGGTATCAAAACAATGTTGGGGTTCTGTTTGATCTACTTTTAGTTTTATAAACTATTGGTTTAAAATGAGTATTCATGATACACATTTACATTGAACGTAGAGTGTGTACCTATAATAGATAGCTAGAGGATAATGGGTTTATACAATACTATATAGTTGACTATGAACAAACCATTTACATATTTCCCATTTATAAATATATAATAAGTATATATTCTATTACATCTTACCTTGATTATGAATTTTTAAAATTGATATCAAAATCTATTTTCATAATGTTATTCTTTATGAAGAGGACTACATGACACTACCAAATATGTTTTTGACTCCTTGTGATAAGAAAAAGATAAATATTGTAAAATTATCCATTTATGGATTATAAAAATTTATCAAGACAAGTAATATTTGATTCAATGAAGATATAATGTAATATTTTAAAATATATTTTCTATAGAAGGTTGAAACCGTTTTTGATACAAAAATAGTAAAGGCTATCTAGGTCGGAGACTCATAGGATGTTGGCACACCTTATCATGTTGAATTCCCTTAGTAATTTATACTATAATAAATTAGTATAATTGTTCTATCCAATATTAAATCCTCATTTGTATGTGTTCTCATATGATCATATCTACATATGATTATATTTTTCCTTTAAGGCTAATTATATTATTAATTGATGTTATGATTCATTTACATTGATATCAATGATGCCCTCTGTTTACCGAGATCTACGTTATATTGTGTGTCTCTAGAGTACTATATCATTAATGAATAATGAAATAATGTTTGTTAATTTTTTTATAATGGAATTTAAATTATTTGTCCCTTTAATGGAAACAATATTTCCAAAATTTAACCCTACACATGGTGTTTTTTAGTTCAGTTAAAGTTATATAAAGTCAGTGAATGATATATGAGGAACATATATTGATGGAACCAGCATACAAACATGTTAATTAGACATATCAAGATAAATACATAACATTACAAATTTAGAAACCAGAAGTGGTTTTCTATCATTTCGAAATCAAATTCAAACTCTATGGGTTCCTTGTAGTGTTTCATGACTCTATCCTTTGATATTGGGTAGATTCTCTAAATTCCCCAGAAAATATATCATATGGGGTCAAAAACAATGTGAATTAAAAATCCAATTAAATAATAATATTATTTATTATCTAACATAATGAATACATTTTATTATCATACATGGTTTTTTAATTATTCATATTTTCTTGATCACATATCCCATCCACAGTTAATTGAGAAAATATTTTTTTGATAAAAATATTTAATAAATATTTGTTTTATATATAGTGATTATAATATAAACTTATTTATTAGAAAACTATGTAAGGATATTTATTTATTAAAATAAATATTTATTATTCAAGGTCTGATAAATATTTTTGAGGAATTAAGGACCTAGTGTAACAGTCTGGTGAAAGAAAGTATATATTGAATATTATTTGAATAAATAATATATAATTTAATTCATAAGTTTAGTTCTTGATTATAATAATAATAATTATTATTATTATTATTATTGTGATACAGTTCATTATGAAATATAAAAAATAATATGTGAACAAGTGAAATTATTATTTTTCTAGCCCAAGCAGTGTATAAACCAAGTTATATTATTTCTTTAATCCTTAAAACACTATTTGGATGTTCTTATTGGTATCTAGAATGTATAAACCAGATTACCTAGACATCTCTATATATATAATCTTTATCAAGAATATAGAGTGTTCCCCCTCCCCATAAACTCACAATTTTAGAGTCATCAAAGAGAACACCTTCATGATGATATTCTTGGGGCGAGCATAGGTAAAACAATATGTGTTAGGATCTATTATGCTAGAACTTATATATTCCCACAATGATGATCAATGGTTCAAGGAATATTTGTGAACCACTATTTTAGATAACATACTAATAAATCATAGAACACAACTAATTTTTATTGTAAATTCATTTTCACAACTATAAATGATGAAAGAATAAATCACAATGAAATTATTAATTTATAAAATTTCATATAATTAATATGTGATGATCACGTGTCTTGGTTATAGTTATTAATCATCATTTATTAGCACTTATATTATACTTGGAACCTATATTTTCGGGTATTGTTAATTGATAAGACTGTTTGTAAACCTACACAAGAGATTATAAGATATTGCATTTTTATAATTGATTTGTGGAGTAACAATAATTTATTCTTATTTTTAAGAGCATTTGGGGGGTATACTCAACAAAAAGATTGATTGAATCAGTATTGGAGTGGTTTAATTTAAGTTAAAATTTTATTCCTTACCCAATTAGAATTTTTAAGACATTGATTCTCTTATTCTAATACATTTTCTTCAATTTAAATGACAAAAAACAAAGAGAATAGGTCTGTAAGGTTCACCTTCTAATAAGGAGGGATGAAATTTTTTGAAATCAAGAAACAATGAATTATCACACAACCAAATAGAAACAATATTGCGATTAAAAATGGCTATGGAATATATTTGACACCTAAATTCGTCTTTAGTTTTCCAATAGTTATTTGGTGATTCATTTAAAATTGGTGGATTTAGAACACTATGATGATTATTTTTTGCTTATATGGTCTACTTATTACTCTATTAATTTCACAAAAACATTTAGCAAATTGTTCTTATACTTTATATATAATGGTGGACACAATCTTAAAAATATAAAGATTAAGAGAATTTATTTCTTATCATACAATAATTTGATGAATCATACTCCACTTTCAAAATTGAATGTCACATCAATTTATTCCTAATGTGAACATCATGGAAAACTCATAAAATTCTTCTCATCTTATTTATATTTAAAAAACTAAAAAACCTATATTATATTCTCTCCTATTATTCTTATTTTTCATCATGTGTGAACTAATATAGAAAAAACCATATTAAATTCTTCTCTCTTATTCCATCTATCATAATCAGTGTAATAATTCTCAAGATATCCACTAAATTCATCAACCATATAGGATGTATATAAATAAATAGATTTTTTTCAATAAATATTCTTATAGATTACCAATACATTATTTTCATTAATTTTTTAATTGGATAAGTGGAATATTATCTTCCAAAATAAAAAACAAATGGATATTTTTATTATAATAAAAATATTTTTGTTATTATTATTATTAACTACACCTATTATTTTCTCCTCTATATTTACTTCATATTAGTATTAAATAAATTGTAGAAATACATTGTTTGAATTACCATGTTTTAAGGTAATTCAATTAATCTTAGATCATCGACTTTTTCCAATGACTAGGTCCCCAATTTATAACTTTTTATTCATCTTTTTAAATTGTGTCAAACTTTTGTTAGATTTAACTACATGAATGTATAGTAACTACCTTGGGATTTGGAATTCCATTATTCTAAAATATATTGTGAGTTTAAACATCCAATAAAATTCAACTATGTTTACAAATCTCAACATCATTGTCTTCAATCTATGGTACACATAGATGGGTTTTATTATAGAATATATATTCATCCAAACTAAATCTTCGTAATGAAATCATTAATCTTAATATATGACCCCATTAAAAAAAGGAATACCAAACATTATTAAACATTAATTACTAGAATGAAATTGGTATCTCTCATAAATTAAAGTGGTTAATATATAACCACTATATAATTCTTTATTTAATGTTATATAACCCCACCATTATCATTGTGACATTAAAATCATCTTCCATACAGTCTTCCTTCATGTATATGCATGAATATATGTCTTGGTATTAAATGAATCTTATTTTTATTATTTTTAATAATACATCAATTATTTTTTTTGTAAAACACGTTATTATCGCTAAATTAACATTGGTTATATCACATAATAATGGGTATCATCAAATAAATTCATGAATTAGTACATAAAATGAAAATTTTATGCATGGAATATCATGAATGAAGAGTATATCCCATGTTGAATAGTGTGTGTATAATTATTGGTAGTTGAAGAGGATATGGAAGCCTAATAATGGAAATGATTTATTTATTTTGGGATTTTCAACTTTCATAGTGATGCTTAATACATGTATTTTATTCATCTCATATGTCTCTATAAATTTTCAACATATAAATTTTATTTCATTCATTGATTATTTTTTCTCTCTATTTTACATGTAATATCACCTTCACGAAATGAATGATATATGATCCATTAATATATTCATAAAATGATCATTCATATATTTAATGATGATCATAAATCATTTGGGAAATCATTCCATCACTTGGATGTAATTTGGAGGTCTCACCAAAATGAATTCATACTTGGGGAAGTTCATTCCCCATTGATGTTTTCATATATGATTCATGATTTAAATGTATGAAAGGAAGAAGAATAATCCTATAGAATAATTACAATCACATTAGATCTATCTACATCTTCATGGATACTTGTTTCTATTGGAAGCACTTCATATGTCTAGAATATATATTGAACTGAAAAGAATAATTCCTCTTAGGGAATTTCATGTTCCTATTCTCATGGTTTTTTCTTATGTGTATCATTCATCAATAGTGATCTATAAACTATCCTAATATGAAATATATTTGATCATGGTAGGTCGATTTCGATTAAAATGGTGGGCAAAACATGTAAATGTAAACAAAATTTAAAACCTTACATCTAGAGGTAGAACATGATTTCAGTGATTGAATTGATAGAGGTGATATATTCAAGTAACCATTGTTCTTTAAATGAATATTTCTTTTAATGATTAGTATAAGCTACATAATACTGATCCCATATCATAATATCCTAAAAAATATCATATTCTGTAATCCATGATAAAATATCATCTATTAAAATGTGAGTATCTAGGTCTACTCTGGTAACCTATAATATTTTATTCGTCTACTATATATGGAGGCCTTTTAAAAACATTTGTTCTCCCAGTGAATATATTCGAAACTATTTACTCCAAAAGGTTTTTCCTCCAGTTGACTTCCAACATGGGATGGATATTATTGATAGTTCCAATGTTGTGATAATTTCTACTATAGGTGAATTTGAGATATACCATTATCTTACATTGGGAAATTATTTGTTAGATAGAACTCTTTGAAAAAAGAGTAAATCAAAATTTTCATAAATTTTAAATTGCATTCTCCTCATGCAATTTTTTTGTCTACTTATTTGATATTTATTCTTTATGAAAAATATTAGTATTTTTATATGGATTTATAACAAACCAAAATTTCATTTTATTTGAATTTTAGATGAATATTAAAATACTTTCTAATTAAAGATCACAACAATTTCTCAAACTACATTATTTTATTCATTACATAATGTTCCATATATTAACATTAATAATTTCTACAAATACATAGAAAACCATTGATAAAAAAATATAATGAAATTAAGTGAACTCAATAAACTCTCATTTGAATTTTTGGTCAATACATTTTGAATGATGTGTTAATAAATGATTTATTCATTTAGAGACTCCCTTTTTATTATGAAACAATCATTTCAAATTATATACATATTTTTAAAAGGAAATAAAAAGTAAATTGGAAAATAGTATAGATTTATTATTATTTAATGTTTCGTATATCATATCACCCTAATTATATTTTAGGAGTTGATGGTGTAAAAAATAAGGATATTTGATTTCGATAAAAATAATCTATTTTCAATTAACATTATACTAAATGAATTGAGGTCTAAAAAAACATCTATTAAATTTATTTAAAAACTATTAGATGAAAATTGCTATTAAATTTTCACATACACATTAACTTGGATTTAATAATCTCAATTAAATTTATTGATTAAACTAACATTTTTCATATTCTATCCTAGTTGCAGGTAGAAATATCTTTTCTGGACATCATACCAAAAAAATGCCTAACAGATCAGTCCAATTCCTCTATTTGATACCTCATAATAGAAAATATAAAGAATACTCAAGAAACTATTCTAATCCAAATCAAAATCTCCCCCAATACATGAAATTGATGAGTAGTTCATATCTTGTTATGCTTTCCTCTTTTTCTTCTATCAAGATAACACCACCATGAAAAATCAATCCAGAATCTTCATATCAATTACAAAAAATTCAGGACATTCCCCTCTCTTCACCTTGGAGAAATACAAGAATCAGATATTAAAATTTATCATCTTCTATTTATAGGTATTTTCAGAGAGGACTATGCAGTAACTACATTTCCTTTTCCAAATCTACCAAATTTCCATAAAATCTAATTTGAATTTTATTTTGATAACATATTTGAATTATTTAGAAAATCTCAAATTTTCATGATTTTTCATGAATATTCTTGAATATTCTTAAAAATCTAGATAGATTTATATTTATAAATATTATACATTACTATAAAATTTCATGTTACAATGAAGGAATTTGATAGGATAAAGACATATGATCACTCTAATTTTATTAAACGGCATTCAAAAGAAATGAGGAAAAAAACACATCATAACTATGATTAGTATCGAACAAAAATCAAATTTTAAAACATTTAAAATATTATCTGTATAAAATTTGTCAATGTTCATTATAATTAAGGTGGGTTTCTTTTTCCATAGACATAGTTTCAACTTTTACTGATTCCTACAGCCCTTGTTCACTATTTAGAAACTAATTCCAGACTTCGTTGAAAATTACATCTACAAAACAATTAAAAAAATATAATTTTATTATTTTCATCATATGGATGATCCACTAACTAATTAAGTATATCATCTATCTATATATTAAGTTCAGGCTGCATTTTATAGATTGTTCTTAGTCTCCTTCAGATGGATCTATGACATGAATTTTCTGATGAATCAATATCAACACCAGTCTGTTAAGTCAGTAACAATAATTTTTTGATTACTCTTAACCCATGTGGAAAAAAATATTTTTCTATTTAAATTATTTATTGATGATATAAAGTAATGTAACATTTTATCTACAATATTTTTCATCATCCAATTAATTGGTCCATTCAAATCCCTGATTTTATTATTCAATAGTCCCACCAAATCAGTCTATCGAAAAAATTATTCATCTAATAAGTTGGTCGAACACCATTTTCAAGGACAGGTAGACTAGTTATTGAAAAACAATTATAAGTAATCTACTTCAAAATAACCATATTTAAAACCATTTTATCATCTATGTATTCTAACTCCGATGTACTGAAACATTAATACTCTATATTCTAAAAAGTATTCTTCTAAAAACTCTTGTTTGTAATCCTTGAATCCTCATGATGTTGGAAACTTTTAATACTAAAAAACAATCATGTAACTAGAATTGTAAATATTATATTACATTTAATCCTTTCATACACTTATTTATTTTTCATAAAATAAAAATATCTATCAAAACTCAGTAACCTCTTCACAACCTATCTTTCACAAATCATTGATCACCAGTTTTGATTAAATTATGATTTTAAAGACATAAAATCAGAAATGAAACATCAAAATTGGTATCAAGATATACATATTATAATACATTACCTCATACTGATTGAGCATTCATTTGAGACATAATATGTTTATTATACACAAATTCTCTCACAAGCCTTATTCAGAACAAAAGAATCAGACTAATGAATTTTTATATCAATATTACTTCCAATCATATGAGTCCAGTTGTATTTTTTTGTTTTTAAAAAAACATAAAAAATTAATTGAGTTTTCCTAATGAAAAAATAAAAAAAAAATCCACACACAATTAATTCCTAAAAAAACAACAACCATCCACATGTGTCCAAAAATATTCCCTTTGAATTTTATTAAAAAAATGTTCATAAATACCTAAAAATTGTGTCCTAGTGATATGGATCCCTAATCAATAATTCAAAGCCTATGTGAGAGAACTCATTATAGGAATCAATAATTATTGACTAAAAAACCATTGTTTTTTGTTGTAAATTGTGTATCATAAATACATTAACATTCTATCCTTAACATATAGATGAATAATTAAACATTATGAGACTATGTAGACAAAATGATTATAGGAAAAAGTAATTATCAACAAGAAAACCATGGTGTCCAAATGTAGTGACTTAGAAATTTTTTTTATTGAAACATCATCACATTTCAAAATTACTTATTCCACTAATGCCACCTTTTTGGTAAAAAAATGTTACAACCAAATAAAAAAATGTTAGAATAGTTCACACAAATGCATGATGAGCTCACAACTTACCCCCAACAACAACTATATACATGATTCCTCAAAATGGTATTCAATTATCAATTTATATAATTATTAATGATTTTTTTCTATGAATTTGTAAATAATATCCCACGACTATATGGTATAGTAGAAAAAAACATATATAACACTTGTGGAGACAGTGGTTGGACACACATGGTCATCCTAAAAATTAAAATTTCTTCCTTTGATATTAATTTTTTGTATATATTTTTAAATTTTTCTAATTTAATAAAAAAAACTCCAGTTAAAATTAGTACTTATCCACATTATCTTTGAAGAATTGATATTTCATATTAGTATGTTTTGACTGATAATGTTGTATTGAATTTTGATTAATGTTAATAACACTACAATTATCACAACCCAAGGTTAGAGGTAAATCCACATCAGTAAGTAAGTATTTTAAGTGCGTCTTCATCCATATATGTTGTTTTATGGCATGAGAGGAAGAAAAAATATCATCTTCATTCATTCTAAGAGTTATTTATTTTCATAGTATTCCAAATTTCACAACATTATCTAATAAATATAACTCTAACATAAGTGGATATTTATAATTAATAATTCCTTCCCAATAAGTATGTGTATATGAGTATAAATTCCTTCTGAGATGTCATAAGTTATTTTGAAGTCTGTTGTTCTTTTGAAATATCTTATAATTAATTTTCAAGATAATAGATTCATTTATTTTGGGTTACATTGAAATCCTATATATAATGTGAAAACAAAAACAATCTCATGTCTTGATTCTATCAAATACTATAAACATTCAATCTACATGTGAAACTCTTTATATTTAACATCTTTACCTTATCCATTATTATTCAAAATTATTCCCACTAAAATTGGTGTGGAAATGTGTTTTGAACATTCTATTCCAATATTTATAGTATTACCCATAGAATACATTTTTTGGAAAATAAATATGTGTTTATTTTTTTATTATGTAACCCAAGAATATATTTCATTTCAACATGTATGGATATCTTAATAAATATTATCATTTATTCAATAGACATTTCACATGTACATTTAACATTCTAATAAAGTATAACTTTATCTATATATAAATATACAATGTGGGAAGTATCTTGACTTTATTTTATGTATAGATTAATATGAACACCTTATTTATTAAAATTAGAACATAATGAATATGTATCCAATTTTGATTAACATTCCATCAAATAATTCATTATACCATTAATTAATTACATCGAATTTAGAACATAAATTTAATCATTCTAAATAAGAAATCAAAATGGTTATTAAACATACGATTCTTCATAATCTTATAAATTATGAAATTTTAACTTCACATCCATCTGATGTAATTTTAAAAATGCATTATGAAACAATTTAAATAAGGGATATAATTGTTTCTAACCATTCCAATGTGGAAAATTTGTCATCAATATCAATGACTTCAATTTTCATGTTACAATTTCAATCCGATATTTATTTTTTCTTCTCACTTCACATTATTCTTTTAAATTTCTAAAGAACAACATATTTATTCAAATAACAATTTTTTATTTTTCATTGGTATGAGTTCCAAATAATCATTCTTCTCAATTTGATCCTACTCTAAATTAATTGGATGAATCCATTCTGGATTCATAAAATATTCAGAGTCATCTATAGGTAGAACTTTTGAATACAAAGTTGTATGCGTAATAACATTTTACTTTCTTCTTGTTTAACCCTTTTGATTTAGATCAACAATAATGTTTTTGGATTCCATATATTTCTTCATCCCATGATATGATGTATGAAATTATTACTGATCACCAGAAATATATTATTCTAATTCTTTAACTCGTGATTCCTCATAATTGATGGAATATTACTCATTTTTAAATAAAAAAGTTATTTCATCTTATTCATCTTCCTCATCTACAATATATTATGACACATATTCCTCAACTTTTTTAAAAAAAATACATTAATTTAATAAACTAATATAACTATTTCATTGGGGGAAATTCAATATCATCTTTTATCGAAACCATATCCATGAATGATTACATATATACATATCTAATGAAACATTATAGGATTTCATCTATTGTTCAATATGGTATAAAAACTCCCAAAAACTATTATGTGTTTCAAACATGGAGATTTTCATATGAAATTTCAAAACATGTAATATCAGAATATGCCAAATAGAAAAACTAGTTCTAAATACCAATAGTTGTACTCATATGTTTTCTTCATATGTAACGAGAAAAAACATGCTGATTTAACATTTTATTACCCATTTAAAATAAACATTAATTCTTCCATTTTTCAACACCATTTTGTAGTGGTGTATTGGGTGCACTAAACTCACACTGATTTCCATTATTTTCAAGATAACCATTAAAGTATTATTTACTAAACTCACCACTATTACTAGTTCTATGATTCTTTATAGAATGACCTTATTCCAAACCATCTATTCTCTTTATTTGTTTAAACATTATCAAATCATATGAATTATGTATTAAATTCACAACATAAATAATATGAGTAAAATAATTAACGAATAACATAAATTAATTATCTCTAAAATTTTAGTGTTTTATCATTTTACCAACAACACATGAGTGAATAATTTCTAGTGGTAGGGAGGAATGAATATACACCTTATTACACATAGATTTTGTAATAATTCCCTTTTGAAATTATTTTCAAGAGAAATAACTTTTTCTGTACTTATCTGGAATACCGCATACACTATACCTCATTGATAACTTTAAAATGATTCTATGACACATTTTTCCTATCCTTTTTTTCTATAATTGTTTATATTACAACATACTTATGAAACATGATTTATAAACTTCATGATCATTAAACAAGATTTCTATTTTTGTCTGGCATTTTGTGACAATATTCCCATTAATATCACTTTTTAAAAGAAACATATTTATATAAAACAACTTTATTTCATTCATAAATATATTAGGAGACACTCATCAATCTATGTTTCAACACATCAAAATAATTATAACCCTTATATTTCTATTTTTTCTCCCAAATAATAATTGATCCAACACTATTGATTGTGAGGGATTCATCATTTCCCAATTTCAATTTACTTTCTTTTAATTTTTTAAATTATTCAATAATTTCATATATCTTATAAAGGGAGAAGAACACCAACCTTTGATGATATATGTACATTATTTCATATACCATTGAATTTTTTTAAGAATCAAACGCTTTTTCCTTCTTAATATCTATATTCATATTTAACTTTTATAAATTTTATACACATGTTGTTTTGTTGTTAAAGGAATAAGGCATCCTATTATATGATTTTTAGGTTTATCAAACTATTCGAAAATAGGTTTCAATGGTATGAACATATTTTCATTTTTAGGAAAAAATTCATTGATTTAATCCTTTGAGATAATTTACTCCCCTTTGAGATTATTATTCAACAACTCACAGATCAATTATAATATTATTTATTGACCCAAAACCTATTTGTTGTATTCCAAAATCCTTAACAAAAATAGATGTAAATATAGAGGGAATTATTTATCTATAAAATAAATCCTATCAAGATTTTTGAAAACATATCTCTACCACATTATTATATTTCCAATAAAACATCGTTATCTCCCAAGCATTCTCTCATTAGACGAAATCCTATTCTTCAATTCATATTTTATTCCAACATTATCAAAATTAAAAGTAGTAGGAATATTATTTTCAAACTCATAAATTTTAGAAACCAATAAACTACATATGTTTTTAACATTGGTCACATATATTCACTCATCAATCATATTTTTCTTAAAAACATTTTTAACCATATTTACAACCATTGAAGTTAAATTTTGATCCTTTCCATGTATATACATTCCAGAGAATTTACCCACTCCATATATTGAGATCTTGATTCTTCACATATTATAATTAGAAAACTATTTTTGGATAAGTTCTAAGTTATATTATTTATACATCAACATTACATCTAGATATTCATTTTGATTCATTTCATTCTTAGTATACATCTTCAAATAAGCCATCTATTTTAGCAACTTAACATTCACATCATGTATAAATTCTTGATTTTTTTAGAACATTACATCATAAATTTTTTTAATTTATATTTGTAGTATTCTATCCTTCATGAGATATTA
The DNA here is from genome assembly GCA_963277665.1 of Viscum album. Lineage (NCBI taxonomy): Eukaryota > Viridiplantae > Streptophyta > Magnoliopsida > Santalales > Viscaceae > Viscum > Viscum album. The sequence goes on from OY728157.1 coordinate 409,541,039, forward strand.
CTTCAACACTCTATTCAGATGAAACTCCAACATTTTTTCTTCTCCATTAGTACTACCTATTTCAAACATTTAATCATTAAATTTTAGATTTAAGTTATTTTCTCTATCCACAACAGTAAACTTTGCAACCTAAACTTCACTATCTCACACTTCATCATCTTTACATAAAAATATTACCCATTTAAATTTTGATAATGTATTATCATTACCTTTTGAATTTTATTTCTAATTATCATCATGATTATTTTAAGATATTCATGGAATTCAATCATTTTCATCACTATCTACTTCATTATTTCTTTGACTACAATTTGTAACAGTGTTTCCAAACAAATCCAAATTCAAAAAAAATTAGGGTATACATACCTTTATATATTCTTCTACCTATTTTCAAATATTTTAAAAATTAGGATAAACAAGTTATCATGATTTTTATATACCACTATTTTATAATTAAAATAATAACATTAACTTGTTCAAAAATAGTCTAAGAAGTTCCTTTCACCGAATCCTTTAAATACATTCATCAATTGAAATTTGTTTTTTTTTCATTAAAAATATTCTTTATAATCATTTCATATGTAAAGTGATTACTATGAAGATTAAATAGAAATAGTGATCTATGTTCTCTATCTGTAAAATATGAAACATTTTCATCAAACTTATCAAAGATAAATGTAATGGTCTTTTTGACCATTGTTGAATATTATTGATTCTCACCATGACATCTAATGTTGATAACAATATAATTCACCCATTTAAATATTTCATTAATAGATAAAATTTAACCAATTTAATTATCTTTATATGCACACCTCTATATTTGTAATATCTCTTTCTTCAACATGGTATTAACATCATAAAGTTTCTTAAACATTTTATAGATACATTAAGCGGTTGAAAATTCTATCACTATTACAAACACACTTTTTTAAAAGTGATTCTAGTAAGAAAAATTATCTCTTCACTTACACCCATGATTATTATTATTCACATATGTATGTAGAGTATTTTTAATACTAATAGTAAATCTACCTATAATATCTTCCAAAAAATAATGTCAACTATTTATATGATATTGAAACGTTATATCTTTCCAGATATTATTGTTATTTTAATCGAACACTAGAATCCAATTAATGTACAGATAATTTATACATTCCATAGGAACTTATATTTTTAAAAAAAATTAGTAAAGAGTAAATGAAGGTAATCATTTCTCTAGTACCTCATGTAATAGAAACCACTATGATAAATGAATCCTTGTGGTGGGGATGTGGTGAATAAGTGTTTGATGTTTCTTTTATGTTAGCTATATTTTGTAACAACCTTCACCAACATTTAATGATTTGAAACATTTCTGAAAATAGAAAATTTATACACCAACATGAATAAGATTAATTTATATGTTCACTACTCAATATGAGTATGTAGTTGTTATCCAGGTTTGGAAATTATTCTATAACCCAAAATCCTCTAAAAAATGTATTTTTGTGTGGATAAAAAAATAAGATATATCCTTAATCTTTTGTTGGTCAATGATACATACAATAGGTATTGTTCTTCTTCTAGAAAATACAACCTAAGAATGTTTTTGAATCAAAATATGAAATATTAATCTATTTGTTCCAAATAAGACACTATTTTGTCTTATCAACATCCACATTTGGATTCTTCAAAACACACTTCATCAATTTCATTCATAGTATTAGGTATAAAATCACTTTTTTGAAATCAGAAAAAAAACTCAATATGAGGGATCAATATATTTAATATCTCTGACACATCTACCTAGAAAAAATATAAGAAATAATATAATGGGAAAAATTCTAAACCACATCAAAAATTCCCCAAATCCCAAGGTTTTATGTTTTATTCTAATATTATAACTCATTCTTCTTCTTGTTACATCTAGAAAACGACCTCAAAAAAATCAATATATAATATTCTTCCATCATCCAAAACATTCAAAACATTAATTATTTATTAAAACACAAAAAATATAATAATACTAATGTAACATATACATACATCTAATTATAGGTGTTCCTGAAAATGAATGGGTAAAAAATATCTTTTTTCCCTCTTAATTGTCATTCCCTATCTTTAAATAGAACATTCATTTTGAATACATATTTGACATATTCTATGATTCTCTGTAACGCCCTGACCCTAATTACCTAGAGTCGGTGCATTATTACATAACATTGGCATGATCACGAGAAAGATCAAGTCTCGAAAGACCGATTAGTTTGGTAGCCTTGGAATAACTAGATACATCCATAAATTTTACATTACATCATAAAAAAAATCTTGTCTTCATATCCCCTCATACTATCCCTGCAGGTCATTCATAAATTACTTCTTCATAATCCGGGGAAAAAAATAAAACATTGAAAGGGGTGAGCTCAGATGCTCAGTAAGGATAACATTATAGCATAAGCGTTCATAAATAATCATAAACACTAAAGGCAATTTATAACTAAAAAAGAAGCCTTTTAAACTTGAACTTAAGCATAAAATGGCAAAGGTAAAATGAAATAATGCCATTTAGTTACTCATATGGATATTCTACTATTCGAATGATCACATGCAATATAAATAACCACATTCATAATGATGTAATGCATAATGCCATACTATCATAACAACATAGCCAAGGCCTCGTGCCAGGACTACAAATAAGATTTTGCCAAGGCCTTGTTCCAAGACACTAGTTTGTCTCATGAGACCTACCGATGCATCGAGGAGCTATAGCGGGCTCCACCCGTCACTTATTAAGTCCAATGCATTCCTCATATGAACAGGTTTAAACATAACATAAGCATTCGTATTAAAAATATCATATGAAATGTCAATACATCTACCACAAACCATGAATGTTATCAAAATAGAACATCCACAGTAAAATATAACTCATTTGATACAATATGGAAGATTGTATTGTATCAAATTATCCTCAATCACGAATAATGAAGGATGTTGACATAGATGAAAATAATCATCAAAACTATTTGAGAGAAATATCCCCCTTTTTCTTGAAATCAATTAAAAGTCACACTATTTGTCAAGAAGCCATTTAAAAATAGATTTTTGAATCAATGTGTCCCATACCACTTTGAGACTTTTTTTAAAAGGAGTTTTAATTTCTAAACTTTAATGTCCATATAAATAAATCCTTAAAACCATTTTTAAAACATGGACATTAATGAGAAATATTTAAATTATTAAGTCTTTAAAACATTTAAAAATAGTATTTTAGTTAGAGATTCTAACCAAAAGAGAGACACTTGAATACATATAATTTGAGGTAATCAAAACTTTGTAATATCATGAGAATAAATGGATTCATGATATACTATGTCAAAGTACATTATATACACCACATAAATGTGATTTGGTGTATAACAACAAAGAAGTCTCAATGAAATGTAAATTGAGATGAATTCTCTTATAAAACCATATCCTTAGGTTAAGGATAAATCAATGAAATAATTATGTGTGACAAATATAAACACACTAAATATGATTGAATATTCAGTGTAAAACAATCAAAGGATATTCACATATATTCTTGTAGAAAAAACACCAACGAATTGGATGTTTAACTCAACAAATGGTGAAGGAGTTAAAATTACTCTTATCAAATTCATATTAATGACTTGAGAATTATCAATACAGTGATTATGTGTATCAAAAGTATATCCACAGGAAGGGGAGTCGAAATTATGACATAATCAAAAGAATAGTGATTCCACACATAATCTTGGAGTAATATAATCAATGAAATATGCGTAAAGCCGAATGAGTGGAAATTGAAATCTCAAATTCCCTTATCGATTTGGTAACTTACGAAACAAACAACAATGAAATAAGGATCATACCATGACTATGTAAATACCCATAAATTAAAGTATATTACACAATGAATACAATCATGAGCAGTACACAAACACCACATGTAATAATTATGTTGTGAACAATGGAATTCTCAAGAAATTAAGAGCGAGATAAGAAACTCATTACCACGTTAATCAACTAAGTCGTATGGACAAAAGTTAATAACCACCAAATTATTTACAGAATAAAATGAATATAAATAGAATCATGATAATATATATCAAATGGCAGTACACAATACACCACTTTCAATAATTTAGTGGCGAACAATGGAAATCTCACGGAATTGAATGTGAGATAAGAAAATCCCTTACTTGTACTTTTTCCTTGGTCGATGGTAGGTTTACCTCCTGTATAATGGTGAAATAATTTTTATTGAATAATACAATAATAATTTACTTTAATATGATATCATATATGATCTTTTAACATTGATTTGTTAATAATATCTTTGAATTATCGTTATTTCGGGTGTTAACGGGTTCATTTTACTTTATATTCTTTGTTATGTGAGCAATATTCGTTATTAATGGGATGTATATTATTCATATCCAGAATGATATCAAGTCCTTAGATACTATTTTTAAATCATCAAATTTTAATTATACTTGAATGGATATGATGGACAATGAATCTCATCGCGTTCGTGGAGACGGTAGTCCGTACATACGCACGAGCGACAATATCATTCTTTTGATATTAAAATAATATATAATTTGATTTTATATCATATATACAGAATCATTATCATGTTATATTTATTATTTACATGAGTTACACATCATTATTATACCCATCCAATTAATAATATATTGAATAACAATTACACCACGACGTGGAGACGGTAAGCCGTACGTACGCACGTATGGTGACATGTTATTCAAAGGATGGATAGAATACTGAATATGGTTGTACCATATTTATAATAACATCACATTATATATATGATACTGGAGTTATTATTTTATAATGGTAATAACAAAGAAAGAGGAAGTGGAAGACGAAAGGAACTTAAAAAGGGGTGGTGAAAACATTACCTCTTCTTCGGGTTCTTCCTTTTGATTTGATCAAAAGGGATCCATAGGTTGGCTTTATGATCAAACTAAGGCCTCTAGGTTGTAGTTAGGGAAGTTGGGAGAGTATTTGAGCAGAGGTTGGACGAACCTAAAGGCTTTTAAGATGTGATGAAATGAGAAGGAGGAGTGCCTTTTTTTAAGAGGGGTGAGGGGCACCTTTGGAAAAGCTAGAAATATTAATTTATAATAAATTCATATTCAGTCTCTAATGGCTCCAAAGTTGAATATTAAATGGTTAAGGTGGGGATAGGTCGAAAAACACTCAACCAATATAATTTAGACAGGTTTGGGTACTTATATTAACCTTATCTTTAAGTATTAACTCTAAGTTAATTAGTTTCACTTTTACAATGTCTCTTTGTATTTTTATATAATATGGTTAATAAACATACTATATACATCCAAGAGACCCACAAGTGGTACATTATTGATGATCCTATCATGATATAAGTCACTTGGCCTAACCTTATATTTTTAGGAATTTAATATCAATTAATAATATAATATTTGTTTTAAGAACTCTTTTTTGTCAATTTTGACACTATTCAATAGTTGATTTTTTTGAAACTCATAACAGATTGATTACTTCAAAAAAAGTCATTTAACTCAATACTAATATATCATATTATCCTAGAAAATTAGTTTAATTCATTAAAAGTTTCATATTATATTTATTTGGGTATTTATAATATCAATTATTTTAATTTTTCACTATTATAGTAATTACTGCATCATCATTGTGTCATAACTAATATAAATTATTTAATGTCTAAAAATTATAAATAAAATATAATTATGTAGGAAATATTTTTATCTTTCTAATTAATATTTAAAATCGAAAATCCAACATATATAACCCTATTTAAAAGTTGTTTTGCTAAAAGATATATGCTTGTGTCATTTTTGTATTCATTTTAACTTAATTAAAATAATGTGTCATTATCACTTACAAGTGGATCCATGAGATCTCAAAATCGACCCAAATATGCCCATGGTCGACCATGTATCAACCAATAGGGTTAAGACACGTTTTAGGGTAATTTAGTATTATTATAATATAATTATTTAACCCTTATTTACCAGATTTACCCTTAACCATGGTAAATAAAATATGTACCGCAGTAATTATTCAAAATGTCTAAAAATAAAAGTTACCTATTTACACAATTTGAAAATCCTGATTCCAAATATGGAATCCATTTTCCTAAATTCAAAACACAGAAGTGGCAGAAATTAATTTAAAATTAATTCCCGCTGTCAAAACAAAAAGCGTGTTTTTAAGAGATAATAACTATCAAAAGATTGACACTTGTTTATGTTCGGTTTAATTGTAAAATTATGTCCAATGACCAACATTATATTAAATGGTAAAAATATATTCTAAATATACTTTAAAAATACTAAAATTCATAATTTATCACTATTAATTATTTTGATTAAAAAAGTTGTTTTTAATTAAAATTTAGTAATTTTCACTATTCATCAAAATATGAAAGTTATCCGAAAAGTACCAAAATTTCACCTTAGGCTAAATTAGATATTCCGAATCCAAAAATGAAGTCCATTTTGAAATATAATATATATATAATTTTAAAAAGTAGGTATTACTATTCATAACGGCTAGTTGGATCGGTTGTGGTGTGTGTTAAAACTCGAAGTTGCGTACAACACACGCTACTATTTTATTCAAAGGAAAGCATACCGTGGAAGCTTGGGATGTTTCATTTTAATTTTTTTTTTATGTCTCCATTTAGTCAAAAAGTTTAAAATATTGTATTTAAAAAGTTTTCACTATTAAAAGTTGATAAAAGTGCAATACTGAAAATGAATCTGTTCTTGCATTATGACTAAGAAACTCATAATTTGGATTCTATAATTATAAGGATTATATAAAGTTTAAAATTTAGTTAATACTATTCATGACCTCTTTTAATGGCTTTTTTTGTAAGACAAGGTGTGATTGAACTCGGTGTTGCGTGTAGTGCAAGTTATTGAATTATTTTGAAGAAATAACACACTATGAAATCTTGGGGTGTTACATTCTCCCCTCCTTCAATAAATTGCGTCCTCGCAATTTGAAATTGTTCTTCGAAAATAAAAGGTTGAAAATAGAAAATATTTGTGGGAAAACCCACATCGGAAATTGGGTTACTAAAATTTAGTCTTAATATGAGGAAAAGAGAAATTAAAGGGTCACCATCGAATTATGATCTCGATTAGGAGAACATTGGTGGTAATTAGAGACATATAATTGGAGTAAAAACGTAAATATTTATAGGTAGTGATTGAGGTCATCAATCACAAACATGTATAAAATTGAGGTCCTTAAACTAATCAATCTATGATGATTTGAAATACCATCGGTCCAATAAAACATAGGGTATTGGGATAACACATTTTTGACGTTTCAAAATATCTTAGTTGAAATCCCACATTGAAAAGTGAATTAATGAGGCCTCTATTTAAAATAAAGAGTGGAAAGTATGAAGATTACCGAAAATAACACATACTAGGGTTCCATGTAGGAAAATATGGATATGGAAGAGAAATCTAACCATCAATTATCTGATGGAGAGTGGTAGAGAACATGGCTATGAAAAGGCCAACAATCCCAAAGCCATAAATTAGTGATGATTTAAGGTACCATCTAGGACAACATTTTTTTTAAAGTTACATTACATAAGGAAGAGTAATTCATTTATGTTATTGACTAAGAACATTATGAGATATACTTACATTTTAAGTGTATTTTCATTCTTTAATAAATTTCTACCACTAACTCAATTTTTTTTAAACGATAAGTATTCAAGAAGACTTGGTCACACTGGAAGAGCTAGAATAAACTTCTATAGAATCACATGATCCATGCAGGATAAACCATATATTTACATTGTCTTTGAAGATTAATCAAAACCAAAATGGTTAGTGAATGATCTAATGATCCCCCAAAAGGATATTCATTGAGATAAATATGTACTAATCTTAATTTCTAAAATTAAACCAACAATACCCCAATGTTAAATAGATACCATTCAATAACCAATTTTCCTTAAAATCCTTTAATATAATCCAAACTAATATTGAAACCCAAAACATAGAAGAATTTGATTATGTAGTCTCCCATGTTACATTGTATCTCCAAATGACATCAAATACTCTTAAAGTCACATACTTAAAAGTAATTAACATCATCACATATTCTCTGTTATAGGTTAATCATTTCCATAAATAACCCAAATCACTATAAATCAACAATAAAAACGTAGATAAAAATCCACCATTACTCTACAAATGAAACCTCATTGTATTCTATTTTCCTTGGGCATGTAGTGTTCCTAACAAAATGAACATCTTCAAAAATAACATTTATCACTTAATCACCAAATCATTTTCCTATACCAAGGGTATTCATTTGATAAGACATAAGAACCCAAATAATCTTATTATTGATCAATAAAATCATTTAACAAAAAAAAGTCACACTAACCAGGGACTTCACGTAGTCCAGTGGTAGGCGATAAATCCCAATCGCACTTTGGTTGTGGGTTCGATTCCCACAGCTTTGTCCTATGCGACGGGTTGTCACACGGTCTACGTGTTGTCCTTTTTTAAAAACTATATTTTATAATATTACCAAAATGAGATAAATTCCTCAAAAGAACATAATTTAACCACAAATGTTATATCATACATTGCATTTTTCATCCCAAATTATAATAACTTATCATTTTCTCAAACCCCAATGATCATATAAAACCAAATGGTTATTTATACCTATATCCACAAGATAAGAGACAATTCTTCCTCAAATATCATTCTCACATGGAAAACTGCGGGGTTACAAATACAAGAGAAAATTATTCCAAAGTAAACCGTGCTAATACTTTTTAAATTTTTCTCCAACCATTTATTTCCACATAGCTTCTTCTTTGACCAAGAAAATATTCTATAGAATAGGACATTCACTCGGGTAATGGCCAGGTCCCCTAAATTTACGGCAAATGACTATAAATGGACTCTTGGGACCATTTTTATCTTCTTCCATAGTACTCTTCATTTTTCTTCAGAAATTCTTCACTTTATGTCCTTCCTTCCCGCACGTAAAACATTTCGTTGTCCCATTGAGACACTTTCCTGGGTGTCTCATTCCACATTTCCTGCATGATGAAAATTGAGGTTTCTTTTCTCCATGGTATCCATTTCTGGAGATCTTATCATTTATCACCTTTCTCTTCCTTGTTGAGTCTGGGAGTTGGTTAATATATATGTTGTTGATCATATTTTTGGAAAACTGATTTGGCATAAAGACGATATCTTTTACGCCTATCAACATTCCATTTTGTTGCTCATTTCGACCACCGTTCCCACCTTGTACATCATTCTCAAAGTCACTATGACTTCCTTGGAATCCAGCCATTGACTAAAACCAGAAAGCATTGTATGAGTAATAGTAGTCGTAAAATCATTTAGAGATTAAAATGTCACCATATTCTCAATTTGAAACATATTAGGATTAACCAAGGTCATTTACTCTCATATTATGTATATATTACTTAAATCGGTTTGTAAAGAAAATGTAAATTACCCAAAGCATATCCCCCGGGAGTGTAGTAACCAAGAGTGCAGCAAGGCCCATTGTCGTGCACCAGTTCCCGTTCGAGTCTAGCTCAAAGCGGTGTTTTCGGGTTTTACCCCTAGGTACATCTGTGCCAGAGCCGCCTCTACCTGCTCATATCCAGACAGGGATGTATTGCTCGGAAAACTCAAAAAATCTACACAATACAAAAATTCTAGGAAGTTCTTTTATAATAATCCTCAAAGTTCATCATAGGTCTACGTGCTCTAATCAGAGTTTATCTAAATCTAGCTACCAAGGTTTGTACTAAACTTCCTCTGATACCAACTGTAATGCCCCGACCCTAATTACCTAGAGTCGGTGCATTATTACATAACATTGGCATGATCACGAGAATGATCAAGTCTCGAAAGACTGATTAGTTTAGTAGCCTCGGAATGACTAGATAAATCCATAAATTTTACATTACATCATAAAAAAACATCTTGTCTTCATATCCCCTCAAAATATCCCTGCAGTTCATTCATAAATTACTTCTTCATAATCCTGGGAAAAAAATAAAACATTGAAAGGGGTGAGCTCAGATGCTCAGTAAGGATAACATTATAGCAGAAGTTTTCATAAATAAGCATAAACAATTAAGGCAATTTATAACTAAAACAAAATCCTTTTAAAATTGAACTTCGGCATAAAATGGCAAAGGTAAAATGAAATAATGCCATTTACTTACTCACATGGATATTCTACGAGTCGAATGATCACATGCAATATCAATAACCACTTTCATAATGACGGAATGCATAATGCCAGACTATCAGAACCACATAGTCAAGGCATCGTACCAAGACTACAAATAAGATTTTGCCAAGGCCTTGTGCCAAGACACTAGTTTGTCTCATGAGACCTACCGATGCATCGAGGAGCTATAGTGAGCTCCACCCGTCACTTATTAAGTCCAATGCATTCCTCATATGAACAGGTTTAAACATAACATAAACATTCGTATTAAAAATAGCATATGAAATGTCAATACTTCTACCACAAACCATGAATGGTATAAAAATAGAATATCCATAGTCAAATATAACTCATTTGATACAATATGGAAGATTGTATTGTATCAGATTAACCTCAATCATGAATAATGAAGGATGTTGACATAGATGAAAATAATCATCAAAACTATTTGAGAGAAATATCCCCCTTTTTCTTGAAATCATTTAAAAGTCACACTATTTGTCAAGAAGCCATTTAAAAATAGATTTTTGAATCAAAGTGTCCCATACCACTTTGAAACTTTTTTTAAAAGGAGTTTTAATATCTAAACGTTAATGTCCATATAAATAAATCCTTAAAACCATTTTTAAAACATGGACATTAATGAGAAATATTTAAATGATTAAGTCTTTAAAACATTTAAAAATAGTATTTTAGTTAGAGATTCTAACCAAAAGAGAGACACTTGAATACAAATAATTTGAGGTAATCAAAACTTTGTAATATCATGAGAATAAAGGGATTCATGATATACTATGTCAAAGTACATTATATACACCACATAAATGTGATTTGGTGTATAACAACCAAGAAGTCTCAATGGAATGTAAATTGAGATGAATTATCTTATAAAGACCATATCCTTAGGTTAAGGATAAATCAATGAAATAATTATGTGTGACAAATATAAATACACTAAATATGATTGAATATTCAGTGTAAAACAATCAAAGGATATTCACACATATTCTTGTAGAAACAACACCAACGAATTGGATGTTTAACTCAACAAATTGTGAAAGAGTTAAAATTACTCTTATCAAATTCATATTAATGACTTGAGAATTATCAATAGAGTGATTATGTGTATCAAAAGTATATCCACAGGAAGGGGAGTGGAAATTATGACATAATCAAATGAATAGTTATTCCACACATAATCTTGGAGTAATATAATCAATGAAATATGCGTAAAGCCGAATGAGTGGAAATTGAAATCTCAAATTCCCTTATCGATTTGGTAACATACGAAACAAACAAACATGAAATAAGGATCATAACATGACTATGTAAATACCCATAAATTAAAGTATATTACACAATGAATACAATCATGGGCAGTACACATACACCACATGTAATAATTAAGTGGTGAACAATGGAATTCTCAAGAAATTAAGAGCGAGGTAAGAAACTCCATACCACGTTAATCAACTGAGTCGTATGGCCAAAAGTCAATAACCACCAAATGATTTACAGAATAAAATGAATATAAAGAGAATCATGATAATATATATCAAATGGCAGTACACAATACACCACTTTCAATAATTTAGTGGCGAACAATGGAAATCTCACGGAATTGAAAGTGAGATAAGAAAATCCCTTACTTGTACTTTTTCCTTGGTCGATGGTAGGTTTACCTCCTGTATAATGGTGAAATAATTGTTATTGAATAATACAAGAATCATTTACTTTAATATGATATCATATATGATCTTTTAACATTGATTTGTTAATAATATCTTAGAATTATCGTTATTTCGGGTGTTAACGGGTTCATTTTACTTTATATTCGTTGTTATGTGAGCCATATTCGTTATTAATGGGATGTATATTATTCATATCCATAATGATATCAAGTCCTTAGATACTATTTTTAAATCATCATATTATAAATATACTTGAATGGATAAGATGGACAATGAATCTCATCGCGTTCGTGGAGACGGTAGTCCGTACATACGCACGAGCGACAATATCATTCTTTTGATATAAAAATAATATATAATTGGATTTTATATCATATATACAGAATAATTATCATGTTATATTTATTATTTACATAATTTACACATCATTATTATACCCATCCGATTAATAATATATTGAATAACAATTACACCACGACGTGGAGACGGTAAGCCGTACGTACGCACGTATGGTGACATGTTATTCAAAGGATGGATAGAATACTGAATATGGTTGTACCATATTTATAATAACATCACAGTATATATATGATACTGGAGTTATTATTTTATTATGGTAATAACAAAGAAAGATGAAGTGGAAGAAGAAAGGAACTTAAAAAGGGGTGGTGAAAACATTACCTCTTCTTCGAGTTCTTCCCTTTGATTTGATCAAAAGGGCTCCATAGGTTGGCTTTCTGATCAAACTAAGGCCTCTAGGTTGTAGTGAGGGAAGTTGGGAGAGTATTTGGGCAGAGGTTGGCAGAACCAAAAGGCTTTGAAGGTGTGAAGAAATGAGAAGGAGGAGTGCCTTTTTATAAGAGGGGTGAGGGGCACCTTTGGAAAAGCTAGAAATATTAATTTATAATAAATTCATATTCAGTTTCTAATGGATCAAAAGTTGACTATTCAAAGGTTAAGGTAGGGATAGGTCGAAAAACACTCAACCAATAGAATTTAGACAGGTTTGGGTACTTATATTAACCTTATATTTTGGTATTAACTCTAAGTTAATTAGTTTCACTTTTACAATGTCTCTTTGTATTTTTATATAATATGGTTAATAAACATACTATATACATCCAAGAGACCCCCAAGTGGTCCCTTAATGGTGAACCTATCATGATATAAGTCTCTTTTCCGATCCTTAGATTTTTAGGAATTTAATATCAATTAATAATATAATATTTGTTTTAAGAACTCTTTTATGTCAATTTTGACACTATTCAATAGTTGATTTTTGTGAAACTCATAACAGATTGATTACTTCAAACAAAGTCAATTAAATCAATCCTAATATATCATATTATCCTAGAAAATTAGTTTAATTCATTAAAAGTTTCATATTTTATTTATTTGGGTATTTATAAAATCAATTATTTTAATTTTTCACTATTATAGTAATTAATGCATCATCATTGTGTCATAAATAAAATAAATTATTTAATGTCTAAAAATTATCAATAAAATATCATTATGTAGGAAATCTTTTTCTCTTTCTAATGAATATTTATAATCAAAAATCCAACATATATACCCCTATTTAAAAATTGTTTTTTTAAAAGATATATGCTTGTGTCATTTTTGTATTCATTTTAACTTAATTAAAATAAAGTGTCATTATCACTTACAAGTGGATCCATGGGGTCCCAAAATCGACCCAAAGATGGCCATGGTCGACCATGTATCAAACAATAGGGTTAAGACATGTTTTAGGGTAATTTAGTATTATTATAATATTATTTTTAACCCTTATTTACCGGATTTACCCTTAACCATTGAAAATAAAATATTTACCGCAGTAATTATTCAAAATGTCTAAAAATAAAAGTTACCTATTTACACAATTTGAACATCCTGATTCCAAATATGGAATCCATTTTCCTAAATTCAAAACACAGAAGTGGCAGAAATTAATTTAAAATTAATTCCCGCTGTCAAAACAAAAAGCGTGTTTTTAAGAGATAATAACTATCAAAAGATTGACACTTGTTTATGTTCGGTTTAATTGTAAAATTATGTCCAATGACCAACATTATATTAAATGGTAAAAATATATTCTAAATATACTTTAAAACTACTAAAATTCATAATTTATCACTATTAATTATTTTGATTAAAAAAGTTGATTTTAATTAAAATTTAGTAATTTTCACTATTCATCAAAATATGAAAGTTATCCGAAAAGTACCAAAATTTCAACTTAGGCTAAATTAGATATTCCGAATCCAAAAATGAATTCCATTTTGAAATATAAAATATATATAATTTTAAAAAGTAGGTATTACTATTCATAACGGCTAGTTTGATCGGTTGTGGTGTGTGTTAAAACTTGAAGTTGCGTACAACACACGCTACTGTTTTATTCAAAGGAAAGCATACCGTGGAAGCTTGGGATGTTTCATTTTAATTTTTTTTGATGTCTCCATTTAGTCAAAAAGTTTAAAATATTGTATTTAAAAAGTTTTCACTATTAAAAGTTGATAAAAGTGCAATACTGAAAATGAAACTGTTCTTGCATTATCACTATGAAACTCATAATTTGGATTCTAAAATTATAAGGATTATATAAAGTTTAAAATTTAGTTAATACTATTAATGACCTCTTTTAATGGCTTTTTTTTGTAAGTCAAGGTGTGATTGAACTCGGTGTTGCGTGTAGTGCAAGTTATGGAATTATTTTGAAGAAATAACACACTATGAAATCATGGGGAGTTACATTCTCAAATCGTCTAGATTATTTTAAATTATACTAAAATATTTTCAAACTATATCTATCTTTTACTTTTTAACCATTCTTCATCTGAATTCCATTTAAATTTCAGATGAATATATTCATTATGGTTAAAAAATTTGGTTAGTAATATTTATTTGACCGACATGAAAAATAAATAAGAACTAAAATCATATCATTACAATGACATTATTATTTGAAATACACCTATTAAAAAATTGAAACAATTATTCTAAAAACATTATTTTTACTTATTTAGACATTTTTCAATATAATTTTTTCAATAAATATAGTTGAAACATATATAGAATCTGTAACCCCTTGGCCACACATTGACAAAAACATCAAGAAATCCTTAATACTAACATCCGAAAAATGTTTTTGTCAAATATCCCTTTCCAATTTTCATAAGAACGATGACCATACAAATTATTACATAGAACACAAGATGATATATCATTGTCAATCTATTTCTGATGGATCAGTCTTTCTCTCCATCTATTTAATTGGTGTCAAGCATTTCCTGATGAATCAGTATCAATGCGAGACCATTGTGTCGACACCCCTTCTATTCTGATGAAATATGAACCCCATGAAATAAATAATTCATATTCTATTAACATAATATAAAAAAACATAAACACATGGGAATGAATCAATAAATTGTTGATCATAATACAATTGAGTGGTCATAACAAATATCAATTTATTATATTCATTTGTCCCAAAAAATATTTCATTCTCTATCATTATAACTTGGATGATTAAAAGAACATTATGTTTGATGGACCACTCCATCATTGATTTAATATAACTTTTACATTAATAAATTCAAGAATCCCATTCATTAAAAAAATTCTAAATCTGGTGATTCTCACATAGATGAACAGAGTCAAGAAGAATTCAACATCATAAACATTCTTATTCATCTAATGGATACTTGTTATCCTCACATCCTAATGACATAGGAATCAATTAGGATCTTAAATTCAATTTATGAATTCCCTTTTAATTTATTTTTACATTTCAAAATTTTATCACCTTCTCTCTTTCTAGAAGAAACTCATCAATATTGTCAAAACAAGGACACCTTTTAACCTCCATTCGTGCAAAAAGATTAGATCAAATGTTTTAAGTATTTTATTAATTTATAGGCTTAAAAATCATCAATATATCATTATATTTAGTATTAATATATCCAATATATGATACCTTACCTCATACTGATTGAATGTTTATTTCTAGAGAAACATTGAGTTGGAAACAAATTCTCTTTGAAAAATTTTCTTAATATAAGAAAACTGAGACTGCTGAATTTTCATTTTAAGATAGTATCATATCGTTAAATTCATATGGTATTTCATAAAATTATAAAAACATACAAGGTGAGTTATTTTTTTTAATGAAAAAAATAATAAACAATCAGTAGAAACATTATTTAGCATAAAAAAAATCCATATATCTTGGTCCCAACAAAAAGGAGAGTGTGAAATTAAAGAGGTGCATACTATGATATTTGTGAAAATGGTTAGAGTGGATGATGGTACATAAGTGGAAATGTGAATGAACAAGTAATTATATGAACTATATAAATAAAGAACCATCATCTTTGTTATCTTCGAGATAAACTGGCCTCCTTGCTCAATCACATGAATAAATTGCTTCAAGTATTCCATAAAATATTTTAATAGAGGATCTAAAACCATTAATTATCCATGATTTTTTTAAAACATTATTTTTTAATTTATGAAAATTATTCCTAAATAAATTATTGAAAATTGACACAAATTATTCTTCACAAAAAACATATAGAGTTATGATTTTATTTCTTTTCAGATAAACATTTTACCTTTATTTTTTTTTGTGCGAATTCATTTTTACATTATAAATTATATCATTTTTATTCCTATTTTATATAAGTTATATATCATTTAAACTAGAATTAAATTTCAAACAAACATCAATTCGTGATTCATAATCATTTAAAATTTATAAATAACAAACTATAAAATATCAAAGGCAATAGGATTAGGAGGTGCTCTGAATGTTGAGGAAACGGATGATAGCTCAGGAAAAATGACAAGACATCATTATACTAATATAAATTTAATATCCTATAAATATATAAAAATAAGATTTTTTTTTCTTTTGATACGTTAATTTCTTTACCCAAAATATCATTTTTTTAAATATATATGAAGATGAGAAACAAAATGATCGATAATTTTATATACATATTCATGTATTTCAGGCTCATTAGAGGCTCTACATATTAGGATTTATTCCATTAAAACAATTACTATAAAATTAATAAAATAAAAGAATTTTTCTATTGTTAAACAGATGAATAAAGAGGAGTTTTTTGTTTTTGTTTTATATTCTATATATAGTGACATCCTATCTATAAATTTATATATAAAAAATATTTATTTTATATTAAAATATTCTTCCTCGAAAAAAATATATCCTTATAACATGATATTTCCAACATAATTGGAGAGATTTGATTTAATATTTTCTAATTCCTAATTACAAAATAAATCTACAATAACTATAATTATTCAATAATGAGAAAATAATTTTATTTTTTCAAGATAAATTTGATAAATAAATAATCTTTATGATCCATTTGTATAACATGAATATATGTCCCTCAACACCTAGGTAGACAGTATCCATTTAAATCACCCTTATATTCATTACATTTATAATTGGTATTAAAAATTATTATTAATATAATTATAATAGACTTCTAAATATGATATGATGATAAATATTACTCATATACATCGACATTACTCTCATAGTCTGATTCATTAAAAAAATTATATAATGTTAATTTTTGAAAAAATAAATAGAAATTTGATCCCTTTCTTAATTTAGAATAGATCATTGAGCATTTGGATACGTGAATGATATATTCTAAATAGATTTTATTCTCTTATTAATTAAAATAGAATGATTATTTTCATTTTCAGAATCTATCAAGGATTTTTAATATGCTCATTTTTTATACTTTTATAAGATCCTATAGAACCCACACCCTTGTTATCCAATCATATTAACTTCTAGAAACTAATTCTTTATCATGAAAATAATAAACCACATAATTTTGTACTATAGTGTGGATACATTTTTTTTAATATGTATTTTTTAACATGTTCAAAATTAACATATAGCCTCTAAATCTCTGCAAATAATAGTTTCTTCCAAGGGTTACAACTCACATTCATACTTATATATGTTGATTCACATAAAAATGGACCTCTATATGACGTTGAGACATCCATTCCATCTGGATAAACATTTTCTGAACTCTTCCATAGTTGATATCATCTTTGGATGAGGTGAAAAAGTATAAATTGATATGTGATTAATTAGTTCTTCCATATATATAATTATTTATCTATGTTTTCTTATTTTTACACAATTTAATATAACATTAAATAAAAATAATTATAGTTACTTTATTATTATCCTTTCTCCATTATTAGGATAGATTATGCATTGTATTAATATACGAAGAAGAAAAAATTGCCCTTCCAGTTCTTTATCATTTAATATATTTCAGTTTTCATCACCAGTAATAACCTGAAGAGATGTTTTTTATGTCAAAAATGGAATTCCTCATAAAATAATACCACTAGAGTTCATCTAATTTTTCATTTTGATAAATATTTAAAAAAATTTCCCCTAAAATTATAGAATGTATTATATCCTACCAATTAGAAAATGTCCACATTATATCCCTATTTTGATCTACTTAAAACATAAAATTCACATTAAATTACTTCAGTGGCCAATGATTGATGGGTCTATCAATTTTGAGGAACCACACAATCCATTTTTATTCATAAATAACGTTAAACACTAAAGAACGAATGGTCAATTACTATTCCACATTCATTTTCTACTCATATTCCATTTATCTAGTCAAAACATCATGAACCATCCTACACAAACACATAACCACGCACTAAATTCATCCAATAATAGGTCTCAAGTGAAAATGTCGATCTACTTGTGATACTACAATATTTGAAAGGAAAAAAAGTTTTTGAATGTGATTATATAATAGAATAAAGAATGAGAAATGAAAATCCAATTAAAAATTTAGAATTACCACTCCATGCATTATAGATACATTTTATAAAAAACATGGTCAAGAAATATACAAAATGAACTCAACAGAAGGACGTAAAATCCAAACACTTATAAAATAAAATCTATAAACAAATTCAATACTATATAATAAAAAACTATGGAAGAACTTGATATAGAGTACAAACATAAATTAAAATAGGATAATGAATCTATGAAATAGAAAACAAAAATGAAAACTAAGTCTAACCTTACCTACATTCACAATTATATAGTAGATAATCAATACTATCCACCACAATCCATTAATAATAAGAAATTAATACCAAATTTAATGCATATATCAAACTATAATGTCCAAGATGAATAGTATAACCATAAAAATCCTATATTGATAATTAGTGTTGGAATAATTTCACAGTTGATCACCACCATGTAGTACATGCATATGATTTAAAAATAAAACAATGTAATGATAGTTTGAAAATTATAATAACAACAAAAAAGGGTTTTCAAATTTTTATGGAGAAAAAATAAAAGATACAGAATTAAAACATGTGATTTAGAGGAAGGAATCACATGAATAATCTTTTAGCATATATATATATATATTGATATATATAAATTAAACACAAATGTATATGACAACAAAAAGAAGTATACGTTCATAAAAAAGGATATATATATATATATATATATATATATAAATTCATAAATTCATGGAGAGTTCCATTGGATAAAAAATGAAAAGAATTATATCTTATGAAAATATAAGGATGCATTTTTTAAATTTGAAGCAAATTATATTTTTAGTGCATGAAAAAATAAAAAATGAATAATTTGTAAAAAAATCCTAGGAACATCGGAGTAACATGGAGATCAATATAGGACAATGATATAGGATCATCTAAATAGGAATATTACTGGATTACGATGAACATTAAAAAATACTGAGTATTTTCTTCACTTATAAATCCAAGGGGAATATCCCCTAAGATGACTAAAATATATTTCAATGCCATTAGAAAATGAGTTTCTATGAAATATTAAAACATGAGTCCTTCTACATGCCACTATAACATCACTGTATTACCATGAATAAAAAGTGGAAATGCCTTAATAAAATTTTACATTGTAATATAAATATTAAAATTCACAAAGTTGTATCATCCTCATATATAGTTCCCTCACATTAAACATCCCAATTTTATTTATCAAAATTGTATAATAAATTCCAATAATCCATTATTAAGAACCATCAAATACATTAAAACAATTTCATACATATTCAAAATAAAATGGTGTATTATTTTACAATTTTTCATTTTAAAAATTTTTCTCAAAGTAACAAATCTATATAAAAAATGTATTGCTAACTAAAATATTCCCAACAAAATTAAATAAGAAATCACAAACCTTTCTTTCATAAAATTTCCTTTAAATAAAACAATGGACAAAATAGTTTTTGAAAATTTTACAATGAATTTAGTGGAGCTACCAGACACATTAAAAAATCCCCAAAATGTAATAATTTCAAAAAATATAGTAATTAAATAATTTTAAAAAAATTAAAATTCACGGTTAATTATTAAAAAAAATGAAATCAACAAATTTTTCATAAAATGTACAAACTACACTTGATATGCTCTTTAAAACACAAAAATCATAAATTTAAATAATTAAGAATGAATTGTTCTATGTTTAATGTACTATTCTTTGTACCACCAACTTTATAGTGAATAATATTGAATGATCAATTATTTTTTCGAAATTAAAAAATACCCTCAATCATCTTGATCCATTTTATACATCATAAAGTACATTTTCACAAAGAAAAGTATATGATTTATACAAAGGGAATCATGAAGAATGCCCAAAAATTTGTTTCGGTTCAATGTTTCTGGATTGGAACATAGAATAGATCATTTTGATGATAGTTTTCAATAAAAATATATTGAATATAGTATTCAAATATGTGGCATGATCCACAAAATAATTTTTTATTTAATATTGTCCTTTATAGAAGATATTTGATTTATTATATTACAGGGAGAAAACTAAATAATCCAAAATAAAATTTCTTTATCACATTGGAATTTTATGAACTGAATCCACGTTTCCTAATAAATTATCAATGAAATAATACAACACAAGACCACCCATATCAAACTTAGGTTCTTCATTAAATTTATTTTCTAGGAACACTCCCAAACAACATATCATGTTAAAAAAATTATATATTGTATATTTTAAAAACCCCTATGAAAAGATAAGGTGATGCACACACATGATTATAGGCTTCAACACAACATGATTCATTTAGTACCAATTTATAACACACCATCCTATGTGAACCCATAATGTAACTCAAATTGGATCTATATATATCAAAAAATATATTCCAGATATCAATGGGATTGTAAAAACCAAATGGATATCATATAATAAAATGTGGGAATGATTTCACTCTCCAATAGAAATAAGATAAGATATACATAACATATTACCACAAAAAATTAGAACAATTATCATATATTAAATAAAAAGACATACAGATAACACAAAACATTTGGAGAATAGGGTTTGACCAGATAAAACAAAAAAGTCTTTAAAATATAGAGCCTAAAGAAACATGTGGGAATATATCGACATTACCACAATTCATCAGCACGATAACCCAAAAAAAATACTACATGATCTAGGAGGTACATCAACTACAAAACAAAATTTTCTTTACTTGTATCATGTAAAACCAATACTAAAAATAACCAGAGGAAAATGTGTTCCGTGAGAAACAAATATCTACAATAGACCATAACAAAACATGAAAAATGACTATCAATTTTCAATTAATTGATAATAAATTTATATAATTTAAAAAAATCTTTTTGAATTTTTCTTCCCATATTACAATCACAATATTGGTTTGTTTACAAAAACATGCCTTTCCATTAAAAATCATTCCATTGTATAATAATTTGGTCAATATGACATATCATATACATGATAGAAAAAATAGATAAATATATCATTTTAAGGGTCAATATCCATATCATATACATGTGGAAAAATATAATTATCTATTCTGCACACATGAAATGAAATATTGATGAATTTATAGAGGAATGTCAAAGGGATGATGTTGTAATCTACTAAAGAACTATGACTAAATATACTCTTACCAACATATGTAAATCCTATATTAAAATAAAATATGTCCCTTAGATAGGGTACCCCACTTTCAACAATTATAACGTCTCTATTTTTGAAAAGTAAATACTATGTTCGATAGCATACAAGATACACAACATCAAGCATTAACAAAAAAGTAAATGTCATTTTTTAATAGTTAATTTTAAAAACATTTCATTTGAAGGGAGGGTATAAACCTGATTAATTAATTTATGAATGGAATTTTTAATATTGTATATATAGTAAATTATTTGGGGACCAATTGAATATAATTTTCAATAAAACACTTCTTGAAAATAAAAATAAATATTTTCCTAAAAACTAATTAAATGTGCACAAGTTTGTTAAATATGCACAAAATATAAAAATTACCCTTGATGATTATTTTAATTATATAAATGTATATATATTTAATATATTCAATATAAATTTTAATATATCTTTTATGTGATTTATATACATTATATAAAAAACCAATTTTATGAATAAAATCTTATAGTTTACTAAATGCTAGTTTTCTACCTTGTGATTAAAAACTTTTTTTAAAAAAAAATTTCCAAATATTTTTTTTAAAAAAACTAACAATTTTAAATTACTATTTCAATATTTTTATAAAGTGAATTATATTTATTTTTTCTGATATATTTTATTTTTTGATAAACAGTGAATTTTTTTGAATTTTTATTGGAAACTGAATTTTCATCAATATAATTTATAAAGCTAAATTATATTGTAATTGGTCTTTTTGTAAATATATATCTTATAAATTTATTAATTCAATATTTTTTTTCTAAAATCTTCATTTTTAATATGGATATAAATTAATTTCCAACTGTTGAACATTTTCACTTCAAAAAATCGATTTTGAATCATGTGTGTGGGATAATTTTAAATTATATTATATGAATTATTTGAATTGAATTTGTAAAAATGGATTCCATATTTTGGATATGAAGGTAAAAATTTATAAAAGAGGTTTCTTTAATTTTCCCCCAATATGATTAGTAACTTTCATAATTTTGTTTCCTTGGGAAAGGGAAATTGGATAAATTGAAGTAATTAAATAAAAAATTAATATGATAATGACACTAAAATGACAGTAAATATAGAAAAAAATATTTTGGATGGGTATATTTCATCAATAATAAGTATTTTTTAAGAATATAT
Organism: Viscum album; assembly: GCA_963277665.1. Classification (NCBI taxonomy): domain Eukaryota; kingdom Viridiplantae; phylum Streptophyta; class Magnoliopsida; order Santalales; family Viscaceae; genus Viscum; species Viscum album. Next base: position 409,564,253 of record OY728157.1, read on the forward strand.
GACCTTTTTTCCATTTAAATGTTATTGAGACATTTATAAAATTTTATTTAATAAAAAAAAGAGATATCAGAATCATATTCATAATAACTGAAAATTTTATAATCTGGGGTCATCTAGAGGATATGTTTGACTATAAATTCTAATTCAAAATAAACCAAATTTATATTCATCCTAGAAATTTATTTTCAAATTTTATGGAATAAATAATCACCATAAATGATTACTCAACACTTTTGTAGTAATTATATTATTAATAGAAATATAAAAAATGATATTATAAATATTAAATTAAATAAAAAATGGACTATTTATGGTGATAATATAATTTAATATATTAATTTGAGAGATTATGGGTGCATATAATTAACTGTTTTTATGATATAATGTTGTATTTATATTTTTAATAGATAACATATTTAATAGTGTCAAATTTGACAATAATGATATTTGAAAATGAATAATAATTTATTAAATGATTTATATTTTCTATAATTTTTAAATTATACAAAATTAATAATATAAGTTTTAAATGTTCATTAATAAGCCATTTATTGGTCCTTTTTTATTTTATATTCACAATTAAACCCCTCAAAGAATATATATTCATGTCATCATTGTACATGTTAATGAGGTTAAATAAGGGTAAAAATCATACAATAATGGTATAAATTTATCCCAATCTTTTATAATTTTTATATGATAAAATTTTTTCTGAAAAACAATCATCCTATAGTTTTAATGAATCACATTTGATCCATTTTTAATAGAATATTAGGTTAAATTAATTTAATCATTTTATAAAATTGATTATTTCGCTTCCCACTACTATAAAAGTGATATTAAAAATATATTATTATCACATATAAGAAACTATTCCATTTATCGCATAATAAAAAATTAACACAATATTATTTTTCCCAATATAATAGATAACTTAGTTTTTGTAGAACACCATACTGATTGGTATTAATTTGTTAGAAAAATGAGTTAGTATGATGAATAAGTATCCTTTTAAGCAAGTGTTTCTGTTATATTTATCATTACATATTTTTAAAATATTCATAAAAATATTAATTAATATATAAAATATCCTACATATACTTATATGTTACTATTTGAGTTTCATTACCTATATCCATATCCTCTTCCATCAAATTTGAAAATAATTCATTAGTCATGTGTACAACGGACTAGCGCCTCTTGAATTGATGTAATTCGGTTTCCAACACCATCTCTCATTGATTCGTTATAATGATGGAATTATGGTTTTTATATTATAATCATTAAAATTTAATTATTATTTAAATATAATATATCATTTCTGTTCTTGAATTTTGATACATAGGAAAATGATAATTTGTTTGTGTGTACCTGTGAATTATTGACTCAAGGAAGCGATGTTATTCATTTGTCAAAACCAAATTACATGACTAACATATATAAGAGAATTATTATTGTATTTATGATATATTGATAAATATTAAATTATAATAATAAACTCACATTATTTCAATAATTATAATTAAAAAATTTAAATGTTACTAATGCATAAGTACGACCTACTGTTGCCATTATTTTAATGGAAATCATTTTTCATAAATATAAATATTTGATGGAAATAAAAGTATAATTTATTTATTATATTGATTATTATATAATAAATATTATTATATAGATGATGGAATATTGAATTATTGGTCAATATAAATCATACCAATATAATTTTTGACTAAAGTACCGAATATCGTCAAAAAATCTCTAGTAAATTTAAATAATTAATTAATTGTAATAACATAGTAATAATTGGTATAAAACTAATAATAAAATTGTAAAATGTTTTCGAGATATTAATTATTTAACCTATTTTTATTATTCTAGAATATGAAGTCCATACAAGGTAATTTATTCTCAAGGTACGGGAATTTATTATGAGAAATATTATTTTAATGATTCTTTTAAAAAATAATAAAGATTGGTTTTTACATTAGTTGAAATTTTATACATCTCCCATCATGATGCCAATTTAATTATTTGATTCATCATTTATAATTTTTCATTCTAATTTTAAATTAAAATGGTATCATTATGATGTGAGAAGTGTTTTGATTTTGAACATTTTTGTTTAAAAAATAAATGCAATTTTGATATCCAAAGGAGATTTTTATATGAGTATAAAAGTGTTTTCGAAATTATTAATGATAATGAAATTTAATGAATAACAATGTTTTATTAATTATATTTTACGTGAGTATTAAACCTTGGTAGGACTAGATAGCACTAGGAAATCTTTTTATGGATTAACATAGTGTAGCCAAAATAGTGCTCGGTAAGCCAATTACAATTTGTGATGGGTGGCCATAATAGCAACATGTAATCCCATAATTGTGTAAATGATGGTTTCTCCTTGACAGAGCTCTAATTTATTATGTAATATAATTATTTGATTTTAGACATATATTAATTCAAATTAAAATGGATTTAAAAGTGTTTTCTGAATATGATGATTTTGGACCCCAAAATCAGTTTTAATTTCTTGCATTTGGATTAGTGACTTTCAAATAAATATGTATGTATTTTATCAAATTGAAATTATTTATTTCATTTCCACAAAAACATTATTGATAAATGATAAATTTTATATTTTTTTCATTTTTTTCTAGCCTAATTATTTCCATTCCCATATTTCCCTTACATGTGTTTTTGTTCTCATCTCAATTTTCTAAGGATTTCCACATGTTGTATAAGAGAGAAGATTATGTCATTTTAATATTCAAGAAAATTTTTCATAAAAGAAATAATGTTTTTTTTAAATAGTTCTATATGGTGGGAAAATTTATATTGAGTATATGTGTCCATGTTTAATGTATGAGTATACATTATAATAGCTTTTCCAAATTCAATAAAAATTATTACTAAAAAGATCCTTGAATATGAATTAGGTTTTTGAAATATTAGATTATTTAATGTTCAAGGGTAGTTCATTAATCGTTGTATTAGAGAAGGGTCTAGAAAACAATGGAGATATGAAAATCTTATTAAGAGTTACATATATTACCATGGGATTGTAATTTTCATGTTTATCATTATTTCACTATATTGTATCCCCTTATGATGTTTTATGTTATGTAATTTTTGGATGTCTAATGATATTTATTGAGACATAAATTTTTATGTAATTTTGGGTTATTAGATTTTGGGATAAAAATGAATTAAATGAGTTAACCTTGGATACTAATTTTTTTACTATATATTATATTACGGTAAATAGAATATTGTCGGTGTTTATTTGACAAATATTGGTTGAAATAAATTTCAGAGTCATAAATAATTTAATATGGATATATTGATATATATATATGATTTTTTGAAATAATAATCATATCGTGGAGATTTTGTGACTAAGGATTACTTTTAGGTATTATAATTTAAGATTCATTTATTTTATTTGAGGATACATGTTAACATTATTTTGGAAGTCTATGATATAAAAGCCATCTTATATTTGGTTTTTGGTATTAGTCTATATTATTTTATAGAATTTTTAGTATAGTTATTTGAGTATGATCATCGTTGAACATTGTGTATTACTATTGATGATTTGAGATTAATAAATATTTTAGTCATATAATGTTTCATTAATATTTGGGAATTATCTTATCTTAGTAATTTTTTTTAATATCTAATGATATTTGGAATTTTTTTCCATTCTTCTATTGATTTTGGGATCTATGAAAATTGATTCTAATGCCACATGCATGAGAAATGAATTATAAAAAAAATTAGGAAAAAATATGATATTGTTGTGGAAATTGATTATAGAAAGAAACATTATTTGTAATGTATTTAAATTTTCTAATGTTATTATAAAAGTTTGTAATGGAATTCCTAACATCTATTAAAAGTATTACGAAAAATAGTGGTAGCCTATTACATTAATTAATGTGAAATCAACGTCCTTCTATCATACGATAGATTTATGATTTCTGATCAATCACTCTCTCATAGATATGTTATATATCACTATTTATCATTAATTTTGTGTTATATTTTCTCTTAAATTCCCATGTTTTCCAGTAAGTAAATGTAGTTATGTTTTTTTCCTTCTTACTATCACAATTCCCTTTCATTATTTTAAAATAAATGTATTATTAAATATTTTATCAATGTGGGTTCTAAAAAAATGTATTTTGATGAGTCAAACCCAACATACTGAGAGTGAATAAATAGTTACATGGATTAAATTTGAAATCTGGCGGAAATCTAACATTTCATGATTATAAAAGGATTCACTATGTTTGACAGAAAACAAGATACACCTCATTGAGAATAAACGAACATCTAAATTTTGTTGTTTAAATGTTACCATTATAACCAAGATGTTAGAATTTAGGGTGTGACTAGGATTGACTGGATATTTAAAATATTTTATTATCTTTTATATATAATCAATTTTTTGGTTACCAGTTATTAATAATTGAAAAAACCCATTTATGATAATAAAAATTAATATTTCCTAAAAAACTATTTGAAGAGACCAAATTTTTTTTATACAAATAAAATTAAGAAATAAATTATGTTGAAATATATTAATTAAATATAAATATAATATATTCAATATAATTTTTAACTTTCATCATATGTGTTTTCTATATATGATATACAAATAATTACATTTTTCTCATAAAAAGATATATTTCTCTCAACGCATTTTCTAAAACATTTAATGAAAACTTGTATTAATACAAAATTTTGAAACATTTATAAATTATATTTGATAAAAATAATATTCCTTGTTTTGAAATATTAATTTCAAAACTTTCAGCTGTAATTTATTTTTGGTATTTTTTTGATTTGTTGCATTTTTTGATAAATAGTGAAATACAAATCATTTTAACTAAAAACTGACTTTTTGCCTAATTAAATTTTTCTCTGACATTATTTTTAAAATATTTTGAATGTAAAAGTAGATACATTATAATTATTTTAAATCTAATTTATTCCATTATAATAATTTTCATATTTAATTTGTAGATAAAATTATATCATTCTATTGAACGTTTTCACTTTAAAAACTGTATTTTTTGTCACGTATAAAAGACTAAATTTAAATTAAATTCATTCAATTCTGTTAATTATATATGTAAAAATTGATTCTATATTATTAATCAAAAGATTAATATTCAGTAAATATGTCCCATTTAATTTTCTCCATTATGAATTGTCCCCTTGTAAATTTTGTTACCATGGCAAATGGTAAATCAGGTAAAAATAGAGTAATTAATGGTTAAAAATTGTATGATGATGACTTAAAATTAACATTACACTTGCCAAAATTTTATTTTATCAGTAAATATCATCCATAATAATCCATTGTTCAAATATATGGCATTTTTACAACTTATATGTGATCATGCCATTAATAAAATTATATTTAAACAAAAGAAACTTAGGTTACAATCACATTCATAATAAATAAAATATGTTTAATATATGTTTCTCATGTGTTTATGATACAATATAAATATAAATTTTAAATATAAAACATTTTTTTACATCATGATAATTTATTTCTATGTTTTTTAAGATATGATTACCTTAAATTCCAACACAATTCTAATGTAGTAAATATATTATTAATGGAAATAACTAATAAATGATATTAAAAATATTAATAAAAATTTAATCTGATGAAATTAATTTTCCCAACAATATAAATATAAATTTTACATGTAATGGGTTTATTAAATCACTATTTTATAATTTATATTATTGTATTGATATTTTTAAAAGTTAATAAAATAAATAGTGTCAAAATTAACATTAATTATATATTAAAATAATTAGTATTTAAATAAAATATATAATATTTTTAAAAATATTCTAATTCTCTAAAATAATGATATAATATTTTAAATATTAAAATTGATCAATTTTTTGGTATTTTTCAATTTTATAGTAACTATATTAATTTTTGAAGAGTAAAAATATATGTTGTCACTATATGAGTTTAAGAAGTTAAACACGTGTGAGAACCAAAAAATAAGTGTCGAAATATTGTCAAATATTATATTAATTTTATTTGGTGAATTTATTTTTGGCCCATAATCATCGTAGCACTTAAATAAATCATATTAGAGCTATTTAATATAGAAAATTAATATGTATTAATTTAATAGTTTGAGAAATTCAAAGAGTTCCCATCCCCTCTCTTATAAAAGGGAACATATTTTTATTTTTTGAACAAACAAAAAAAATTATTTGGTTAAGTATGTCTTAGAGAAAATAATTTCCTAAAATCCCTCCTGTAATTATAGTTTCCTTATTTTAGGTACTACAACATACATAGTCGACTTATGGTTTTATGTAAAAAATGTCTTCCGATGAAGAGGTATCATTTGAATCAAGAATTCATATTTAATATTTTTTATCATTAAAATATTCTTAAAATGTGAATAAATATTATCTAAACTATCCTAAATATACTAATATGTATTATCCTAGATCAATGACCCATATATAGTTCCATTTTCATCAAATTGGAAAATAATTCAACATTTGAGTGTTGGGCAGACTATCGCATTGGGAACCGATGTCATTCGTTTTCCATTACCATTTATGAACATTGATTATAATTATTTAAATTAGGTTTCTATATTATATTCATGGAATATTTATAATTATGAATTAAATAATATATCAATTACATTTTTACCTTTCCATACACATAGAACTGAAAATGTCTTTCATTCGTATATGTGAATTATCACCTCTATGAAGCGATATGACTCATTTTTTGTCTCCACATCAGATGAATGATATTTATAAGACAATTAATATGATATTAGTATATTATGATAAATATGGAATGATAAAATTATATATAACTTATTTCAATAATTAAAATTGTAAAATGGAAACGATACTCATGCTTACAAACAACCAACCATATCCATAATTTTATCTTAGTTTATATTTCATTATAAAAAATATATGATATTTATTATATTATAATTGATGTATAAATTTTTTTATTGTGTAATTATTATTATTCTATTTGTTATGGTTTACTCACCACATTGACTACAAACATCATTCCAAAGTAATTTTGGACTCAGGTATCCAATTTTATAAAATCAACTGACATAAACATAAATAATTAATTGTTATAACATTATGTTAAGTGGTGAAAAAAATAATAAATAAGAAAAAGGTCCTCAAGAAATTAAAGAATTAATATAATTTTTTTATTTATGAATATAAAGTATATTCCTCATAGTTCATACTTAATGTAAGTGACTTCCTTTTGGTAAATCATCTTTTAAAGTTTCTTTTTAAAAAATTAAAAAACATTTTTTTCATTATACGACATTGGAATATTTTCCTACAATAATTAACAATTAATTATTTGGATAGTTTATTATATAATATAATGTATATTATCTATATAAATGGTTTTTTGTGATGTGGGTAGTGTTTCAATTTTAAAATTCATATTTAAAAATGAAATGTCATTTTGATATCCAAAACAAATTTTCATATGGGTTCAAAAAATTTGGAAACATTTTATTATATAAAAAATGAAATTTTAATTTTTTATTCATTATATGGTCAATGAGAATTATAGGTTGTGAGACCCAAATTCCATCGTGAAATCCCATTACATCCTAACATGATGTGGCCATGATATCACCATGTAAGCTAGTTATTTCATAACATGAGGTGCCCTAGATAGCACTGGGAAATCCCATTATAGAATATATAAGGGTTGATCCTAGAAAAATATCCAATTCATTATGTATTGAAAATTTTATAATTAGTCCATATGGGTTTTCTAGTTAATTTTTTTTGAAAGGGGTTTATGAAAATGATTATCTATGTCACCAAAAGCGGTGTTAATTACCTTTTATGGGATTTAATAATATTATTAGTGAAAACTGATTGTTTAATTTTCAAGTGAAAAAGTTTTAATTCATATAATAATTGAACATTTAATATAAAGTAAAATATTATATGTGATTTCATGTTATCCTAGACTAATTGTTTTCTTTCTCTTATATAACTAAATGAGATTTTATTCACATCACTCACTATTAATTGTTTTTCAATTATTTGTAGCGCAATGGAATAAGTCTTGATAATAATTATGAAGTTTTCTCATGAATGAACTAATTTATTTTTAATGTGTTTTATTTGGTGTAAGCATATAGATACAAATTATAAATTCTAATATTTAAATTACTAGTTTAAAATGAAATAGTTTTTCCAAATTCTCAATGACTCAAAACTATAAATATATTAAAATGTGATTTCTAGTTTAAAAATAATAGAATATTTTAACTTTAACTCTAGTTTCTTAAGATCATATTATCATGAAACTCCCTATGTGATAGATTACTATACTAGGTTCCATCAATGAATAATTTTTCATTATATCCCATGGTAACTCAATATGATTTATAAAATAACTATGTTCAAGAAACAAATTAGAGTATTATAAAAAATTACCCAAGGAAAAATTCATTTCATTTCCTAATCACCATGTTCATAATAAACATTCCATAATGATTCCAAAACACATTAATGTTAAAAAATTTCATATCCTTTAATATTTTTATTTAAGGTGTTTTATCAAATATATATTCTTCATAAATAATATTTTTATGAAAAATACCATTTTTAAACTTTATACATTCACGAAAAATTCATATTCGATTTCAATAATAACATTCATAAATTAAAAAAAGTATGAAATCATAAAATCTATGTTATCACTAAGTTATAGACCATATTATAGAGACACATACCTCAAGAATGAGTAAAATGTTGTATATTTGTCAATTTTCTATTAGCATGAATGATATTAGATCCTAAATAATCTAGATCAAAAGAAACTATATAAATTTTCTATTTCATTATAAGATATAGTTTTTTAGTATAATCCGTACATTGAAATTTTGATTAGAATATTATAAATAGATTAGAAAGGCTCTATATAATAGATATCACTCAGTAATGATCCTTACATAAAATCAACATTATTATTTACCATCAGGGAGCTTGAGAGAGGAAATAATGTCACAATGGACTGTCCAAACCACGAAAATCCAAATTATGGTTGAAGGGTCTAAGTTGGGAGAGATAAATTTTTAAATTGGGTGAACATTACACATTAAAAAATATTATAATTCACCTCGAATGGATTCAAGGGTGAGGTGTTGGCCCTCAATGATTTGTCAATAGTCCACTGGCTAGTAGGTGTAATCCCACTTATGGTCTAATTAGTAAAGGTCATAATCATGTACCTTTATTCCCCATACATTATAATTATTATGTTTAATTAGAAATAATTTACCTCTATCCATTGTACTATAATACTTGTGTATGTTGACTAGCTGGTCGGTGGAACTTATAGCCTTATATGTGTTCTGGAAACATGCAGTGGATAGCCAGTTCTCTCTACCAACTAGCTGATTTCCTCCTACCTCCATGAAATCAAAAAACAATCCTAAAAAAATATAAAATTACAAAACATTGATAATTAAAATTCATTAGAGTCTCTAAACAACGTTTGGAGTATCAAGGTGTGATATCTTCATTGTCATTTTATTCTTCTTCCCATGTAAGTGCATATTCACAACACTCCCTTCTCATATTATTCCATCTTATATCATCCTTATTTGTGGGAAAATATAATAAAATATATTTATCATGAATTATTTAAATATTAGGTTTATATATTAATGATTAGGTTTGGGTCACTATATTCTATTCATCAATACCAATAAAATGTTCTCTTTAGTTTCTTTATAAAATTGAGAACACATTTCTCTTTTCTAAACTGAAATATATAGATATAATAATGACAATAAATAATAATCAAATTATATTCACCGCCATCTACTTATACTAATTTTTATGGGATTTAAATAACCTAATATGTACATTATTTTAATTTCAGAACCATATGTTAATTAAAATCCTCTTTGATCATTGAACTTTTACATTGACCATATCTACATTTCCCAACAACATATCTTTCTCATTAAAACTGTTTTAGATTTAGGTTATTTTTAACTGAAATAATATGATGTAACTACTGTGATCTTATACATTCTCTATATCTCATAATTTTTTTTCACTTCAATTACTCTCTAAACATAAAATTGGAAACACATTTTAGTAGTTCAATAAATCACAGCAATACCCTCTTCCTTCAACACTTCACATAGATGATTTTTTATAGAAGAATATATTTTCAAAGATTTCATCTATTAATAATTATATAGGGAATCAAGAAATAGAAAAGATTGTATATTTGTACATTAAAGGACGACGTACCCATCATCATCACACATAAAATAAACAAAAATATTAAGTCTCCTTCCCTACTCCACATGGTAAATAAAAATCCAAACTATTCTACATCCATTAGAACTAAAAAATCTACTTTTATAATTTTATTATTATACTCATTCTTCCCAAGGATTCACATAAATTTTTTGTAAGGTCAATTGAATTAGTATAAATCCTCCCATGTCAATTTGTTTTTCATTTGGAATACATGTTACTATTCATGAAAAACATTATCATTCCTTCCAGACTTGGGATCTATCAATAATTCAAGAATCTATTTATTTTATTCAATGAATATATATTTATTATGGAAATAATATCCATATATGTGCACGAAAATTGAGTATTACTTGAGATTAATAGTGGTTGTGTATATTTGGATGGATAAAGAGTTTAATATCCTACAAATACTAAGATTTAATTCATCTTATATTTTATTGGGAAACAATGATGTTTGAATCCATTTAGTTCCAATAATATATCCATATATTCTCATCATATTAATTTATCAATTATAAATGGAAGTTCCATGACCTCCATTGCTTTTAGAATCTCACCTTAATAACATAGATCATCCATGATTTGTTCATATCTTTACAGGTTTTTTGTGTTTATTATCATAACGGATTATACATCATGAGTTCAATCATACCATATCATGGATGATTTTTTGAGGCCTTAAAAAATGATCTTAATATACATAAATTATTTAAAATACTTTAAATATTCATAGAAGACCTATAATTTAATATTATATGTAGATATAGAAGTGTTTTTGAGGTAGTAAGACCCCCATGGATGATCTATGAACATTATCATTGAAACCTCATGCCCATTGAATCAAATCATATATAAAGAATATTGATGCTTAAAAAAATACATTTTTCAATAATTGAAGATCATTTTCTCACACTTATATTTGATCCTTTTTTATTTCATTCCTTGGTAGTGATCTTGTTATCATAACATGATTTCATAAATTAGAACCATAATTATTGATGGCACATTAAAATGGTACACAAAAAATTCTATATCCCACAATATATTTTACCATTTCAATGTTAGGTGGATGAAGACTAAGGTGATTGGTAAATTATATTGATCAGTTAAATCCCTCAAGAGTAATTATATATAAATATTTTTAAATAGTGTAACATTACTAAAATAGTTTTCATCCTACATTGTATTATTTTATTATAATTTCCTCTTTATTAATATAATTCCAAGCATCACTTGGAAAGATATAAATTTCCACGTTTTCTTAGTGAACCCTATCCTCTTCCACAGTCTCCCCAACATATTGGACCTACAATAACCCCATACTATCCAACTGTATTTACATCCACTCTTATTTAACATCCTATAAATGCTTTTATTTTCATTATCCTTGGGTTTTTAATGTGGTCTAGATCATGTTTAGTGATAGTTTCTAATTCGAGCGTGGTCTCTCTGTATCCTTGGATTACATACTATTCTAAATATTTAATTTAATAAAATATCATAAAAAATATTATAATAACATTATTCTTATAATATAAATTTTCATGTCCTCATGAGATATTTTTCATATCCTTTTTACAAATTTAATCTTCATGCACAAATATTAACATTTTTACATAGTCATATCCAATCATCAATTGCATTTTATGATAAAAACAATTGAATCATTGAATTCATCAATAAGAATAAAGAATATGATGTTTCGATACATTTTCTTTCATTCATTAGATAACCTAGGAAATATTGACATTAATGAAATATCATAATTAATTAACAACCATTGAAAACATTAATAATACATATGATGTGGCCAAAGCACATAGTTTTCTTTAAATACAATACAAGATTAAAGTCATAAAACCCTAGTAAACACCATGAGTGATGTTCATAGGATTGTTGATAATATATATAGTTCATTTAATATGTATGATATTATGAAAACATAAATGGGGTTTTATAAATTTTCAATTAGAGAAGATCAGGAGTCATAATATAACATTATTAGTCACATCGTGCCTTGTAAATTATAGAGTAGATTGTTCTAAAGGATGGAATCATAAGGATGTTTTATTTATTTATAGGTAATCCATGAGTGATATAATTTTGTTTGTTTTTTAATTTAATTAATGATCATTCCTTAAATAATGGATTCAATTAGGAATGGTGGATCTACCCAATAGAAATGATTGTTGAATAATGTTGTGAAGAGTATACATGATAATATTTCCATATTTTTAAATGTGATGATGTGTGAATAATTTTACATCAATTCTAAGTAATGGGGAACACATATTGATGAATATTGTATAAGAAAGGTGTTATTATCCATGGTAAATCATAAAGTAGTCTTTTGAAAAAAAATCAAGTGAAATCTATAATAATCATGGATTGCGGATTGCATAATATGATGTTTGTTTTCACACCATATATATTCAAGAAATTGGGAATATAGTTTTATAATAATTTAAGGGACATTAATTGATCGGGATAATCACATAATCGCAAATCCATGTCACCAAACATATATATTCAAATTGTCCATATTTTAGGTGAACGATCTAGAAATTGAATTGTTGAACCTGACTGAGTTTTAAAGAGTCTAATTGTATGATATTTCCATCATAAAAAAACCCAATTTATTGTAAATTAATAAGTACATATAGATATTATATAAAGATATTATATACATATAATTCTATGTAATAGTGATAAATAATTTTCATGGGATCGTAATGAAGTCACAAATAGATAAAGAGTTGAAAACATTTATTAAAAACTAGAAAACGAGTTATGAGAATTATTATCATCAGATATCCACTAGATTTCTAAAATTTAGATTAAACTGAAGCTAATTGTAACAACTATTATTGAAAATTCAATATTGATTATTAAAATTCGTGATAAGAAAACATCGATGCGGTGGGTTCATTTAGGGGTTATGCACAACATGTTCTTTATTTCATGAGGGATTTAAAACATTAGGGATTGTTTGATCACTCAAAAATATAAAAAAAATTATTGTTAATAGTTTTTTAGAATATCCATTTTATCATCATTGTATTAACCTTTGATTAGCATAGTTTTGGAGATAAATGTAATGTTGCATGTATCCCTCTACTGTTGTCATAGTTACTTTATATGAATTTTGTGGGAGAGTATTGTTCATAATAATGACGGAACAAGATCATTGGACATGTTAATTTTATAATTATTTATATAAATTGATTCACCATCAATATTTGGGAGGTTTACTTTCATCATATTGATAGGTTTTGTTAGAACCAACGTGTTTTCTTGATGTTATTTCTCTTAGATGTAACCAAAATATTGATAAAAATAATGTAATTCAATTCATTTAAAATAATAATATATAAACATGGATGAATTGAATGATATCAAAATTCCAATAATTCAAATTGTGTATATACACAACTATAATATGGGGGATCACAGTCAACATAGGGAAGAATGAATTATTATAAAATGACTAATAGGAACCTGATGCAGACACTAAAAGTATAAATATTTTAAGAGGTTAATTATTTAAATAAATATTATAAAAGATGATGTCATTAAATACTCACATTCTATGTAGAATATAAATATTAGAATATTTAAATCAATCTATAAGGCACCTGAATAAAAAATTAAATTAAATTATAATCACTAAGATGATCTTAGGATGCACATATACAAGATCATTATTCCAATCAATGATAATATGAACATCATTGTGCAGTAAATGGCGAATCACAATGCAGGCTTACATAATTTGAAACTCATGATGTCGAAACATAGATTATTACTATTTCATTTCATATTAGTGGTATAAATTATTGAAAATTAAAATAAAAGGGAGGTGAGGGTGGATATTAATTACCAATATGTGATTTTATATGAGATTAATAATAATGAAAATGGATCCATGATAATGAAGAATTATAATGATGTGGAATTCAAGGAGGTAAATAAACTCAAAACCTAGGACACTCTATATTAAATGGATATTTTTGGGTGATTAAAGTATTTTATTTTAACCACGAATAGGGGCAAAAATATTTAAATGAAATAATTCAATGGGTTTCCTTTTATGAGGTATAGTTTAGAATCTCTAAGTAAGATATCAGAAGATGTTTTGAGATGAAGATTAATCGAGATAACCCATAAATAAATAACATATTGATTATACACATTATATGATATTATATTAGAACCAGATTTAAAATTTTAATCTATTTTTTAATGAATATGTAAAAACAAAAAAATTTATAGAGGAAGAAGATTAGGGATATGAGGACTTTGGATAATATGTTACTGATGATATCATTGAAAAAATGTGATTAGTGTATATTGAGTATGTACATATTTAACTTGATAGCTAATTAAAAATCATTTTTTAATTATTTTATTCCCTCAATGGAATTTTTATCATGCTAATATAAAGATATCAAATTGAGTTTTTTGTTATTCTAAACTGATTATAACATGGTATGAATGGTAGAAATATTATTTAATGTTTGAAATTGATCAACGTAAATCATTGAAGCTATAAAATTACATTGACGTAGATGGGGGTATGAATGAAATTAAAGATAATCCCAAAAATTAATAATAGTAATATTTCTTCAATGAATGTTCATGTCCAATGAGTTTACAGTCTTTTGGTCGATATCCTGATTATGTGAAAAAATATTTATAATAAAATTAAATTTATATTAACCAACATGATATCAAGAAATTATAATTTATAGTTAATGGAAAAGAGATATTATAATCACCTATAGTTAATTAAAAATTATATCCCTTCCCAATAACACAATAGATCAAGGATAAAACCAAAATTATTATTTGGGATTTATTAGAAGAAAAATATTAGGAAAATGATATAAAATTACAACACCTACTCCATAGAAAATGGTTGATTTGGGTGACACACAATGTTCCCAGAAAGTCACATGTGATGTAATAAAGACATGTAATAAAAACTACAAATTTGATGTTCTTGTCTTTGAAGGATTTGGTATAAAAAATATGTTTATCCCTGAGAAAAATGGAATCTTATGGAGAATAATAAAATAATATATGTATATAAACTACTTTATATGATATATTTTTATAAACATAATGTTTTTAGAGAATATTAGGGATAAAAATACAATCGTACAAATAAAGATTCTGATGGAGACCCATGAAAAGAGATCATATCTATGTTAATCATCATAATCTGGGGGAAAATCATAATAAATTTGTAGCCTTACAAGTTGATGATGATCTAATAGAACCAAATCTGGATAAATCTATTTTAAAACTTATGGAAAAATTTTATATCGACAAATACAGGATAATATGAGAAGGTTAATGTTGTAGTGGTTTATAGAGTAGTGAACAATTATACTAGAGTATTGATCCTCAATAGTGTTTATATTTCAAATAAGTCATAAAATGATATTTTTCTAGAAATCCAATTCAGTAAAAATGGGTTCATGATTTTTGGAAATGATACTGTCTTATAGATCAATGGATCTAGAAAATAAAAAAAACCAATCTGAATACATAAGTAATAATAATTACATAGTTGTTGAAAACTGTCATTATAGTTTGTAAGTTGAATATAATAATGCAAATGATTAAATATAGTCAATAGTAACAATAATTTTCCACCATTAAAGTAATATAT
This sequence comes from Viscum album, assembly GCA_963277665.1. Classification (NCBI taxonomy): domain Eukaryota; kingdom Viridiplantae; phylum Streptophyta; class Magnoliopsida; order Santalales; family Viscaceae; genus Viscum; species Viscum album. Next base: position 409,580,283 of record OY728157.1, read on the forward strand.
AGTATAATCATGATGAACAAGAAGTTCAAAAAGTAGAATCCTTACATCATTCATGTTTGAGTACATATGCGTTTTCTATCCAAAAAATAAATAACATGTTATGGAAAATAAGACTTGACCACTTAATCACAATTTACATGGAATAAATTGTAATCAATAAAGGACTACATGATATATGCAACTAATAAAATTATCTTATTTATATATCTAAAAAATTAGATGAAGTGAAAATTTTACTATGAAATAAATTATAATGTTTAAGTATTCAATTATATTTCTTGAGTAGGTTCATGTTTGATGTGTGTGTTATAATATCACAAAAATAAATGGATTGAAATTGGTACTATATTGTAAAGACACGAAAATTTCAAGGAATTTTTATTTCTTAATTTATTTGCAAATTTATGAGTCTACAGTTTCTAAAGGCACCTGATCTTGAGGCCCGGTGTGCCTGGAAACAATTTCCAAAGTTTAGCTGGGGTACTTTCAATAATCGAATGAGCAGGTTTTCTATCTTTTGAACCGGTGCTCTGAATTGAAATCTGAGGGCACCGATGAACTCGCAGCGTAGGTAATTACATAGGGGGACCATTCCTGTAGTTGTGTCTTGAGCGAGTTGAGGTTTAATAATATGGGATTAAGAATAATTTAAATAAAATATGTTCTCTATAAATTGTATTTAATGAAGGTGGTTTTTATCCTACAATGGGGGAGTTAGTGGTGGGGCCTACACCCACCTAACCTCCCAAGGGAAGGGTTAGTGTGGTGGGGCCCAAATGAGACCCTAACTCCTCACCTCCCTATAACCCCATTAAATTACCCATAACTCACCCCTTGTTAATTAAATGACTTGTCCACATATTTATTGGAGTTTAGGCTCTCAACTTCATATCTCTCTCATTTAATTTATTTGCCAACTCTTCAATTAATTAATAAGTTTGAATTAATTTGAATTGAGATGGATGTTTTTTAAGATGGGGGAAAATCAAATTTCAAAATTGGGCTGAGAAAAAATTATGGGGAGAATCCATGGAGAATTAAGAGATCTTTAACCCTCCACGAAGAACGGTTCTCCTTCGGACAGACCTTCAACGAACAACGCTCGAGCCAGGATCGAAGACCTTTGCGGAAGGGACGAATGCCAACGATCGTCATCACCATCATCTCCACCCTTGAGACGGTGTCAACGAGCCGATGTCCACCCTCTCATGATATCATAATCGAACGGAGAACCCTGAGGTAGGGGTTGATATGTTCAAGATTTAATACCATTAAATAATGTTCTTTAATTATTGAGTTCTTTTGGGCCACTTGATACAATCTTGACGAGGAAGGGCTCAGAGCACACGATCATCGCCCGACCCTTCCCTATTAATTTTTTGATTAAGGACGATTGAGGATGACTACGAATAACTGGCTGACGTCGGGACGATCACTGGCGGATCGTCAACACTTGATTTTCGGGTCACCGAAAAGGCGTGACACCATCGTGCCGCACGGAGTTGAGCCAGACTGCAGCCTTGCCGAGCCGCGGCGGAGGGGCGTGGAGCCGTCACACATCCCTGGAGATACAAGGGGACGTGGCCGGGGGGGGGGGGGGTGATTTTGTGGTGTGCGGTGCCGTCACGCCATGCCGGTCGAACAAAGTCATGACCTAGGGCCGTGGAGAATCTCAAAGGGGCGGAAGGCTATGCCGGCCACCGGCGCCACCAAGAGGCGGGCCCCGAGGGGGTCCTACAGTTACTCTAGGGCCGGCCATTATGACCGGCCATTTTGAAGAAACATGGGGGGGGGGTGGCGAAACCCCCACAACCTGCAGATAGGGAGGGCCCCGCTAGGTGCCACCATCTCCCCCCTGGTCGCCCATCCATGCGGCCAACCACGTGGGTCACGTGGACCGACCGATGTCGGCCAGGCCGGGGCACCAGCGCCAGGCCGAGACACCTCGGTGGGGCTGGGCCGCCCCCAACCAGGCAGGACCCGGACTTGGGTTGGGTCGACACGGTTCAGGTCGACCCAGGGGTATTGGGCCGGGTCGGACCGAGCCCAGACCCCCTATTTTCAGACTATATTCACTAAAACGACCATAACATGAGTTGTGGACCTCCGATAGACGCATTGTCAGTTGCGTAGTATTACCTTTATCGAGATGGTAATTGAAGTATATTACACTATATGATTCGGTGTAGTATGAATATGGTCAGGTTGGATTGAACTCAAAATCAACTGGGCCCTCGGAGTGGAAAAACATATAACTTGAGCTTCGGACGTCTGATTGGCATGTTGTCGAATTTTTTGGCTTCCTCATGATGAAACAGTTCTTATGGAATTCTTCAGTTGAGGTTTGGATGCATTTGTACTGTGACTGGGTTGTATTGTACCCGAAATCTAACCGGGCCCCTGGAAAGGAAATACTAATAACTCACAGACCGGGCGTCCGATCGACGCACAGTCTGTTGCGTTGAGACCCCTATGACAATGTGGTCCTTTAAAATATTTTTACACGAGTTTGTGTTATTGTTGGAAGTATCGACTAGTATCTCGTGGAGCGGACCCTCCCTGATACAAACGTACGAAGTACTTAGACGAAGTAGCTGTAGGCATATTGACTGCTTGAAAGATTCGACTTGTAGTGATTCGGTAAGCCTAGTAGAAGGAGAGCCCAGTATTTGGTGTCAGAGCCACGGCTGAAGGAGTTCCTGGTAGTTTGCAGCAGACCCATGGTACTTGATAGGAGGAGTATCTCAGTAGGATATTAGGTGGAGTGCCCAGTAATTGGCGGGAGACTCTCAGTAGACCGAGCGCCTAGTATTTGGCGGCAGACCTACGATACTCGACAGGAGGAGTACCTCAGCAGTCTTTGGTTAGTGAGTGGCACCTCTGAGGCGTGACAGGGCTACTGTACACGACAGAGGAGGATTTCTCCTACAGTTGTGGTTTCATTAATGAAAATCCTGGATTGAGCTGATTCTTTGACCTTTGTGTTTACCTCATGATAGAGATTGGTCCCTTGATAACATATGTATATGTATGGACATATAACTAAGTAGTGGTAATCTGTTGATTTCATAACCATAGTGTTTCCTCATGATTGATATGGGTTACTTTATAACAAAGGTTTAATTATGTGATTATACATAAGTAAGGGTTATCTGTTGAGATCGTTCACTATGGTTATCCTTGTTAGATTTAGTGATACCTTGAGGGTCTCAAGGTCCCTACTGATAATCATTATACTCACCCATGCACCGGCTACACCCGCACCTTGTTGTGTTGGATGCAGACGATGGACAGCGCTGACAGAGACCGAGTGTATGAGGACTGGACTATACCCGGAGGTGGACCTCATGACGAGTCAGTGACCAGAGGTAGACTTCACGACAAGATGGTACTCGTATTAGGTTGGCGGGTGAGAGTGTTGAGGAGGCTATATGTACATACCCTTCAGGTAGGATCCGAGGTGGACGACCCAGGAGTTTCTTCTATCTTCTAGTTATTTTTCTTTTATGTTGTACTTTCGTTCAGTTCTAGTTTTACTGTTCAGTTGGTTTTGTATTCTAGACCATTTCCCTTCATCACTTTCATTTGTACTTAGTGTATTACTTCCACTTGTACTTTGGTTGGATGTGTTTATGTTTTATAAAGGAAATACCTTTCATATTATCGGTATTTTCACCTTTGGTGCTAGTCGCCATCCCCTGGACTATAGAATACAAGATTGGGGTAGTCATGGCACGAGCCTCGAGGAAGGGTCATGAAAAAACAGAATCAAAGGAGTCGGTTCTACCGTAGATCTTAAAACTCTGATATTTATTTGCTATAAAGCAATAGTTTTAAGTGTAATGAGTATGGTTTTCAGTTCAGGGAGTCCAGTGTTGGTATGGTGGCCGGCGTATCCATATACCCGGACCCTGACTTATGATTTCCGACTCAGTGCATGAAAACACTGATTGTGTGGGTGTTTTCAAAAGATTTCATTAAATCAGCTCCAACCAGGTCAGCACAACAAATATAGTGTTTTTATTGTGACACATCTGTTCTTTTAGGATGCGTCCCCACAGATGACCAGCTAGAGCCCTGAGAGATGTACATACTAACAGCCCGATGAGCGATGAGGCCTCAGAAAAGGGCCCTCTTTCAGTTGAGGCACCAGCAGTACTACTATCAGTTGGGCTACTGATGCCACCAGCCCCAGCAGCAGGCGATACACGCTACTTCAGCACGCTGCAAGAGTTCCAACGATACAGGACACACGGGTTTCAGAAAGTGACGGACCCACAAGCAGTTGATGATTGGATAGAGGCTAAAGTGAGTGTCTTCATGCTAGGAGGCACACCATCGGACTTCATGGTGATCCTTGCTACCAGCCTCTTTCATGCAGTAGTAGGATGATGGTGGAGCTTGATGCTCCAGATGCCAGATGAGACGTCACTTATGCAGGCATACTTCAAGAGCCTGTTCCAGGAAGAGTTTGTACCATCCACCATCGAGAGATGCGGATACAGGAGCTACTTCATCTGCAGTAGGGAAACATGAGTGTAGATCAGTACTCAGTAAGGTTCACAGACCTCTTGCACTACTCTAATGATATGGTAAGAGACCCGATCTTCAGAACCCAGACCTTCGAGTAGGGACTGAGGCATGAGATCAGAGCTTCTACGATCCCTCTCAACATCTCGACTCAGGTAGGGGTGTTGGAGAGAGCCCTCTTAATGGAGAGTTTCCATGCTAATCATACTCCAGCAGCGGGACCCACCAACAGTCTACTTGTAGTGGAGTCTTCTACAGCAAGTAGTAGACATACGACATAGGGGTCCAAGAGGACCAGACCCACTGGTGGCCGACTGTACGACTCATGTTCAGTAGTGCGGGGAAACCAGAGTGGAGTAAGAGCCAGTCGTTCCCGGAGCGGGTAGTGTTACTCTTGCGGTGGGCTTGGTCACATCGCACATGACTGTCTGGCCCGCCATACAGATGATCATAATATAGAATAAGGACCACCAAGGTAGAGGTAGAGGTTCGATCAAGGCGGACCACAAGGATAAGGCAACCATGGAAGAGGAACTGGCCATGCAGCTGGTGGTGGACGACACTTCGAGGTGTTGGCACCACCACCACAAGGTGGACATGGGAGAGCACAACATCAGGTAGATGAAGAATACAACTACAGAGCACCTAAAGTAGGTGGATAGGAGTGGGACTAGGCATGGAGGCATTTGATCTTGGAGTTTTTAGTCTCCATGTTTTCGCAGTTTTATTTTCTTTGTGTCTTTGTCCTATGAGCTACAGTAATAAAAGACACTTATCATTGTAATGTTTACATTCCTTCCCTTTTTGTGTGGTTGATACAAAGAGGTTCTAGTTTAAAACTGTGGACTTGATCCTCACTTTCGAGATACGTATTGAAGGAGACCCAATGACCACACACTACTGCCGACAGTGTTACTCTACCCTTGGAGGTGAGAGTAACGGTTGGATCACTTGGTAGTAGCGTCGAGTCCTTATGACGTCATCCATGGCATGAAATAGTACCGTTTATCTCATTATTTAATGTATTAGGAAAAGAATGTGGTTCATCCAGGGGATAAGACCATATTTCTCTTTTCAGTAGAGGAGAAATCTCAGCATCTCTTCAATAAAAAAACAACAAATGGTGGAGATGAGTTCTTAAAATTTTCTACTCTCACCCATTGTTCGTTGAGCGAATGGTATATGGTACTATCCAACTCAATAATTTCATGTGTATCTACTCTTAGAAGGACATGAACTTGATAAAATGTTGATGTCTTGAATTACTCAAGGACTATGACTACGAGATAATTTATACTCATGGGGAGGGGAATGTTTTAGCAGATTATCATAGTAGGAGATCAGGCATTTAGCTATTTGGAGTTTCAAGATAGTAGATGGCTGCGTTTCAGATATCCATTGTGGATAGTGACGGAGTCAGCACATGTAAAACTAGTGATGGTTCAGGCTACGAGGTGTAGATCATCCAGCAGCTGATGAAGGCTGCACAGGGCTGACAGAAGTCTTATGTTGATAAGAGACAAGACCTCTAGAGTTCGAGGATGGAAACCATGTTTATTTATAGGTCTCACCTTGATGAGGTTTATGGATTTTGGGTCGGGTGGCAAGTTACCTTTGTGTTTCATCTGGAATTTCCACCTCAGATGCACTAGGTGCACGACGTCATCCACGTATCTCAACTGAGGAGATTTGTGCACGAACTAACCTTCATCATCGACCACTGAGAGTTGGACATCGATGAAGGGGTGACATTCAGAGGGTTCCAGTAGAGGTTGATGTTCAACAGGAGTGGGTCCTATGTGGATGGTCGATTCCTCTGGTGCGTATTTGTTGGCATCACGAGAACCTCCCCGAGAGCACATAGGAGCTGGAGGCTCAGTTGTATGCTCGTTATCTCCTTTAGTTTCCATAGTTTCTCTTATAGCTTTACGGGGACGTAATTACCTGAGATAGGAGTAATGTAATGACCTAGAAATTTCAAGGAATTTTTTTTTCATAATTTTTATGGAATTTTACGAGTCCTCAGTTTCTGACGGCCCCTGATTCTGAGGCCCGGTGTGCCCAGAATCAATTTCTAAAGTTTTTCTCGGGTACGTTCAGTAAACGAAAGAGAGGGTTTTTCTATCTTTTGAACCGGTGCTCGGAATTGAAATCTGAGGGTACCAATGAACTTGCAGGGCCAGTAATTGCTTAGGGGGGCCTTTCCAATAGTTTTGTTTTGAGCAGGATGAGTTGTAATAATTGGGGATTTAGAATAATTTAAACAAAATTTGTTGTGTAAAAATCTTATTTAAGGAAGGTGGTATTTATCCTACATAGGGGGAGTTAGAGGTGGTTCCTTCACCCACCAAACCTCCTAAGGGAAGGTTTACTGTGGTGGGGCCCACAAGAGACCCTAACTCCTCACCTCCCCATAACCCCCATGAATTCCCCATAACTCACCCCTTGTTAATTACATGACAACTCCACTCATTTATTGGAGTGGAGCCTCTCAACTTCCTATCTCTCTCATTTAATTTCTTTTCCAACAATACTATTAATTAATAAGTATGAATTAGTTTGAATTGATATGGGAGTTTTTTAAGATGGGGGAAAATCTCATTTCGAATATTTCGCTGGGAAAATATTATGTGGAGTATCCCTGGAGAATTAAGAGAGCTTTAACCCTCCACGAAGAACTGTTCTTCTTCTGACGGACCTTCAACGAACGATGGTCAAGCCTGGATCGAAGGCCTTTGCGGAAGCAAAAAACACCAATGATCATCTTCACCTTCATCTACTCACTTGAGATGACGTCAGTGAGCCGACGTCCACACTCTCACGATATAATCATCGAACGACGAACCTTTAGTTAGGGGTTGATATGTTCAAGTTTAAATACCGTTCAACTACATTCATTAATTCTTAAGTCTTGTTGGGCCGCATGATACCATCTTGATGAGGAAGGGATCGGACCACATGAACATAGTCCGAATCTTCCCCATTCGTTTGTTGATTATGGACGATGGAGGTGGACTATGAAGAACCAGACGACGTTGGGCCGATCACGAGCGGATCGTCAATTCTTGATTGTTAAGTCACTGCAAAGGCGTGGAACCGGAATGCCACGCAAAGTAGAGCCAGACCGCTGCCTTGCCGAGTTGCGGCCAAGGGGCGTGGCACTGTCATGCCACACTGGAGCTACAAGTGGCCACAACCTAGGTAGGCCGCGACGGTGGGACGCAACACTGTCGCGCTGCGCCCGTCGAACAGAGAAACGGCCTAAGGCTGCAGTGGATCTAAAAGGGTAGGCCGGCTTTGCCTGCCATTATTGTCGGCCATTTCAACAAAACTGGGGGGCATAACCCCCCGGACCTGTGGCTAGGGTGGGACCTGATGTCTGCCGCCTGCTCGCGCCTGGTCGCCCACCCAAGCGGCCAACCGCATGGGTCACGTGGATCGAACCACGTCGGTCGGGCCAGGCCTCCAGTGCCGGGCCGGGCTGCCAGCGCCGGGCCGGGCCGCACCCAAATGGTTCGGACCTAGATCCGGGTCGGGTCGACTCGGTTCGGGCCGACACTGGGGGTATTGGGCTGGGTCGGACCGGGCCCAAACCCCCTCTTTTCGGACCTTCTTCACTTAAATGCCCATAGCATGAGTTGTGGACCTCCGATAGATGAAATGTTAGTTGCGTAGGATTCCTTGGATCGATACAGTAGTTTCAGTATATTACAGTCAAGGATTTGTCCTAGTATGAATATGGTCGGGTTGGTTCGAACTCGAAACCAATTGGGCCCTCGGAGTAGAAACTTTTATAAGGTGAGCTCCAAACGTCCGATTGAAGTGTCATCGACGTTGTTGGATTTCTCATTATGAGAAAGTTATTTTGGAATACATCACTTGAAGATTGGAAATATTTGGAGCGTGACCGGGTAAGATTGTACCCGAAATCCAACTGGGCCGCTGGAACGGAAATGCTAATAAATCACAAACCGGGCGTCTGATCGACGCGCCGTCTGTTGCGTTGAGACCCCTAGGACATGGCAGTCATTTGAGATATTTCCACATGAGTTTGCAAGAAACTTGTATGTATCGACTATTTTATTGTGGAGCGGACCCTCCCGAAGACGAGCGTAAGGAATTTGGAGACCTAGTAGCTGTAGACCTTTTGACTGCTTGACCGATTCGACTCATAGTGTTTTGGTTAGCCTAGTGGAAGAAGCACTCAATATTTGGCAGTAGGACCACAACGGAATGAGTGCCTGTTAGTTGGCTGCAGAACCATGGTACTCGACAGGAATAGTACTTCAGTAGGCTATTAGGGGGAGCGCTAGGTATTCGGCGGGAGACTCTCAGTGGACGGAGCGCCCGATATTATGAAGAAGACCCATAGTACTCGACATGAGGAGTACCTTAGTAGTATAAGGATAGTGAGTAGCGCCTCGGAGTTGTGATAGGGCTACTATACTCGACAAATGAATAGTTCTCCAGTAGTTGTTGTTTCGTTAATGAAAATCCTTTTTTGAGATGAGTCATTGACCTTTGTGTTTACCTCATGATTGAGATGGGTATCTTGATAACATATGTATATGTATGGGCATATACCTATGTAGTGGTTATCCATTGATTTCATGAACTTTGTGTTTCCTCATGATTGAGATGGGTTACATGATAACTCTGGTATATGTATGGGCTTATACTTAAGTAAGGGTTATCTGTTGATATCCTTCTTTGTGGTTATCCTTTTTTGATTTATTGAATCCTGGAGGGTCTCGAGGTCCCCATTGAGTACCGTTATACTCACCGCTGCATGGGAAATGGCCGTACCTTGTTGTGTTGGATGCAGACGATAGACAGCGCTGGCAGAGACTGAGTGTATGAGGACTGGATGGTACCCGGAGGTGGACCTCACGACGAGTCAGTACCCGGAGATGGACTTCACGACAAGATGATACTCAGGGGAGGTTGGAGGGCATGAACGTTGAGGAGGCTATCTGTACCTACCCTTCAGGTAGGATCCGAGGTGGATGACCCAGGAGTTACTCCAATCTTCTAGCTGTCTGTATTTTCTGTTGTAATTTCGTTCATTTGTAGCTGTACTTTTCCGTTGGGTTTGTATTCTGGCCAATTTACCATTCAGCAAATTCTTTTGTACATAGTGTATTACTTCTTCTTGTACTCTTGTTGGAAGTGTTTATGTCTTATAAAGGCAATGCCTTCCCAGTTATCAGGATTTACGCCTTTGGTGCTAGACGCTAGCCCCTAGCCTATGGAAGATGGGCTTGGGGTAGTCACAGCATGGGCCCCGAGGATGGGTCATGACATATATTCTATTTATCAATAATTTTTACATTATTTTACAGATTAGGCAGATACACCAAAAATATGAATGAATCATGTGTATTAACAATTATCAAACATTGTATGAAAATATTCTAGGGGTAAAAACTCATATGTCAGAAATTTATAATGGAACATAATTCACTAATAATCAATTTGAATAATATTTCATGAATACTATAATATAGATCCATTAATCAATAGTGTGGAGTCCTACAAAATGTTTCAATAAGAGGAGAAACCCAATAAATATAAAAATTTCATAGAATACACACATTGAATGAAATATATAGAAATAATATTTGAATGAAGATATATATAAATTATTTCATATATCTAGAAAGGCATAGTTGTGTTATAATGAGGATAATAAACAATATGTGATGTTATATCAGAATAGTATGCCACCTAATCAATTTTGAATTTTAATAACCCTTTATATTATTTTTATAAAGAGATGTTCTACAGTTTTAAATCATAGATGTATAAAGATATTTTACATGGATATATCTCTAAATTGAATACATTAAAATTATATAAAACCATTTAGCTTAATTTAATGAAATTTAAGATGAAACAATTGTTAAAGATAATAAATGTTATTAAAAGAGTGGGTAGATCTCAATAAAATTATGAAATCTCAATGGTGTGTGATGTATATGTGAGAATTATCTAGGGCTACAAATGTGTATAATAACATTGAATATTAATTTGACTATTAGAAAATCATAGCTAGTTAAAAAACATTAATGATGTAAATTAACCGATCTAAATTTAATAAAATTATAATTTTTTATCATATAGATATAGTACAAACACAAATAATAAGGACACAAAAAAAATATATTCTTTTATCATATGATTATATGAAGATATTAAAAGAGGATAATAATGATTATATTCAGTTCTATTAAAATCATGAATGACGTTATAAAATTGAGAGGCATGGAGAAATTCGTAATGATACTATGTCATAAAAATAATTCATTATAAAAATGCAGTTGTTACATAAATAAATCAAATAATATGAAAATGGAAATAGAAAAAAGTCACATATTGTGTGCATGATTTATTCCCAAATTAAAATGGTTTTATGTTTATGAATCATTTTACCCAATTTTCCAGTTTGAATTTATTTGACTATTATGGTAAATGTTGGCAGAAAGAGGATACAAGGTGTACCAATATATCATCAAATAGATATTTATTAATAGATTCACTAATTATGATGTTAATATGATGAAACCAATTTGATTTATTATATATTATTATTGTATAATATATTTAATGGTTTTTGAAGGTATTATATAGGTTGTATTAAGCACTAGGTGCTTAATGTCCTAGGCATAATCATTAGATTATAAATAAGGAATTTTAGTGTGGAATAGTTGATCAAAATATATACATTATAAAATTTAATTATCAAAGTGTAGTGGTACACATTTATATATGTCTTATAATATTTAGTGGATTAAATAATGATCAATTTATGTTTTTTTAGAAAATATGACATGGTATATTGTAATCTCCATGTATGAGGAGTTAAAAATTATCCATGGATTTCAATTTAGTCGAGGAAAGAATGTATTTTTTATTTCCAAATTAAAATATGAAAAAATATTTATTGATAATTTTTAAACCATAATTACCTATGATTTTATAAAATATTTATCTTCAAATGAATTTAATATCATGGATATAATGTTATACATGAAACCCCGAATGTAAATAAATTATAAAATAGTATACCATCATAACCTATTTGTTAAATATGTTGAGTGAATATGAATAAATTTTTTTGAAAATAATATGTAAAAATTTTCTAGATAAATAAAATATATTGGTTACTAATAAATGTTTTTTAGTAAATTCATTACAAGGATTAAAAATACATTTAGATTAAATTTTTTTAGTATGATAAGATAATATAATTAATTTTATAAAATTATATAAATTTTATTTTCCAAAATTGTCATCAATTTTTAATTATGTATTTGAAAATTATCATATAGTTTTTTTATTATAATATAATTTTTTTTTCATTCAATATTGAAAATAATGGTTTTTATTTAAGACTATCTTTATGTTTCAATAATTTAAAAAGATAAATATTTTTTCAAAATAATGTAAATTAAATATTAAAATATTTTTAGTATTAATTTTCAACTTAATAATGTTAAAATTTAGGTTCTATCAGATTTTGGAAAGAAAAAATTAACAATTAAGAAAAATAATTCTGGGAAACTGCTTTTCATCATGTTTTGTCGGTTAATTTTTAATTAATTTATTTCGATACATTTAATTACATTTTCAATAATTTATTCCATATTTGGAATAATAATAATATCCTAATTTTTTAATGTGGAAAAATTCTTTTTATTCATTACGAATATAAGAAACAAAAAAACTTATCATAGTGGTTATAGTTAATAAATGGATTAACTTGGAGTTAAACTAATAGATTATTGTATTTTTTCTAATTTTAAAAATTATAAATCCTACATTATGGAAATATTTCAACCTCATTAAATCCCAAATTCAAAAATAATTCTATTTTATAGCATTTTCCTTCAGTATGAAATTATTAGATTATAGCCTTTTAAAATACCAAGGGTGTCCTCTCCACCACATATAAAAGGGAACCCTTAATTTCCTTTCATTACCCATATATTGGCAATCAAGATCCACCAAAACCATTAGAAATGTATTATTAACCTCAATATAAATGAATAAGAGTTGGTTTTCTTCTTAAAATACAACTGCATGTGTCCTTAAAAAAGGATCAAAGAAACCAACCCATAAAAAGGTTATTATTATATACTAACTTTTAATATTTATTTCATATTATACCACCTATATATCTATGTTTTTAATAAAAAAATAAAAAAGTAAATATTATAAAATTAATTTATTTCTTATTAATAAGGAACATCCATTATTCTCTATCTTTTCAATCAAATGACATTTTAAAGTGTTGCTCATGATTATTTATGGACTACCACGTCCACACCATAATCAAAATCATTTTTTTGATCACTATCATTCATGGATAATTAAAATAATGTGTTCAATTTTTATATATGACATTTATGATGTAATTATTCTTATAGATTTATAATTACATATGCTTCTTCTTACCTTCAAATCTATTGAAAAATAACAATGTTGCTTGTGCGTTTATTGGACTACCACCTCCACAAAGTGACGTGATTCATTTTTCATTTTTGTTTTACTTGGATGGATATAAGTATATATATAATGTAGATATAGGTTATTAATGATATAATTATAATGATATAATGATATAATAATACTTATATTTCTTTAAAAAAACAGTATTCAGGAATACGTATGAACCAACCTCTCCATGAATAGTGTAAATACTTTTTCAGTATATAAATTTCATAGGTTATTATAAACATATATGTATAATAAATATATATGATTATTGTATAATAAATAACATTATGGAGGTGATGGAACCATGATAATATGTTAGGCACTATGTTTTAATGACAAAAAAAATAACCTTTATTAGTATACTAATTAGCATTATGTTTTATGCATACATTTTATATTCTATGATAGATTGGTGAGTTTTTTGTTTTATCTATAAATTAATAACTATTGATTTTGTGTCACTTATAGAGGCTTACTCACTACTGAAGTAAAAATTGGACATCTTTGAATCACCTTCACCATTATGTCACCCCCAAGAAGACTTGATTTTAAGTATCAGAAACTACCAAGCATGTCTCACTGCCAAGGCTAATTCACCAGCAGTATGGAAATTTGTATATGTGTTGGAAACAATAACCACAAACAAATACTCCCCATTAAGATAAGACATACCTCTAAACTAATAAATTTACTAAGTGCCAAGATGACCAACAATCAGCTACGTGTCACCTCAAAAACATAAATTTGGTAATGTATAGAATGAATCACTGTAAAACTCAGATTCAGCATCAGAATTTGGGTCACCATAAACTCTAGGATACTACCATATCATGAATCTTTAAGTGTGTGTCTCAGCACTAGATCAATTCATCACCACATTGTTACACCGGTAGACTGTGTCACCATTCTAAAGACTCAACATTACATCCTTATATTTATTTTGAATTAAATATAACTATTCTGTATTTTATATAATTTAATTACCAATCATATTTCATTTATTTCTCCTGAATTTTTCAAAATAGATGAAATAAATAATATTTTATTATAAAGTACAAGTATATAAGATATATGTAATGCTTCTCACATTTATTCTATTTCATACTGCTGATAAAGTTTGAATTAGAGTCCCACATTCTCAACAACTAAAAATATATATTAATACCAAAATACATGTAAACATGAAGAGATATATGATCCAATGATGTGTTCCTTACAATAATAATATATTACTATGACCACCAAAAGATTAAGTGTTTCACATTGAACATCTGGACTACTTCTTATTGACATAATAAAATGAGTTTATTATATTATGTTCCACTAGAAATATAATAACCTTGAATTCAGATACCATTCAAGGAACATTAAATAGTCAAAGATACAAAACCAAAAATACAAATTAATATTTATATTTATTCATTTTTATCTTTTCAATTGGATAATTTATATTTACATTATGATCATTGTGTGTTTACTCTGTTTATTACACACACACACACACACAATATCCTTCATTAAACTAGACGATAAATATATAACTTCTAAAAATATTGTTTCATGCATTCCATTACTACTGTGGAAGAGGTGATTATGTGTCATATTATCTTTTTGACTCCTAGTGAAACATTGGAAGAGATCATGTATTGCAGGGAGTGATTTCATATTTTAGTATACCTGATTGCAGTGGTGGATCAAAATATTTTTTTCATATAAGCTTCGTGGAAGCAGGTGATTTCTATGTATAAATGGATATGTCATAGCTTGAGACCAAACCTCCAGTATCCATTTTATGCTATCTATTTTTTTATTTTATTTATGACATTTATAAATAATATTTTTAAATTGAAAGATTAACTAATAATTTGATACTTATCTTTTATTAGTGTTAATATATTTGTTTATTGTTTAAATTAACTTAAATGGTTAAGTTAATAATATATATTTTTTAAGCAAGATCTAATTAATATTTGAGAATTATTTTAATATGCCTATACTTTTATGGATATGATATTTTGGATAACATGATTATATTTATTTTATTTGTGGACTTCATTTTAATCTTTTTTTGATATAAATTTTTATTAGGTATTTAATTCACCTTTATTGAAATACTCATTTTGAGAAAAATATCATATCAAATCTATATGCTTTGGTATCAATGTTTTTCAAAACATTTTGATTCAAAATTTTATTTTTTTCATTAATGATAATATATTTTTGATAGATCTAAATTTAATTCATTAAATGGATAATAGAAAACATGGTTCTCCTATAACGCCCCCCCCCCATTTATTAGTGAAAATAAAAAAGCTCAGCGCAAGAACAAAAATAAAATTCATATTGAAAGTATGCATTATTAGAAATGGTATAATATTGAGGATATGTGTGAGTTTCTTATGGATCAAAAAAGTACGTGTGATTATTCAACTGGGATATCTTATAATAATTATTATAATTCAATGAATTCATTGTATTTTTACTAAACAAATGATGATTTTAATAGGATATATTCTAGTAAAACATTATATGGAATCTTGGACACATTATCAATTTCTCATGGGGGAACAAAAAATGAAAATATTTGAGATAGAATTAAAAACGATTGAATTGTCATAATTTAGTGATAGAGTTTATTGAATTAATTTATGATATGTATCTCATGTTAAAATAAATTTTTAACACAATGATATCCATGGGTATTCTAATGTCTAATAAAGAAAATATTTTGAGACCACATATATTATTTTCTGAAATATGGGGAGGTATATAAATTGTAGTCATAGTATCTTCCAATATTAGGAAACATTAATTCGATGAAATAATTAGAATGTTGAAGATGTATGAAGAAGATTTTTATTTAATAAGTAATAAGACTATAGAGGAAAAATATATTTAGTAACATTCACGTATAGTACATAAAAATAGAATAATGAAAATGAAATGATTCAAGATGAATGTTTAGGTGATAGTGAGTCTCTAATAGGTAGTGATAAGGATGTTTATCATTCAAAAAGTATAGATACATTAGAACATATGATTGTATTGGTAGTTGGATGAAATATTGGAAAAGGGGTGATAATAATGATTACATGACCTATTATGGATGTAAGTGAATAGTAAATGTGAAATCATTTGGTCTATAGTTTAAATACAAAAATAAATTTATGGAAAAGGAATGAAAATTCAGGAATTCCAATAATGAAAATTGTAGTTCCTCTCAGGATAGATGCAGTGACTCAAACTATATTCCTAATGAAAATTTTGTCCAAGCCAATGTGTTCTTCATGAATGATGTCTTTGAGGTACATACTATTTCACCTGTTCTTAATTATGATAATTCATAAAGATAACACAATAAAGATTATATGTATCAAGAAAAAAAAATTAATAATTTAATATGTTTGATGACAATTATAAAGATCATAAGGAATCATATAATGTTCTAAAAAAATTCTTCATTTGCCAATATTCAAATTGATTTTGATAATTAAAAAAGAGAAAAAAAGTAGTTATTAAATGAAAATAATGAACTAAAATTTTACAATGAAAAATAATGACATATTTATATATTTATAACAATTAAATTGAAAAATTTACATTAATTTTAGGTATCAAAGTTACACTAAAATATGTCATATGTATAGGATATAAACCTGGATAGATATGAATAGCTACGAGAACATTTCAACCTAAATCTCAGTAAAAAATCTCCACTTGAAGTTATTTTTTAAAATGAACAAACAACATTTTTTATATAAATATTACTATATATTTATAATAGACCAAATAAACCAATATGGGTCCCAAAAACCATAATTACAAAAAAAATATGGACCCATGAAAAGAAGGCTAACAAAATCACTCCTTGTATAAATTTTTATTGTATTAAATCATCATGAAGGCCTCCTATAAATGTCTATGGTATATGTATAGTTGATGTTAACATCATATGGTAAGATAAAACACATTTTTGAATAACCTAATAACCTTTTAAGGTGTTTATGTCACCTTTGGTTACTATGATAAATGGAAAATCATTATCCATGGAAGAATTAGTAACATCAATTTACTTTTAATTTCAATGGTACTATTTGTTAACGGTATGAATAATAATTTAAAAAGAATATCAAAATAATTTAAAAATTATTTTTTATGAAAAATTTGAAAATAATGCATGTAATATTTTTTGCACATATTCTTTTATTTTTACTACATTATGGAATGAATATGTTTATATTTTTTTATACTAATTCATTAAATCTGAAAAATGTTTACTTGTTGAGTTTCATTCATTATGAATATTGGATTTATCATTGGATACTAGGACAATATAATAATCACTCAATTAATAAGGTTACTAGAAAAGGGTTAGTCATGTATCTACCAAAACATGAGTTCTCATGTAACCCCTATCAAAAAGGGAAACCTTTCCTGGTTTCATTTAAAAAAAATATAGAAGTTTAATCATAGAAACCACTTGATTTGGTTCATATGGATTTATTTGGAACATCTAGAGATTCTTGCCTAATTTGGAAGCACTATTTGTATGTACTAGTATTATACTTTTCTATGTATACTATGGTATTTTTTCTATCTCACAAAAGTGATGATTTTCATACATCACCAAGTATGGTAGATCTATAAATAATTTTGTCGACTTAGTATTATGTATTTAAGATATGACCATGTATATGAGTATTTAAAAAACATGACATTGAATCTTTTATTCTCCCAAACTAGATAATATTACAATATATCTATTCCTAGGACCCCTAAGAAGAATCAAGTTGTATATATACTAAATAGTACATATCAAGAGATATCTCAGACTATGATAAATGTAATTAACATAACATTCCACTTTTGGGAAGAGGTTGTGGACACAACCTATTATATAATCAGTAGATTATTAATCACACATATCTTCCAGAAGACCTTATATGAGCATCAATATATTATAAATCCTAATGATAATTACTTTAGAGTTCTTGGTTTCAATGTAATTTTTCTTAACACTAATGTCAATGTAGTAAAATTTTTATCTAATATTGATCAAGGAATTTTACAAAGATATCCAACATCTAGTGAATCCTATAGTGTTTTTAACATAAAGACCAAGACTATGGATGAGTCTATTCATATTAAATTTTATGAGATAAATGAACATGATAATAAGGATTATTTAGAAAAACTAGAGGATTTTTATCTTCTATGAACATAAATTCCCATCATTCTGATTCTATTTTAAATCATACAAGAAAATCATTCATTTCTGATGATGTTCCTTTACATAAACCTAAATCTATAGGGAATCCTCAGGCGACTATCTAAACTATTTATAGATATTTTATCATACATAAGTTAAATCTTTTAGATGTTGTATTTAGATACCATGATAAAGGTATACAAACATGATCTTCTCATTGAAATTTGTTTGAACATGAACCATTCATTATAGCTTGAACCAAAGAACATCAGTGATGCAATTATTTTTGAAAATATAATGTGTTGGAACTTTTGGATAGACCCAATGACACATTTACTATAATAACTAAATGGTTTTTATAGAAACAGAGTAGATTAATCTGGAATGATTATTAGAAACAAGGATATAAATGTTTCAAATGAGTATAGTAAAATAAGAAATAAAATATTAACAGAACTATCCAACTTTAGCCATAATTGAATAAATTAAAATTATACATAAGTTTTTAGATCATCTATATTTCAAAACATTTCAAATTTATATAAAATTTCATTTCATAAATGGGTATATAATTGATTATATTCTTTGAATAACCCTCTGGTTTTATAATTATCCATTTTCTCATGTTTTCAAATTGACAAAAGTATTATATGTTTTAAAATAAACCCCTTGATCATGGTATGAAATGTTCAAAACATTTTTATCTCAAAAGTATTTTAAAATGGATTAGTTTATCATAAATTTTTTATAAAACCAATATTAAAATATATATTAGTTGTAAAAATTTATGTCAATTATATTATTCATGGATCATGAAGAACTTTTTTATGTACTGATTATTCATTAATGATGAAAAATGAGTTTGATATGAGTTTATGGTGTGGTCATAAGTTCTTTTTCTATTTTATATTTATTAAAATAAGGAAGGAATAATTTTAAATCAATCTAAATATAATAACGATATGTTAAAAACATTATCACATGGATAAAACTAAAAATATTGACACTCATTTGAGCACTACCTTTATGTTGGATCTTGATGATGTTGTAAAACTAGTGGATCAAACTAGTTATAGATGTATTATTGGAAGTCTTCAATACCACGATACTAGCTTACCATATATTATATTTATTAAGAGTATTTGTGCTTGTTTTCAATAAAATCCAAAAGAGCCCCACTTTCATTATATAAAAATCATTTACAAAAATATTAAATATAATACCAAATTAGGATTGTTTTACCCAAGAGGAAAATTATCTTACATATTTTATCAGATGCTCATTTTGGTGGATTTAATTTAGTTAAAAAACACAACTGAAATAGATCATTATTTTGAAATGTATCTTGTTTCTTGTTGTAGTAAGAAAAAAAATAATGTTTCGCTTTCTATTATAGAATCTAAATACATTGCTGCAGGTAGTAGATGTGCAGAATTTGTTTTGATGAAAACCTTGTTACTAAACTATGGATATCAATTACACCCTATGACCTTAACTTATAACATCATAAGTGGTATTAATATATATCGAATTCTTTTATAACCATAAAAAAATGAATATTGAAGTAAGACATCACATTATGAGATATCATTTTAAACAGGGTGATATCACCCTAGAATACATTGTTATAGAAAATCATACTACAAATATTTTTACAAAACCATTATCAATTAGAAAATAAATTTCATAAAATATGATTTAAGTATGATCAATTTTGGTTATGTTTAATTTTCTAAGAGCCACTGTTGAGACTGTCTCACTAAAGTAATTGTCTCACCATTAGAGATGTCATACCATTTCAGATGTCTCACCATAAAGGGTTTTCACCATTTTTATTGTCACATTATTGATATATCTCACCACTTAAACTATATAAACATCGAAAAAATCTAACTTTTTCCGTTCCAATTTCATTGTATTTTCTTATTACAGGTTATTTTTCATAGAAGAACATTTTAATTTTCATTAATGTTAATGTATTTTTTGTTTCAATTGAAATTTTTATATGTTTTATAATTCATGCATTATTATGATTTAGATTTTATGAAGCTATAAATCTGTACTAAAATAAATAGAGTTGCTTTTATAATATCAACATTCAATATACGTTATACCAAACATGCTATTTAATTTTAACTCCCATCAATAGACATTCATTTCACTATCTCACAAACCAACAAAGATCTTCACTATTGAAAACTGAAGCATCCATCTCTATCTTCGATGGGTGAGTCATGCCATTTAATTAATCCGAATATGTTATCGAGTAGTTCAGCTACATTTGAGATAATAATACCTGATCTTGGACATTGTACAATGGTACCCAAAAAAGTTCATGAATAGTGGATTTTTTGAGTAAACCTTCATTTCATTTATTTATTCAAAACCAAATATGGGAATACATGTTTTCTAGTAATGGTAGAATATTTAATCCTAGTTAAGAATATAAGCTTTGTTAGTATGCGGAAGTATGTTTGGAATGATTAATGGGTAGGAATAAGTATTAATAGTAATTAAATTGCCTATTATTTTGGGGAAATGATATTAATGATTTAATGTCCTACATGAAGTTCGGTTTAATGTTTATTAAAGGAAAATTCAAGAATATATTGGTGAAATTGTTTATGTATATTCCCTTACATAGTAGAAAGGGGATGAGATAGTTCAATGGTGAATTTCATCATATCTAGATAAAAAATGAAGGCAACTATTTATCTTTATCCAGCATATATTGTTCCCAAGGGAGTGTGAATTTTTAAATTTAATAAATCATTATTATTATTTGTTATGTCACATAAAAAGAGGACATAAGATACATATTTGGGGTTATCTTATGATTGACATGATGGAAATGTGTAATACTAACTCCAGATCTAATTCTCTAACATACCCAATGTTCATTTCTATTGTGATTAATATTTAAAGACTTGATTATAATGACTAAGAGCATATTGTAGATTGTGGTGGATACTTAGTCACAAGAAAAATATACAGTAGGGTGAAAATATATTAGAACCCATTGAGAAATTGATGGGTTGTTGACGATGAAATTATATATATTGATTTTAATCATATAGATCAAATATCTATACAGAAAGTCCATGTTGATCTTTGTTTCGAACCAGATAAAGGTTTGGAATATTATGAAGAGGAGGCAAAATCATATTCCACTAGAATTGAAGAGTATAATAAATTCTATATGTATTATAGAAGTGATCATGATCTATCTCATGTCTCTCCGATATTTACCTACGGAGAACCTAGTCTAGCTTGGCCACTCCATAAAAGATAGAATCATTTGAAAGAGGAAAGTGATGAAGAAGAAAATGGGATATCTATTTTAGATAAATTTACAATATTATCATTTTCCTATGGGGAAAATGATGATTATATTGATGATTAATATGAAGAAGAAGAAGAATATAGATATTATGAAGATTATGGAAATCAAAATAATAATATATTTCATGGTGATTGATACTTTGATGATGTTGGTGCCATGATATATTTTTGTTTCTTAACATTTATCTAGTTATAAATTTGAATAAATACCATGTCTTGTGAAGAAATTATTATGATATGTAAAATAAGAATCAATTGAGGGGGAGAAATTCCAATGATTGGAATGTCATCATGCGATTGATATTATTGATGGAGATGATAATGTACATGTTTCAAATGATTATAATTTTGTTTAATAGACCTAATATAAGTATATGAAGTTTATTGTTGCTTTTGAGATATCCATTAATGAAAAAATGGATGTTGAGCCTATAAGTGTTGAGAAAAATATTGATATACATAGTTCAGCTGCTCAGATATATTTTGCAACTGTTATAGTAGTCCTTAATGTGTAAAAGTCAACTATTAATAAATATTTTTCTGTTAAACCTCATATAGTTTCTAATAGTTATACAAATCATATGTTCATGGATTAGTATCAATATCTAGGTCATTCACTAATGAATGTAGAAACTATTTTTTTAGAATAAATGGATACTAAGGGGTGATTAAATATCCCGATTGATGCTCAATAATTGTTGGAGATATTTACTGATTTTTTTAACAATGACGGATCTTGCTACACATTTCCATAATCCTACCACTCCAATAGTTCAGGTGGATGTGGTCCCCAAGGCTGATCAAGATTCTGTCCATGAAAAACAATTATCAATGTTTTATGTGTAGTTATAGAATCACCAAGCCTTGGTTACTAATTTTTGTCAACATGATGGTCACTATTATCCTAGGAATGTGAATCAAAATTTTCTACCAAATATGATCAAACACATCAAGAAATTTTATATTGAATGTAGAAGTCCTTCCATGGAGCTGGAGTCGGTGATGTATGTGATGGAATGGATACAACCAACCTTTTTTTATTCTATGGATTCTTTATAAAAGGTAGTATAGAACATCAATTCTGTGTATTATTGTTTAAGTTATCCTATATCTACTATTTCTGAAGATTTATTTCTAAAATATGTTTTCAAGAAGTAATATTTTTCTATTCTCCTTAAAATTTTACACCTTACTCTCGAACGGAAACTTTTAGAAGCATTTATCACAACAATGATTATTCCAACATGATGACTTTAGAATAACTAAAGGAAATCAATTCTAAAAAAGTGATTATAAAAAAAATATCACGTAATATATATCTATAATTCTCACCAATCATGAGACAGATTCCCATTTTATATTCTCAGCTAAAAATATAAGGATTCCATGAGTTTCCCTATACTTCAAAGGGAATTTCAACCAGTTAATGATCATGACATCTGTGATTCATCATTTTATAAGAGATTTGAAATTATTCTTCATTTCCAAGCATAGAGGTGGAAACATCATCATAGATTTCATTGATAGTATAAAACTATTTCTTCATGTGCATGGATTTGCTGTTATAGATAATCAGGTCATACATGTTACATCACATATGATTCATCTTGCTACAAATCCAAATAACATCAAATAAGATGTTTCCAAAAAACATAAAACACATTTTATAGCTTTATTCGATACTTTTTCATATATACTAGAGAAGGAAAATGACACCTTAAGACTATCATCATCACAAAGCCTCATTCTCTAACCGATTATCCTCCAGTTGTTCCAACTGAACCCCCATCCTCATTTGTTGCAACCTATAACATATACAACTATAATGGAAAATATACTTTAATACTATCATTCCAACCCAAGAGGAAATGATAATTGGAATTATTTTCTTTTATTAGATTTTTTATGTTACTTTTTTGGAACATTTTTTTTATACCTTTAATGAATTTTATAAATGAAAATATTCTTGATTATTATATAATACAAATTCTACTTTTCAATAAAATTACTATATTTTTATATAATTTAGGCTAATACTAAATGGGGGAGAAATATTGTATTTAATTTCATTATTTTCATTTTATACTATAAATAGTGATATTATTTATAACTATCCATTTTATTTTCATTGAAACTATATTGCTTTCTATGCCCTTTTCTTTTCTTGATTACATATGATACTGATTAAAATGTTTATACCATTGATAAAATGACATATAGTCTATGGTTTTAATCTATGTTACCATGTTTATTTTCCTTAACATTGATTTCATTATTTATCTTTTAATATCCTGATGTATAAAATATCATGATTTATATTTTATACAATATGTATAAAATTATCTGATTTTTTAGTATAAAAATGGAGATATTATTGGCCTCATAGATTCATGATAGAAAAATGATGTCTATTATTAAATTAATGAGATTTATATTTTATGATTTCATTTCGTATTCTAATAAATAGTGAGGATATTTAGGTTATTCCTTGTAAAGGTTTATTATTGATGTTCAGTCACTACCTAAGGCTAAATCTGTGCTGAAGTGATATTTCACTATATAGGAATCACCGAGACCATTGTCTCACCACCAAAAGACACACCATTAAATATACGACACCGACATGAATATATCACCTTCATGGATTACTCCATTCGAGTATGTAAATTTTTATAATTGTTGGCAACAGTCATCATCAATAAAAACTCACTTTTGGCTAGTATATATTACTGAACCGAGAAGTTTTCAAAGTTTCAATATGACCTACCATGAGAAATGTGTCACTACCAAAAAATAAATTTTGGATATTATGGAATGAATCAACTACAGACTCCAATACACTTCTAGACTCTAAGTCACCACCAGAAACAGAGTAACTACTATATTATGAAAATATTTTAGTGTGTCATAGCACATGTATCGAGTCATCGACACTTCATGACACAACCATATTGTGTCACCAATATAAATACTCACTGCCTATATATTATATTTATTATTAATTATATATCTCTAACAAATATTTTTTGTAATTTAATGGGAATCATATTTTAATGGTTTATCTTTAATTGATTGAATGCGAATAATTAAATATTGTGTTATCCCTGAGTACAAGGATGGAGGATATCTAGAGTGCATATTTTATGGATTTTGTTGTTGAATTCTAATGATAAATCATTAAGTATACTCAATCAAGAACAACTACTTGGAAGTTATATGAATGTACAAATACACAATAATGTGTGTAAATATGAGTTTATGTGATGTCTTCATCACAAAAAACATATATACATGTGACCATCTATAGATGAAGTGAAGCACATTGAACATCTAGGAAACTTCCTAATGAATTAACATATGCAGTTTACAATGCTCTGTTCCATTAAAAATCATAGAACCATAAATCAAGCTACCACTCAAGCTACATTCATGAGTCACAATATTCATATCCTATCATACACAACCACATTATTATTTCTTCATTTTTACTCACTTTGCTTGTTCATTTATATTTAAATAACAATTAGTTTGTTTATAATATATTCATTACATGAATAATTTATCATTCTTTATAATAGAATATACGTAGGTGTCTTATCAAACAATTTTTACATGTCTCACTTGAATAATATTGAAGAGGTCCATGTGTTTCCTTTTATCAATTTTATCCCATGAATAATGGGTAAGAGGTTCTATGTGGCCTAGAAAGATGTCATTTTTTTGTATACCTAATCCATTTTGGGGATCAAAATAATATTTTATTTTAACTTCTTAGAAGTTGGAAATTTCCATACAGACAATAATATGTATAAACATGTCATTGATCCTGTTGTTTTAATTTTCTACAATGTTTTTATTTGTTTCATTTTAATTTTGAGCTTTAAAATAGATTTTTTAAAACTAAAAACAAAAAATAAAACAATGATACTTAAAATATTTATTTTTTTATATAAGATTATTGTTATGTAATTTGATTTTAATGGTTAAATTAATAATATATGTTATTTTCATGAATTATTAATCATTATTTTATAATTTTTTAAAAGGACAAGATTTATTTGTAAATACAATTTTGGTTAACTAGCGAATATTATTTTAATTGGTTTATTTTATTTAAATATTTTTTGGACATAAATTTTATTAGGGTGCTCAAATCAACCCCCTATAGGGATAATAACTATATCCAATATAATAGTAGAGGTACCAATACTATATAAATAGAACAACTATAAAATTAAAATACTTAACTCTTAGAAATAATGATTTTATTAATGTATTATAAATAAAAGTGTGTTGAAATGCTATAAGTGTATAATAAAAGATATTATATGTATGTAAAATTATCTATTATTGAATTTAAATAAAAGTACATTTATTAAAATGGTGGTTAGATAACATTTGATGAATATAAAATACAGAGTAAGTGATTTATGTTTCAATCTCATTTTAATCATGATTTTTAATGTATGAATTGTATTAAAAGGAAATTATATGATATTATTATTTTAAATAACATTTTAGTTTATTCTCCATTATTTATCTATAATTTTTTCCAATAATAGTTATACTTTCACAGGCTTCTCAAACATGGATATTACAAATATTTAGATAATAATCATTTCATAATAAACACCCACACATGATTGTTATAATAGTTTAGTGCCTTTGGAAACATGGATCATAATATTATTAATTCACTAAATATCTTAAATGTATCCCATAATGATCATAAACATTTTTATCCTTCACAAACATACCCAACAAAAAACCTTTCATCAGAACATGGGTAGTGTAAAAAAAGGGTGATCTCAAATGCTTAGTAATGGTAGAAAAGATAGAAACATAACAAAAACAAGAACATAACTGTATGAGAACGTGATCATAACATTTTAAAACAATTCCATTCTTTAAAAAAAACATAATCCATTATATTGGCATAAACATAGGCTATTCAGTTGAAACTAATCATAATATAATAAAATAACATCACATGCATACCATAACATTGGTATAATACATAGATTTGTGGCATGCATGTATGTTTACAAAATCTTTTCCATAGTATTAAGGAGTGACTACTATGGTTATAAAAGTGGAATGGGTTATGATCCCAAACCAAAATAGTATTCATGGTTCACTCCACTGAAAATCCTAGTGGATAATGTCCCTTAATGAGCGAGGTTCAATCGCTATTCCTTTCCTTTCTAATGACGGAAATATAAATCATTACCCAATGCATTATAGGGAGAGATCGGTCCCAACCATCTCATAATGGAACCCTTATCATGGTGTTATAAAATATTATAAATCATTTATCCTACTGTAGACCATGAAATGAAATTGGTTTAAAAAAATAATTTCTAATAACATAGGGAAAAGTGACATGTTTTGTTTTCACTTCACTGTCCCAGAACAACATTACCTGTGAAAAAAACTGATATCATTATAAATTTCTCATTCCATAAACCATTAATGATAAATAGGTTTCAATAAATTCATTTCATCATAAAATATTTAGTGAAGGAATTAAAATTGGATCCTTCATTCATATCCCTAGTAAATAAATAGTTACAGCGAAGCATTTTATTTTATAGGGAAAATTGTTGTAAAAGAGATATGACTTGTAATGTCTCATGAGGATGATTATTATTCTTTAAAAATAACTTTATAAAAAAATTAAACACCTTTCAATTAATATATAAATGTAAACATTAAATGGATTCAATAAAAATTATTTAAAACATGTCTCGAGGAAAATATCATATGCTCTTTGAATATCATTTTTAATACATAAGACACTATCAAAATGGTTTTTATTTTGAAATAACTTAACTAAAATATTAAAAAATTAATCAAAAATGATATGGAAAACAATTTCCAAGAAAATAATACTGATTAAATTTTAGGTTTGCATGAAATCATTTAACATTTATTATATAGGGAATCACCATTCACGCTATACATATTACAATCAAGGACTATTTTAACATTTTAGTTAAAAAAATTGGTTTGAAAATGATATGATGATAAATTTCGAAAGTATAATTTTTACAAAAGAAAACATTTCAAAAGAAAATTTAATAAATAATTGTAATAATGTAAAAAAATTTATAATATTATAATAAAATATTTTTTAATAGAAAACGAGTTTAATATATAAAAGTCTATTTTTATTAAAAATATTTTTTAAACTCTTGAGTACATAAAAGGTGGAAAATATAGGGATGTAATTATTCTCAAGAAATAAATGTAGGATAAGAAAATTCATGATTATATTTATATATGGATCATAATACACTAAAATAAAATATACATTCCTAAATAATTATGTTAATCTATAAGATTTAAATATAAAATCATCACCACTTTTGTATCATTGAAATGTAATACCCATGAAATAATATTAATAAATGAAATATAATATGACCTGAGGATTATTAAATTAATTATATTAGTTCTCAATGATGATTTATATATACCTCATACACGAATATAGGATCATAACATAATCATCTGTCTCAAAGAATGAAAATTGATATATAAATATATTACCGATTTGGTAACTTTTGAACCATAAAAACCATGAAATAGAGATAATAAAATGGATATATAAATAATAATAATAATATTATATATAATTATCATCAAATAATAACATGGGAATTATATACACCACATTAATGAAATATTTGATAAATATGGAATTTACATCACATAAAATTATTGTCAGAAAGAAATCACTTACATCAAATTCGGGACTACAACCCTACACGTTCAAAACACATTTATAATAAATATTATTTTATTAAAATTATATTAATGTAGCATATATATATATATGAACATATATTATTTAATTATGTGAATTATTATCTTTTTATTTACAAGTCTAGGTTGATTTCATTTTTCTTGTAAAAACTGTCTGGTTTTTCGTAAATGTTTTGATTTATTATTTATAGTAATATTAATTTGATCACGATTCCATTATTTAGAAAATAAAAATAATAAAATAATTTTCATATTTATAAAAAAATTATACTATTATAACTAATAATGAAATATAGGTTTTGATAAATTATGTTCGTTACGATCATAGGGACGGTATACCATATATACACATGAGTAACATTTCCATTTTAAAATGATCATTATGAAAATTATGTATGTAATATATCATCATTCCAAAATAATAATAATATAATAAATAACATATAATTTCATTATAAATAACATCAATGTGGTGTGGTGATTAAAATAGAGTCATATCACTTCCTGAAGCTGGGAAAACAAATGTACATGAATCACATTAATATATTTCAGTGATTAAAAATGTTAAAAATAAAATGTTATATTATATTTTCATAATGATAAATATGTCATGAGTATCATTATTATTCAATTATTAATTTTCTAATTTATTCCTTATAATTTATATTGTAAATAACCCATTATATGTCATGTCATTATACCCTTATTTTATTTCTTTGTACCACGGTTATGAAGAATACATAGGGGTTTTCTCTAACCATTTTATCTCATGAGACCTTTAGATGCAATGAGAGGATACCTATAGCTAGTACCCACCATTTTTAAGTAAATGTAATTACTCGTTTATCTAACAATCTATTTTATTCATTAATAAACATTCGTTAATATTAAATATCTATATTATGTAAAGAATACACATTTATCAATATTTCCCTAGTCAATGAAATAAACTTTTATGTAAAATCCATTTAATAAAATTTTATATGGTTTATGCCTTACACATATTTTTGATATAAATTATATGAATACTAGATTAAAATTTATCTCAATGTATAATTATACACACTATATTAAAATGATTAGGTGCACAATACAATGTAAATCTCAAAGAAATTGAAATTGAGACGAAGTCACTTACATTTTTCAACTGTTTACATGAACATGAATTATCATAATGTATAATGTTTTTAATAATGTTATTATTTAATCCATTAACCAAAATAATATTTTTTATATCAAATATCATCATATTATTTTATATTTGTTAAAAATATTTTTTTATTACCCTTGTTTCGGGTGTTAACTGATTCATTTTTTCATCCATTATTTGTCTTATCAATCCCAATTTTTTTGTTGATATAGTTACATCATATTTAGTATGATATTAAGGATAAAATTATAATTTTTATTAATTATATTCATTTTTATAATATTCATTTAATTAATATCATTGAAAATGTTTCACATCACATCGTGGAGATGATATATCATACATATACCCTAGCGTTAATATCAATCTTTTAATGGGAAAAGGGTAATGAAGTGGATGGTATATTTATTTTTAGTGAATCAATATAATTTCTTAATTTTCATATATATCTATTATACCCATCATTATACCAGTACAAATAATGTGGTGATGGAAAAATATTACACCATCGTGCGAAGACGGTAATCTGTACATATGCATGAAATGTGTTTTAATTTTAATTTGGATGGATATAAGCTGGAATATTATTTCCATATACAGAATAAAATAAAAAATATATATGATACTATATTTATTAATATATAATGTAAACAAGCAATGAAAATGAAGTATAAGAAGAACCAAACATGAAATAGTCGATAATGATGACTACCTCCTCTTCAACAGACATTATTTCATTTTTTTTGTGATCAATGTATGGAATTTTCAAAGAAAAAACATATATTATCATGCTAGATATTTTAATAAGAGAATATTTAATGTATTTCTTGAGATATTGGGGCCAAATTTGTTTGAAGAAGTGAGGGAGTAAGTCCCCTTCTATAATTGAGGTGACAAGAACCTTCAGAAAACATCAAAATATAAAAATATAATAAAGGAATTATAGATATAAAGACTTATAAAAGGAAAATAAATATATATTGGAAGAAATATTAGATCATATATTATCTTTATTGAGTATATTTAATAATTTTTTATTATTTAAAAATAATTTAATAAAAAAATTATTCAATGAGTATCATAATTTTAAAATATGAAACTATTAATTTAATTTTTAATAAATACATAAATAAAAAGTATAAATAAAACTATAATGATTTAAAACAACTCTATGATATCATATATGTCTAAAAAATTAATTAAAGACATTAAATCGTCCAAAAAATATCAAAATTAATAATTGTAAAATCAATTATTTTATTTTTATGTCATTCAAATAAAGACTGTTTCATCATTTCAAGAAGTATTTAAGGGATTTATATAATTTTAAAAGTTTTATAATAAAATATAGCAAAGAATAAAATATAATTAAGATGAAAATAAAAAACTAGGTTTTTTCATATATTTAGTTTCCCTTATGTGGATAGGTAACATTTATTAAATACCCTGACAGTGGCATTTTGTAATTTTATTTGGCATAAATAAAATAAAATTAATTTTCATGGAATTGTGTCAATTTAAAAAATAAAATTATATCAGAATGTTTTAAGGGTAGAATAGTATTCATCCAAAAAAATTTGGACATGTTTTTTATGGTTGTTCTCATATCTTTTGGTTTTAACCCTCATTTTACCCCATTGACTCTTACTATGACTACCTGGATTTTTAATTTTTTTCTGTTAATTTTTTTATTATAGAATTCTAAATGACCCTTTCATTGATGACAATTATAATATTATACTAATAATTTGTCATAATTTTTAATTTTTATGAATTTTATAAAATTTAATAAAATATTATTTATTTTAAAATATCATTATTGTCTATTTTGACAATACACAATACATTGATATTTTAATATATCAATCAAACAATAAATATTAAAATATAATTTTTACTTAAAAAAAAAAAATTTCAAGGTCATATATAATAAACTTGTTTGAAATTAAGTATCTCATATTATATTTAATTTATTATTTTCTATATCATTTATATTATATTTCAATTAATTAAATTATTACTGAATCATCATTGTGTTCGATGTTATATTAATTATTTATTTCGTTAAATTAAAAAATCATTTACCGATCACTATTTCAATAATAATTCAATTATAAAGACTATTTAGAGTGCAATATATCTTTTGAATTGCACTGTATTTGAAATATTGTAGTTATTAAAAACATATGTACGATATATTTGACATTTAATTATAATAAAATACAATAATTGGATTATAAGTCATCCAAGTGTGAAAAATTTCTCATAAAATCATTTATGTATTATTTTTGTATGAAATTACTAATACAATAAAATTAGGGCTTGTGTTAGGGTAATTTAGTTATAATACTAATATTATTTTTTCATTTCATTCATTAATTTACCTTTAACCATAGTATTCATAATTACTATGTTTTATATTAATATTTTCCAAAAAAAATAGTCCAATTTAATAAATTCTTACATTATTATTACTAATTTGGAACCAATAGTTCAAAATTCAATGTAGAGGAATTTCTGAAATTAATTTAAAATTAATCCTATAGATGGGGGTAAAATATATATATTTTATCTAAAAATGAATAAAACATTAAAATTTATTTGTATCTACAAAAAATATTAAAATGATTACAATGACCATAATTTGTTTAATTGATTAATTATTGTTCTTATTTTATATTAACAAAATTTGAAATATACTTTAGCATCATTATTTTTTTGGATGCAAAAAAAGTTTTAAATTAAAATGCAGTATTTTTTGCTACTAATTGGATTATGAATCCTATTAACAACATAGAAAAAATTAAGTGATTTAAAATTTTGATATTACTCATTAAAAATGAGGTTTAATTTGTCAAATATAGTTTATAATAATTTAAAATTTTAGTTTCAAAATAATTGTGTCACGAAAAGGAGAAAAATATTATTATAGAAAAATAATGATTATTATGTATAAACGTGCACTTATTTATATATAATGTCGATAAAAAAAGAATATAACTGTTGAAATTATATTTAATATATATTTTAAAATTTTCATATTATTTATAATTCTATATATTTCATCACAATTAACTACTATATTTTAATAATATTTCATTGTTTTTTTAAGATGGGTGCAGTGTGCCACATAATCTATCGAAGGGATTAATTTTAATAAGATACATACTATAAAATATTTAGATGTTACATTCTCCAATCCATTAATAAATTGGTTCCTCTCAATTTGAAATTTAAATACAAATTTCAATTTTTAATACCTTAAAATTACTTTGTGGGAATCCCATATCCGAATTAGGGTTGGTAAAATATCTTCTTAATAAGAAGTAAAGGGAAATGTGATGGTGTCCAAAAAATGAGGCTTTTGAATATGATAATATTACTGAGAAGTGAAAAACAATACATGGAAGTAAAATTTAACAATCATGTTATTATTACAATTGATATATAACACATTCAATAAAATGTTAACCATCACCACCTAATAAAGTTTTTATCTATTAAAGGACCATTAATTATAAATAATGAAAAGTAAACTGATAATGTTTTTTATGGAAAATATTTTTTGTAGAGATATGGAACTCTTTTTGGATTCCTACAAGAAAATTATATAATAAAAATAATTGATTACATTCAACATCATGATCATAATTGCATCCTTTAGTTGTGCTTCCTTCTTTTTTCACATCATCCATTATATCAAGAAAAAAAATGTTCACATTGAATTTTTATTTCATGAAAAACTTTATGGAATCATAATATCATAAAGTATTTCATTCAATACATAAATGATTACTGAAACAAAAATAGTTATCAAATAATATCCAATACAATATATAATAATTTAACCTCAAAAAATAATATCTGAACCTCAAATTAATCAATTACCCATATAGTTAATCTTCAATCTCATCCAAAATATTTCTATTGAATTTCAAAGGCCAGTTTTTTTATAGAAGGTATCTAAATCTCCTAAATAACAATAACATCATATTTTCTCCAAAAAACACAATTTTTTCCAAATATTAGATATCAAATATATGAATAAATTCATCACCATTAAACATTAATTAAAACATTAATTTTTTCAAATCCTAAAGAAATAAGTATATTATTACAATTTCTATAAATATCATGATTATTATAACAATATAATCTAAATTTACAACCTTATTATTCAATCCAAAATGATAGGGAATTTGATAATTCTACTTTATTCTTAGACCACCAACTTTTCTTGATACATATCTCCTTTCATATATCATTTTTATTTTCTTCATCAGAAGGAGAATAATCTTGCTTATAAATATTGATCATTCAACTTAAGTGTTTTCCTTCTTAGGACATCGATTAAAATTACATAATTAAAATATTCATCGGTTGACAATACATTAGGATACCATTACTATAATTATTTTTCATTAACCAACTATTTCAATTTTTTACTCTGAAATTAATTACATTATATCCTTGTTTTCTAAACCCAAAAATTATTCATTTTTCTCTAAGACATTATCTTATGTGTTTCTTCTCATATTATGGATATATATGAATCTGAATCTTATTTCTTATATGATCTTTACAACCCGAGATATAAGAAAACAATATTATTATTTTATTTAGTGTGTATTATAGCTGGTTAATATGTATGTTGTTAATTATATGTCGTGATCACAATATCTGTCACCATAATTGTCATAACATTTTGATTCTCATTGTTAAATTTTCCATTGGATTCAATATTTAATAAGTTAATTCATGTCCCATAAATTTAATAAAACTAGAAAGTATACTATGGGAACCACTAATCATGCATAGTAATGAAAATAATTTCTATGATGTTTACATCATTACAGAATCATATAAATCTATGAATATGTATGACAATACTAGGTTATACATGGACATTTAAATGTCATTATATTGTTATTATATAATTATAGTTATCCTCAATTTCATCCATATGGTTATATTCTCTAATATACGTTTTCCAAAATATAGTTCACAAGGATTCTACTCAACCTTTATTGATTACAATTGTAACTTTTCAACTCTAGTAACTCAAAGATGGTTCCGTATATTATTACAGTGGAATGATTATATGGAAATGAATCAAAAAGTTGAAAATTGTTTAGTCGTATTGATATTATAGATAAAACATAGTTCCCTTTTCTATATTTCATATATGAAATAAAACATAATCAATAAAAAATTAAATTGCTCTGAATCATTGAAAAATAAATCCAACATCCCTTATTTAGGTCCATGGGAAAATGAATCAAAATAAGACTGGGAGAAAAATTTTAGTAAAGGGTTATATACAATATAATCTATAATTAATCAATGTGTATAATCAATATTACAGGGTACATAACTAAACTCACATG
Organism: Viscum album; assembly: GCA_963277665.1. Lineage (NCBI taxonomy): Eukaryota > Viridiplantae > Streptophyta > Magnoliopsida > Santalales > Viscaceae > Viscum > Viscum album. Next base: position 409,615,168 of record OY728157.1, read on the forward strand.
CTATATAATCAAAAAATTAGAACAAAATGAATCCATATATTTTTTCAGAGTGAAAATGTCATGGATAATGATAATTGAATTATGAATGAAGAAAATGATTAAGTGTTGGATGTCGTTTATATATAACTTTAAACACTACCTTAAAGATGTATAATAATGATAATTTAATTATGTGACTATAAATCCATCTGATTCTTCTTGGTAACAAATGTAAAGTGTTTGTCGCCAATAAATTTGCCTCATGAGACCTGTCAATGTATCAATGATATATCTATAACTGGGACCCAACTATGTCATATGGTCTAATGAATCACTTAAATATCAATTAATATATTTAATTAATGAATAAATATTCCATAATATAAAATATCTATATTGTGTAAATGATACATATTTATCAATATTTACCATATTATTCAAATAACATACAACGTAAATAACATATTTAAAAATGAAATATATTGTATGAAATAATCATATCCATGATATAAATAATATTTATATTCAATAAAAAAATTTCTCAAAGGAGTAGTGGATAAAACACTGAAATATATTTGGTGAAAAAAACTAAATATGATTCAGTGAAGTTGAATTTGAGATAATGTCCCTTACCTTGCACGTTCATTTAGTCAAATATTATTTAACCTATTTTATAATTGGGTAATTAATTTTATTAAATTATTACAGAAATATTTTCATATTTATGATGTCATATATGATAATCTTATTAACATTTTGTTAATAATATTTTGATATTACTGTTATTTCAGGTGCTAATTTCGTCGTTTTCACATACATGATTTGCCCTATAAGTACAAGTTTATTTTTTAAAGATAATGTTCATTAATATTCAAAAAAATATAAAAGTCATATATAAAAAATTTATTTATTTTTATATATTTTTATAATCATTCTTTAATGTTTCACATTGAAAATAAATCCATCACGTTGTTGAGACAAAAGGTTGCACGTATGAACGAGTGACAATATAATTCCCTTAATAGTGAAAGGGAAAATAATTGGATGGTTTATGAATTTTTATAGAATCAATATAATTAAATAATAATATATACCTATTATATTCAACATCATACCAATTAAAATAAATGTTTGATGAAAAACTAATTACACAATGACGTGTAGACAAAAAGTTGTGCATACACATGCATGGAATTCTGGTTTTCCATAATATGTTTAAAATATTGAATATGGTTTTCCAATAATAATAACAATAAATATCATAATATTAATGGTACAATAATTAATATTTTATAATAAAAAAGAATATGAAGAGGAAGTATAATACGTAAAAAAACATGAATGTTTCGATTAAGATGATGTCTACTTCTTCACCATATTTCCATTAATATATTCCAAAATGAACTTGGGTATTTATTTTGGAGGAACCATAAACAATATAACATATATAAACACATTGGTGAGAAAAAATTTCATAAAATTTTTCAAGATTGATGGGTTGAATTGGAGTGTGGATGTTCAAGAGGATGTTCCCTTTTATAATTTAGGTGACAGTCATATTTAGATAATCTTAAAATAATTAAAAATAATAACATATTTATAGATATAATTAATTAAAATGTCACTTACAAAAAAAATATTTTTAAAAATTTGAGACCATATATTATCCCATTTTATATTATTTATGATTTTTTAAATTTATAAATAATTTAACTAAATAATAATATAAATAAAGATGATTTTTTTTAAATTTGAACGTAATCATTTAATTTGAGTTAATATACATAAAGACAAAGGTGTAAATAAATTATAATTCTTTAAAACCTCTCTAATATAACATGTTAATCTGTAAAATTCATTATACACATTAAATCATTAAAAAATAATCAAAATAATTATTTTTTAAATTAATTATTATATTTTTCTCTAAATCAAATTAATAAGATTAGGCAGTAAAAAATAATTAATGGTAATTTTATAAATTCTTAAAAATAAAATATATTTTCTATAATTAATAAATGTTTATTATAAAAACAATTAGGTCCGCTCATACTTCAATTATCCCTCTATGTAGACACATAAAATTTATTAAATACAAAGATAGTGATATTTTTACAAATCATTGATTTAAAAAATATATAAACCATTTTAATATAAAAAAATATATTGAACAAATAAAATTAAATCTTATGTTTTTTTTGGGATAATGTTCTATATACAAGAATTTTTTACAATTTTATGTCATTATTATACCCTTTTGTTTAGGATTTAATCCATATTAAACATCATTGACTCTTACCATGGAAACATGCATTTTTACTCATTGATGGTTAATATAGATTCTATAAAATTAAAAAAATACACATAAATGGATCATTCAAGTCATTTTTAACCATATGAAAATAATTTTTACAACATTAATATTTTTATAAATTATATATAATTTAGTAAAATATTATATATTTTATAATATCATTATATTTTATTCTGTCAATATTATTTACTCTGACTTTTAAAAAAATCAATCAAACAGTATACCTTTAGAAATATATTATAATACATCATAAAATTTCATGGTAATATATATAAATCATTTATGGCATTTAGTATCACCAATTATTTGTAATTTGTATTTGTAATATCATTTATTTAATATTTAGAATAACTTAACAATTACTGAATCATCATGGGTCATGATTTTAAGATAATTAAATATTTCAAAAAAAAGTAAAATAAATTATAATGATTCATATAAAAAAATTCATTTAAAACAATATTTATAATCAAATATTCATTTTAAATAACCATATTTTATAAATTTTATATTTATTAAAAAATTTAGTAACACATCTTTGAATTTACAAAAAACCCTAAAAATGGATTAAAAATATTTCATGTTGCTAAAAAGATTATAAAATCCCCGAAAGGATTACTTGCGTCGAAAATAACTCATCTAATAAAATTAGAGAAAATGTTAGGGTAATTTTCTTGTATTAACTATACTCTTTTTATCATTAATTACCAAATTCACCTCCAACTATTGTAATTTAAATCACTAAAATTTTAATTCATATTACCCAATAATTAAAAGGAAATATTTAGTAAATATTTACATTTGGATTAAAAATATGAAATCTATTTCTAAAAATTGGAAACCTGGAATCAGCTAACATTAGATTCAAATTAATCATAGATAACAGTGTGATAAGATGAGTTTTTAATTTGAAAATATTAAAAAGATTGAAATGATTATATATCTACATTAAATATAAAAAATATTTAAATGAACTTATTTAAGATAATATAGGATTTATTGATCTACTATTACGTTAAAATTAATTTAAAATATATTATTAGATAATAGTATTTTTATAAGAAAAGTTAGTTTTCAATAAAAAATGAATTATTTTTTTCTATTCATCAGAAAATGAAACATACAATAAAAATTTAAAATATTCAGCTGAATAATATGATGAAATAACAATTTCAAAAAACAAGATTATTTTTTTCAAATTTAATTCAATAAATTGTCAAAATTATGTTCTCAAACATTAGGGCCATTAAAAGGAAAAAATAGGCTTAAAATGGAACATTTTATGAATTAAAGTGGTCTTATTTTTATATTATTTTTATAAAACATGTAAGATAAATACTAAACATTACATTGATTATATAATTTATAAATTACATAATGTGTTTAATATTATTCATTCATAACAATGTATTTTCCATGTTATAATAATAACCCATTATTCATTTAAACTTGGTGTTTCATGAAATGTAATCTATCGAAAAGATTAAATTTATTATGGTAAGAAAAATTAAATCATGGTTTGTTATAGAGAAAATTTTTCAAATTTAAATTCAAATATTTATGAAATTTTCATTTAATAATAAATTTCATAGATTCAATGAGAAAACATGTTTTCTCATTATATAAGACAATAATATTTGAATAGTATTTCATTTTACATTTAAATGTGATATTTCTTGTAACACTAGGTAAAATATGTGTTATATTTAACACAAACTAAACCCATTATTTCCCATAAAAAATATTAAAATTATTTAATTTATTATTAAAAGAAAATATTTCACATAATATCATGTTGTCACATTCTACCATCATTAAAATAAATGTGTCACAAAAAACTAATCACTTTGGTTTAAAAAATTGAGGATAATTATACATCATTGTATATGTATGATCCAACATAGCTTTCTCAAGAAAGTGGGTTCACCGCATAACGTTGACCATTGAGGTGAATTTTTTTAAGACCTTCTTTATTTGATCAACAATCTCTATACGTTATTCATCACATTCACTATCATTCTTCAGAAGTAAGACATTTGATTTCATAAAATGAGATGGATCAATTATGTAATTAATCTATGTAGTTATATTTGACAAATCATGAACATAAGAAATGTTTTGTAGAAGTTCCATTTGATTGGACACCATCATAATATGATAATGAATTTAAAATTGAATGACATATATATTGAATATAATTCCTTTGTATCATAAGAACAATTTCATAAATTTTTTTCTCTAATCAATTTTGAAATCCTCAATAACACCAAAAAATTAGGTAGGATTGTTTCTAATTGAATAAATAATATATGTCATTATCCAAAATAGAATGATAAGAATTTTCTTCTATATCTCGTTAAAAAATTATCAATGGACATCATATATAGATAAATATTTATATGGTGATGTAATATTTTAATTAGTAAAACATCGTCAATATTTCAATATAATCCATTCTATAAATATTTATCCTTATATACCTTCAAAATTTTAAAATTTATAACGATGGTCACTAAATTTATCAAAGAAAACATAACATTAACCCCCTATAAATAATAAATTGGATCATTATTATCACATTCTGAAATATATGAATAAAATCACAATGTATTCTCCTGAATTATAATAATATTAATAATTGCCAAAAAAATTTATTCTAAATTTAGATTCTTCATTTTTCTATAAATTATTAATATATTATTTGATATAATTCTAAAATCCAAATATTCTTTTAAAATCCATAAATGACAGCAAGAACAATTTGTTTATGAAATCTTTAATAAAATTTATAGAAATATGTACTATAAAAAATATTTTTTCCTTATGAATCATCACATTATCTAAAAATCATTATCTCAACATCATGAGAATGTTAATTGTCATTTACCCCTTAATCACGTGTTTTCCATAAATGTCACATTTCCACTAAATCAAATCTCTACATCATCAACACTATTCAATATAATTTTTAAAATAATTTATTAGAAACATATATTGAAAAATAATTATATATCTCATAATTTTTTACATCCAATAAATAAATACATCAGTAACTCTACTTCAATTTTAAAACATTATCTAGGCCTTTTCATCTTATTCATTAATACATATTTACTTTAATATGTCATTTGCAGTCTCTTCATCATCAATAGTGAAACCATAATCATAGAACCATGTAGAATATATTTATCATTTTTCATATCTAGACACCAATTTTCTTAATGTAGTTACATTAATAATTTAAATTATTAAAACTTTTATGATTACTTATGGATACCATTATTCTCATCTACTATAATATCCAAAATATTCATTTTTTCATTCAATTTGTCAAAATTATGTCATTCTTTTCCATACTATAAACATATTTTCACACCTCTTATATATTCCCATGTGTAATTATTACCACATTCATAACATATAGGAAACTGAATATTCTTTCCTCTATGATATTCAATACAGTATATCTAAGTGAACTCAATCCTTCTCTTCTTTGGTGATTTCTTGAGTTAGTAGATTTTAATATTATTAACCATAAATAAAGGTAACTTGTCACGAATAATCAAAGTAACTATCTATATATTCATAATACATTTTTTCTCATATAAAATTAAATGGCCATCATATTAAAATTATAACTCAATTACTTTAAATTATAAGAATTGAAACATGTCAAAAACCACAATAAGATAGAAAATAATCATAGCGGGTAACAACATAATCATAAAAAATACGTTACATTATTTCTTAATCATTACTCCATGTATAATATTTTTAAATCCTCGATCTTATCCTTGACCATCCATGATCATCATAAATTAATACCCTTATGATGTTTCTTAATGAGTTTTTTTATTTTGAAATCATATCCTCCGAAGTGTCCAACTCGGTTTGTGGTAATTCTATTTTCAATGCACGAGGAGATAAATGAGTTCACTGTAGTAAACTCTTTTCTAAGTCATTACACATCTATACCTTTATTCCAAGGACAAAACCACTTGTAGTATCTATAAATTTATGTAATTAATTTAAAATCACTTTTCTCTATCCTTTACTAATATTTAGGGATATTTTGCAATTCATTGAAAAATTCATAGACCTATCTATATAGACATACCTATACACAGGCATAGAAATAACCATAGGTATGTCTCTAAAGTTATCTCATCCTAGTTTACAATGGTTAACTATATCGTTCATGTGATGAAAACTATAGTGATCCAAGATTCACTTATAAGTATACTTCATATTTTTATATTAATATTCATTACATTACACATACACAAAATCAAGGATAATAAAATTTTAGTTCTTTTGGAAACCTGGACCATAATATTTTCATTTCACAAAATATCATTACTATATTCTATAAAGATAACCCCCTTTATTACTCATCATAAAAATATTGTACATAAAAACATTCCTGATAATATTTGGAAGAGGTAAATAAGAAGTGGTGAGATTAGACACTATATAAGATTAAAAAATTGATGTACATAATCCTAACTTGATTATAAGGGTATCAAAAAAATGGACTAAAATTTGAAAACAATACCCTACATATCAAAGAACATAATTTTATATCATAAAATATATATTTTAATTTCAAAAGACAAGAATCATAAGGGAATTAAAACCAAGATAGAAGATAGTAAAGAACCACCTTACACAAGGATTAGAATATTACAAAAAGGAATATAAAATCATTTCTATTATAGTGAAGGTTCTCTATCAAGTATATAATATTATAATGGGTTCACTCGCCAAAACATTATAATAGATATGGTTTAATACCATGATTATCATAGTGTACAATGTAGTTTACTATACCAAGTTCACTCCATATCCACATCTCATATATCTCATGAGATATAATAATTACCCAATTAAATTAAGAGAGATGTTGGTCTTATATGCCTCAAAATTAAAATCATAATAATTTGTTCTATAAGAAAATAATACATTAATAAAATCATAACACTTGAAATTTAATGGGATTCATAAAAATTTAATCATATCATATACTTTGGAAAATAAAAATGTCTCATAATCAATTCATTATCTCATCAAATCAAAACATGTTTAAAACTAAATGGGTTTCATAATAATTGTTTGATGGTATTTCATGTGGATGTATAATGGGTTTCATAAACATACTATCATCATAATCCATTAAGTTAAAGAATAAGAATATTATTTTGGGTTCATAGCCCTAGTGAATCATAATTTAAATAAAGGTTTTAATTTAATATGGATAATGATTTTGAATGAAAAATAACTTGAAACGTTTCACCGAAAAGATAATGTTTTATTGAGAAATTTTTTTAAATAAAAGCATAAATTATAAATATTATTTATTACAAATATAAATTATAAAAAATAAAAATCTTTTAAAATATTTAAAAATTTTCATGAAGAAAATATAATTTCCTCATTGAAAAACACTTTTCATGAAATAAACAATTGTCAAAATCATTTTCAATTAAAAATAGTTAACATAAAATATTAAAAAAATATTACAAAATATTATAGAAAAATGTTTCATTAAAAATATCATTAGAAAAATTTAAGGGAAAATTGAAATCATTTAGAGGTCATGGTATTTTGAAATAGTGGTATTTTCATTAATTTTAATAAATGGTGGATTAATTTCATATTTTTTATAAACACAAAATATTTTTTTTAATAAATGTAATGCTCATTCAATTCATTTAAAAAAACTAAATCTTTGTAAAGATTTATTTAATAAATAATTTTAATTATGTTACTTACATTTTAGAAAAAAATAATTATAAGATAATGTTTTTCAATTAAATTTGTTGTCGAATTAAAAAAATATTTTTCATAAAAATTAATTTTTGAACTATAGAGTTCATAAAGAGAGAAAAATGTCTGGAAAACATGTATTCTTATAACATAACTAGAGGGGAGTAAATTTAGAATATTTATTGAGATATGGATCATAATATTATAACATAAAAAACATAATAAAACATAATATTTTTAAATAGCGAGATTGTAATATAAAATTATAACACTTTGGAAACATTAAAAACACAGACCCACCTAGAAATATCATTAAATGAAATATAAAATATCATGAGAATAAATAAATTAATGATACAAAATTTCAAAGAGGTTATATATACACATTATATAAGAATATAGGTATATAAAATAATAATATATTTCATATAATGAAAATTGAGACAAAAATCCCTCACCAATTTGGTAATTTTTTAATATTAAACACCATGAACGAAGTATCTAGAAAAAGATATTAAAACAATAATAATATTATTTATAAAAATTGTAAACCATATTCATGGTATAAGTATATAAAAATTGTATTGAATATGTTATTTGTCTCACCAAAAATAGAAGTTACATGAAAATATCATAGCTTATTTATCAACATACTTCGTACACATTCCAAAACAGTATTAATAAATAAAATTTTGTTATATGTATTTTTGAGAAACATAATAATATATATCATTATATATATAATTTACTTATTTCATTTTATTACATATTTATAAACAATTCCATGTTAATTTCATGTTTCGTAATAACTATTTGGTTTTCATTTATATTTTGATATTTTTACCCATATTACCCTGATATTGGATAAATTATTTCTAGAATAATAAAAATGAAATTATTATCATAATTATAAATCAATTCTAACCTTATGATAAATCATTGAAAAAGTTTTTAGAAATTAAGTATGTTATGATCATGGAGACTTTAGGTTATATAAAAAATCATTTTTGAAAGTAGGTTAGTAATAAATTATATTTTCAGAGTATTCATAATATAAGAAATAAAATATTATTTCTTTTTTAAATATCATTAATAAGGTGTTTTGGTTGAAATATTCACATATCTTCATAAAGGCCGTAGTATACACATACACAATGGCGTTATTAACATTCAGTGAGTGAAAAGAAAAGAAATAAAATGATATTTTATATATTTGGAATGATTAATGTGAATTTTATATTTAAATGATGTCATATATATCACATATAATTACCTTTATTTTCATCCATATAATTATTTGGTGAAAAATTAATCACATCACATTGCGAGGCATTAATCATTCATACTCATGAGGGATGTTATCATGTTACATTTGAAACAAGAATTAAAAGGATAAAAATGATATAATGAATCTATAGGTTTAATTATGTCTTAAATATTTTATATAATCTTAATACCCATCAATATACCAATCAATGGACGATGTCAATGGAAAAAACTGAAGACATCGATTCTTGAGGCGGTAGTCCACCACACACACGAATGAAAATTTCATAACCCATTTGATAGAATTGGATGAGGATTTAGTACAGGAAATTAACATAACAATGTAGAATTTTATGTTTAATTCGAATTTATTTACATTATCACGGATTAATTATAATTTACAAGGTTGGAGTAATAAATAAAATAATAAAAATTATTGATTAAAAGTACATCTTCTTCGAGTAACCTCATTAGGTTTTCACCAAAATCATTCTACGATTTTTTATTCCATAACTCAGGATTATTGTATGATATAATGGATTTTGAAAAAATATTTTCGTAGTAATGGGATGGAAAATTTGTTTTTTGTTGTGAGTAATATGGGAGAGGCAGGGCCCTTTTACAAGTCACAAGATTTGAGCAATTGTACATTAAAAAAATGTGTACCCTCATTTTTCTCATCACCCAAGGATAAAAAATGTACTCGTTATGAATTTATGACATTATAGGGTCAATATTTTATCTTGAAAAAAATATTATATCTATTTCTCGGTCAATGAAACCCTTATCTATTTAGTTAAACCCATTATAAACCCATTTTTTACCTTAACCGCGATAATTAAAATTTACTATTTTAACTAATAATTCTAAAAAACAATTATTTGGAATTTATTGATAAATTAAATTATTATTATTCCATAAATGGAATATATTTTTCTAAAATCTATTCATATAAGAAGAAATATTTATTATTCATATAAATAAAATAAAAGTGGTGATAAACAAGATTTTTAAAGGGAAATTTTTCAAAAGATTGCAACATTTCTAATAACATTTTCATTATGGAATTTATTACAATGAACTTAATTGGATTTATATTTATAAAACTAAACTAGTTTATCATTAAAATAAATTAGAAATACAATTTAAATTTATTAATAATTCAAAAAAATAATTTCGATAATAATTTTGTGTTTCTTAATATTCATTAAAAAATTAATTATTTTAAAAAATTTGGAAAAATTATAACTAAGAAAATTTTGATATTCGAGTTTAGAAAAATAAATTTATTTAGATAAAACAAATTCTTAATGATTCATGATTTTTTTTAAAAATGACTATGAAAATTAGGGACAAGCCTTCGTTTTAAGAATACACACTTTTAGGCATGAATTTATATTTATTCTAATATCTTTCCTTGAAAACACATATAATGAATTTTAATTCATTTATAGAATATATAATAAAAATATTTATTATAATAATCCACCAAAATATTATTTTTTAATTTTTTGGGGTAAAACATCCATGTATTCCTAAAAATTATTTTTATGAAAAAGTTTTTTTTCAAATGGTTTTCATTTCATTAAAGTAATTCTTCACCAATTAAATAATTATATTTTCTTGTTTAAATAATATATTATCATAAAATAATTAATTTTATTTAAATATTCCATTCCATTAGATAGGTGGTAAATATTATATTAAATAATAATATTTTAATAGTAATTTATTTTTTTATTTAAACTCTATGTTTTGTGTGATGCATAAATACATATTGTTGTGCATAACCGAACGAAAGTCATTATTACTGGTATATAAACACATCACTAAGACAAAAATAATTTTGAAAGAGATATTTTATTTGTCAAAAAATATGGGGGTGTAATAAATCTACAAGTTTTTTCCCTTTGGTTCACAACTGACCAAAAAAATGATTTTCTAATGAAAAAATGAGGTTATTCCATCTTTGGTTGGGAATGTTATTTTACAATGTCTATTTTTCAAATTTCTTTCAATAATGACTGTTCTATTCTCACATAATTATTTAATTACGTTTTTCTATATTTTTGAATTTTTATATTAGAAAATTGAAACTATTTTTATTTTCATTTCAAAAATGAATAAATTATTCCTATTTCATAAACATTTTAAAGAAAAATTTATTTTAATTTACATGCCCTAAACAGAAGTTACTACCAAAAGGAGTAGAAAATTATTTGAATATTTCATCACAAATTTCAAATGATATTTTCACATCATATTATTTACTTCAGATTTTGTAATGTTTTATAATATAAAGAAATTATTTCAAGATGAAATGTTTTAATTCATCATGAAATATTCATGATTATATTGATGAGGTGTTTTCAAAACTTGTTTATTCTTTGCATTTTTTGGTACGATGATATGATGAAGGTTTTATGATCATATAAAATTATTATTATTATGCAATGGGAGGGAATGAAATATTATATATCTCCTATTAATAAGGAAAATATTAATTTTATATGTGACCAAACGATACATGGTAGTTCTTCAAAATCATGAAAGACAATATGAAGGAGAATATGTGAATTCCAGAAAGGGTTACATATGAGGATATCCCATGTCTAAAGAAGTTATATTTTATTTTATCCCAATACTAACATGTTTTGAATATATTTGTGGCTATGATTGACTTAAGATTTTTATATTAGGATTATTCAAAAAACTATTCAACAATCATATGACATGATTTCAAGAAAATTCTATGTTCAAATGTATTTATATTTCTTAGTCATATATTCTTTAATATCTTATGAAATTATAAGAATTACTCTTTGACTCGTGTTTATGATCTATGAATTACTGATTATATTTTCATGAGGTTAGGAATATATTTTCTTACCCTTACTTTCATGTTGTGTTTAACAGATCACTCATAACTCCATTTTTTTCTATTATTAATCATCTGATATGAAATTTTGTTATGTTTTCGTATCACTAGTTTAAAAAGAATGGAATTAATTATGAGTTGATTAAGAAGGGTTTTATGTTTCTATATAAAAATTTGATGATTATTTTGATCCCTTACATACATATTTTTACATATTCATGTTTCTAAAGACATGAATAAGTTATGGTTCTTGCATAGAAAAAATTGTTATATAATGAGACTTAATACAATAAGATTTCATAATAAGTATGATAAAAATAGGTCATTATAGTTTTTATTACATAAGGGACTAGTTATCTATGAAAAATATGATGATAAAACATTAGTAATCAATCTTCAGATGTGACTGTGTATTGAAGGACACCACATTTATTCTAAATAAATGAGTTTGTATTTCCTTGAAAATAAAAAATTACTAGATAATGAAAGTGTACATGGTATTAAAAAAATAGTTTATGTGTAATAATCTTGAAAATAGTCATTCATTATTATATATAATAATAATCTGGAATAAAGTGAGGGTTCCCTTAATATGAATATAATTTTACACTATCATGGAATATTATTTGGATAATTCAAATTTTTATTACAAACTATTAAAAAGGATATGAATAGATGATGTCCTTGTATCTATAGGATAAATATGAAGTTTCATAGATTATAAATATTGGTTTCATGACTATTATATCATAAAAACTCTTTTAATTTTTATTTTATTATCTCTCACTATAATAATAAAAATATGTTTTATTTTTTAGTAAAGGTATATACCTTTAAGGAACCATGTTATCAAAAATGGTGATGGAAAATGTATAGATTTTACTAGGGAGAAAACAAATTTACTTAGAGATTGAATTAATAATATCATATGTATTGTTACAAAAAAATATCATGCTCTATTGTTGAATCATATTAATGATGGACTGTAATTAAGAACATTAGAAAATGGGATGAAATTGAATCTATAGAGTAAGATTAATTTAGAAGGATATTTTTTCATTAGGTAATTTCCTCATATTTTGTCTATGAAATAGGGATTTCAATATAATTTGAATGTTTTGATTAATTAGTTAGTACTTATGAGGAAAACTACTCAAGTCACTCTCGGTATGCTTCTACTATTATCATTAAACAAGAAAAAAGGATGATCTATTTTTAGGGTTCTTACAACCAAGTCTCCAGCTGGTTTTTTCCAAAAATGAATTCATTACATACAAATAAAAAGTTAAATTTTCTTTGAAGGTAGAAAGGGAGATTGGAGTATCCCATAAATATCATGGTTTTCATATGAAAGAAATTTTGGAATTCAGTGTAAATTCTAATAATAAAATTTTTATAAAGGGTAATATTATCGTTCTATTATAATCAATGTGTAAAAAGAGATATAGTGTAATTTTATTTAAGGGGTCTATTAAATTATTTATTTATATAAATATGTTCATTGGATAATTGTATGATAATTTGATGGGACAAAGATACCTTATGAGTATAATGGTTATAAATCTCCATAGAATGAACCATCTAGACTATTGTGTATCAAGTTCATGGAGTATGGTCATAATTATATCAACTACTAATATTTTTTATTAATTATGATTACCAATGTCAGCAAACTCTTAAGCTGAAAAATAATGAAAAATTCCATGAAATCACTATTTTTGAGGAGGGGTACAAAAATGAAGTGGTGAAATATACTATTTCAATCCACTATATAACTAATAATTTTTTTCACTATTGGTTTACCACTCTATTATATCTATATAATTTTCTAAGGGTATGGAAATATCACCTATTTCTTTAGATGTTGAATTAGAATTTAAAACTGCAAATGGTATGTGGACTGCATCTCATGTATATAACTCTACTCTGAATAATGTTTGTGTGAATATAATTCCATAAAATCATTTTATACACTGCATAGTAGAATTTTATGTTATTTTTGTCCTGTAGGAGGTTACATTATATACATACTATAAAAATTTCTATGATATAGATGTGAAATTTGATATTTCACCACCCCTATGATTTTATACTAGTGTGATGATAAATATGAACATTCCTTGAAAATTACATCGATATAACTAATATTATTTATTAAACATCAAGTAATTGTTTCCCTAAATAGACATCTAGAAACTCAACATCTATAATATGCCTATTATATGGGATATTGTTGATATATTAGTAAAATAATTTCTTATTAATAATCAAAATGATATATCTATGTTTTAAATATAACACTTACCTTCTTCTACACATATTTCAATGACTCTAGGTAAAATGTCCCTTATTGAGGTGTTTTTAGTAAAAATGAAATTTCAAAATAATATTTATAAGAGATTCATTAAACCGTGTATATCAGCTAAGGGTTTACTTGTTTTTTTCTTCAAAATAATGTCATATCATTTCCATTCCACAATGAATATTGTGAACTACGGAAAGTCAATATCAATAATAGTTATACTCTTCCTGATATTGATGATTTGAATAATCAATTACGAGGACTGAAATAATTTTCCAAATTTAATATTTAATCTATATAAAATAAATTGAGGATAAAAAATTAAGTCATACTAATGGTATCCTTCGTTATGAGGTATGTACACTATGAATATTTAATAGTTGAATTTTTTCTTAACAATTCCACATCTATTTTCATGCATTTAATAAATCATGTCATTAAATATTACATAGGTCTATTTAAGGTAGTATTTATAGATGTTATTATTATATATTCTAAATGTAATTATGTATAAGAATTGCACTTATGATTTATACATAGGAACCCAATAAAATATTAATTTTTTAAAAATATTACCATGTATGAATTTTGTATTTATATACTGTAACATCCAAGGTAAAGAAAGAATAATACATATTTCATATCTATTAATATTGTGAATTAAATATTAATTTTACTTAAAAGGGGTTGCTATGTTAGATAGCGTACCTGATAAACAACAACGGGTTTCTTTCAAATCTTACATCGCACACTAATAATATATTAATATTTTTTTAAATGGTAGTTAACTCCAAGATATTTATTTTTATTAATGAAAAAAACTATCTAAAATATGATTATACATGTTTGTTAAATTTATTTACATTTATCCAATAAATGTTAGAGGCTTAAAATGTGAATAAATCTAATTTTATGGATAATTTACATTAAAAGGTCGATATACCGCCTTTTAATGGAGATGCATAATTAAATATAGTTTTTTTCACTTTAATACATTCTAATTGAACAAATAAAATCTTTATTTAGAATTGGGAAATAAAAATTTACTTTGTTTAAATTTTTGGAATTTTTTCGATAAAGTTCATTTTTTAAGAAACAGTGATAATATTGTATTTTATTTCAAAACTGTATTTTAATATAATTTATTTATATATTTATATTATATTTTTAATTGGATTTAAAGTTTAATTCAAATATATTTTTACCATTTAATCCAATGTTGGTCAATGGAATTAATCTTACTTTGAAATTTATCATAAACAAGTGTCAATCTTTTTATAGTTATTGTTCCTTAAAAACACGCTATTTGTTTTTACAACGAGAATTAATATTAAATTAATTAATGAAACTTCAATGTTTTGAATTTGGAAAAAAAATGTATTATTTTTGAATTTGGTTTATCAAATAATACTAAGGATTATTTTTTGTTATTTTTCTGAAAAACTTCAATTTTTTGATGAATAGTGAAACTACTTTGTAGTAGTTTAAAAAATTGACTTTTCATTTAAATGAAATATTAAAACTTTTGAGAATTTAATTTATAAAATTTTATATACATGGTTGTTATCAAGAAGTAAAATGTGGTTCAATAAAATGAAAATAATTTTTGTTGAATAGTAATTTTTAACTTTTATTTTGGCAGTTAATGGTAATATGGTAATTCAAGGTTAAAAGAATATTATAATAATTCAAAATTAAACATAACACTTGTTATATCCTTATTTAATGAGTAATTTCTGACCATTGGAACCTTTGGGTCTATTTTGGGACCCCATGGAGCCACTTATGAAAGATAATGACACTTCTAGATTAATTATATTAATGTAAAGGCAAAAATGACATAAATAAAAATATATTAGTAAATTTATTTTTATATTGTATTATAAAAATTATATTTTCAACAATAAATATTAATTATAAATATAAAACGATTTCCCACATCATGGTATTTTTTTATAATTTTTAGAAGTCACATAAATTAAATTATTTAAGACACAATAATGATGTAGTATATTCCTCATTGATAAAAGATTTAAATAAATAAGATTATAAATATTAAAATAACATCAAAAACCTATTCAATTCCAATTAAATGATATAATATCGACTATTAGTCATCTTATATTCGACTTTATTGATTTCTGGAACTTTTGAAACAGAATATCATTATATAATAATATATTATTATCGCATTTTCCTAAAGAAACCCACCTCCCCCTTATAAATGCAGCTCACTTCTAACCAATTCCTCACACCTCTAAATACTTTTGGATCATCCAAACACTACCCAATTAAGATCCATACATCCATATCCTCATCTTAGAATACTTAACTTAGGCAGAAGGCACTTCAATAAGTCATTTGGTTCAAACCAAAGGAAGTGTCCGAAATTAAAAGTAATTGTTTCTCTTAAATTGTTTTCTTTTATTTTTCTTCTCCAACCCCTAAACAAATTTTATTCATTTCATTTGTAACTACATAAATATCCACAATATACTAGGATTTCATTATTAAAAGTATTCGAACTTCACTTACACACACTTACATCTAATTGATGAATAACATAATGTTTCTGTGGATAGAAATCAAACGCCACACGAAACGATGATTGTTCGATTGTCTCATACCGCCTCTCATGGTGGCCATTAATATTGAACTGTATTGATATATGATATGTATTATGTTTATTTTTTTTTATGATTCTGTAATTTCCATTTATATCATAGCTTTATGGTTTCCATTATGGCTAAACGTGATAATTTCATTTGAGGAAATGTGGACTACCGCATCCTCAAAGTGACATGACTCGTTCATACCATATGTTGTATGTATAAAGGATAGATTTAAGGAAATTATATATGATAAAATAATGAAATTATAATACTACTAGGTATCATTATGTTTTAATTCCATTAAACATGAAATAGAAATGGAAGTAGCGTTCATGAGTACGTATAACTTACCGTCTCCATCAACGGTGCATTTAATTTCTTACCTCTAAATGTTATGTAATATTATAAATACACGTATATAATGGATATATTTCCTATATATACTATCAAAATCCTGAATAAATTTCTGGATATAATGATCCTTTGACCACATTAACAACATATAATTATAAGAACTCCATTTTTGACTCAAGTACAAAATATTGACAAAACAAATGTTATTTACATAAATGATTACATAATGTTTATAACAATGTAATATGTGATATAAAAGGAATAATAAACATGAAAAACGATCGTAAGAAAGTAGAAATTAAATTTAGTTTATTATTCAATAGATTAAAGAGATATTGAGTCAAGTCGGACACAAGTTAAGGGAACTTCTTAACCCAATTTCTGTTCTTTGGTTAATATTATACTTATAAATTATGTCATGATATGATACTGTTTGAAATAACTTTTTATGTCCTATATTTTATTTTATACATTAAATATGTGCACCTATAGTGAATACACATAACCTAACTAATTTATTTACAAAATGATCTTTGTAAGGGAGTTCGTCTCAATCCCCTTTCATTGAAGCATATTTTGTTTTAATACACGACATTCTTTTATATACTGTATAAACAACCATGAGTATTAAAAGAAAATATTTTTCTATAAAGAGTTTTAATAAATGACAAAAAAGAATGTTTCTTTTAAATTAAGTGGTGACAAAGACCTTTTCCTCTTCCGTGAGTATTAATTGTTATTTGGCATCCTCAACAAGCTGTAATGTTTATAAATCAAAATAAATACCATATACACTTTTATGTATTTTGGTATTGAAAATGGTTTTGATAATGGATTTGATATGTCATTATATTTAAGTGGTATATTGTGATTGAAATGTGGAAATGTTTTCTTTCCTTGATATTTGTTTTAGTCTTATGATTTTATAATGGTACTTGGACATTTGACGGGTGGTTACATGATAAACCAAATGACAGGTGGTGCCGTGAATACCAGGACAGGTGGTTACGTTATAACATCCAACACATTGGGTATAGAAGTTGGTCGCATGGCTATTTTATTTAGTGATACCTGTGGATGTCGACCGTATGATTATTCAATTTAAGTATGTTTATGTCCAAAGTTACCTTTATATGTTATGTGTTCGTTATATGGGTTTTATGGTAATATTTTTGTTACAAATTGGTCTGTATTTATCTTTTATTCAGTGGAGAGTATTTACAACATCATAATGGTGAAAATTTTTACTTATGTTAAATTATTGATGGTCTACTTGTTGTTTTGAAAAACTAACAGTTTTCCTTAATTGTGTATCCGTTACTGAGATTTTTATGCTCATCCAATGTTTTTTAAATGTTTTTAGATGACATAATGTGGTATAGGGTCACAGATGGATTCAAGGAAAGGTCATGTTGTTTTAAACATAGAACTAGACATCCCTATTTTTTCAAGAGTTAATATTTTATGAAAAAGTGGAAACTGTGTAGAAGTTTCTAATTTGTAATCTTTTGAGATGTAATAATTATATTCTAATTCTAAAAATATATAAACCTAAAATGATTTTCAAAGTGAATTATTATTTTAATTCAATATTATGTACGGTTTAAGTATGGGTCGGTACTATTTGTCTCAGAGGATAGTTTAGATAACTATATCTGTTAGAGTATTGTTAATGAAATGTACATAAATTAATTTATGTTAATATTGAAATGATATAGAATTTACATATTACCATGTTGCTTCACCTAAGTTATTTCTATATTGAGAATTTTTTTCCATAGTGAAAACATGGCAGTTGTGAAGGGAAGTCATACAGAGGGAACTGAACTTCCAAATCAGCATCCTGAGACAGTTAGAATCTGAACTGAATAGTTTACTACAGTGATGGCTCAGTTAAATCAAGTGATAAATGGTGGTTGTGTTTATTAGTGATATTTTGGGTTATTCAAAAAGTAAATATGAGCATGAATTTCATTTAATGGTTTTCTTGCAATCCTTAAAGGAAAATAAACTATTCTGGAAATTCAGCAAGTGTGAGTGTTGGATACAACAAATTTCATTCCATGGTCATATTGTTTCTTATGGCATAACTGTTGATCCTGCTAGAAAAAAAGTTGTTGATGAATGTCCAAGACCCATAAATATAACCATTATTCGTAGTGCTCTTGGATTGGTCGGTTATTACCAGAGTTTTTTTGAAAATTTTTCATTGTTATCTAGTCTAATGACTAAGTTAACTCGAAAAATTGTTTAGTTCATCTGGAAAAATGAATGTGATGATTGTTTTCAGGAATTTAAAAGGGGATTGTTGAATTATATAGTTTTGGCACTACCATCTAGAAATGGTGAGTATTTTATGTACAAGGATGCTTCATTGAAAGGACTTGGTTATGTCCTAAGGCGGAATGATCAGTTAATTTCTTATGCTTCTCGTCAGTTGAAACCACATGAGATAAATTACCCTACACATGATTTGGAATTAGCAGCTATTTTTTCTACTTTAAAAATTTGGATGCATCATTTTTTTGGAGTAGAATGGGACATATATATTGATCACAAAAGATTAAAGGGTATATTTACTCAGAAATATTTGAACATGAGACAGAGGAGATGGTTGGAATTAATCAAGTATTATGATTACACAATCCATTACTATCCAGGAAAAGAAAATATAGTGCCCGATGCTTTGAGTCGAAAAAGTAATGCTTCATTAACCATGTTACGTTTGGAACAAAATCCTTTTGTTTTTTATTTGATGAACTTTGGTATAGAAGTTGTTGGTACAGAAAATTCTTCTATTTTGTAACATTTGTCATTGAGATCATCTCTATCAGACGGAATTAAATAAGAACAGAAGGAAGTCAGTGAGTTGCAAAAAAAGACGGAGTTGGTTCAGAAGGGCAAGATTCCTGAATTTAACATTGATAATGATTTTGTTTTGAGGTTTGGGAACAGATTATTAGTGTCTTGTGATTCATTGTTGAAGAATCAGTTGTTATGTGAAGCTCATAGTTCCTCGTTTTCAGTTTATCCTGGTAGCACTAAGACGTACAAATATCTTCTGAAGTATTACTGGTGGGATGGATTGAAAATAGATATTGTTGATTTTAATGTGAAGTGTTTGAATTGTTAGTAGGCTAATAAAGAGTATAATTTACAGAAATGGATTCTTTAGAATTTACCGGTGAAATAGTGGAAATGGGAAAATGTATCAATGGACTTCATTTTGGGATTACCAAAGACATCTCGATGTAATAATGCAATCTGTGTTATTGTTGATCGATTTACTAAATCTGCTCATTTCATTTCTATTTGGGATACATTGTATGTAGATCAACATGCTCAATTGTATATTAATGAGATAGTCAGGTTTCATGGAGATCCCATCTCCATTGTATCTGATCATGATCTCAGGTTTACTTCTATCATTTGCAAAGGCCTTTAGAAGTCATCGGGTACTGAACTAAATTTTAGTACATCTTTTCATCCTCAATCAGATGGGAATAAGAATGATCAATTTAGACCATAGAGGATATGCTATGTGCTTGTTCACTAGATTACCAGGGAAGTTGGGACCAACATCTTTTCTTGGATAAATTTTCATACAATAATAGTTTTCATTTTAATATACATATGTCTCTATTTGAGGCATTATATAGAAAGCATTGTCAAACTCCATCTTTTTGGGATAAACTATGTGAAAGGATGTTGATGTGACTAGAATTGGTAGAATAGATGGAGAAGAATGTTTAGCTGATTCATAAGCACATGAGAACAGCTCAGAGCAGATAGAAATGTTATGCAGATAACTGGAAGAATGATCCTTCTTTTGAGGTAGGTGATCATGTCTTTCTCAAATATTCTCCATGGAAAAGTGTGTTGTGTTTTTGTTAGAAGGGAATGTTGAGTTCAAGGTTTATTGGACCATATGAAATTCTGGAGAAATTTAGAACAGTTTTATACCGAGTGTATTTACCTCCATGTTTATCCTAGGTACAAAATTTTATTCATGTTTTGATGTTAATAATGTATATGCCCGATCCATCTCATGTTTTGGGCATAGAGGATGTTCAGTTGGAAGATAATCACTCTTATGAAGAACCACCAATTCAAATTCATGACCATAGAGATCATGTGTTGCGGAATAAGGTAATTCATCAAGTAAAGGTTTTTTATAAAAACCATATAGTTGAAGAGGCAATGTGGGAATCTGAAAATGCTATGAGGGATAAATACCCCCACTTATTTTGATAAGTAAAATTGTGAGGATGTAATTCCCAAAAAAGGGGGAATAATGTAACATCCTAGGTAAATAAAAAATAATACATATATCATATTTACTAATGTTGTGAATCAAATATTGATTTTACTTTAAATGGGTTGCTAGGATCGATAGCATACCCGATATGCATCAACACGTTTCAATAAAATCTTACGTTGCATACTAATAATATAATAATATTATTTTAAATGGTAGTTAACTCCTTGGAATTATATTGGAAATAATGAACAAAAATAACTACAATATGAATATACATGTTTGTTAAATGTATTTACATTTATCCAGTAAAATTTTGAGGTTTAAAATGGGAATGAATCGAATTTTATGTATAATTTAAATTAAAAGGCCGCTTTACCACATTTTAATGGATAACCCTCATTTAAAATAGTTTTCTTCAAATTAATATAATATAATTGACCAAATATAATCCTTTTTTATAACGGGGACATCAAAATTATCTTTGTGTAAATTTATGGAATTTTTCTGATAAAGTTCATTTTTTGATGAATAGTGAAAATATTGTATTTTAATTCAAAACTGTGTTTTAATCTAATTTATTTATATAGTGAGATTATCTTTTTAATTGGTTTTAAAGTGTAATTAAAATATATTTTTAACATTTAATCTAATGATGGTCATTGGTATTAATTTCACTTTGAAATTGGACATAAACAAGTGTCAATCTTTTGATAGTTATTGTTTCTTAAAAACTCACTATTTGTTATATCAACGGGAATTAATTTTAAATTAATTAATGCCAATTCTATTTTTTTGATTTGCAAATATAGACATAATTTTTCAATTCATCAAATCAAATAAATCTTAGGTGGAGTTTTTGGAATTTTTCTGAAAAACATCAATTTTTGATGAATAGTGAAACCACTTAGTAGTAGTTAAAAAAACTGACATTTTCATTTAAATGAAAGTTTACCACTTTAGTGAATTTAATTTTGAAAATCCAACATAAATGGTTGTTATCAAGAAATATAATGTGGTTCAATAAGAATAAAATAATTTTTGGTGAATAGTATCTTTTGACATTTATTTGCCGTGATTAAATGTAAATAGTGTATTTCAAGGCTAAAAGAACATTATAATATTTAAAATTTAACTTAACACTTGTGCTAACCTTATTGGATGAGTAATGGCCGACCATGGTCATATTGGGGCCTATTTGGGGACCCCATGGAGCCACTTATTAAATACAATGACACATTGGATTAATTATTTTAATGTTAAGGAAAAAATGACATAAACAAAAATCAATTAGTAAATTAATTTCTATATGGTGTTATATAAATTATAATTTTGACTATAAATATTAATTCCAAAGATAATTTTTTTCTATATAATGGTATTTTCCTTTCTAATTTTTAGACATCACATAAATTAAATTATATATGACACAATAATGATGTAGTATTTACCTCATTAAATACAGATTAAAATAAATAGATTATAAATATTAAAATAACATCTAAAACCTGAAATTACTATTGGATGGTATTATTTTGACTATGAGTCATCTTTTATTTTAATTTAATGATTTTTGGTCTTTTAGAAACCAAATATCATTATATAATAAAATAATATTATCACACATTCCTAAAGAGCCCCTCCACCCCCTTATAAAAGGAGACCACATCAAACCAATTACTCAAACCTCTCCATCATTTTGGATCATACAACCTCTTCCCAATTAATCTCCCTACATCCTTTTTATCTTCTTATAAGCTTTACCTTAGGTAGAAATCAATTCAATATGTCCTTTGGTTCAAACCAAAGGGAGTTACCCAAATTAAAGGTAATGGGTTCTCTTAAATTGTTTTCTTTTATTTTACATCTCCAACTCCTAAACTATTATTATAACATTATTTTGTAACAAAACAAGTATCCATATTATTCTATGATTTTTTATGACATTTATTTGAACTAAAATTACACACACATCCATTTAATGGATGAAGAACATAATGTTTCTGTGGATGGAAATCTTACGCCTCACAAAACGATGATTGTTCGACTATCGCCTACCGCCTCTCTTGGAGGCCATTAAGATTGAGCTGTATTTATATATGATATATATTATGTTTATGTTTTATTTATGTTTATATAATTTCCATTTATATAATACCTTTATGGTTTCCATTATGGGTAAATGCGATAATTTCCATTGAGGAAGTGCTGACTACCGCCCCCTCAAAGTGATAGGACTTGTTCATACATATGTGGTACGTATAAAGGATATATTTAATGAAATTATATATTATACAATAATGGAATTATAATAGAACTATGTATCATTATTTTCTAATTCCATTAAATATGAAATAGAAATGGAATTAGCATTCATGCGTACGTACGACTTACCGTCTCCATGAACAGTGCATTTCTTTTCTTACCTCTTAATGTTATGTGCTATTATATATACATGTATATGCTGGATATATTTGATATATATTATATAAAAATCATGAAATATTTTTCTGGATATAATTACCCTTTGACCACATGAACAACATATAATTATAAGAAGTCCATTTTTGACTCAAGTACTAAATATCAACAAAACTAACATTATTAACTTAAATGATTACATAATGTTTATTACAAGGTGATAAGTGATATAAAAGGAATAATATACTTAAAAAAGTTCTTAAGAATGTAGAAATTAACTTTAATTTATTATTTAGGATATTAAAGGGTGATCGAGTCAAGTCGAATATGAGGTAAGAGAACATCTTAACACAATTTCTGTTCTTTGGGTTAATATTATACTTTTAAATTATGTCATGATATGATTCAGTTTGAAATAACTTTTTATGTCCTATATTGAATTTTTTACATTACATATGTGTAACTATAGTGAATACACATAATATATATATTTTATTTACAAAATGATCTCTATAAGGGACTTCTTCTCAATCTTCGTTCATTGAGGAATATTTTGTTTTAATACACGGCTTTCTTTTATACGTTGTATAAACACCCTGGACGTTTCAAAGGGATACTTTTTCAATGAAGCGTTTTTCTAAATGAAAAAAAGGAATTTTTCTATTAACATAAGTGGTGACAATGACTTTTTCTGCCAGCACGAGTATTATTTGACCTTCGGCTTCCTCAACAAGCCGTAATGTTTTTAAAAGAAAATAAATATCATATACTCTTTTATGTATTTTGGTATTGAAAATGGTTTTGATAATGGATTTTTTATGCCAATATATTTATGTTATATATTGTTATTTAAATGTGGAAATATTTTCATTCCTTTATATTTGTTTTATATATTATTATTTTATAATTGTACATGGACATTTGACAGGCGGTTACATGATAAACCAAATGATGGGTGGTGTCGTGAATACCCAGATATGGGGTTACGTTATAACCTACAGTGCATTAGATATGAAAATCGGTTGTATGGATATTCCATTTAGTGATATATGTGGAAGTCGACCGTATGGTTATTCAATTTAAGTATGTTTATGTCCCATGATACATTTATATGTTATGTGTTCTTTATATGGATTTTATGGTAGTATTATGGTTAAAAAGGGGTATGTAGTTATCTTTTATTCAATGAAGAGTATTTATTACTTCATATTGTTGAAAAGTATTACTTATGTTAAAGTATTCTTGGTTTACTTGTTGTTCTGAAAAACAAATAGTTTTCATTCATTGTGTATCCCTTACTGAGATATTTATGCTCATCCCATGTTTTTGAAATGTTTTTCAATGGAAATAAAGTGGAATAGTGTCAAGGATGCATTCAAGGAGAAGTCATGTTGTCTTAAACATAGAACTAAACATTAATTTTTTTTACAAGAGTTTATATTTTATGACAAAATGGAAAATGTGTAGATGTGTCTACTTCGTAATATTTTGAGATATAATTGTTATGTCCTAATTCTCTGAATCTCTTAACTTGAAAAAATACTCAATGTGAATTATTAATTTCATTAAATATTATGTAATATTTAAGGCCTAGTCCTTATATATTGTTTCATTTTTATCTTAGGTAAATTCAAATGAGGGTATGTTGGTGCATCCATCAAGACATTTCTTATTAAATGTTAGAGAATACCAACCACTATAACTAATTTCAATATTTTTCATCATTTGACCTTATATTATCACTACATACTGAATAATTTATTATGGATATGTAATAAAATCACCATTTAAACAAAGAGGTATTTCATGTTCCATTGGGTAGGTGAATGTGACGAAAATTTCAAGGAATTGCATAAATGTCATGCCAATGTACGTCTGTTTATTCGTCCTAATAATGTGGATTGATTTTTAATCTATTGTGATTCAAAGAAGAATATATTGAGACAAGTCTTCATTTAAATGATTATTTCATTTTTCATTCCATAATGCAACCAATTGTTTGTGATAAAAATTACCTAATGTGTGACTTTAGATATAGATATAATTAATTTATCATTAAAAATATTTTATAATTAAAATTATAATTAAATATGTGACATATATAATGATTATTAAATTTTTATGTATATATTAAATAATACATAGTATTATATACACCATATAATTTAGTTATAATTTCATATATATTATGACTACTCAATACATTACCTCATTGGGAAAGAATAAAAGGTGGAAGATGATCTGAGTCAAAAGGGTCATTCAATTTAATCTTTTATGAGGATCAATATAGATCCAATATCCTATGAATTACAAAGGAAGGATTTAGAAATCCAAATTTAATGGTAGAAATATTATTTGTATAAAATTATTTTTTGACCATATATATATTTGATTATTAAAGCGATGCAGAAGGAAACTGTAGAAATAATGTTTTTGGAAATGTTTATGAATTAATCAATACTTCTAATGAAATTATAAGTATATATAAAAAGTTATTTTTCTTATCAATATAATACATAAATAAGGATCTATTTTATTGAATCCCATAGTTCATCATTTAATATTAATCCTAGATATAATTTTATTACAATGATATGAATGAGTATTTCTAATGTGATGACAAGAAATTAGATATAGTAGAGTATATATCTTAGTGCTTGATATGTCAAAAGATTATAGATAATATAAATTTCCATGGTTATTTAAATCTATTATATATAATAGAATTGAACTGGAAAAATTCACGATATATTTTATAATCTGAATCCCAAATGGATTTGAATAACCTAATTCTAGTAACGAAGATCCAATATTTACATTATTATATTTTCATATCCTTCATGGAATGACTTCATGAAAGACAATATTGTTTCAATAGTCTTGGTAAGATAGATACAAATATGATTCCAATATTACCTTTGAAAACATAAATTACAACAGAATATTTTTAAAATATAATTATTCCTTCTATATTTTAGGTTCATAAAATCCTTAATAAACATCATAAATTTATGGGAAGGGAAACCAAATATGTTTCAAATCATTTTATAATTAAGTGTATTGTGTAGTGGAATATAACAGGAAGAAATAATCATAATCAATATTGAATAATTATAAACTGAGTACAACAAAATTTTAATAATTAACCTGAATATCATGATTAGATAAATTATAATCAATGTGTAATGGTAAATAACATAAATCACATTCAATTTAATCTATAAATTGAGAATAAATGTCATCCAAAGATAATATAACAATAGAAATATCATGGAAAATAATAAATGATTTTGTAATGACGGAAATTTTTAATTACAATATTTCATTATATTTTTTCATCATGATGCCACTAGGATTCAGACCATTAATAAGAATTTTAATATTTATGGGAATTTATTCACCAAAATCCCATTTAACTAAGGCTAGACAACATATTAAAGTCATGAGACTATTGACCCATCGAGGTGATATCTATAAACATTGATAACCCCAATATTCATGTCAAAAACATTATTCGTATAATTAATTACTAATTTAGTTAATGAATAATATTCCTTATAAACAAATTTATAAATATAGTAAATAATATAGATTAAAAATACTTCTATCGTTTATCAAATATCATTAAATTTGAAATACCCTATGTATAAATGACATACGACTTAACTATTTAGTATATACATGATGAATAATATGTTCATTAAGGTAAAATTTATTGTAAAATAATAATTGGAAAATGAGTATATCGAGGGATGGTTAATGAATAAAGAATTAATCCAAAATAAGAATTTAAAAACAATCCATCGTCAAATTTATCAAAGACCATCTTGAGAAATTATAAGGATGGTAAAATAAAACCATATAACCATTAAATATTATGAATAATTATGTTCTTACCTTCTTGATAAATATAAATACAATTAAATTCTATTATAATAATTCTTGAAAAATTAAACTTTTCAAATTAAAAAAATAAAATAAATTTTAAAAAAATAGTTTAAAATAATTTTATTTGTAAATATCCATTGAAACACATAATTTATTCATTAAAACAATTATTTTACATGAATACTAGAAATTCCATTCATGAAACACATGTTAAAATAACTATTTTATATTTTTTTTTAGTAAAATCACCAAAATAACTCTCTAGAAAATAATTAAAGAATCATTTCAAAGTAATGTAAAAATTGTATAAAATTTCATTATTAAATAATTTTGAAAAATTTTAATTAATTTTTAGAAAACATGGATTTCAATGACAATAGATTTTCAATCTAAAATAGAAATATAGTCATATTTTCCTAAAACCATATTCTCAAAAATTTTAAGTACATGGGAGTGGAAAATGGTAATATTAACAGAAAGTTACCTGAATAAATATTGGATAAGAAAAAATATTTTTTTTTCATTAAGAAAAATTCCCCCAAGGGAATATGGAATATATATCATGGAGTTAAATGTGATAAGAGGCCCTTAACATTATCCTCACATTGAAGCAATAATTAGTCAATGAATTGATTGATCCTATCAAATATTTATAAAAAAATGAAATAAATAGTATTATTTTCAAAATACATTACGCACATATTCATTGAATGTAAAAGACATTGAATAAGTAATATAACCTAAGAAAAATAAATTCACTTGTAAGATTATTTACCACATGGAAATTTTCATGTTAAATTGAATTAGATGAAATGATTCCAATTAGAACATAAAATACAATGAATTATGAAGTATTAATTTTTTTAAGAAAAACGGTAAATATATACCCTAAAAATAATTAGGTGAAAAATATTACAATATTCATTAATTAATGGATATTTAGATAAATTTCATTACATTGCATGATTTTTTATTTGAACAGAAATTAACCTCAAATATAGTGGTTTTTAACATTTTATTAACAAATCTATAAATATATTAATATTTATAATGTTATATATATTCATTTTATATAATCTTATCAATTATTCATGAATAATCGTTCAATATTTGTATTGTTTTGAGTGTTAGATTTCTTATTTTGCCATGAATTTATTAACATGATATTACTTGTCCCTAAGAATATTATATACATTTATCACATCAAAAATTAAAGTAATAATATAGATATTATTTTTCTAATTATATAAAATTTTACATGATTTATTTATCTTTTATCGTTGATAATATATTATTTTGCTTAATGGATTCGGTAGGTCATATGAACATATGAGAGACATTATCATTTCCATAAAGGGTGAATGTGTAAGGAAGTAGCTCATATATATATTTTAGATAATCAATATAATTTCATATATATATATATATATCATATATTCATTACATTTTTCATTATTACCTTCCATGAAAAACGTAATTGAAAACAAATTAGATCCATTCGTGTGGTGGTTATCCTTCATACACACGACTGATGTTACTGTAATTCAGTCAAAATAGATTGTAAGAAAGGATATGTGATATTATATTTAATTAATAATAATATTATCGTGAATCATGTATATATATTTATTCATAAGTATATATAATCACAATTTATGACCATGGAAAATGAATTATATCGGTTCTCAAGCGGTGGTATGTTGTACCCAAGATCGACGATTTTGTTTCACATTTGATAGAGGATGAGAATATAAATATAATAAAATCAAAAAAATAAAATCTCTGTAAATAAGATATAGGTTTTTTATTATATTTTATTTTTTGTCATAGAATTGTTGTTGGAAAATTATGAAAAAATTTGATTCATTGGGAAAATTATCATCTCTTAGAGAAACCTCTTTTGGATATCCTCTTAATGAACTTTTGGTTGAACTTTTTGGCAGACTGAAATATATAAAATGGTTACCTGGGTGTTGTGGATATATATTTTTAGAACTTTTTTTATCCAAATATCATTATATGTGCGAATAGGTGAATGGGAGACTACCCTTTTATAAGTCGGTGGAGGACACAAATGGAATTTATGAAAAAAATTAGGTATACTATATTTTTTTAAATATAAAATATAAATAATTGTCCATCATGAACATTAATAGTTTATAAATTTTCATATTAGCATTTATTTTTTTTAATTGTACATGTTTTAGGTTATTTTTAATGAATATCCTTTTAGTTAAGACCCAGTAATCTCAATTTCACCTTAAATAAAAAAATTATTTTTTACTTTTTTTCTATTCATTAATATAAAAAATTAAGATAAACTATTTAGATAATATAAATTATGAAGATTCAAAATATAGAATATCTATTTCAAAATATAATACACATAATATTAAGAATTCAATTTGTTTTTAAAGTTGTATACATGAAAAAAAAATAATTTTTCCAATGTAATTATATTCCGAGGATTAAAAAGTTTATATAAATAAATTTAATATTAATTTGATTCTAATGATATAATTTTAATAAATAAATGTATAAATGAAAAAATGTTTTTTAGAAAAAAATTAAAATAAAATTATTTTTCTATATTCCTTTAATAAATATCCTATTTCCAATTAAAATCATAATATTTTAATATTTATCAAAGAATGAAAAATTAACAAAAAATCACCAAAATAAACCAAATTTAATTTTGATTTAATTATTTAAAAAATATTGATATTTACTTCAAATAAATTTTATAAATTATGTTGAAATTCTTTTTATCAATATTTCATAAAATGAAGGTAAACTATTACATTAATTTTTTTTTCAATAAACATATCTCTATCATTCAACTGATTATTATATTACTTATAATAAAAAAATACATTGAATTAACTATATGATTTTTTAGATCGTAAAATTTTCTTAAGATACTGAATACTTTTCATACCCAAAAATTTAATGGAATTGCACTATTTTATGATTATTTTTACTTAGGGTTGCATGTGTTTCTCGCAATAGAAGATATTAAATTTCATGAAATATATTTCATGGGGTTTTGAAGCTCAGTGTTTCTTATTGAAAATGTTTTTCAATAAATTTTAATTATTTTATAATTTTTGGGGGTAATATTTCTATATATTAAATAATTTTTTCCTCACAATTTGATCTTGTATTCTGAAATTACCAATTTGATACTTGAGATTTTCAATGTTGAAAAACCACATCATTAAAATTATTTATAGAAAATCCCCTTAATTAGAGATAAAAGGTCATATGGAATTACACAAAATAATATTAAATATAAGAGAACAGTAGTGAAATACGAATTTATGAAAATTGAAGAAATGTGTAAATTATTTTAGAGACTGATAGAGATCATTTATCACAATATAATGAATAATCAATGGATATTATGTGCTTCAAAAGCATAAATGCCAGACTATTTAAAACACCATTTCATATATAGTACATGATGTTAATAATATATATTTTTAAAATTATAATCATTTTATTAATAATGGGGAATTAATTTACATGATATGAATTTATTGAAATATAAATACATTATATGTTTCAATTTTATAAGAATACTTTTATCCTTTGGTTATGCCTAGATCAATTTCCAATTCATCTCTTAATCCAATCTAAAAACATCAAATCGTGATTTTTCATTACTTAAAGAAATACAAATCACATTTATCAAATAATCATTTCCACAATAGAGTGAAAAATATTTCTGTCTACTGATAAAAATTTTCCAAAATAAATATTTATAGAGGAAAATAATAAATATAGATTATTAATCTCTAAAATATAATATAAATTTAAATGGGTAAAAATTAATTGTAATTTCTCTAATTTTTTTATATAAAAAGATATATAATTATTATAAAATAAAATAGTATAGTAGTAGTCACATAATCTTTTTCTCCCATCAGCTTCTGGTTGAAACTCTCTCTATTTTCTAGTTTTGATGTATTTTTACCATGAATATGGCTTGTCTTTTTTTCTATGAATATAATATTATTATTCTTAAACTAATTAAAATGTATTATAAATATAATTATCTCAACATTGAGATATAATAATCCTGAAATGTTAGAGATATAATTAAATTTATTCCTATAAAATTTAATGTAATTATTACTTCAATAAATACTTTCCTAAATCATTACATAGCCAATGGGTTGTTTTACATAATTTCTTCCCAAAATATTGTTACTCCTTGTAAACTCCCAAAACATAAAACCTAAAAAGGGATTTTTATATTTTTAACATAGTATCAATCATAAAGTCATAAACCAATTATGGTATCCTTAACTCTTATGTTAATGAATAAATATAATCATATGAAATTAAGACAATACTTAGATGATTCTTAACATATATACAAAATACCATTTTAAAAATACATCAATAATGTAATTCAATAATCCTAATAAATACTCAACATTTTTATTTCCATATATTTCATTCTTATAATAATGAGATAACTTTTAAAAGAAGTAATTCACATGGATAATTCCAAGATTATCCATGTTTATGAAAAATAACTATAAATGTATCCCTATGATGAAATTTTTAACCTCTATATTACTCATCAATTTTCCTCCAAAATTAATTTCTTTATCCTTTTTTATTATGCACATTAAAAATTTCCTTATTCTATTGAGAAACTTTACTAGGTGACTCTTTCCACATTTCTATTATTAAATAATCGATTCATTATTCATCCCTGATCTCCACCACTAGATCTCATAGTAAAATCCATTCTTATCTTTTTGATGAGTTTAAGTGTTGGTCAAGGTATAGGTTATTTATCATATTTTAGGATATTTTATTAGGCATAATGATGATATCTCTCACATCATTCGCCATCCAATTTTGGATTTCATTGTCACAAAATTTTCATTTATTATGTATTTCAACATCATCGTTAAGATTCCATCCATTTGATAAAACAAAAAATCATAGTCTGAAAAATAATAATTGTAGTTGGAAAACTGTATAATCATTTATAGGATGAATTTTTTTTTCAATCATTGAAACCTTTTGTTTAACGTATGTCTTTTATTTTAATAAAGTTATAAAATAATTTATAATGGTTTCTAAAGAAAATGTTATATTCCAATGTATATCCCCGAGGAGTGTCAAACCAAGTGTATTGAAATGACCATTTTCATGTACCAGGTAATTTAAATGTCAGTAATGATGTTACTTTTTCTTAGTTATTCATCATAGTAGCATATTTTATGGAACCATGTACACATATATTATCAAAAATGGAATATATTTCATAGATATAAAACATAATATCCACCATACCAAAATATTATGATATTTTTGTGAATATATCCTCTAACTAAATAATACCATTATGATCCCAAGTCAATGTATTACTAAATATAATTAATATTTTTTTTATATAAACTCCTATAAGACAAACTATAATTATATTAGATCTAGTAACCCAAAGTCATGTTCTAGTTTATTACATATAGAATAAGATATGAAGAATCACATTACTAAAGACTATAGAGATTTGTAGAGTGGGTAAATTAAATACATACACGATTAAAGTATTAAATTTTAAATCCAAAAATACCAAAAAAATTAGAATTAAATTATTATCTCTATCATATAAATGCATATCATTCTTAATGAAATTCAGTGATTCATAGTAATGGAAAAAAATAATGGAAAACACAAATACATAATAAGGGTTTAGTAAAATATAATATATCAAGAATCAATAATAATAATCAATATTTAATGGTAATGAACTTAAAAAACATTCTATTTTATAAATGTCATGATAATCATGATTATATAAATCATAATAATTACGTCTTGGTAAAAAATAAATACACACGCAATTTAGTCAATAAATTTTTTATTAAATGTAACAATATATAATATCACTATGAATATTTGATGTAAAAAAGGAATTGAATTCATAATTAATGAAATTATTTGTAATTTGACATCATGATCTTAGTTATCCGGATACCTCAACTGTCAATACATTTCACAATGTGGTTTAATAATGATGGGTAGGTATACATTATGATCACAATTAACTATGTCCACCCAACTAATTAATTTCATTATACTGCCAATTCACCACATTAATATATATAACTAATCCCCAACCTCACCTTAATATCAAAATCTTATCTCATATATCAAATTATTAATATCATTCATGATCCATATTATTTATCAATAATATTTTATATTGAGTAAGGTGTACAAATTAATAATAATTTCCCGACTCAACCTTATAACATTAAAATTAAAATACCATATGAAGAAATTATGTACAATTTATTTGATAAGTATATAAATGAAAAATAATATCGGTATTTATGTGATATAAAACATCTAATGATTATAAAAAAAGTGAATATTTGAAGGGAGGTCTAATGATTATTAAAATTAATCAAGAAAGATGTTTTCAATAGATTCAATGGTCAAACTAATCATAAAACATTTAGTGAATTGATATGGATGATAGAAATAAAATATATAATTCATAGACCATTTTTAAAATAAATGGATGATGTCATTAATTAAAATAAATGCAATAAAAATTTCATTAATTCCATTTGAGAGGAAAATAAACATTTAAATTTGAAAATTTTTTTCAAAATAAAAGTTGAGAAAATATTTTTGAAAGTAATTTTCATTAAAAATAAACCAAAAAAACTATATTTTAATATTTAAAAAATGATTTGGTCATGATAGATGTATGTTTCATCGATATGGTACATGTTAAAAATGATTTCATTCACTTTTTGGTAAAAAAAAAATTTGCACTATTTAAAAAACAACAAAAACATTCCTATAAAAAATCTTTCCAAAATTTAAATGTTTATTAAAATTTAATTAATAAATTTAATTTATTATTTTATATAAATTTTCACAAACATCTTTAAAATTCATTGGTTTCAATGTAAAATCATGTTTAACTTAATGTATAAAAATGTCAGATTTACAAAAAAAACACCATATTCATAATCTAATGTACCAAGAAATATAAAATAAAACTACTATAGTATTTTTCTATGAATAACCAATGTTAAAATAAATAAATTTATTTTATGAAATATAATATAATTTTTTCAATTTATACTTAGACATAGAAAATATTTAATAATGATGAGATAATGAAATACACCACTTCCAAATGGGTATAATTTCAATCATAATTCTCATGAATGATAAATCATAAAATTAAAAATTAGATAAAATTAATGGAAGTATATTCATGATAAAAAAATTAAAATGGAAATTATATTTTTTCACAAGGGATTGAGTATTGAATTTGGAATATGCCACACATAAGTAACAAGGATATAAGAACCCTTTCAAAGTTCATAACATTGAGGGAATAATTAATCAATGAATTGATTTGGTGATTCAAATTTATATCCACATAAATCAATTATAAATTAATTATTATATAATGAAATTTCATTAAATACATAATCATATAATTTTAAAGATAATTTATATGTTATATAAACTAGTGAAATGAAATTGAGTTATGAAATTCGTTACCAATTTTCAATTTTATAGTCAAGTCCTCTAGGATGAAAAAAACATATTAAAATATAAAATACAATGAATAATGAATAATTCATTATATTTAATGATATATGGGTATAATATGCTCCATATAAATGAAATTTGGTCCACAATATTAATGTATTCCTCAATAGATGGAAATTATGATGAATTACATTAACTCACATATCAATTTAGTTGATGGTTATTTTACCAACTGTATTATTTTTAAAAACTGTTCTAAACATATTAATGACTATATTAATATCTATAATATCATATATACATATCTTTTTAAGAACATATTTTCTGCCATTCGTTATTAATAATCCATTATTACTATTTTTGGGTGGTAACTACCTTGTTTTATCCAGCGTGTTTCAATAGGAATGTTCTTGTTCATATGAATTTTTATTATTACATAATATACATGATGATATTATACTTATAAAAAGTGTTTTCCTTAGATAAAGTTTTATAATAATTATTTAAATTTGAATATATTGAATTGATCACATCGATATGTGGTGAAAGGATGCATATGTACTCACAAGAGATGTTATCATTTCATTAGCCGGTGAAAAGGGTATTGAATTTGGGGATCTATTAGTTTTACATAATTAAAATCAAGTAACTTGTATAACATAAATTCATCTAATTTGTCTTTATTACATTTTATGTGAATCATATGTGAAAAAAGAATCACTTTTCTTCACGGCGCGATAGACCTCCATAAACATGAGCAATGATATAGTAATTTAACTTCTTGGAATGATAGAAGTTATATGATATATTATAATTTGAGGACTAAAAAATATCATATATATAATTTAAATCTGTCATAAAATACAATTAATATATGTGTTTTCAAAAAATGAATTACATCGGTTCGTGAGGCAGTAATCCATTTTAGAACTAATCAGTGATTTCATTTTCCATTTTGTGGAGGAGTAGAAAGGAATGTATTAAACCAAAAACATAATGACATCTAAATATATCTTAGATTATTGTTTTATTGTATTTTAATTTTTATGACATAATTTATGGTATAAAATTAATAATAAAATCAAAATAACTTCATTGTGAAAATATCTTCTCTTATGGAAACCTCTTTTGAATATCCTCTTAAAGATCCAAGGAATAAAATTTTGGGAAAACCAAAAGATATAAAATTCTAATTATGAATATTGGGAGATATTTTTTATGGGTATGGTTTATCCAATGAGAATAATTTATGTAAATAAGTTGAGCTATGGAGTGGCCTTTTATAAGTAGGGGGACTTACATGTAATATTTGAAAAGAAAATAGAGTACCAGTGATTTTCACATTCTATATTGATCCACTAGTGTCCTATCTTGAACCATAATGGTTATGAGGTCAACATTTGTTCATAAAATTGGTAAAATAATATTTAATGGCCATTTCTAACCCTTAATATTTTTTTTGGTCAACCCCTTAGTATATTAATTTTCACCATATCGCTGATAATAAATATATATATTTTTATTTATTCATTTCAGTACAAAATTAAATTAACCATGATAGATTATATAAATTATTCTTATTCCAAATATGAAAAACAATTTTCTAAAATCATTTCAAAATTGTGAAAAAATTAATTTAATATGAATCCTCCATAGTTAATGAAAAAAAAATTCAACGTAAAATCATTCATAAGTATTAAAAAATTATATAAAAAAATATTTTGAAATTTATTTCAAATAACTAATTTTTCTTATAACTATATATTTTAATAATTTTCCATTTAAAACCATATTAAAATAAAATTTATCTTGTATATTTTTTAAAATAAAATGCAGTTTTTAATAAATATGAAATATTCTTACTATCCATCGAAGAATAAAACATATCATAAAAATATAATAAAATCAACCAATTTAAAATTTGATAATGTTATTTATAAAAATGTAAATTTTTTAAAATCTATTTGAAATAGTAGTAAAAATTAATTTTTATAGAAGGGAACAAAACATGAAAAACCCATTTTCTTTTTAAAATATAGTTTTATAGAAAAAAATAAATTTCAATTAAACTGATTATAATTTTTTTTAAATAAATATGTTTTTAATTATTTTATATTATAAAAGGTAAAATAATAAAATTTTGATAATTTAGTTATTACTAGTCATACCCCTAATTTAACATATTAGTTATAGTGCTATTGTATTTTAGAGTTTCTTTAGACTATGGGTTGCATGAGTCACAATCTATTAAATTCATTAAATTTAATGAAATAAATTTCATGTTTTTCCTAATATTAGTTATTTTTGTTGCATAAAATATCAAATAAAACTCTATTATTTTATAATGTTAAGGTGTTACAAATATTCTTACAGATATAATGATATATAGGTTTTAGTCGATCATCTTATAAATTCAAAACACATCATTTGAATCAAAGAATATTTCTCTCTTAACCAACTCTACAAATTTTACATTAAGAATGTTTTTAGTATTAATATACTACAACATACTTTTGTCTTTGATCATGACTCTAGGATAACCACAATTTTCCGGAAAAGACTTCATCTAGATTTGGATTTTGTGTTTTATTTTAGTTAAACTAATCATGTTAAGACAAAATCTCCATCTAAGAAACCCATTAAAATATTAGAATATGGGACGAGGTATTTCTCTATTGATTTCTATGTATTTTTAGATTAACACCTTCTTATATTCATGTTTTTAAATCAATAATAACATTCACTAGAGCATTATTATGGATTCTTATGAATCCTTCTAAGGAAATAATTTTTCAGCTATAAAATTATTTATATGGTATCATCCGTACAAATTACAAAAATCATCGGTTTGAGTCAAGAATTTACATTCGTTGAAATTTAGGGTCTTTTCATAATTATTGTTTTTAGGAATTGATAAATAACTAATACATAATAGAACCATAAAATAAAAATGGCACACTTACGTTCAGTATCTATTTTTTACACATTATAAACCATTCTGAATATAAATCATGATATCTTTTATGAAAACCCATCATAGAATTTATCATGACCTTTTACAATTCATTACTCATCATTAAATACTGTGAAAAAAATTAAAATACTTGTGATGAGAATAAAAATCTCAGTAAGGGATATAAAAATATTGAATATGTCAATCCATTCATAAACATTAAAACTCACGAAAACTCTTTCTTGATCATATAAAATTTTACCCATTAATGTAAATATAATTCATTAGTAAAAATCATTTATTTTACATTTTTAATAAAAAGGAATTCATTGAAAACTCATTTGAAAACATAGAAAATTCATGTAGTTACTTTCATATATTATCAAATTGAACCCATATAGAACCCTTATAGATTTGAATAACCATACAACCAACATCAAATATAATTCCCTAGAAGATATCATAATTACCCAATGCATTGGAATATTATCTAAGAGAACCCATCATTTAATCTATAGCAGGACCACCTAATCCTATTTTGGTGAATCCATCATTTATAATTTCTATGAACCACAACATGATATAAAGAACTTCATCATTTGAAAACACATTAAAATTCATATGAAAAAACATTAAGAAAATAAAATACCATTCCATTTAAAAAATACAATTTTAAATACATTATACACTTTCATTTTCAAATATTATTTTCTATACCGATACTCCAAAAAATAAATGTAGAAATATTTTTAATTAATAAAATCCTTAAAAAATCTTGTCTAATCTTATAGAAAAATAATGTCCATGATGTTTGGAAATTCAGCGTCTCCATGTAGGTTAGGGATATAACATTCCTTTTGTAAATATTCAAAACATTTACATTTAAAATATAAAAACATAGTCTTTTATGAAAATTCTTTAATGGAATTCATTAAAACTTTTTTATATCCATAAAAATAAATATTTAAAATAATATCAAGAATATTGAATGGGGTAAATGATTTTTTAAATTTAATATTTAAACATTCAAAGTGTTGCATACCACATTGAACAATTTTATTATTTGCCTAATGAATTAATAAAATTAAAAAAGAAATTTAATAACATGAGAATAGTAAATATATATATATATACAATGTCTTGTAGTATATATATACACCTAAAAAAATAATAATGGTGTATATAATCAAGAAATTTTCTTAATGAAATGAGATTGAGATGAAATCCCTTAAGCCTGTGGAAACATTTTTTTCAGAAACAAAAAAATTAATGATCATCAAATTAAGCATTTATATACCCTGATGATTAAATAATTAATAATATAATTTATCTTAATAGATTGTATATACACAATAAAAATCAAGTAAGTGATTCATATTTCATTTATCACATATATGTAAAAAGTGAGTCGAAAATAACTTATCATTATATTGACTTATGAAGACTATGTTTATATTTCTAAATATTAATTTTTTATAAATTTTTTACTTTATTAATAACATTTTAATGTTTATTATTACACTAATTTAAATTTCTAAAGTGTTTTAAACAAATAATTAAATAATTAAATTTAATTCAAATTTCTTGGCATATTTGATTTACGTGTCAAAAACATGTTTGGTTTGTCAATTATGGCCAAAGGGTTTATTATATTGACATATAGAAAATAATATTCATTAATTATAGTAATATATATGTTTAAATTATTATTTTTAAAAAGATCAATAATAATGGTTATGAAAAAGTATCCAACACTACAATCCTATAGATGGTAGTTTGTATGTACACATTAGTAATGTTCTCATTGCTTGATGTCCGTTATAGAAAGAATGTATGTAACATTTATCTTTATATAATTATAATTTTATCATATATACAATAATATATAGTCATATATACTTATATATATATATTTATTTTTTATTTAAAATGAATCATATCACTTTTAGTAGGTGGTTTTCCACACGTTAATGAACACCATTATCATTTTTCAGTGTGTGAAATCGTAAAAAGGAAAATGATATTTTATTTTTCTTGTAAGGTAAATATTTTATGAATATCCTATATATGTCATTTATGTCACATATCATTAATTAATTTCATTTTTAATAAATTCCATGCTATGTGTGAACATATAACATCACATTTAGGCGGTGTTACTCCACACATCCACAAAAGACGTTATCATATTTACACAAAATGGTAACCATGAAGGCATGTGTATGAATATATTACAGATGTATGAATAAATCATAAATATAATATATATATTTAGATATATTTATATAATATAAAAATATTTCCCCATTATAATTACTAACCATCATAGGTGGTAAATGAAAAAAATGAATGGCAACGTTACATGAGACGGTGGTTCAATGTACACGAATTGTAATTTTATTACCCATTTGATGGACGTGTGTATAAGTATAAGTATAAAACTTAACAAATATATATATATATATATGTTTATATTGTATTATTATATTGTTATATAACAATGGAATAATAAAAAATTAATATATTTTAATGAAGGATAAAAGTAAAAAATGCAAGTTGAGGAATGTTATATTTTCTTTAGGTAACTGCTCTTTAGATTGAAGTGAATGACATATGGTATGGATTTATTCCCAATGTGAGTCCAATAAGTAGAGTGGTGGGATTTTTGGAGATTATTTTTCAATGTTTGTTTGACAAAAATGTGATTCATTGATGTGAATATATGGGATGTTTTTAGGGATTTTTTTTATAGTGGAGGAAGAATGAGATTCTTACAAATTTTTGAAAAGGGAATTAGAAAAACGTTCTTACCCTGAAATATAGCTCAAATAATGGACCAAATTATATAAAATGGATTATAGGGAATATATATGAATTGAAAATATCTTTTTGAAATGTTTATAGGTCATTTTTTCTCATTAGATTATTCATTATTCCATTGTAATACTGATTTTATTTGTAATCACTATAATTAATTTTAATTACATTCACTAAAATTTTTGTTCTAAAACAAATATTACCATATAATAAATTGAAAATTAATTTTATTATAATTATTCAATCCATTTTTTGATATTCTAACCACATAAGTGAAAAAAATTAATTTATTTTTAATCCCATAGATGAAACGACAAAGTGGGGTTTTAATGTAGAAATGTTCAACCATTTACTCAAATGTTGTTTATAATATCAATGTAATATTTATTACATTTAAATACATTTATTTTACTGATAAAATTATTATATAAATTTATTTTAATATAAATTTAAAATATAATTTATCTTTATAAATAAATTTGACGAAAAACTAGTTTTGAAGTAAAATTCATTATTGTTTATTATTTATGAAAATATGTTAGTTCTTTGAAAAACACCAAAAAATCACCAAATGTAAATTTTGATTATTAAATTTGAAAATAGTTTATTTTTTCATATAAATATTTGAAAGCTTCAAAAATTGTTGTTTAAAATATGGCATTATTATAAAGAGAAAAAATAGCAATATTTAGTAATATTATAAAATTTGTATTATTATTCTGCATCACTCCATCTTATATGTAATGCAAGATTTTAGAGATACTCATTATTATGTAATGGATATTATATTGGACATAGTATCCATTTTATGCTTAATTTACTATCTAATTTATAAATATTAGTAAATATTGAAATAGATTATTCATTAATTACCTCGGATGGTACAACCTTCACCTATCTGAAATTATGTACTCTCAATTTTATTCACTTAACAAATAAGTTGGAATATTTTCCATCACTTAATTTTAATATTCACATTTTTCATCTCCACCAATTTGGTTTTTCCAAAAAAACATGATGAATCTATTTCTTCTACAAAGCATTCTCTCCAGGAAAAATAATATAAACTGTTTGTTCCTCATAAAAAAGATTCTCTTCCAGGTAAACTACATCAGGACTCTAAACACGAGATGAATCAAGTACATACTTTCTTACCATTGATATATGAAAGATTTTGGTTTCATGTGATAATATCAGAGGTAAGACCACTCAGTATGAAACAGATCCAAATTTTTCCAAGATTTCATATGCTCCAATGAACTACTGACTAAGATTCACATTTTTACCAAAACAAATCAAAATATTCCATGGAGACATTTTAAAAAATACATGACTTCCTTCCTAGAAATAAAGATCATTCCTTAAGATATTTTTATAACTCTTATGACTACTATGATATTCCCTCAAGTGATACCGAATCAACTAAAGAATCTTTGTTTTTTATTCAAGTGTCAGAAGGAATGATATTTCCCATCAATAATTAAAAGAAATGTGCCGATGTAGATAGAATTTGATCATAAGATAGAGCTCAATGTATCCTCAAATTATCTGAAAATGAAAAATTTATTTTCATCTTTGTAGTGTGAATATGGTCCATAATACTCAAAGGGAGATAAATATTATTTATACAGATCAGGTATGATGTCAAAAACATGGATCAAAAAATATAATGTTTGAGTATGAAGTGGTTTCAAAATTTTCTTTTAATTCATACGATAAAACTAGAATATGTATCATTGATTATGGACACACCCCCCATATGAAAAGAAATTAGAAACTGGTGAATGTATGTAGATATGTCAATGATAGTATTGTATGATTTAGTAATGATAAAGGAAAAAACATTATTTTCTCAAGAAAAACCATGTTTAGGGGAAGGGAAAAGAGATTTCAGATGTCTTGGTTGTTGAATGTATCAGTCAGAAAATTCTCTGTTCAAGTAATCTATGTGTCTATTTACATACCATAAAATTTTCAATGAAATTATATATCATTACA
The DNA here is from genome assembly GCA_963277665.1 of Viscum album. Classification (NCBI taxonomy): domain Eukaryota; kingdom Viridiplantae; phylum Streptophyta; class Magnoliopsida; order Santalales; family Viscaceae; genus Viscum; species Viscum album. The sequence goes on from OY728157.1 coordinate 409,658,519, forward strand.
GAAAATAGCGGGGTAGTTTTTCTAGATGGATATCTTACAAAAAAATCTATCTAACGTATATATAGATTAGAAAATATATTCTTGTTGAGAAATTAAGAAAAAAATAAGTAAATGACTAAAAATCTTGTTTATTTGAGACTAACATTATTATAAGATATAGTTAAATGTGATATTTCTCTAGGCCTTCCTAGGATATCATGTGATCATACCCATATGTGTGATTCTTGTCCAAAAGGGAATATTTTTTGAATTAAATCAATAGAGAAAGAGAAATGGTACAAAAAGTGATTGAGCTAGGGAAAATTGAGGTTTGCAGACCAATTTCAACAAGATATATTGATGAGGGAAGAAATTATATTCTCCTCATTATTGAATTTATCATAGTGGAATGGGTTTTATTCATCACCCACTAATGTGAGGTGTTGAGATTCACAAATATACAAGTAGATATTACCATGATAAATATGGGATAAGACACCATGATTTAGTAGTAAAAACTCTACATAAAAATATAGTAGTTGAGGGATGAAATATAATTATAAACAACATAGATTTAATAATTCTTAGTGAAAAATATCATTTAAAAATGTCATGAAATGTATTGGTGATGACATCATTACACACAAAAAAAAGATCAATATTTTTTCTGAAAGAAGATAAGACACAATATGATCTATGGTATGGAAATAAGAAACATTGAAGTACATTCGATTCATTAGAAGATAGTATTTAATTATCAATTTTTTGAAACATTGGATGATTGAAGTTTGTGGGAATGAAGGGATATTTATTGGCTTCTCAATGAAAATAAGTGCATACACATTAATTAATAAGTGACTATGAGTGGTGGTGGAATGAAATTATGTAACAATATTAATGAATGAGAATAATCTTTATAAAATACATGATCAGTCTTAGTAGGATAGTGATGAAGATATATGCAAATAAAGGGATGTTCTAGTTCAATATTATGATTCAAAAGAAGATCTAGACAATGAAAATGATGAGCGTAAACCATTATCTATAAAATGATCAAACAGAAGACAAAAAATTAATAGAAAGAACATAATCTATGACCAGAAAGTGTGAGTGTGCACAAGGAGTGTAAATAATCAATTGAATACATTATTATTATCATGGGTAGAGAATAAATATATTTAAAAAGTCACTAGAGATGAAAACTTGGACTAGGATATAAATGATGATCTTGACCAAATTTATAATAATCTGACATGCTATATTGTTCCAAAGCTAGAAGATAAGAATTTCATCTTAACTAAAATTGTCTTTAAAAAAATATGAATAAAGATGTCACAGTGATTCGAAACAAAGAATGACTAGTCCAAAAGGGTGCACCTAGATAGAGGGTATTGATGTTGATGAAATAATTTCTCATATTTCATTGCTAAGTAAAATAAGATTATTCTTGTTCGTAAGAGTGAAAAGAAATTCCAACGTTCTGAATATTGACATTGGGTGCACATTTTATAATGGGATTCTATAAGAAGAGTATTATATTGAGAAATAATGTGGATTTCTTATTCATGAAATTTAGAATAGAGTTTTTTAGTTGATGAAGACACTATATGGGTTGATGTAAACATAAAGAATGAGGTATTCATGGCTAGATTAGTTTTTTTAAGAATATTTGTTTTCCTAATTGTGGAGTTGATTAAAATATACATATAATAAATGACAGTAATCAAATGTTGATGATTCTTGTATTTGTCGATGAAATAATATTTAGTGGATTTGATGAAGTGATCTGCACTCAGTTCATGAAAATAATGAAAAATGTATTCGAAATGTCAATGATAAGGGAACTAAAAATTTTCCATGTATTATAGGTGACACAATTAAATAATTTAATGTTAATATATCAATATAAATAAACAATGGAGGTTTTGAAATGATTTTAAATTGATAGTTCAAAGGAGATGATCACTCTATGGGCTACCCAGATGAAATTTTCACAAGATGATGAAGACAATTATGTTCACGTAATAGAATATAAGAAAATAAATTGTTGTCTATTATAATTAATAGTGAAAAGAAATGATACTGTTTATTCAATATGCCATGAAGCATTATATCAAATAAATCCCATAGATATCAACTTTTTTTGGTGTGAAAATAATAATTCAGTATATCATGGGAACTGTGGATAAACATATTATATAAAATGAAAAATCTCATCAATAAATATTGGTCTATATAGATAATGATTTTTCTGGATCATCTGATGATAGAAAACCAATTTCCAATGGTGCATTTTATCTTGGTGGATTTTTTATTTCATACATAAAAAATAAACATGATTTCTTTTCATTGAGATCTTTAGAAGATGAATATATTGTGACAAAACAAGCATGTAGACATTTATATTGAATGAAGTAGTGACATGATATATGGGAGTTGATGTGATGTCTCTGATCGAAATCACTGGGATAATTGAAGTTATATTAATAATAATACAATCCACTCAATAACTCAAGGGAAAAGAACATTTAAATCAAGTATCATTTTATCATGAATAATTTGGATCAGAGGCTTATGAGGATTATGTATGTTCCTATAGAACTACATGTTCTGGACATTCTGATGAAGGCTATAACCAAATAATTGTTTTAACAACATCAATTGGATTTGAGAGTTTATTCAACTCTATACTAATGAAAAAGTGTGAATGTGGACCCACAATCTCCAAGGTATGGTGGGATTTTCACTACTATGATGATCTGTGTTCTTTACCCTATTGTAGACCACAATGAAATTGCCTTTGTGTTTGTCGAGGGGGGAGGGGATTGTGACTATTAAATGGGATAACATGTATTTATCAAGATATGGGAGATGCTGATAGTTGGATCGATGTTTTAGGGTGGTCTAAAAAATTATTGTTATATGTTTTTAAAAAACATGAAATATTTCTACGACATTATGAGTGTTATGTGCTACGCGGGAAAAATTATTGGATATTATAGATTAGATTGGACATCATTAAGCCTTCCAAATCACAAAAACCCATGAATGGAAGTAGGGGGTTTTTAATCTGATGATAGTAAAAGAGATAAATCAATGGTTATATATCACAATAGATGATGATCTTCATTAATATAGTTGAGTAGTTTTTGAATGAAGTGATTGAGTGAGGCACATTTCATGATGTTATTATTTTCCACACCATGCATGGATCTTGTGGGATTTGTTTGGGTGTTGAGTAAATATTTTTCTTATATCATAGTTTCATAAATAGAAGTGTTTTTTTAATATTTGAATAATTTTCAACGAGGTATAAAAATGTGTAGAATTGACAACAAACCCAATGAGGGAGATTGTTGGGAAATAATATCTCAAGGTACCATGTAGAATTTTCGATCAATTGTGTTAATTGAAAAAGTTTGGTTTCATGGACTACTATTGTTTTCTAGGGATATTATTGTCTTGTTATGTTGAAAAAGATCCAAGAAAAATGATAGGATTCCCTAGAATTGGTATAAAAAATTGTGTACACAAGAAGATGTTCTTTCAAAGTGTTCACCAAATTTTTGGGGTCCTAAATTAGAAAGATGACTATTAATATGAAAGATTAATTTCAATGAATTTCTTTTAAGAGTATGGAAAAGTCATGTGTTTCATGAAAAATGGGTTTCACTAAATATTATTATTGGATGTTTGGATCATCATGAATAAGCACTGTGAATAGACATTGAGATGACAACAATCTCTTGGACTATGAGAAGCATCACAAATGGGAAATTCCCATGGTGATTCATGAAAACTGGAGCATCATGAACAAAATGGTAGTGTATAATAAAATTTTCATGACATGGATTTATTCATCTAGAATCTGTGTAACTACCTATAAAGATCCCCATACCGCCTTTTGAAATGTAGAGATACACAATGAATATTCTAAGTCACTAAGTTTATGAAGTTGGTCCAGGAAGGAAATTCCTGAGAAATGGATTATAAAGAAAGGGTATTCATGAGGGATATTATGGATGACCACATATTACATATATCACAAAAGTAATAGAGTGATAAAATTCTAGTTGTGATATGGTAATGTTTTTTGCTTCATGAAGGATTTGTGAGATTCTTGAAAGTTATGTGTCTCATGATGGATAAGTGATCTTCATGAAAGGTGGTTACTTAATGAAGGATATTTTAGCATCATGAATGGGTGGCGCTTCATGAAGTTAGTGAGCATCGTGAATGATTTATTATGTGATTTCCTAGAATATTTGTGGTAAATTTGTATTCCCCAATTAAAGTAATGTTGGACCTCAATAAAGCATGTATAAAAACTGATGATGTATTCGTTATTGACAATGAATAGACCTACATATCCAAACACTGCTTAGGAATCCCCTATATGTTAGTCAAAAAATTAATTGAAATACAATGATCCCTTCCACAGGTAGTGAGCCATTGAAAGAGACTCAGGTATTGAACCATAAGAAGGAAGTAAGTTCTCCCTAAACCTTTAAATTTTACGTGTCTAGGGATATAATTGATCTAGTGCAAAAAAATTATTTTGTGACTGAGCCTTAGTGGATTTATAAAATTAGAACATCTCCTTTTTATTATCTTTGTATATAGCTTATTGAAGGTGAGTGATGTATATGTGGGGTTTCTCCTGCTTTATTTCATTTCTATTTATTCATTGCTACTAATGAAAGAGAGAATATTGTTTTGTTTAACGAAGAAATAAGATCCGATGGGGTAGTTATTTTAATCTATCATACCCTTAGTCACATCAACTATTATGGAATTTATCCTGACTAAGGTATCAAATATCATGTTATAATTCCCTTATACTCATATTATATATGAATGATAATTCTTAAATTACTCATTTACCCTTATTGATCATATGAATTTACATTTTAGTGTGATTTCATTTCACAAGGAAAAAATTAATGAAATTGAGTATACTATGTCTATAAAGAGTTATTGTTGCAATGCACATAGTGCGATATGATGCAGATCACTTATGCATTAATTTTTTTTTACATATCCATCTTTTTTAAGACACTAATCCATTATATTTCATTAAATTATTGAAATTTTGTGTAATTAATATTCTTCTTAAAAATATGTAATATTAATGTATGAAAATATGTGGTGACTAAAGGAATAAAAAATTATATTCTAATTAAAACACCATTTGAGACCTGATTTAATTTTTCAGGATATGATTAAAAAAATCTTGAATGTTTAATTTAATATTGGTAGATCATTAGAATTATTTTTTACCTAACAATGACATGACAAGACATAGTGTTCACCAGAAGACAAGCTATATATTATAAAAAAAATCCTAGGGTAATACGCATACTCTTAGTATAGATAATTCATTCTTATATAAATTTAGTTTTACATTTTACATTTTTTATAAAATATCCAAAAATGATGAGTTGGGATACTATAATGCCTATTTGTCTAGTTCAATGCATGACCATAAGTTAACATCATATTTTGTATTATATATTTAATTATTTTTCATATATTTGTTATGAAATATGTATATAATCATATAACATAACAACATAGTTGATATAAATGTATTGATTACTTAAAAATGTAAATAATTAGAATAAATGAAGAAAAAACATGAGGATGTTTGAGTATATGTGAAAAATTCTATTTCAATTAGGTGTGATAAGTCATGTTCTATTTATCTCTAAAAAAATATTTTTCATCCATCTAGTAATTAGAATATATATCTAAGTCATGATTTCATTAATTTAATGGATGAAAATGGGATGGAAATATTAGAGACTGTGTAAATATAGAAGCAGGTTATCCGCAACATAATGAAGTAGCAAACCAAGTTTGATATTTAGATGTATTACTTTCATATTAGGGTCATACAACCAGTATCTAGATGGGTGTTTTGGCGGAGGTACCACTTCTCTAAAAATGAAATTTTTATAGCCTTGGTATAGAAACTCTCTTTAACTAAATGTTTTGATTTCAAATCATATATGGTGAAAGTAAATGTATTTTATCATTTTGTTAATTGAAAAAGGGTGAGAATTAATTCAATATCTACTTGGGAAATGAAATCTATGGATTAAGTTAAATATAGTTGTGTGTGGACATTATTGTCAAAAAATTAGAAATATTCCATGATAATGTTTTTGAATGGGGGATCATTTTAATGTTTATTTAAGAGGAGAAACATGGTAGAGCTTTTTTAATATAAAGAAATGAAAATTAAGTGTTTTCATGACGAAATTTCCATTCAAAAGTAGTTTTGGAGACAAAAATCATGAATAAAGTGGGTTTATATTTTATGATTGTTGAATCATTAATTCACAATAAAAAGGTTGGATGTAGATACATTGTCTAATTTAAATTGAAAATCATTATTATGGATTCATGCTAAATCATTTTTATATGAATCATCAACAAAGTGAACGGTGGGATTTCTAACAAAAATTTCCATTGAGTATTTTGAAAAAATGATTATTAAAATCACTACTTAAATAAATTACATTTATATTAAATGGGAATGATATAATTTGGGGAATTTTATGAATATATTGAACAAGTCCTGGAATTTTTATATATAAGATTAGGGTCATGTTGTTCAATATTAGATTTTAAATTGAATGGAATAATATGGAGACTGGGATAGGGATGGATCATGTACCATCCCTAGCCACAACATTAGCTTAGTAAGGGGGAAGAATACTACATGGCCTTAGGCGACATCTCCATGATGCCAAAAGATGGTGATAAACTCCAAGGGCTTCCAAATTAATTTGTCAATGCATTCACCTTTAAAATTAAAACATTTAACTGAAAATAAGATAACCAACCAAACACTAAATGATGTATGAATCTAATGTAAGAGTACTCAAAATATAACAATTAAAACCAACTATATCATAGTACCCTGAAAAACCAATATCAACATCGACTATAAAGTGAATGACAGAAACTAAAAACGCTCCAAGACTATACATTAACCTCTTCATCCACTCCCAAATATGTTTCAAGAACAAAGACCACATTCCCCACCAATTTTTCATGAACAACCACTATATAATTGTGACCAGTTCCATTTATATTTGTTTTCATAAAAGATATTTACAATAGAATAAATAATATCAATGTTGGTGTGATTAATGAAATTTTTTTGGTTATCTAAAAATGATTTACCTACTAAATCTACTATTATGGATCAGGTTATAAAATTTATATAATTCTTTTCCTTAGATAAAATTCAAAAATAATTAACAGTTTAAAAAATAACAAATTACATTTTCAATAAAACCATTACCATTTAAAGAGACCACAAATGCCATTCATACTATTTCACAAATCCAATTGGAATAAATAATTCCAATCCACCCATCCACACATAAACAAATTCATTCCCTGGTAATGAAAGCCATACTCATCGGTGTTCTCTCATTGATATATGAGATCATCACAAGGTAACCATATACCAATCCCCTAAAGGTACATGACCCTTCCACAAGGCCATGTAAATGTAAATGAGAATGAACATACCAATTATTCCAAAACTATTCCAAAACATTATTCCAAATCATTATATTAAAACAAAGTATTTTTAATAACATTCCAAAAAACAATTTTCCCTCGAATAAAAAAAATAACCATTTTTAGGATCATCATTTTAAAATCATTCAAAAATTCACATTTCATATCAACTATAAGATTTCAAAAACTATTCATAATGACAGTTTCTACCAGAATTTCCATATCAAATTCCCAATCAAAATCAATTAATTCAATAAATCCATAAATAAGGCTTCATGTTCAAATTATAGGAGTAAAAAGTGAATCCACAATCCATTGAAACTGTTGAGAAAATGATAAATGACTTAAAATCTTCAGAAAAATGGGTTGAATCTCCAAAAAACCACCATAGATCATTTTACATAATGTCAAAACATGAAAATCTCATCATTACTGGCCTAAAATAAAATTGATATATCACCAATGAAAAATATCAATTAATCCATGTGTGGGGAAAAATATATCAATGAAAATAACCATGAATAAAGGGCAGAATCTCAACATACTTTGGAATTAGAGGAATTTGAGTTATGGTTAAAATATGTAAAAAGTGGTGTTTATTAGTAAATATTACATAGATTTTATTTTTAGTTTCAAAAAATTAACTATGAATGGATGGGTCTCATGTTTAGGAAAACTCTAGGCTAACCATTCTCTAACCACTCCCTCTCACCACCATAAATACGGTTGGCTTGCACTATAATTCAAACCATATGGAAACTATATTTTTCTCGTTATTCAAAAATTCACATTCACTCCTTATAAGTATCATGGTTTTTCCAAATCCTATGCCTAACTATGCACAACTAGGTATCCTCTATATCACTTTTCATGGCTTCCTATAGGGTTTTCATGGTTTCTACAAACAATTATCAAACCATTAACTTTCATTAAATAACAAAATAATCATTTAAAAATTACTCTATACCCAATATAACATTATTCGAAAACATTTAATACATAAAATACGTAAATAATTTTTTACTTACATGAAATTGGGGAGCAAAATTCTCCCCACATTTGGCTTTTGTGTCATTAGAATTTAGAAACTCACCATCTGTTTGAAAGATTATAAATCATAGATTCATCATTTCTTACTCTTGTTCCCATGTTTTATTCATTAATCCAACCATGATTCCACAAAAATCACACTACATTGATTATTTTCGCATGAATGAGTCTCTCATTCCACTCAACAATCATCATTGAAGCATGAACCATAGAAGAATCCATCTCATGGTCGATGTTATCCCATCAAATAACTTGGTCTGGATCAAACTGAATCTTATTCAACGGAGATACATGGAACACATTGTGAACTACACTCATCCATGATGGAAAATCCAAACAATGTTCAACCTCACCTACCTCATTAATATATCTCAAAATGGCTTAGGTATTAAAGAGATTACCTTTCTCTGATCCCTAGAAGAATGTTGCACGAGGAAAGATAGATTTACATGAACATATGATCACTATACTCAAATGATTGCAGACATAAAAATTGATTCACATATGATTTATAACAACTCTGATCCACCTCCATTTTATTCTTGATCAAATGAATCATCTTTATTGTCTCTTTGACAAGGCCTGGATCAACCAGTGAAGTTATGCATGCTTTAACCAAACATAGTGTAAAATGACAAGGACTACAAAACAATTGTTCAAAAAATCCCATAAGTTCAGAGGACTAATGATTTCTATTATATGATAACTATACTAATCATATATGCTCCATCAATGATCCAATAAAACAAATTAGATAAGTCCTCATCATTTCGTTCAATATCTGGACCATCCATTACTATTTTTTATCCATTTATAGACAGTGCACCATAATTATAGGCAGTTGATTCCCACAGGATTAATATAAGTAATTCTATAAATGAGACATAAAACATGGATATCTATATTATATAATTGAAAATGTTACTCAATTTATATTTACCTCTTCTTTCATATAGATTTTAGTCAAATGTTCTTCTTTATGATATTCGTGAATTGGAATAACTGTTCCGAATTTTATATCCAATCTACTATCACCCTTGTGGAATAATGTTTTTAAAGACTTATTTTAAGACTTCTCACAAAATACATAACTATTCTCCCTCATTTCCAAGTAGTAATTGGTATTTATTGTAACCTACCTAGTGGTCCTTGATGCTCTGCATTAATTAACTGACATGTGAGGCATTTTGAAAAAAAATCGACCACTATCGTTTTCATGATAATCCACCAAAATTGTTCTCAAACAACTTTTGTATTCCTAGATGAAAAACACATCTCAAATGATGGTATGCATGATGGTAGTTAATTTTTCTACTCAACGTGCTTAAGTATAAGACATCTGAGACAGATGAGATGTGTCTCCAACAACAAAAAATGGAGTAGTTCAACAATCATGCTGACGATTCCCCATCAATATGAAATTTTTTCACTCGATAGTTGATTATATATTATATCATTGGATGTGATAAATATATCCACATTTGAAACATCCATATCTACTCTTTGGTTTTGAGGTATTATTCACTAGTCCAACCATATATTTTCGTGTCATTCCACTAAATTGGAAATATGATTCCCTCTTATACATTCCCTCAATATTAGTGTTCACACCTTTTCATGTAGGTATTAACATGATCCATCAAAATATAGATCTTGATATTTTTCATGCCATAATTTTATCTCTATCGAATGTCTCTATATAAGCAGTTTTACAAATAATGGAAATATTTGTATGAATTTCATGCCTCTGCCCAAATTCAAAAATCAATTCATTCAAGGACACACATGAATAAACATTAAGTTAAAATATAACTAAACTATTAAATTTAACCACATAATTTACCATTAAGCGGTTATCCATCTTATAGATGAAAAATTATATCATCCCTCAAAATCTAAACATAAGAGTTCAATTTTTTTTAAAAAAGTCACTATAATATTCCCATGTACCGTCTTGGTTCAATTTAGCACGAACTGAAAAATCCCACCATTGGTGTACATGTTCTTTTAGCATATATGTTACATACATTAATTTTAGATTTGTTGGTGTTCCATGGAAAATAAAAATTATATTCATTATATTTAGAGACACCTCTACCAACAATGGTTCTAAGTCACCTAGAATGAGGTGTTCATTGTTCTTCTCGTACTGAATGAAATGATCATCATTCCTTGGATCATCACTTTAGTTTCCTATATAAATGGCCTGAAATTATATTACTACACTTTGAACATGATATTGGTTCACTTGTGTATTGGTTAAAACCAATTTCCAGAAGTATAATACATTTTGTTTCAATTATATCTAATTGGTGTCATTTTAATAACATAAAAATTCAATAAATCCCACTCTTTAGAAATTTAAGTCTTAATAATTTCAAATTTTCTAAATAAAAACTATCACAAAATAGATTTCTCAAAAATAAATACTTTCTTTTTTGGCCTATTTTTTAAAATTCCACAATTCTTTTGTAATAAATTCATTTGAAAAATTACACAACCATGTAATTTTCCAAATCTCACCATTGTAAAAATCATCAAAATTTTTAAAAAAATCAACTAGTTTTCAATAAAGGATAAAAAATTGCGCAAAATAAAATATGAACTTCTAGTGGAAAGTTATGTTTATTAATTAATTTCATTATCTTCTCATTAGTTAAACCCATCACAGTGATATTATTGATTCTATATATATCTTTAAAACACTTAAGTGGAAAACTCCATAGTATGTTGATATTTAGAAAAAAAATAGGATAGTTACATTTTTTATGCTCAAAATTTAATGTTCTATAAATCCAACTCCTTTATTCCATTAAATTTTATGGACTAAATCAAAATGAATTTCAATTACAATATTGATAATCAATACAATGTACAAGTCAAGGATTGAACAGGATGATTAAATTTTTAATATCCTTCCCATCCTTATTTACTTGAAAAAGAATAATGATATTACTTGTCCTTAGGAGACATCCCTAAGACGTAAAAGGCCGACAATAAATTCGAAGGGCATCGTAATAAAATGGTGGAAGATTTTCAATTTGAAAGTAAAATAACCAACATTGAATAACCCAACTAAATTATATCTAAATGATACATGAACAAAATTCAAGACATTAAAAAATATTAAACATCAATCAATCTATAACAGAATAGCATTTGGATACCAATATCATTGTCAACTATAAAGTGGAAGGAAAAAACAATTAATAATGAATCCAAACACACCCAAAAATCCCAACAAGATCAGTGCCCCATATCCACAATCCATTCTCAAGTATCGTGACAAACCACAAAATAAATGTTTTAATTTCCCTTCACCAGTGCCTTGATAAACAATTGATTCAATATAAAAACATTTCCCAACAAGGTGGTCAGTAATGAAACTCATTAGGTTTTCCAAAAATGACTTCCCTACTCACACCATTGGGATAGAACATGTTTTCACATATATGAAAAATTAATTGAAAAAAAAATTAAAACATCATTTTCATTTGGGATGTAATCCATGAATTTTCTCAATACAATAGTATATATTGAAACCAACTAAGAAATTATTTGAAACCATTTCAAAAAAACATTTAGCATAACAAATTCCAATCCACACATACACACATCCACAGATTCATGACATATGATAGCTATATACTCATGAGTGGCCTCTTATAAATCTACCAAGTCTTCACAATGTTACCATATACATTTTTCCCAAGAGAAGAAACCCCTGACACAAGGTCACTTCCATGAAAAAAAATCCGACCAAACAATAATTCCAAAACCATTTTAAAAAATATTCCAAAACATTTCAATAATTGAAAATTATTATCAAAAAATGTTCCCAAAAAACAATTTTACATGAGTCAAATGAACATCTATTTTTAAAATAGTCATTTTAACTCATTCATCAATGAACATTGAATATCAATTCCACAATTCCAAAATCCATCATAGAAGAGGGTTTCTACAATGATTTTCACATAAAATTCAATATACATTTCAATGAACTCAATAAATTTTAAACTATACATTCATGTCCTAATAATCGGAGTCTATATTTAGTCCACATAGATTAGATACTTTTAAGAAAATGAAGAAGTTCAAGAATTGTTTAACAGAAATGGTTGAATATCAAAAAACACAACTGAGATCTTGTTCACTAACATAAACAAAACCAAATGTCATCATGATTAGAATCAACTATCATAGTTGTATCCCATAAATATAATACCTTTGAATCCAAGACATTAAAGAAGAATATATATAAGAATAACCATGATGAACGTATACTTGAGAAGTAATACAACCATCAACTCACTACGGTTTTCCATTGTATCACTCCTAGATTGAAGGGTAATGTATCAAAAAACATAAGAAGGATTAGAAAATTGAGTTAGTGTAAAAATAAATTAAAACCAAGATTGTTATGTTTAAATCCATGTTAGATCCAATTTTTAATATCTAAATATTAACTATCCATGGTTGTCGCACTGTAAAGAAAATCTCTATGCCAAACTTGCTCCATTAACTTCATCAAAATACACATTTCATGGTGGGGTCACAAAGTTAAAAAAAATTCAACCCATGTTTCCCCTTATAATAAAAAAATCACAGTAATCCATTGGTGGCTACATAGTTTTGAAAAACAATGTTCCTAAACGTGGTCCTACCCATTATCCATTATTTCACATTTCATGATCTTCTATAGGGGTTTATGAATTATATTAATTGTCCTCAAACAATAACCTTATAGAAACTCCGAAAAGACATTTCAAATATCCTCCAAACCCTTAAAAACATCACACAAACACATTACATTATAAAAATACATTATGAATGGGTTACTCACATGAAACAAGGGGTCCTATAGATCTCCCTATATAAATAATAAATTTTGAAAACATATAAACGTGTTTAAATTTTTCGTAGGATAAGAGAAATGACATATAGTGAAATAATTAGTTATGGAGTGACATGAACTGATCAATATATAATGTTCTCAATTATTATTTTATGGGGAATGAATTTTGATTTGATGAAGAACAAATTAGAGTTAATCTCTGAGATATTTTGGGGTTGATTTTAGGACCACTCAACAAACACACAATATTATTAAAAGAATATTTACTCATCACAAAATAAGATAATATTTATCACTAAGGTGATTATTATATGTGATATCATTACTTTTTTTTGAAATAGTGATTAAGTATTCTTATGATTCATTCAAACTATTTGAATGATGAAAACCTTGTGTTGTGTAAAGCTACTTCATGGTGTAATTATAAATAATAAATATCATTGTGGTCTCCATGATTTTTTCAAGGATTTAGGATTTAACTCCATAATATTTGGTTTCATTTCATGGTGGTGGTGCATGTAGCGATTATAGTTTTGAAAAAAATAAAAGTATCCATTTGAATGGTGATAGTAATTTATTAATAATTTCATGTTGAATGTCCTACATGTATAATTTTATTATATTCTTGGATAGATATCATGATTTTAATTATTAATCTTTTATTGAATTTAATGATGGTTTCTAGAAAAAATTTCTTATCATAACAATGTTTAACTAAGAATAAATTAAGAAGAATGGGTGGGGATTATTTGGATATAAAATACATTAATATTTATCTTTAATATAGAGAGAAAATAAACCTGTTATAAGAATAAATAAACATGTAGATGATTTAGATATATTTTAATGAAATTAATAATGGTAACCCGATAGGTTATGTTATTGGTGGTTCGCTAGATTTTATCAAAGTATATTAGAGTAATGAAAATCAATAAATCACTATTAGAGTAAAATCACACTTTTTCAAAAAAAAATATTAAGGTATGAAAACTATGAGTTAGTGAATTTATTGAGATTATAAGAGTATTGAGTTCATTTTGGAAGTGTTTCAAAATATAGGTTTAGTGGGACTAATCTATAAAATAAACACATGATATCTTCTCTATATTTTTGGTGCATCCAACTATCATTATTTCATGATCTTTGGAGATGCTTAGTTTGGGTGAACCATGCAAACTGTCTTGTTTCCCTAGCTAATTTTTCTTGATGGTTAATATTAATAGTGTGAGGGAGGATTATTCTTAATAATATTTAACTAATATCACAATAATTTTTAATTTTTGAAATATTGAAAACCCGTGATTCATATCACCTCTCGAAGTATTTACAATTCATGGGATAAATAAAACTATATAAAACCCCTTTTCATATTTGTGGTTTAATATTACTTACATGTTACAACATCAAATTTTATGAATTTCATCCCCACATGTTACTCTATTAACACATTTTCATATTAAAAAAAAATAAATATTTTCATTCCATAGTTGGGGAATTTATTTTCCCAACGTAACCCATAATATCATGGAAATATTTAACTTGAAATTTAATAATTGTAATGTTGTAAAATTAGTATCCTTATATTAGATCATGTGTAATAGACTGATGAATATTCACATACTCATTGTTAAGAATAAATATATAGAATCCTACCCTGTAGGACACATAGCAATGCCCCAAGATATAGGTCCCCATGAACTCAAGTGTTCCTCTATATATTTTAGTGGATTCTGACTAGTAGTGATGGCCTAGGGTTTATCTATGGGAATACTATGCCATCATAGATTATACTTAAGCATAAATGTATAATGAAATAATAAAAAATGGAAATAAAACCTATAGAAATAGGACATTTCACCCTATATAGAAGATGAAATAATATGAATCATACCATTGTGGATAAAATTTACAACCCCTAGAAAAGTACCACATAAAAGGAAAAATATTATTACCCAAGTCAACAAGGATCACATTTTTTAGGAGACTACCCTATTAGAACACCACTATAAGTCATGTTATTACTATAGTAGTGATCATGATGGGTGACCTTCGGGAATGATTTCTAGGGTGTGTGTGAGTGTGGAAAAACAAACTAAAATACTACGTGTCAGCCTATGGGGATATTCAATAGTCTGATATGTGTTGCCATAGAGTAATAGTATGTGATTAGATAGAATGGTAACCAAGGTATTAAAGGAGATTTCTACTGTAAGAGAACTATTTTTAGGGCTCGGGGATAACCGAGTCTTATCAATTTTTACCAGGATAATTCTCTGCCTGAAGAGCAGTGAATTTACATATGATTTCTGTGTGGGATACACAAAGAGGGAATTGTGATTTAATTTCATGGAGTATAACACACTAGTAAAATTACTACATAATGGATAAATGTAACTATTTATAGAAACATGAGGAACATTTCATTTTAATACCCCACAAAATTAAAACATCATTATTAATCATGCTTGACCTCGAGTGGTGACTAGGATGCGTGACCTTCTTGGATATTTCACAAGGTGTGTGGGAGTAAGGAATAGGCACACAGAACGAAAATGTGTAATTTTATGGGTATAGTACATACGTTTGATGATAAAACCCACTTACTAATAGGATGTGGGGTTATGTATTGGAATCCCTCGTACTATAGGAGATAAACGGGGCCATATGACTAGGTTTATGGCCCTAGAAAGGTCGGGTCATGGAATTATCAATGAAGGAACTAATTCTATGACATAACCCCATCATATCAACTCAATTATTCAAGATATTTCCTTATAAACCCTATTGTGATGCTTTGATTCCAATAATATTTTTTACAATACATTTCATAAATACAATGTTTTAATGGAAAAAAATGTTCTTTATTTATCATAATGAACATATGTATTACTATCAAATTTACCATTTAAATTAGATGAAAATCAATAATTTTTCTACTTATGATGTGATGATGAACTAAACCATATACTAAAAAATTCATAATGTATATAAAATTGTTATATATTCAAGCTCTAGCCAATTACAAGTCCTAGAGTCATTCCATTAGGCATCATGTCCCATATTCCCCAAGATCAGATACTCCTATACACAACAGATTCAACCAACAAATCATACATTTAAAATCACCAATATACAGATAAATATTCAATACTTTATATTGAGACCCTATATAATGAAGGAAATATACATTGATTCACTCCCTACCAAAAGTTCTATTAACCTCACAGGCATCCAATGGATGTATTAATTAATGCCCAAGGGATAAAAATCTCATAATTATATATACAACATGCTTCTAATATATATATATATATTACCCATTATATGTTTTTCATCATAACCCATGTGTATATCAATAGTGTCATAATATAATGTGATAACATAGAGAATAATTCTCTTTTATATTCATCTTATCTACATGAACCTAATATTTTATTCATGAAAAATTGAATAATTTAATATTTACATCTCAATTAAAAAAATAAAAATAAAATTATCAATTTTTTTCCGAAACACATTTTCTATGTGATTTTCCTATATTTATTTTCAGGGTAAATAGATTCACAAAATATCATGTCCAAATACATAAAAAATATGATACATATACGCATACTAGTTGTCACCATGATCCATTATTAAACCAATAAATCGTGACACAAAGTGCATAATATTTTATTATTTTAAAACCCTAAATATAAAAACCCATAACCATAATTCCACAACCCTCATGTAACATCTTCGATGATTGAAATTTATATTCAGTAGTTATATAACCTTATAGGTTCAAAATATAATATTTCTGAAATGATCCCACATCAGTGTAATATTTTATTACAAGTTATATACTTATATTTTAAAAAATAAGATACAACATTATAATATTTTCATATCATTATTTGATAGTCAATCATATCCTTGAAACTTTCACCATGTACTCCTCTTCGATACAATGATAATGGTAAAAAATGTGGTTGGATCATATAATTAGTAATAAATATAAATTTTTATAAGGTTTCATAAAATAAAAATTGAATAATAGTCATCGTAAGAATAAATGAACAACATTAAGCTATAATAAACAAAAAAATTTATATTCTAAATAAATGGAAATAAATGAAAAGACTTATTAAAATAATAATCAATCCCATAATAATGGATTTAATAATTCTAGATGTCAAAAGTGGAATACAACACAACCATGATTATTTTTACTCTTGATACCCTTCAATACATCAGGGGGAATATATAATTCAAAACCCCACTCATCACTAGATTATGTCAAATGAATTCCATATAAGAGTCATCAAGATCATTAATATCATTTCCTAAGGAACCTCTTTTTGAATGAATATTATCTATCCATATAATGATAATTAAGGATATCAAATACTTCCCCATTAAATTGAATAATTTGAATATCTAGGATAATATATATTAATAATCATAGAAGTTTTGGGATATCATCATAGTAACATAATGTTACATCATCAATGAAATATTTGGGTTAGAACACTTTCAATTTGTTTTCTTATTAAAGGAATTTAGTCATTGGTAAAAATTATGTGAAATGGTAGGGGACTAACGAAATGGATAGATAAATCATTTATCATTCATAATTATGAATATGTGAATATTCCAAAGAAAATACAATAAGAGAATATATCCAGGCGTGTGTTCGTAAGATCTCTCATCACACATCACAGTGATGATTACGTCAATAATCAAACAACCACTTTTTTTTTGTTATTGACCCTATGTTCATCTTCTCAACATCCACATCCATTTTCAAAATGCACAAAATGATTTATTTGATTGGAAATTACAAATACTCTACCTTTATGATGATATAATATTGATTTTCTACTATAGAAATGAATGATTTTTCAATGGGTTTTGTAATAGATGAATAAAAATAATACAAGAAAAGTATAATGGAATTTAATTTTAAATCCCCAAAATTCTAGGAGTAATATGGGAAAAATTTGTCCATTGAAATTTATTCAGAACAATAAATATTTTTTTACATGAATATAACATTAGTCACAATGAAATAAAATTTTGATTGAAAAACCTCGCATATGGCTTGTGTAAAAATTAAATCAAATACCATTGAATGATATGGATTAAAATTATTTATTAAATCCAATGAATAAATTAAGATTATGAAATAACATATTTAATGGGTAATATAATAATCATATGTTGGAATATATATTCAAAACACAAATAATTATTCAAAGAGATGAAATTTAACATGAAAACCCCATAAAACACTCTCAAACCTCCATGAACATAAACTAACCACCTATATTACAGATATATAAATCCTCACAACATAATTAATAAAATTACTATTATAGATTTTTATTTGTACTCCTAATAAGTAGTCAGTTTTATATGAATTATATATATTTTAAAATCAAGTGTTTATATTTTTGATCGTTAATGTTAGTTTTCATAATAGTGGTACCATATTAATTCTTATTCTGAATATCATTATTACTAGACTATTAATGTTAAAATTATGGATGAATTTCAACTATGTGTGGTGCTAAAAATAGCAATCATGATTTTATTATTCATTATCCATGAAGATTAAAATAATACAACTCATGGATCATGGATTCTTTATGACCAATGTGTGTTTTATAAAATAATAAATTTTTTATTTATAAAACATATTTAAAAAAATATTACAAATTTAAATAATAATATTCATGTAATTATTTTCTCATATTCATTAATGAAATAAATTTATTGTATTGTTTATATAGGTGGTAAAAACCCCCCAAATATCTATATAACTATAATTAATGAATTATTATGAGGTTATTTTATTTTTATATCAATATAAAAAAATTATAATGACTCTATTTACAATATTTTTTATGTAAACCAAAATTTGAATGGTGTTGAATTGGATTTAATGAATATGAAAATATTATAAAATTTTAATGCAATATTATCTTCTTAGTATTATTATTGTAATCAATTTAAATAATGATGATATTTTTTTGGTCATATAATAAATAGGTTGTCATTGTTTTTTGTAACACTTATATAATTTTCATGAAAACTATGTTCTATAGAATATACCACACACAAAAACAATCTATAATTACATACAATATATTAATATATAAATAGAACTGATATATAATAGTCATTGAGTTGGTGGATATTAATAGAATTAGATTAATTATTAATTTCATATAAATATAGTATTATAGATCAATAATTATATATTGATTAATTCATTAGATATTAGACCTCAATTTTCAGTAATGTCATATTATGATTGAATAATGTAATTTCTAAAAAAATGATTTTCATTTAATTGTATTTATAAATATTATAAATAATGAATACCACTATAATAAATTGTATTTTATTAATGATTTATATCAATTTTTAATCAGAAAATGAATATTAGATTACATTAATTTTTTGGATTTTTCTATATTATATTATTTTTAAATTAATAGTGAAAAATTATGATTTTGTTAAATTATAATTTCATTTATCAAAAATAGCAACATTAATTGAAATTTTTTTGTGGGGTCCAACCATCATCTTCTATGATTCAATGTTATTGGGAATGTTTTTTCAATTTTTACATACATAATAAAATATTCAATTTTATATAATGAAAAATATAAATTTCCACTCGCTTTCTTTAATCGTTCTCTTATATAATCACAGAATGATAATAATAGGACACAAATGAATCACAAAAGATACATTCAGTACAATGAAATTATTTTTTATGCTAATTTATTTCCAATTTTATGATATTATAAAATTACCTTAATCACTTATAAAACTATTGAGTACCGCTTATACAAGGAGTAGAAAATCAATTATTTTTATATTATAAACTTGAAAAGAACTTCTCAGGACTGAATTTTATTTTCACATTAATTTAATAGATATTATTAATATATAGTTTAATTTTAACATTTTAATATTATAATGGAAGACATTTCATTATTTCATTAAAGTAAATGTATTATAAATGTTCTTAAAATTACATTGATAGTATATTATGTTAATTTTTTTAAAAGATTCAAAAACCATAAAAATGAATCAATAAAAAAGTGTAATGGTAAGTAGTTTTAAATTTTATCCAAATTCATTACGAGGAAATTTTTACTATATATATATTTATAATTCATATAATTGAAAAACGTGTTACCACAACTGTGGAAAAAATGTTTTAATATGTTGTTCAACTAAAACGATAAATGTTAACATGAACTAAAAAATCTATAAATCATATTTAATGAGTTTATTCAAATAATATATCATATTTGTTTCTAATTTTATCCAGTTTTTGACTTCATTTCCTTGATTTTTATTTTATAATAATTTATGATTTTAAAAAAATAAAAAATTTCCACTCCCCTAACTTATAAAAGGACACCCCGTGTCCTCTCCACTTTATGATTGTTATGGAATTTTGTTTAGCATATTCCAACCCAAATGAATTAATAAAATTCCCACCCATTTTTAGGGATCTTATTTTTGGGAAAAATACCATCCTTAATCTGATGAAGGAGCTAAAAATAGCAGGTGTTCCAAATAAGAGGTGTATTTTTTTAACCAAATGCTTTAGTTTTATGTCATCTTATACCTCATCAAAAACTATTCTAACCATTAAGGTATATAAAAATATGTGTATAAAATAAAAAATATTTTATTATTTTGATTCATTAAATTTGATTCATGTTATTCATCATTTAATGCAAAATGAAACTATCATTTATTAGTATGGAGAACAAACGCCATAAAAACCAATGTATTTCACATTCCAACATCACCTCTCATGGGATGTTTATAATGACACATTATAAGAGTATGTATAATAGTAATAAAATTTTCATTATGGAAATAAAATATATTATCTACATTCTAACCATTAAATCAATTTAGTAAATATAATATCATTAATGCCTATATGTGGATTACCACCTCCTTAATGTGATGCAGTTTCTTTCCTCACTAAATGAAATGGATGGTATATATAAGTATATTTAAAGAATATAATATTTATGATAAAATTAAAAATATTTATAGAAAAAATGATACATATTTTCTTTCTCTCATATTCATTGACAAATGAAAATTTTACTCATGTATACAGGTGACCTACTATCTCCATGCTTATAAAAAAATTCAGTTCTTATATCCCTATTTAATTTTGGGTTATAGAAGTCTAATTAATTTATAATTTTTTATATTTTTCATTAATATTATTATGAATATTATGAAAAATCTACATGTTTTATCATGGTCAACATACAAAATTCATGTTGTAACAATGAACTGAATGTCCCCAAAACATATGACATAAACAAAACCTATAATGCAATTGAATATAAAATTATAATAAATTAAACTAATGGTTTAATGAAAAATTGAAAAACCTGATTAATTATGATAATAAACTAAATATTTTAAAAAAAATTACTCTAAATTGTTTAAATGATATTTTTGGAATGTATGATATCGAAGAAAGTGATATTTTTCAAAATTCCAAATCATTGAGGCATGATTTAATGTTATCCACATATTATTTTATTCTTTATATATTTTCCTTTTAAATTTAATATATGAAATACTTCATGATTATTTTTTTCACTACTTATCACATTTCATAATCCAAGAGGTTTTTATTTTAATGTTACGAAAAATATAAGGGGGTTTTTAACTAAATTTGTAGTCATTTGGTTAATCCAAAACATTATTGACTCTGTTATCTCATGATTAGGTGTGAATTAGGATATTTTCATGATGGTTTTTAAAATAATTATGATTGTATTAGAATTTTTAAAACATAATCACTTCATAGATAAAATTGTCACTTTGAGGATATGAACATTTTATGGGTTTATCATTATAATATTATTCTATGGAGACACTTTTTTTATTACGAATATATATATTGATATAAGTTGAATATTCTATATATTGAGATATTATATATAAATAAATATTTAATCTTTATATTTAATATTTCACCGATGTTTTCACTTTCATGAGATATCGATTTATATGTTTTAAAATTTCAATGGTTTTAATTGTATGTGTTTTAATTATTTGAGATATAATTAATGATATGAAACATGTTTTATCTTATATTTTGTTCTCATATTCCTAGGAATGGGTTTTCACATATCATATGATATAAATTTTATATTTTATTGAATCTTGTTTTTAATCTTATTTCAGTTTTTTATGCATGTGTTAGGAATTGGAAGGGTTTCATTACTTCAACGTACTTCTTTGAGATATGATTTAATTGATGCACCTATATTGATATATGTGGTGTATAAAATAACCCATTAATATATAATAATTATTCTTTTATGTTCGTAATGTTTTATGTTAATTATTATTTTATTTCTTTCAATGATTTATGTATCAAAAGTCCAAAAATTGGGTTTTCAATAAATTAATTATTTATATGTTTTTAAAGAAATTTTACTATCCCATTCTACTGTATTTTTAATATTAGTTGAATAATGTTAATTTATTGACATAAATTATTATATGAAATTATATTCCATAAAATTATACCATCTTTTACAAAGTACTAAATGGAATATCATTATATTTATATACGAGATCAACTTTTTAATCTCCGTAAAAATGATTAAAAAAATTAACATTTTTGAGATTAATGGATTTTTCCACCACTATGACAAGTATTTTATTGGAATCATTATTTACATGATTCGAAGATGATTTTATTATAAAATTATTCTCCAAATATTATGTTAATTTTTATTTAGTTTTTTTTTCAATCTGTGAAGACTTTTTTTAAAGATGATGTGTTTACCCAAACAGCCAAAGCACAAAATTTATTTCATTATATTTTACCAATGAATAAATTACGAGAACATATTATTATATTTTTCATGAGAGGGAATAAAAGAAACAGGGTGGTCTTCAGAACGAGTTGTATCTTGATTAAAACTAATGTTTTAGAAGCCATCATTAACCATGGTTGCTTCTTGATAAAAATCTGTGATGACGTAGTTCAAATTGGTGAGTGAATGGTTTAATTCCATCCAACAGGTAGTAATCGGTCAAGAAATATGAGTTATTCCATTAAAAAAAATTTAACTATGGTCATCGAGTCTCTTTTGAATACCGAGTTTGTTCCAACCAAAAACCATGGAAAATATAATCGCATCAATAAAACCCATCATCTTAGCTTCAAGGGAGGTGGAAATGACACAATGACCCATCAAGCATCCTAGAATCTGATCAAGGTGATTCGTTAAGAAAAACCACATCCCATAGGTCATGGATTTCTCTTAGAGGTGCTATAAATGTTGATTTTGATCCATCTAAGGAGAGGAGTTCTCGATAACACCTCCAGAGTGTGATGTAGATGTTAGAAGTTTCCTTTGATCCGTTGACATTTTAGGATTTAAAAGTCATGCAATGTGTTATGTAAATGTTGTTTTTTATAAAAGAAGTTTCGTGAATAAAGATATTTTCTCATATTTAAATGAAATATTTGATTTATTTTAATTGTATTTTTCATCTATATCAAAATATTTTAATGATTCAAATACATCATTTTGGCATTATCATACTTGGGCTATTTTAATCGAAGAGTCAAAATGAATATATTATAATAATTTATTATAAGTTTTGGTCTTTGAAATGTGGATTATAGAGAGTAAATAATTAAAAATTTATACACATTAGTTGGAGTAAAATGTTACGTAATGGTAGAAACTAGTAGAATCTTGTAATCAAATGTTTATACTATTTGTATATATTTATAAAAATTTGTTTAATAGTTTTTCATTATGTTATTAGTACATATGGTAATAGAATTCCTCAAAAAAATGAATGTTATCATGAAATAAAAAATATTAATTCATTACCATTATTAGTGATAATTTTATGCTATTTTTCACACCTTGATGATTTATGGTTTTATGGTAATTTAATATCACATGATCATTAAATTTATTGTTTTCAATGTTCTCCATCTCTAAAATTCATTATTTTGAAATTAATTTTTATTGTATCAATATATTCAATTTCCAATAATGATGTTCTATTTTAGAATCCTAGTTATGTGCTATTCTAGCAGAATTTCACATTTCTCATTACCTCTTATCAAGAGGAATCCTTATCAAACCGATTTATGATATGTGTTTTCAATAATGGTTTTTTAAAAATATAAATCCATGGATTATTGAGATGGAGTTAAAATTTAGAGGAATCAATTTATTAGGGCGGGGGAGAATGTAACAACTAAAAATGTTAATAAAACACAATTTTAGATAGCATATAAAACAATCAACCAGGAGAGAAAACAAACTATGAAATATTATTTTTTAAATATGACCTATATAAGCACGTGATTGAATATTTGGATAGAAATAGAAGTTATATAATTATAAAATATATTTAAATAAATATATATGATACCTATTGAATTAATATATTTTTAAATAATTCATCATAAATAAATACAAAATTATCTATAAAGTAATTTTATGCTCAAAAAGCCATTTTCCACAAAAAAATATTATTTCCATTTTATGATGAAATATTATAATCAATTTAGTAAAAATATAATATTTGTTTTTTGTTGAAATGGTAGAAAATATAAATCATAATTTATTTATTATATTAGGATGATTTTATATAATTTCCTTGAATGGATTGTTTTTTTACAGATTCATGAAAAACATGGATTCTTGTAACACATTTATTCCCTTCGTAAAAACCCATCATTATGAATTAAATTTTATATCAATATAAAAAATACTTGTTTATTTATACATTTTCTGTTAAATTCAATTAAAATCATAATTATATTTGATATTATAATATTTTTATTGTATATCATCAATGTCATTGTCATTAAACTTCTTTTGATTGAATTTTATGCAGTTATATTGAAATTGATTTCTAAAATATCAAAGCATTGAATATCAAAAGATTATTCCCATATTTGAAATCATGATATAATAATTTATTAAATATTTCAATTTTATATTTTTAATTATTTACAGTCACTAGAGTAAATATGTGTTTGCTCGATGAGGGTGAATCAGGTAATTAAGGTTAAAAATAATTGGGTAAAAACCTGTAATAAACATAAAAATGATTTCTAATACATTTAATTTACATTGTAAAAAATGTATCTTCTATTAATATATTTTTTTTTAATTTTTTCCAATCTATTCATTGAAAATTACTTAAATACTATTTTAGTTAATGATAAATACAAAACATTACTATTATACTTTTAATTTTTCTATATTTTTACATAGTTATAAAAATAATACTTGAGTGAATGTTAGATATTATTTTTATCATATTTAAATTATTTTTATGATATAAATTGATTTTTAATTTTTAGGGATTATATATGTTCAGTAAATGCTTATACAACATGGCAATAGTATTAGTCGAAGTAGTAGAAAAATATAGAAAATGACAATAAATACAAAAAAGTAATAATTTGTCAGTTATGGTGTCACTTGAATTATAAGGGTAATAATAATTAACAATATATGATTATAAATTTTTAATTATAATTAAATATATATCTTGATGTTTTTATATTCAAAATTTTAGATATGTTCATAATAATTCATTAATGAACTTTTATATTATATATTATTTAATTAAATGATTTTAAATAATTAATGAGATAAATTTGAATAGTAAATGATCTAAAATTTCTTCATTGGAATGACTATTTATGAACCCACTTTTAACCTATGTATAAATTAATTACCCTTGTTTATTGAAAAATGTCTTACCATAGGTAAATATAAAAAAAATGTTGAGGGTTAAACTGATGATATATTCATTTAAATTACTTAAGATCCTAAATAAATCTTAATGGAAGAGTTTACAACCATTTTTAAACATCATTAATTACATATTAATCAAAATATTTAAAAAATTTAATTGAAGTTGACATTATAATAATTTAGTGGTTTGAAACTTTTGAAAAACTACATATTCCTCACTTATAAAAGTACACCCACTCTTCTCTCTTTTCTACATGTAAAGAAAATTTTGATTTATTCAATACCTACACAAAGAAATTTTTAAAATCCATCCCCCTAACATAATATTTTTATATTACAATTAATACAAACCATTTTGGGATTATTTTTTAATCAAAAAGTGGTTGTCAAAAGAAGAGGCATACCTTTTAACTGAACGATTTAATTTTTGTTCATATTCTTCTTATTAAAAATATTTATAACCATTATAATATAATAACATGTATAACTAAAATATATTGAGATTCTATTATTTTATGTATTAACATATATCCATCATCTTAATCATAAAATGGTAAACCAAATCATCATCTAGGTATATAGAAGACTATCAATACATGAACTAATATAATTTATTTTTCATATCAACCCCTAATAGATGGTTACAGTGATAAATTTAAAGTATATGTAATTAATGACATATATATAACTATATAAAAAAGTATATAATTTATTTTCATTCCAATGTCTCCCATAAAAAGATATCACAGTCTTTGTGTATCTATGAAACACCTCCACAATGATGTTATGTGATTTAGTTTTCATCACCACATCGCATAGATGGTATATATAATTATATTGAATGGAAAATTATTATTTTTTCATATAAAAATATTTTCTGAAAAAAACATGATACATAATTTCTTTCTCTCATGTTCATCAAAATTTGATAATATTAAGCATTTATACGACCTTTCATCTCCATTATTTAAAAAATTAAATTTTCATAAAAAAATATAAATTTGGTTGTAAAAGTGTAATTAATGTATAAAAATTATAATTATGGGATTATTATTAAGATGGATATAATGTAACATTTAATAATTTTACCATGGTTAAAATACTTAATTCATATTCAAATAGTAATGGAATATCCCCAATATTTCTTTCATATAATTATCTAATTTTGTAAATTAATATGACCTTAAAATAAAGGAAAAATTGTTTAATGATAAATTAGTAAAACTATAAGTGCTTATTCAACGAGTAAATAATTTATATATGTTTATTATATAAGAGATAATATATATACATGTAATTTTTTGATTGATATATGAGATTTTCTCACAATTTCAGATCGTTGTGGGATGGTTTAATGTTATACACATAATTTATTTTATATAGTCTATAAACTAAAAGATTACGTATTATATTTTGAATACTTCTCAAATAATTAAATTAATGTTATAATTCATGTTACACCATTCTAGTTGTTTTCATTAGAAAGATATCAAATCATTAAGGGGTTTTGAAAATCAATTTATATTTATTGAGTCATACAACTACATCATGGATTATGTTATTTCATGATTCTATGTATAATGGCCTACTATCATTAATGTATGAATTTCATATTTTTTCCAATTAATTGTCTAACACACTATTCATTCAATGATTAAATTTTAACATCAATTCTATGACCATTTTATGTGATAATCATTTCAATATTGTTTCATGGATATAAATTTCATGTTATGTTACTATAACATTTTTTATGTAATATATTATTTCTATAGAAATATTATATCACGAGTAACTTTTAGAAAATGATATCTATTGTTAATTTTATGTTATCCCTATCAATATATATCAATTTAGATGTAATAAATGTTACAAGGGATTCAACGGTCTCAATATCAATTATTGGAATCATAATTCTTATTATGCATCATGTTTTGTTTTATATTGTGTTCTTAATACTAAATGATTTTTTTCACATCTTCTATAATTGATACTATAGGTTTTATAGAATCATTTTATGTTTCTTCAATTAGTGTATTTATGATTTAATTATTAACCGAATTACAAGTTTTTTCATCTCAAATACCTTTTTTGAATTAATAATTTTTATTGATCATCCAATATTAATTTATATGTTGTTTATATAAAGTATTTTAATATAAAATCATGAATATTTCATAGTCATTTAATTTTATGATCATTATATATTTAATTATTTTAACGGTCCCTTGTATTTAAAATGTTTCAAAAAAATAAATTCTTTTAAATGTAATTTTAATGTATTTTATATTTTTTAAAATAACTTCCTTGGATATTAATACATTTATAATATTATTATTTTACGAATGAAAATTATTTTATGTAGTAATTTTTAATAATTCTTGTTCTCCCACTACATTTTTTTTAAAGGTAAGCACCTAATTTTTTCCATTTGGGGAACTTTCGACTCTCTTTACAAATGTTTCTAAAGAATTTTTATATTTAAATTTAATGATTTGAATATACATTCCCACCATAATGAAAATTATTGGTTTAAAATATTTATTTATAATAATTCATGTTTATTTTCAAATATATTACTTTTCATTCTATTTTGATAATTTTTAATTATTATTCTATCAATGGGAAAGGATATTTTTCATTCCTTTCAACGAAATTCTAAAATGATCATTTATATTTTTTTTCATGAAACTCATAATTTTGATAATCATTTAAATGCTTCAATGGGGATAAAATTTTATGTTGTCATTATTTTCGATTATCATAATGTCTTATGATGCTGTTTTATTTGTATTTTATGGAAAACCATTTCAATTCCTTAGGTGATTATTTTTATAAAATAACAATGGTCAAATTTATATTGAAAAGGAAATGGTTATAATTGTTCTAAAATTTCAATCACACATTGATATAAATATAAATGATTGATTGTTTATTTTATTATAAATCAAGTGTGGGAAGTTAGGTAAGAAAACAATTATGGGTGGTTTGGTTATATTCCATCCATGTATTGGTTAATTAGAGGTAGTTAACAAGATGAATGTTTCTCATAAGATATGACATTGTTATGATACCCATAAGAAATGAAAGAGTTTTTCACATATAGGTTACTAATAATTTATATTTTTTTTTTTATTTTTGGCGAATCTATGTTGAGAATTTGTTGTTACATGATACAAACACAATATTACATTACTTTAAATGAGTTATAATGTGTCGTATATTCAATGGGTTTTTTACATGGCTCATGATTGTGGACTCAAATGAATGTTGAATTGTGGTAAATCATTATACCATGTCTCATGATTTATGAACCATATTTTTTTTGTGTTTTAATTAACGTCGTCTATAATCATGCACATTAAATATATTACTATACTGTTATTCTAATATTTTCATCCCTAATGAAATTTAATTGATAATGATTTTATTCACCAATATTTAGGTTTTTTGTTCACCATTATTATGTCTTCTATTTCATAGGTTATGTAGATTTATGTTAAGTGAATTATTTCAAGAAAGATTTTAGATGAAGAATAATTTATTGGACTTATTGATGACATAGTGTGAAATAAGAATAGTGGACATCAGTTTGAAAAATTATTACTTCACATCATGGGAATTATTATGTAATAGATTTTCCTAATTAACAAAATCTATTATCCTAAAAGTATCTTGGGGTTATATGGGATCCAATATCTCTATTTTATTTTTTATTTTTTGATAGATAAATTAGGATAATTTATATTATAATAAAAACAAAAAATATAATGATTGTGTTTACAACACTTAATTCATGGGTCCATGTTTGGGGCTCTTATAGGGTATCATATCATGGTTTTAGATATCTTTGATGAAAATGAGGTCTTATTTCTCGGTTAATATAAATGATATGGATAATGTCCTGGTATTATATTTTTATCCTAGATAATGTGTTAAAAAAATTATATAACACTTTTGAGGTTTTACATAAATTTATTTGAAATTTATTAATGATATATTGGTAAAAATATTATTACGATATATATGTGATCATTTCGTCTAAGATGACATATTATTTAAAAATAAATATTTTACATTTTTGGGGATGTATGATAAATGTTGTGAGAAAAAACATTGAGGTAAAACAATTATTTAATATTAGGGTTATTTATCATAATTTGGATATAGGGTTATTTATTTTTTGAATAATCTATGTTGAATATTTTTTATTACACTTTAATTATTGAGACTAATTTATTATCTCAATAGATGAATTTTTATTCATTTTAGGTATTATCATACGTTATGATATGTATTATGGTTTTTGTAAAAATTTGAAGAAGGACCTTTCACAAAATTATATAACTCATTCCCTATAAAATATCCATTATAATGCTTGAATAATTAAATATTCATACTCTAAATTTTAGAGTAAAATATGAAATAAATGGAAGGAATATATTAAAACATGATAAAGATGGAAGAAATTTCATTTAAGGGTCTGTTGAAAATAATGTAATTATATTTTAATTGTGTTCTTAGTCTAGAAGATAAAGAAAGTAATTAACAATTTTAAATTGATCATGAAATGAAAATATTATCATATATCAATCATTTATAATGAGTCTTTGGTATTTCTCACATGACATCGATTTGTGGTATGGTGGTTGTTGAAAATACCATGATAATTCACTTTCGATTGATAAATAATCTTGGTCACTCTTTTTCAATATTCTAAAATCACATTTTCTCCATAAAAATATTTATTTCTCTCTAATGTTGTCATATTTGAAATCCACCATATGTTCTTTTCGAGACGGACATTGTATTTCCCTTTTCCTGTTTCAAGTGAATTTTTTAATTTCTTTATTTATGATTTGTATTTTCAAAGAAAATGTATTTTAAAAATTGGATCCCATGACTTCCATGATCATATTCTAATTTTGAGGATTAATTTTATTAAATTATTAATAACGGGACACCTTAATATAATAAATGAACAATATGTACAATAGTGTATCCTACATGAAACACTGGGATAAAATGAACCATGAAATATTATTTTTCAAATATGATTTATATATCCTAGTTGGATAATTAGGGGATATGAAGAGGATTAAAAAATAATAATAAATATATATACATATATATGTTTTATTTAAATACAAATCAATTTATTTACTCTTATGAAATGTTCAATAATGTTTCTGTTAGGTAGATTTTTGAATCAAAATTTCATTTTCTTCAGTAGTGAATTATTATTTAAAAAACTATCATAATAAAGTTCCAAAAAATCTAATTATTTTATTTGGATAAATATTATATCATTTTAAAAACCATCATATCAAAATTAACATTTGGGTACTTTTGGGGAATTTCTAAAAAGCATGATTTTTCCATAAATAGAAAAATATCAATTACTGTTAAACTATAATTTTCTTCATTTTATATATCATAATATAAAAAGTATTATTTAATTATATAAAATTTATTGTATAAGGCCCCAGCCTTAAAACATACTTAATCTTGAGTTATTACAAGATTACACATTAAGGATCTTTTTAGGTTTAGAGTTTTAGAGAATTAGATCATGTAACTTGCATTAAATTCCACATTTAATCAAAGTGGTTACATAAAATATAGTATTCATTCTTCCCATCAACGGAAACATATTTAAAATAAAACATGGATTCTTTCTTGACACATCCTTGACACTATCATCACATCATTTACCTTTCCCTTGACCTGTGAAAAAATTTCAAAAAGTTGGGATGAGCATAAAAAGCTCAGTAAGGGTTATAAAAACATGGATAGGAAAAATGAGTTCATATATACATAAGAATGAAATCATACTTTACCCATAAAACATAGGAACTTTAACATACCTCATCAAATTATTAATAAAACATAGAAATCATAAGACATAAAAGGTCACTTGATGCATTCATAACATTCTTACGTAGGGAGTAACCCTCTTGGTTACATTTGGAATACCCACCAAAGTATATTCCCTAAATCTATTCAGAGAAACCTTAATGTTGCACACCTTCGCGTTACCCAATGCATTGGAGAGCTATATCGGGCTCACCCGCCCTTAGTTTATCACGGAACCACCCATCTTCATAATAATGCCCAAGAACATCAACATAATCATATCACATAAAACATGCATAAAGGAAACATAACATTTCTACCTTTCAATCACATGATATCAATACAACAAATTTATATAAAAACATTATGAAAACCATTTTCAATACCAAAATAAAAGAAACATAAAACATGATTTTTATTTTTCTTTAAAAAAAGGTATGGCTTGTAGAGGAAGCAGAAATTAAAATAATGGTCATGGTGGGGGAGAAGTCATTATCGCCGCATATGTATGACAAAAAAAATTCCCATTTATCATTTAGTGAAACAATTTGTATGAAGAAAGATTCCTTTTCGATAAATGTAAAATTCAAAGGATTTTATACACCGTATAATAGAAAGTTGTGTATAAAATAAAATATGTCTCAATGAAAGGAGATTGAGACGAAGTCCCATACAAAGACGGTATCCTTGGCTTATGGAAAAATCAATTAAATAATTATGTTTTAGAAACTTATTCACCAAATATAATTGGATATTAAGTGTAAAATAATCAATGTTCATCACACATATTTAAAGGATGCCATATTCAATAACTACATGTTGAACCCAAAGAAATCGAAATTGGGTTAAGAAGTTCCCTTGACAGCCTAACAGCGTCACATCAAAATGAGTTGATGAGAGATAAAAAGTGTATCTCATCACTTGGAAATAAAATTTACATCAATAAGGATATCTGATAACAAAACCAAACATAACAATATTAAATTTAAAAGACCCTACAAAAGAAGTCTTTTAAAAAAAGGAGGGTGAAAGGTTCCCTTACCGACTTGGGTATCTTTCAAAACATACACCCCATGAAAAAAGGACAATACATCATTGATGTAAATAATCATAAAAGAAAGTTTATTAAACAAATAGTAGAATAATGGGCAGTACATACACCACTCAAAGGAAATTGTGGCAAATGTAGCATAAATCTCACGGGAATAAAAGTGAGATGAAAAATCCCTTACAAAAACTCGGCAGGCTAACGGCGCCACATACAACTTATAAAAATGGATTGATGAGATAAAATAGGGTATCTCATCATATTAACATAAAGTTTATAGAAATAGTAATATAAAATAACATCCCCGAACATAACAACGAGGAGCTTAAAAGAAGTGACATAAAGGAGAGTACTTAAAATGAAAGAGAGAGGTTAAATCTCTTATGAAAATTCGGCAGCCTAACGGCACCACTCAAAACATCCAAAATGGATTGATGAGAGAGAATAGGGTCTCTCATCACATGAACATAAAAATTACAGTAATATTAATATAAAAGAACATCCCAATAACAAGAAAGATGAGCCTTAAAAGGAATGACATAAAAGAGTGTACTTAAAAAGAAAGAGATGAGTAGGATCACTTACCTCAGGTCCGACATGAC
Source organism: Viscum album (assembly GCA_963277665.1). NCBI lineage: Eukaryota > Viridiplantae > Streptophyta > Magnoliopsida > Santalales > Viscaceae > Viscum > Viscum album. Next base: position 409,692,248 of record OY728157.1, read on the forward strand.
TCGATCGTTCATTAATCTCTTGAATAATAAACTTGAGTTAATTTCTACTTCCTTAAGAACCATTTTTCAAGTTAATTATTCCTTTTATATCACTTATTACTATGTCATGAACAAAATGTTATTATTTAAGTTAATAATGGTCGTTTTAAAGATCATTGGTACTTGAGTCAAAAAAAATAAACTCTTTATAATTACAAGTTGTTCATGTGGTAAAATATCCATTATATCCAGAATTATATTCATGATGTAGATATCTTATATATCATATATGTCCATTATATTCATGTATTTATAATATTACATAACATTTAGAGTTAATAAATGAAATGCACCGTTCATGGAGACGGTAAGCCATACGTACGCATGAACGCTACCTCCATTTCTATTTCATATTTAATGGAATTAAAAAATAATGATACATAATAGTATTTTAATTCCAGTATGGTATCATATATAATATCATTAAATATATCCTTTATACGTACCATATATCGTATTAACGAATCAAATCACTTTGAGGGGGAGGAAGTCCGCACTTCCTAAAATGAAGATATCGCGTATACCCATAATGGAATCCATAAAGGTATGCCATAAATGATAAATACAGAAGCTTAAGGAAAACATAAACATATTATATATAATATATAAATATAGTGTCATCTTAATGGACACCTTTTAAGGTGTTAAAAGAATGTTGAACAATCATCGTTTCGGGAGGTAGAAATTCGTCATCCACAGAAACAGTATGTTCTTTAACCATTAGATGTAGGTGTGTGTATGTGTAGCTAGACTCCTTATAATAACAACATCCTATTATATTGAAAATACTGTATTTGTTACAGAATAAATTAATAAAAAGAGTTTAGGGGGTTTGAGAAGCAAAATAAAACAAAAGGACTCAAGGGAAGACATTACCTTAAAATCGGGTAACTCCCTTTGGTTTGAGCTCAAAGGATTCATTGGGAAGGATTATGCCCAATGTGAGGCTTCAAGGAGTTAGAGAGGGATGTGGAGAGACAAAATGGGCAGAGGTTGGCTGAACCAAAGGCTTTGGATGTGTGGGTAAGGAGGTAGAGGTGGGGGCCTTTTATAAGAGGAGAGGAGGGGTACTCTTGGAAAGGTATAAAATGTAACTTTATTTTCAAAGGAGCTTCGGATTTTAATGGTCCCACATTGATGTTTTTCGAGGATAAGGTGATAAGGGTTAGAAATCCACCCATCCAATAGGTTTTGGACATGTGTAGGTCTTAGATTTTACAGTATCTTTCCATTTTATTTAAATCCTTTATTAATTAGGTAATCGTTGCATCATCATGATGTCATAAATAATTTAATAAATTTAATGTCTAAAAATTATAAAAAAACTATCATGATGTAGGAAATAATTTTAGATTTCTAATGAATATTTATAGTCCAAAATATCATTTATTTAGACAAAATTAAAAATATTTTACTTAGGTGATACATTCTTTGTTATATTTAACATTCTTTAAAAATACAAAATAAAAAGTCACTTTCTCACAAAAGTGATCTCATGGGGCCCCCAAGATTGGAAAAAGGCATCCCATGGTTGCCCATGAGACAAACAGTAGCCTTAGGACACATTTTGTGGTCATTTTGTATTATTATGATATTATTTTATTATCTTTATCTACCTGATTACTCATTAATCAAGATAATTAAAGATAATTACCATCGTTACTATTCATAATGTCCAAAAACAAGAGTCTTAATTACATAATTTGGACCTTATGATTCAAAATATGTAATCCATTTTAACAAATTCCAAACACATAAATTTCAATAATTAATTTTAAAAAACTTCCCGTCGTCAAAACAAATTGCGGGTTTTTAGAAACAATATTTATGAAAAGTTTGGCACTTGTTTATGCCTAATTTCAATGTGAAATTAATCCCAATGACCATCATTGAATTACATGGTAAAAATAAATTCTAATTACACTTTAAAAAAATTTAAAAAGATAATATAACCATATAATTAAATTATATGAAAAAGCAGTTTTGATGTAAAATGCAGTATTTGTCACTATTCATTGAAAATTGAACATTGCCAGAAAAATTCCAAAAAATATCACAAGGTAAATTTAATTGTCCCAATCATAAATAATATGTTTATTTTGAAAAATAGAGCTTATAAAATTGTCAAAATTTTGATTTAAAAAATGGTTTTCCATCAAAAGGTAGTAAAATAATCTTTTAAAAATACTATTGTATTCAATGCTTAATATTGGATTCATTTGTATTTTATGCCTCTAAAATTTATTGGATACAAGTAAAAACATTTAACAAACATATATAATCATATTTTAGTTATTTCTATTCATTCCTTTCAATACAACAGCTAGGTGTTAACTACCATTTAAAATAATATTATTTTATTATTAGAGTGCAATGTAAGATTTCAAAGGAACTCGTTGTTGCGTATTGGGTAAGCCATCGAGCATATCGTTACTTTTAAATTAATATTTACATTTTTTCCACAAATAGGGATAAATATTAAAATTTCTTATTCTTCATTTACCTAGGGTGTTACATATTGAATTTTATATTATTCTTCATTATGTATAATATTGGTATAAGTTCATTTTTGGTATAAAAATCCATTTTTAAAAAACAAATTCAGGTAGGTTTTATGCATTTATATTAAAATTTCATTTTCCCAATGATAATAATGGAATAACAAAAAATTGATATAATACATTAAGTTAGTTGGTAAAATTATTTTTAAAATTTACCCTTGTAGTTTTAGTCCATAAGAGTAGTAATTATTGTAAATATTTTTCACCTTAATTAGGTAAAATATGTTAATTAATGTTAAAAATAAATTGACGTGGTACAAAATAACACCAAAAATTCAATGCAAATTTTTTTTTTATTTTTTATCAACAATAAGCTTCAAATATTTTCATTTTGTAAATTTTGTGACATTTTTTTAATAATAACTTATATATTATTTTATGTAAAGAAAAATAAATAATGGCAATCACTTTGTGTTATTATTTTTTGATTATTATGTGTATAAAAATAAGTATTAAATGTATATAAATATTTATTTTTATATCAAATAAAATTATTTTTATGGTGGATATTTATTAGTAATTTTCAGTGATTATAAAATTTCCACGAAAATCATTCAACACTGACACAATTCACGTGCATATAGTAGAAAATAATATTAAATGATTTCAAAAATAACAAAATTAATATTGTCTTGTTGAAATAAATGTCCACATGAATGTTATGGTTAATAATATTTTATAATTTATGTTTCATATTATTTTATTATAATTCCATACCTATATTTATTTTTTTAATGTCAAATTATTTGAATAGTCTAACTAATTCCTTTAATTATATAAAATATTTTTTTAATAGATTTAGAAATTATTAAAATATTAATGTAGGATAAGGGAAATTTTAAATGGTGTAATATTTAATTATTGACCAATTATTAAATAATTATTATCTTATAAGGAAAATTTGTGATCCTTAAGGAATAAAAATTATACAGATGTGTTTTCTGATAAAAAGACTTAATAGGGTTTAATCTAATGAGATAAGGTTGAAAACGACTAAAAAATTTCTTAACATGATTTAATGGGTTTATTTTAATCCTATATTGTCTTCAATTTAATATATACTAATTTGGGACATCTTCTTTATGACCATGATGTTATTATGTTTTAATGAACTGAAAACTACCAAGAGAGCCCCTACACTCAATTATAAATCGACACATACTATCCTCTCTTCTATACACTTCATGTGATATTTGATTTATCAAATCCCTACAAAAATACCTATAAAAATATCTCCCCTTATCTTGGAGGTATTATTTTGTATATAGTAGAAACATTATATGGATTAAATATAAAATATAATAATGTAGTCCATAAAAGATAAATTGATTTAATCCCAACATGTTTGTTTTATTTTGTCTTATACCTTATTATATACTAATCTAATCATTCTGATATAAAATCAATAGTATATCAAATATATTAATATGTTAATATGTATATTTGTTAACTTTAATCATCCTACTTATTCATCTAATGGTAAAAATTCACATTCTCTTTTATGGGGGACTACCATGTCACGAACCTATATAATTTGTATTATGTAACATCCTATCAAGGACTGTTATAATTATAAACATATGTTACATGTGTAATATTCATTGAATATATATAATTATACAAATATATTCTATCATCAATATTTTTATCATTCAATTCATTAAAAAATGACAAGGACAATAATTCATACGTCATGATTACCACATCAATGTTGTGATATTATTAATTTTCCATTAACACCTAACATAAAAAAATTGAATTTAAATATATATTATATTATATATTATATTATCATAATTTTTGTATTACTAACTAATAATAAAAAATTTCCCAAATGTTTATTGGATAATGGAAATGTTATTGATGTGTATGCATGACCTACCATCTTAATGGTTATAACATAATTAATATTTCCTTACCACCATACATGGTTTATTTGCAAAGTATAATAAATTTATTAAAAAGAGAATTATTTAATTGTTATTTTTCATGATAATATTTAACAATGAACTCATTTACCCATGTAAATATATCAAAGTTGATTGAAAAATATAAAATAAACTTCCACACAAAAATCATTGAAACTTATACGGTTAAATAATTTAACATATCCTTGAAATGAATGAAAATTATGCGTCAATGAAAAAGTAATAAAAAATAAAAATCATCTTTCACAAGTATTAAAATAATATATGTTCATTATATATGTGTTATACGATATACGTGGAATAACTGGGGTCGAGGTAAGTGATAATATTCAAATTTCTATTCATAAAGGATTGTTTAACCATTATCCGCATAATTTGTAGTATACTTTAAATATACATGAATTTTAATTTTTATATCTTGAATCATTTAAATATAATGTTATTTTACAATACAATTCAAATTAAATTATCACATGTTGGTCGATTCGATAACTGCCAAAGTTGAATGGTCTTTTTCTAACTCGTTTTATTTTTATTGGGTTGTACCAAAAAATAATTGATTAATTAATTACCTTATTTTGTTTGAAATAACATATGTTTGTTTAATATATTATTCCACATCGTTTTTTCTATTTACATTTATTAAACCTATAAACTTTTATGAATGTTTTTTAAATTCGATGATATGTTCTTCTAAAGGGTATTTCATTTCAATATTTTATCATTGGTATATGTTTCATGGTATTTACATATATCTTTTTCTATGTTATATGTGATACTTATTGTGTGATTATATCATTAATAACTATTTTACCATGATATCTAATGTAAAATTTATTTTATCGCTTTCATGTTATATGAATTGATATTTTAAAAAAGTTTCAAGGTTTTATATGGTCTCAATTTCAATACATTATGACATAATTCATGTTATCCACCATGTAAAATTTCATATGGTGAAATTTCTCCCCCATAAATATGTTTTAAAATATTATCTCATGACAAGTAATTTTTTTAATGAACCATATATTTTTCCTCTATTCAATGGATTTTTCATTCAATCTCCTCCACAATTTCACAGGATTCTCATCTCAAACTACCTTTCTCCAGAAATATGTTTAATAAATAAACTATATTAATTTATATATTTTATCGATAGAACATCGATGTTTAATATCATGAATATTTTAAATTAATGGTATTATATCTATATTTTTATTTTCATTCTTTCTGGGGGGTTTTGGATAGTTTTTAATATATGTTTATATCTAAAATATTAATTTAATGGTTTTAGAGTCATTTAATATAAATATTCCCATGTTTTCATAATATTATTAAAAAGTTATTTTTTCTATAAGTAAATAAATTATTGATTTTATTTTATATTATATATTACCATTATTCCATTAAAAAAATTAATGTTTTCTACCTGGGTTAATTTTTCCTCTCTTTTACAATTTTGAAAAGAATGAATATTTTTATCATTTAAATTATTAATGGATTTTTCGCCCATCCTGACCATCAATTTCATAGATGATTAATTTATATATTTTCAACATTATTTTCCAAAAAAATTATCCACTTTATTATTGAATTCTTTTGTTACAATTCACTCGTTCGAAAATTATATTTTCTCATGTTTTCAAAGAAATTTATTAATAATATTTTAAATTTATTTTTTATTTGAAAAAATAAATTAATGATCCCAATTAATATCTATTTATATAATCATATGATACTAATAAATTATTTAAATTTTATGGTTTATAATGTTATTTTGAAGATAATTTATAGAATTTCTTTTCTTTTCCTATGGAAAATAAGTTAACGAAAAATGATGTTTCTTTTATGTTAACAACTGAAAGCTACTAAATATTGTAATAAATTTATGTATCATGGAAATATATATTAATTATTTATATGTATTTCAATTATAAACTAATTACAAGTAGTTATGTTATAAACCTCCAGTGGGGGGCAGTAAATTGATTCCATTAGATGCATTGGATAATGGTACTTGGTTAAGAGGTAGGAAGTTACTCCTAGGAGATGAAATAGTTATGTTAATAATAAGATATTAAATATTTTACCTATTATTATTTACTCTTAATAGATATGGTAATTTAATATTTATTCTCTATCACATTCTTTATATAATAATACTCATATTATTATCATATTTAATTGATTTCATTGAATTGTTAATTATTTTATTAAACCCCTACTGAGAATTTGACCATTCCCAAAATTTCTATTTCATTTCTCCATGTTAAGAAGACTTATGATTATTTAATTATATCATGAAATTTTTCTTCTTTATATAATTTTATAGTACATGTGGTAGAAACAAAATTGTTATAATAAAAGCCCAGAATTGTGGGAAAAATCACATAATGACACCGGTATTATTGTGTAATATTATATCCAAACACATGAAGACACAATAACTAAATATAATTTTATTATAATATTTCAATTTCACATTTTAACATTTAGATGGCTAAAATTGGGTCAGATTAATTAGTTCTAAATACTAAAATGCAAGGATTACTTTTATAAAACTTGATCATGGACTGTATGTTTCGGACTATCATATTTTTCACAACCAAACATTAATTACGACAAAAAAATATTATAATTATTTTAATATAGACCATTGATCCAACCTTGTATGGATGTGAAGGAAAATGAAACACATTTATTCAAGGTGTGGATAGTCTATACAATAACGTAATGAGCGATTCAATTATCTTAAAGGAAAAGGATAATGTGTTTATTTTTTATTTTGAAAATTTAGCAAGAACATATAATAATTGAAATAATAATTTCATTATTAATTATTTGAAAATATTATTTTTAAATGTAATGGTAAAATGTAATATTTTTTACAAAAATATTGGACTTCAGTTAACAATATTTAATTTACCGTATAAGATTACTTCGAATGGGTGTTATTGGGATAATTTAATGGCATATAAGGGAAATGGGGATAAATATAATGATATGGGAAGGATATAACGAAAATTTAATGGAGATAATTCAATTAAAATAACGAAATTAAAATGGTGGTGAGGGGACACTTTTATAGATGAAAAGTGGGTTATTTTCATTGAAACTAATTTTAGGTAAAATGTATTAATGAAATCATTTCGATTTTAGATGGGTGTTTTTGGTTTTGTGAATTAGGATCTTGGATGTTAGGTTAGAAATGTGGGTATGACTTTTTTACTTAACAAACAAATTTTTTTCTATGTAACCTTTTTAATTATTAAATATTCAAGATATATCTTTTATCAATTTAACACATATCAATCATGATTAAAATTTTACAATGTCAATTATTTAATTACAAGAATAATAATATGAACCTTCTTACAAATTTATTATTTTTTAAATATTAATATTGGTTATATTTAACCTAATTCTATTTCAAAATATGATAAAATATCATTTTAAATTTGTATCATAAGATATAGTGAAAACATTTAAAAAAACATAATTTTTACATATATGTTCATAAGTATTAAATTAATTATTAATTTAATTACATTAATATATATTTTTATCTAAAGTCAATCTTCATAGTAGAGTATTATTCTGATGTATCTAAATATCATATATTTTGATAAAATTATATAACACTTATACAGTTAATTATTTGAAAATGACTATCATCTATTACAATTGTAATAGATCATCATCCCGTATGATTTATTTATTATGATGTAAATTAATATTGAAAAATGTATATAATTTGGAAATTCTCAATATGAATATAAATTTATTTTTAAAAAAAAAAATCAATTCTGGCTGGATAAAATTAATTTTAAAATTTTTGGGCAGAATTTTATTTACAATAAATAAAAATAATAATTTTTAGATATTTTTTATGATTAATTCCTAAAATTAAATTTATTTTATTATAGTGAAAGTATATCATTTAGATGTTAAAATATAACAATACTTTTGAATAATGACTGTTTAGAGTTCACATTGTGTGATAGATCAGTATATGGTGTTTGCCTACTATAGTATTGTCTTGGGCATTACATTCTCTCCTATTAAAAAATTTCATCCTCAATAGTTTTGTATATATTAGATTTAGGAGAAATATGGATAATCATTCCTTATAACTTCTTCTATATCCCATGTTAACTATTATAATATTTGAATTCTCCAGAGTAAATTCATTAATTTAATATCCTAATTCCGCAACACTTCTTCTATAGTATCAAAAATATGTATAGTTTATTAATTATAAAAAAGTACAGGCTCCAACAATGTTCCCTCATAATTGAGTACATTCATTGGATTTAGAATTTAAAATATATTTAATGAAATGAAGAGGATGGTTTTTACATCAGATAGGTTGGGTGACATAACCAAACGGTAAGCTAGAGCTCTAATTCATTCCAATATTTATGATGTTCCAATGTAGATTGGGATAATACTCAATTTCATACCATATAATACAACTATATTCCTTGCTCATACCGTCATAAATATATGATACACAACATGATATTTTATTTATTTACATTGATTATTAATTTAACTTTTTTTCTAATATGGGATTCGGTAATATGATCCTAAATAACACATTTTTTAACATTAGTCTCCTCTATAGGCATTGGGTGAACTAACAATCATTCTCGAAAATAATCCCAACTATAGGTTGTATAATACCACTTCCTTTCCAATTCCTCATGTTGTTGAATCTAGATTCATGAGTGGTGTAAATTATGGTATAAAAATATTTATAATGGCATACAATAATCCCGCATAACATGAACCTTAAGAATATGTGATGTAATCTTGTTCTAAAATCTCTTGGTGGTCCGTTTAAACTATAAATTATTCTGATGAATCATCAGTGATGCATAAATATATCATAGTGTCATGGGAACATTGAAGAATATTCCAAAATTAAAATGTGGTCTATATGTTATGATCATATATAAACAATATAGGTTCCCCAAAAATCCTTGTTATTTCATTGATATATTTTCATACACGGTGCACATAGGATAAATATGCTTTTATCACTATGAAATGATAATACATAGTATTAAAATAAATGATAACCCATATATCATCATTATTACAAGGAGTCTTTGGGACTCCAGTGAAAAATGCAATTGTATGATCGTCCCAATTTAATATAGTTGATAGTAGTGGTTCCTTAACTCCAAAAAGTTGTTTTCTTTTTACCTTTACCTACTTGTAATATATAAATTTGGAGACGTATCCTTGACATCCATTCTTTATAATATCCGAATAACAAATTTATCTTAAAAATATAATATCATTATGATACAAGGTTTTATATTGAATTTGGAGCTATGTGGTTCATTTTGAAGTTCCCTCTCCATCTCAGGTATAAATAGAACTCATAACATCTTTCCTAAAATCAACACTTGGTCTCTAAAACTACTTTCGTGGAATATTATATCATTTTATTCTTTATAATTCATTTTCAATTACTTGTCATCCTATATGGATTTCTCATTTTTCCTAGTAATAATGGATTATAAATTACCTAAAAGAAATGAAAGATCCCCTTTCCAAAAAAACTCCATATTCATATTTACAATTGTCTAAATATATGAATCTTGTTAATCCCCATCATGGTCAAATATTTTTGGTCCAACCAAGTTAATGGATCAGCCACATTTTTTAAAATCCTTTGGTGGTAGTTATTTATGAAACCATAGTCCTTCCATAGATCCAACCGTATTTTTTCATCATGTAAATTACTTTTTGATATAATATATAAATCATACTATTAAGGTCCATTTATATCTCATTTTCACAATAGAGATGATGTCAACATATTTTCAATTAATATATTATGTATTCTAGCTCAAGGTCATGAGTTGGATATTTCTATTCAATGATATTAAATTTCCTTTACGCAAAGGCTATCACCCTATCATAACACATATAGACACAACTAGGTCATTTCATTAATGCTTAACTATATATATAAAAATCATTCCATACCTATCAGTAATTTAAATACCAGTGAACTAATCTTCTTACTTTTCAGGACTTCATAATTTTCCTAACATTCCCATGAACATGTCAATTTAAACCAATTATGTGTTAACATAGTCAACGGGTTGTAAAATCATGAAACATTAGGAATCATTCACTGTTAGTGACATGGTAAACATTGGATACATCATATATCAATTATATTTTTTGATGTAGGTCATTATTGTACTATATTATAATTTTAAAGATCCAAACATATTGTGTACGTGGAGAAAATATCGTCAATAAAAGATGATCCATCATTCCAAAATTTATGAATACTATTTTCTTAAAATATAATAAATATATTATGATGGTCGATAGACTTATTTATATGTGACTATCATGTTTATCATATCTCTTGATGTATAGAAATATATTATCAATGAATATCATGAAAAATTTAAAATATACTGATTGAACATTATATTTATCATGTCCATAAATACATAGGGTGAATTAGTTATTCCAAAAGGTACTACTATAAAATCATAATTTCCATACTTTGTTCAAAATTCGATCTTCATTATAAAATTCTTCATTGCCCTTATCTTATGATAACTAGAGTAAATATAAATCATTTAAAGTTGTTGGAATCCTTGTTTCTGATTGAATAATTCATCAATTTGTAGTAAATCATAGTTATTCTTCTTAATAATGGAATTTATCTCATTATAATCAATTTTTTAGGGTCCTAAAAAATTCAAAAAGGGATGAAAATGAACCCATAAGCACTTTTTAGAGGGAATAATGTATCCCTACATGTCCCGCAAGGTAAATGGATTCATGTTCGATTCAAAATATTTGATGAAATATGTAGAAATAATTTTTTTTCAGTGGTTTTTAGTTTACCGCGTACCATCAATGTAAAATGTTCATCGAGCATACGAATCGTGAACCAACTACAGATAAAAGGACTCATGAGGCAATAGCACATGGGGTGATGGCTAGAAAATCTAGGATTTAGTGAACAATATCATTAGAGAAATATAATTTATAAATGACATCCCAATAACATCCTATGAACTAATTAGATTTGTAATTAAGTAAGATAGTTGGGTTCCATGAAACACGTTTGATGAACTACATCCTCTACAAACCCCTGTTGAATGAGTCTTCCGCTGGTTGAGTTATATCATCATGGTATTTTGAAAACAGTGTTCCATTCCTAGATATATGATTTCCCCAATTCTCAATTAAACGAGAAAACAGGGGATTAAAATTATAGGAAGTAGATATGAGTTTAAGAGAGCATGAAGGAGACCTTAGAGACGGGGAGAGAATTCAGATTCAGATAAGATTTCGATATCGGTTTCAAAACATTGATGATGTGTTAACCATGAACCACTTTTACACAGGTATAAATATATGTGAACCAAAAAATAGGATGAACATAATAATAATTAGTGAAACAAGGACGTAATATGTGGAATCCCAAACCATAAATACCTCTTCAATAAATTGCCCATCAACCACAGGCTCCAAGACCCTTCTTCATTTCGACACTCTTCAAAGCGCATTACTATATAGATCAAACCCTACATCATGTACTGCATTAGTATGCAGATGGAAGATGGAGCATTGGGGGGATCCAAATCATGGAAATAATACCACATTGGTACATGATGGTATGTAACCACATGCGTGTACATATTGTGTATGCGAACAAACCCTCTACCCGCATTTTATTATGCTACGTGGGGATACCCCCATCCAGTATGAGAAAATAGTAAATGAAATGTTGTGTCTTTAGTTGTCCTTTCCTTCGGCTCTGCTCATGTACCTCCATTACCATCCAATTCTCCATAGCACTCCACAAAATAGTCTACCAACATTTGGAAAAGCCTTCGTTAGAGTTACTAGACCTGTATGTCTAGATCATCAGGATTACCAATGAGCCTTTTTTAATCTACATCCCAAAGGTAATAAAATCCACGAAGGATATCCCAACAATGGTTTGGACACGCTAGAATTTCTATAACAATATATTCCTAAGGTTAATCAAGGACTAACTTTGGGGTTCCAACATGAACCTCCTCATTCATGAGTTTAGGGGTAACCCCTGACCATTCCCTCAAATAATTTCTTATGGCAACAAAAAAAGGTAACTCTTTTCATCCACATTGAGGAGGGATGATGCCCCACCCCTTTCCCAGAACCTATAAAAGGGCAATCCTCATAAGTTAAACCCATATTTTTCTATGATAGGTGTCACTCTTCACCGTCTTCACCTCATATGGGGATGTGTCTAGATAAATATCTAGATGTGACTACCTTGGATATCATCACATATGAGGGATTTATGATTAAAGCTCCCATTTCCCACTATCGTTGGTCATGTAGCCATGACCTTTTTTACTATCATTGTCTTCCCTTTCTATCAATAGAAAATAGAATGTGTTTCATTGTTAAATCATTCACATCATCTTATTTATCACAGTAAGCATGACTCATGTGGGCTTAAGTTGTTGTGATGATAAAATATTCTCCCACCCATAGATGATCTACGAGAACTCTGATTAAAATTCCAACCATGATACATAGGAGTCCTGGTTGAAGGCCCAAGCTCAATGGAATTCCCACCTCAATTATAAACACAATTATTCACCCAAAAAATAGTCCTCCTTCCAATTTTAAGCCCTAATAAAGATGAACTATGAGAAATCTGACTCATGTTCCATCTATGATATTTTCGATGCCTACTTGAAGGCAAGATCTCAATGGGGTTCCCTTCCCAAAGGTTGTCCAAATTATGCCCCAACTAATTTTCCTCCTCCCATGTGTAATCCCCATACAATATGAACTAATATAACTATGATTCATGTTCCAACATGGACACATAGGAAGCCTGGTTAAAGGAAAAATCTCAAAGAAGTATTGTTTTTCAAAAGGATCATCCCAACATTGTCCCCAACCAAGAGGTGTACTCTTTAGGATTAAATCATATTTCGATCCTATCAGATTTGAATCTCCAATGAGTCAACCCCAATCAAGTCAAAAACTATAAATTATTGTTGATAACTCGGATACCCATCATATTTGGGATATGTTGGATGCATTTCTAAGGCCTTCGCTCAAGGGAACTTCTCCTCATAAGACATTCCAAATAATATGTTCCCCAAAATTTAAACGGGCTCCCTCCTAGGAGTGAGTCCCAACAACAGAACTACATGGGCACTGATTCATCTCCTGACGATATATTAGAATCCTGTATTATGGATCTAACCCCAACATGAAACCATCATCCATCCCTCCGGGATGACGATAAACTCCAGAGCACCTCAATACATGTCCTAAGTCAACACATAAAATCGATGTATTTCCATGATGATCATGAAAACTAGGGGTAAATGGTCAATACACTTTTCAATAATGAATCAAAGATTCATGAACACTTGGTCAGGGATTATATCGAAAATAGAGTCCAATAGTTGGCAATAATTCCACCCAAAATGGTTTGATGAGCATGAACTCCCATCCTATCGACCAATGGAGTCATTACGTGTCTTTTTCCAAATCATCATCCAACGAGAACTTGCCATTGAAATATCGGCCCATGATTCATGTATACCAAGACAATTGGTTGTTTCTGGATCCACAAATTATCCTTTAGGAGATCATTTGAGGAAATCATATCCTAGGTGGACGGATTGCAGAAATAAATAACCCCTTGAAATCACCTACTGGGACAATTTTACTATGGGACCTCCTTAATAATTTATAAGGGGATAGCGTTCCCCATCCCCGTGGGGCCACATCAATTCCCCCTAAAGGATAATGTTGCGAATTAGGCCAAAACAAAAAATGGAGACATAAATTTATCGATAATAATAAACAACTGATTGTCACCCATCAGAACATTTTCCATTGTCCCAAACCCATCACCATGGGTTAGAACAAAAATGGTGATCGCAACATGAATCATCAACCATGGGTTTAGTTTCACCCCACTCAAGAACATTATCCTCATAAAAAGGATGGGGCCTAAGCTAAATTGTTAATTCTCTATATGCTCAAGATATGCATCGTTGACTGTATTTTTCTATCTGTATATGTCACAGACACACAAACACAGACACCCAGAAACATATTTATTTATTTTTTTTTATAAATTTCAGGTTTCCAATGTAACCATTGATTAAAATGGAATCTCATTAACCATTATATACATGCACCTATGCAATCCCACTAGAGGTTGGGGACCTGATTCCGAGAAGGATCCCCTCGCCTATCCAGCATCTTCAACGCGACGTATCCAACCTGCCAATTAGAGAGTTCCGCCCAAACAACACTCTACCCACATTAGAGGCCTCAAAAAAAAACCCTTCAATATGAAAAATCTCACTAAACACCTCCTCAAATGTTGATGACACTATAGAACAAGGCGTGCTTTTTGGTATTCTTGAACTATTTGAGGTGCTTCTCCCATAATGTGACAAAAAGTACCTATTATATCTAAGAGAGGTAGATGAATTCGATGTTGATGACTTCATCCCAACTACATAGGGTTATTAGTCATGGGCCCCTTCCAAAGAGAATCACTTGAAACATAGGGAGAAAAAACATCCTCACTTTGAAGTGGTTTTTATATTGTGGTAACCTGATGACTTCCAATGGATATGGGCCCCTAGGGTCACCTTCCAAGAGTGGAAAACATATAATCAAAAACAGGACATCACCCTGATTCTTGAGAAGGAATGTTGATGTACAAATTCAGCGGCATTCAACAGAAAGACATAAAACACATCCCCCTCCACTCAAGCCCACCACATAAATAGGGTTTAAAAAAATGAGTGTGTGCATGTTCCATCTAGTTCTTGCTTGTCCTACCATGCATACAATGATACAAATTTCAGGTAGATAAAATTAAATGTCAATGTGCAATAGTCCCTTCATCCAAATAGAAAGGAAGCTAGCTAAAGGAAATAAATAAGAGCTACTAGTTCATATCAATACCACAATATAAATAGAGTGGAAAATGAATATGAGTATATTCAAATTATTTCATAATAAAAAATATCCCTTGAGAAAAATATAGTATAGAGATTGAAGATGAAAATTCATTCTCATAAATATGAAGCCCATGAGTCAAATATGATGGAAACTAGAGAAGACAATTAGTGGAAAACTTGTTCCTCCAACCCAACATAGGAGAACTACTAGTATCCACAACAAGCCTATGGAGGACTGGTGTTGGAAAAAAATCCTACTCAAACATCCAAACAGTCATTCAAGGTCATTCCAACCAATGATGTATCTCAGAAAATTCAGAAAATGATGTAATATATATGCCAATTATAGAATATATCATCCATACATGTCAAAACAACATAGAATCAGAGGAAAAGATGAGAACATAGGCCAATGACCCTATTTCATTGAATGGAATGACATTCCTGCAAAATGGGTTGGTCACTCTAGAGTAGTTATGCATCCTTGCTCCAGTATAGGAGGGTCGACCACAACATATTGTGATACATGAACAACCAGATCCGTAGAAAATAACCTTTCTAATGTAGGGACACTAGTCAAACATGGTGTCCACTCTAGGGAAATCATATATTCATGCCAAAACTCTAGTTGTCCGTTGTAGTATCTCAACAACAACATGAGAACCAAAAAAATTGGGACCCATATACAAAGGTCGTAACCAATAGAATTCATCCACGATTACCTGTAAGAGAGTGCCAAAAAAGGAAATTTGCCAAAGGTAACTATAAATTGAAGTGAATATACATGATAATAACATTATATAATATGTATTTATTGATTCCATAGAGTATATATCAATATAGGCCAAAGATACTGCTAGTCAATTACAAAATTACTGAAGTGGAAGTAGCATTGTGAAGTCCCTCCCTGCAATGTTGCTACCATCAAATCTAAAGATCCTCCCTAGAGAACCCATTGGGACATACTATGTGGTCCATGAATGATTGATCATGAAATCCTCTCTTCTAATGTGTTTCAGGGTAGCCCCTCTCATTGACTAAAAGATCAGACTACAAGAAGTCCCTCCACTAGTTTCTATCTATCATAATGGTCTTCCCCTAGGTACATGGTGAATATATTTTTCTCCTTTGAGGTGGAAATCAATTCATGATGGTAGTTATAAACATTATGAAAACCATTTATAAGACCCTACCCATAATTGTTGTTGTTGTTAATTCCCTCCCCTCTGCAACATAATAATACAAGAAGGTCCTCCCCTCATCAAAGTATGTCCTAAAGGCCCTCCCTAGAATGCAGGCTGCATTAATTCTCCTTGCAGCTAGATATCAAGTTGTGATATTAGTCCTCACCATCATAGTAATCATTAGTGTGGTCATCCCCTTAGTGAAATCATATAGCAATAAGGTCCTCCTCCTACTAGAGCTTGCCATAATGGTATCCCCATGTCATATTTTATAGCAACATTCCCCATGGTCAGGAATCAAGTTTCAATGGTAGACCATGCCATTTTAGAACTGATTGTGTAGGTCCTCCCCACTATCAAAATTAACTCTCACAAGAAGGTCCTCCCCATTCTTGGGTAAATTGGAGAAATCCCTCCTATGATAAGGTTCTTATTAATATGGAGTCAAACATGTCAAAATCTCAGTCTATGACAAGTGATATAAGTTCTAATCCTAAAGACGGTCCAGGTCCATGAAAAACATCTAATCCACCCCCACACCCCTCACATATCTTTGCGACTCATACCATCCATACTGGTTGAAATGAATCATTAAAAAGTCATCAAGCTCTGTGTATCATGTAGTGGATTCCCAGAAAGAACAATAACAAAATATATTTATCATAAGAAGACAATTAGCTAGGGATGATATAATAGTGATTTATTGTCTAATGTCCACTTCTCACTCCAACAAACCAAGGTATTTTTCAGAATAATATATGAATAACATTCTAATAAATATCTCATAATCTATCCTCCCTTTAAAGGAAATGTCCCCAACTTATAAATGTAATGCAAACCAAGTCAAAATATTTGGATTGTGTCACTGTCCAGTCGACCTAGAAGCCCTCCAGTCTTCATGGATGCCACAATCAACAAGTAAAAATAAAGGCCTTGAACATGCCTATCTGCACACATTATAAAAGTTTTGTTTCTTAATCCATGTTGCCCCATCTGCATTTCATATCTGAGTATTGAGAGAACATGGAGCTCTACACTTCACCCCACATATTTTCCATCATACCTAATCATAAATTACATCTTAAAATGTCATTAAATAAAGGTAGAAATGAAATGAGATCCCTTCTCAAGAAATGTGGAATTCCCAACTAGAACAACACTTGAGTATGTCTTAAAAGAATCATATCCAAGGAGATAAAACCATCGAGAAGATCTTGACTCAGGCCATCGAGAATATCCATAAGGATTCCCACATAATGAAATCTATCCAATAAGGAATTTCCATGTCCTCATGAAATCCCAACTCCATAATCGGCTCACAACCACGTAGGAGAGTGTGAAATCAATAATGTGAAAATAGTGACAGCTATCACTATAATATAGGGACAACACCAACTCGTAGGTTTGTGGGGATTTTTAATCAAAATTCAAAATTAAGGCCAAAAAAATCCATTCCATAGAGATTCAATGGGAGAAATGGAGAAACATTATTCCAGTGGTAGGGGACATTTTTACCTCAAACTCATGCACACCAGACGTTTGTCTTCCCCCATCTAGGAAGAATGCTAAGTAGATAAGTAACCCTTTCAGTACCATCTCATGGTTCAAACCCCTCGATATGAAGGAATATTGCAATGTAAGATCAAGGATCCCATCAGGTCTCTCATCTCCAAGAAGTCCAATGAATAACCTAGAATATAAGATGAAAGGAAAAAAAGATTCAAAAGATCACTCTTACTATTTGGAAATTAGTACACTGCCCCCAATATAGTATGCATCATTGAATGTGGTGGATGTTAGCCCCAAATTCCTCGCAGAAAATGCTATATATAGATATAATGAAATATTATATATTTCCACCTAGAGGGAGTCTACAACAAGCATGATGTTGTTTATACCCAGAACCAGAGAGTTGTCTTTAATTTTGATGTACCCTAAGAAAACCCATTACTACCTCCCTCTTGAATCCCTAATAATGGAAGAATAAATCCCTGGTCATCTATGACTCACATCCTCTTTCCCATAAGAATGTGGTCCTCGTGCTTAGGGAAATATTCTCCAATAATGAAGATGAAATAATAGAGCTTAGGCGAGTCAATGGTGATCCATGTCAGTGAAGCTATATTTCCAGTTTTGTTTCTCATGCATAATGTCAAAAAGTGTTCCAAGAAGTGGTGCCTCTTCCATTGGCACTCATCATGCTGAATGAAACAAATATCAGATGCCCATCCAATCTTGCATTGGGACCATCAGTTTAATTTAATTTGTCTGGGTAGGATTTTAAGACATCCCTCTACTGAGGAAACAACCACTATATATTCAGTAGAATCAACAAAGGATACCCCTGGCTAAGTACGCACCCCTAATTAAAGAAGTTACAGTATATCTAGTTTTCATGGTCAATCCTAGCATGATATTTATCAAGGGATCTTGAATACCATCAAGCAATTTATTTCTCGAATGGAATCCATGGAAGGGTCGTGTGCTCTGATACATCTAGAACACAAACTTAAAACAGATTTGATAAGTAATGTTATTTACCTTCCAAACATTGGGAACACCATATTCCCTGTATTCAATGCTTCAAGGGTCCCAATAAATATATATATTGAATTATTCATGTTACTGTGACCCTTTGATGGTAACCCCATAGAAAACATAATTAGTGAAACTTAGTTGCTTCGTGTAAACTCTATAGGGTTCTCCCTTGGTGTGGAATACTAGCTTCTAGCTAAATCAATCATTGGCTTGGAGGACCTAATGTTACATTTTCCCTTACAGTTCAGTTCAAAATTTCACAAGACAACCATCTATGATCTCATGAAATATAAGAAAAGAGAGAATGAAATTGTTTTAGACTTCATCACCAATTCTAAAGGCCTAAATTACTTCCTGAACTGACAACTCCCCTAGGATGAAATTATTCTTATGTGCATTAATAATCACTATGATTAATTTAAAACAACACTTATCCCAGTGATGTATAAAAGTGGGTTCCAAAATTTCTCCATAATTTCCCAAAGGATAGTAGATTCTTTGTAGTGGACCAGTCTCAAATCCCATGTGCCCCCATCAGCCCCATTAAAATGAACATAAAATGATGAAGCAACTTCTATCACACTTAAGTCAAACTCAGAAATAGATCTAATTGTGAGGCCTATAATAAAACGTTTAGGACACACTGGATGCCAACTATTACCCCCACCTTATCAGGATAAGAGAATATGGGACAAGAAAAAATAGTTCAATGATCAAAGAAACAAATTATACCCCTTCCACGATGACCAGGTTTGTATAAATTTCATAACATCCATGAATTGAAAATTTCTCTATCTACCATAGAAAAATATATGTGATGAAATGTGTCTTGATAACCATGAATATATTGTCTCTATCACTATATACTAAGACACACTCTCCAAGAGTGATTCGTCATCATGGATCTCCATAAAATGATAGTGGATTTTAGACAAGTCATGTTCGGTACAACACCAGAACATGTGGTGTATATCTCAACCTTAAGACCAAGAGAGTATGAGGTGTGGAAATTGTCACTTGGAAAAATGAATTTTTTTTACCTTAGGATGACTTAGAAAACATTCAACTGAGATCTTGGAATCCTCTTGTCATAGTTGAAACAACAAACTGTGACCCCAATATCTCCTAATGAAACAAAACCATTATCATCAATCCCACTATCCTATAAGGCAAAAAAAGGAAGAAATCATGTGCAAGAAGATGGGACAGCACTAAAGCCGAAGCTGGTCTTGACACTATCGGACATCATTATAGCTGACTTCAAGGAATGATCACTGCCCCGCCATGTGGGAAAATGAGAACAACCCCATCAAACAGGTCAACATGGATCACCCCGACAAATGGGACAACGAAAACCATGTCACTACACAACTCCATCAGTAGAAGAAAATAAAACGTAATCATTATCAGATCAAGAATTATTCTTCAGATCCATTAATTTCATTCAATTGATCGACCTATTATTTGATGGAGACTATGGAAAAAAAATTTAATTCTCCACATCCAACAAAAGATCATGTGGAAGATTCCACATAGGTCAAGGGTTTATATGAAGTCAGGATCATGGTGAGAGTCAAATTCCCAGCAACACCATGATTCAAATCTCTAATGTTGCGGAAACTCAGAAAATGACCCTCCAATAGACATAATTGTTACCGGAGTCTTTATCTACCACTTCTAAAATAAATTGGATCCTGACCATCAATGAGTATCCATCGAATTATGATTAAATGTCTAATAACCCAAGGCGTGCATATAGACTAGTTCGAAAAAACTCAGAAAGAACATCCGCACCATCATCTCTTGTCATAGATGTTAGACCATCTACACCTAAATATCAAGCCCCTAATGCACTCATGAAATAAATACCAAAGATGGGTACACAATTTTTTAGAATAGAAATATGATATTCTACTGTAGCTAGATTGAGTACTGTAAATTCTATCGATCATTCATGACTTGAATCTGTCAGGAGCCCTCAGAAAGATTCTCATCAATGCATTACTAAGTCCCTAGGAATTCGAGGCTGAAGTAGAAGTTATAGAAGTATATCGGATGGAAACCAATACAGCTGAATGCCAATATGTAATCTATTTAATATATTAGGATGAGGATTCTATTTTGTAGGGACACATAAAACCCATATATGTGTCTGTTAAAATAAATTTCATTGAGGTCTAGAAAATTTTAATCAATAATAGATCAGAAGATAACCTCATCCCACTATGAGAACTTAATCGGTTAAGCTATGATGAGGAATTTATGACAAACTGTACCAAAACTCTACTAGGTTATGAGAAAAGTGACCAAAATTAATTGTGATGAATCATGATTTAAACCCGGCTTGGTGACCTCGTGTTTGATTTTGAGTCTCTATTAGGGTGGAAAATAATGTCCTTCAACATCCTGTTGGGGAGGCCATATCCATCAGCTATTATAATTCCATCATCAAACTATCAGTGCATAAAATAATTCACTAATCGTAAAAGAAGACATTACATGACAATAAATCACTATTTTAACCCTGTGAGTCACATTACATCGATGTAGGGTTCTATGAACCAAAATTGTAGCAGTCACTGGCCAATGTTGTTGATTGGATCCCCAATCCAAATGTTCTAAAAATGGTTCTCGATGATCCCCTCATATACGAGTGGAGTATAATGTATTAACCATCAATTAGGTTGAGTTCATATGTTCATCCTTAGATGTGGACTCTTCCATCTTCATGATTTCTGTTATGGCCATCATTCTAAAGACACTGAAAAGCGCGCTAACCACCATGATGATGGCAAGGGATCAAAAAAAATTGATCCCAACCTATCCCTAGTGACTGATAAATATCATAACTTACTCACTAAGGATGAATACGACATCCTATCATTAAAATAATGTGAAAAAACACATTAACCTCTCATTCCATTCTCTTTAGAAAATACTGCATAGTTAGTCGGGAAAAATGGAGTTGTTTCAGTTTCCAAAAATCAATGTCGTGATTCTACTCCAAAAACTATAGTGTTCATCTTAGGAATCATCTCCGCATAAAAAGAGGAATAATATTATGAATATAATGATTAAGAAGTGTAATATTGTCATAGAGATACCCCTTCATCATTTGAATAAGGGATATCCACTATGATCGATGAACTAAGGAAGATAAAATAGGGCCCTGAAAATCACTTGTGACCCACTCTAATTAGTGTGGATATTCTTTTTTTCGGAGATAAAAGAATATAAATCCATCATAAAGAATAATTGAGTGGTTTTTTTCCAATAACTATAAAAAACTTCTAGACCTAGACCCAAAGTTCTCTACCCGTCTCCTGGGTCTGTTGGAAGACCATTGTCTTTACAAGAAGACCTCTATAAGGAACCACCCAACACATGATGCCCAAATAGAGGCTGAATTTGTCTATTTAATCCCTGATAACATTATTTTTGAATTATAATATCTGATTTGGGTGGAAAAAATAGTTACAGTCTATAATAATAATTGATAGATCGAAGTCTACATTGTCTTCTTAATCGACACTGCCCAAAAGATGATTTCCCTCTCCCAATAAAAGAATTAACAATCAATGTGACCTCCGGATATGGGGTCGTCTCATTAATGGATGGCTACTCTTGATAAAACTAGATCTAAATTCCATGAGGAGATGAATAATCCAATACTTTTAGGGACCCCCATGGAGTGTTAAACTATAAAGTTCTTCCCTAAGGCCTAAAAAATGTTGGATCCACAAATCAGAGTCTACAAATGAATCCCCGGATGTGTGATTTCAGCGTAACCTGCAGTAAATTCCTTATCTTAGTCATATTCCAACCTAGTATAGAAGTTGAACATGAAAAGGAAAAATATATCCTTGGCATGTCACCACCTTGCAACCACTCTAGTTTGAGTGGTCTATATAGTAACCTAGACTACATTCTGTGTTTCATTGACAACATTGTAGGTAAGTGTCTTCCATTTACTAGGTTGATGAATAAATTTGTCACGTACTAGTGGGATAATTATTGTTAATAAGCATTCGGAAATCTTAAAATGTATCTCTTATGACCACTGTTGATGATGCTACCAGTTGAGGGAGGATGACTCATTTTTTATTTAACCTCACAAGAATGGTCTCTAGAAACATTCCTTGTATAAAAGGATGATGTCAGCAGTGAGAATAGTCTCTATTACCTTATAAGTAAAAAGATCAATGCTGAGACTTGATATCCATGAATATAAAAGAACAACATATCCCTATTATTTATATTTCTGAAAATCAAGCATTACCTACAACACCAAGATGTCTATCTGGTCTCATGTTGAAACTGGATCAATTACATCTTCAGTTTTCTAATGCTTACTAGATTCCTATATTTGGGGAAGTCGTCTTGAAACAGATTTTCCTATATAACTCTCCACAAAGTCCAACAAAGTCCATGTGTTTTCAAAATTCATTTTAGGAAATCCACTAGAAAATTTTACGCTATTGGATATCGAACATCATGATGAAGATGTATTCTCCACCCAAGAAGGACCCCAAACTTGGGAAATGTTCATCGATGGTGCCTCCATAATCCTGATAGCAAAAGTGTGGAGAAACCCATTCTCAACAATGTGGGTCTAGGATTTATACACATATCTCTAGAAAAGGTCTTCACGCTTTATTCATTTTGGCATTTAGATGGGTGCACAAATAATGAGGCAAAATACCAAGACCTTATTATAGAATTTGAGCTGGAACTTCACACACAAGACATGTTCCTAATGAAAAAAGGCGATTCAGAGATGGTCATCATGCTGGTCAATTGTGAATATGAAATCTAGATTGTGGTACTAGTTCCATTAATAAACCATGTTAGAGAACAAATGGAAAAATTCAAATCAAGAAAAAACAATGACTTATGTCCCCCGGTCACAAAATACTCAAGCCTATGCATTTGAAAAGTCATCCACATCCTTAAAAGACCCATACTGGGATGAAATAGTCATGAGAATTTCTCATCATAATATGGTCTTTCAATTCATTCAGAACAACATGGAAAAAAATGACGATATTACTATGGTTCCTAAGCCTTACCATCACACCACAAGGAGGATTATTACCATTGAAAAATACATAAATAGGAGGTAACTCCCACCAGATAGGGCTTGAAGAGAATAGATTCTGGGGCAATCAATCAATTTTGTTTTTTATGATGGGACAACCAATAAATGGTTCCCCACAAATGAGTCCATGAAGAAGTCTTTCTCAAGTGCATCATTAGAGAAGATATTGATGTTTTCATTAATTAAGGGAATTTCAGAACATGTCGACCACACCAATCAACATCCAGGATCACCCATAAAATTTTAAGTCTTGAATAATAGTTACCTACTATTATATAGGATTGTACCACATTCTCTATGAAGTGTCATCCCCACCATGTTCAGGCCAATTTCTTTCTCCAACCCCCTAAAACTACTTTCCACAGCTGTGTACTCTCATCCATTTTCCATATGGTGGATGGATACTGTAGGACTATATCCTCCCACCATATCCAAGAAATTTATGATCATTCTCACAATGACTAACTTTGTCTCCAAATCGGATAAATTTGTACCCTCTAATGTGGTGGGGCATGAATCATTGTTAGATTTTTTAAAGCCAAAATCATCCCCAGATTTGATGTCCCTAAAACAATACTGACATATAATGGAACCAACTTCTTATATTTTTAGTTGGACAATTTATACCAGTAATAAGGAATCAATGCCAATCGTTCATCCAGCTCCCATTCAATGGTCATCAGGTAGAGAGAGCCTTTCAACAAGACTCTATTCAACATTCCCCTAAAGATGGAAGACAAGGACAATAAATCATGGAAGGACAAGCTCCTCAATGGTTTATGGGATTACCAAGCCACGACCTAAACCACAACCCAAGAAACCCCATATTCATTGGTATATTAGTATGGGGTAGTTTTTCCCATCAATGTTATAGTTCCATCACTCCATATTTCTATTTGTGATCAATTGTCTACAGATGAGTATTCCTATAAACGATTTGATAAGCTAGATTAACTGTATGGGAAAGGTATCATATCGTTCTCTAATAATAAATCTATAAAAAGTGGATCACATGAGACTTCAACAAAAAGGTTCTAATTCAGTCTTTCCTTGAATGAGAAATGACATTGGTCCATAGAACCCTGATGATACACGGTATGAAACCCACAAAGTTTGGTCCAATGCACGATTTCAGAGAAATAGTTCACAAAATATGGACACATATATCATAGAATAAATATGTTAAACAATACAAGAAACGTAAATTGTTCTAATCCCATGATGATAAACTACAAGATAGATTCATACTAATCACATGATGATAAAATGCATGATAGAATCATCCTAATCGCAGAACAATAAACTGCACGATAGATTTGTCTTAATCGCACAATGATAATGTAGATGATAGATTCATACTATGTTCTTGATGTAAAATGATACAAGTCCATCATAACCACATGACATTAAAATATTTGAAGCATGTCCTTATTTCAATACATTAAACCGCATGGTTTCTTAAGAACTATGTACGGATTGATTCCCATTCTTCAGAGGGATACATAGCAACGCCATGACCCTCAATCATGGCTCAACCATCACATGAAACAAAATGCCACTATTATATAATCTATCATCCCATAATATGATGGAATACTTTTCACTCCATGTTTCCCACATTTTTTTAACTAATATGACATTAGGATCATCGTTAAGGGTTTCCATGCATAATCAAAACATATAGAAATATGTTACACCCAGCACCCAAAGATGATGAAACCAAAATTTCCATACTCATACAGCCGATTCATATCGTTATAGGGATCATATTTATTAATGAAATATGAATGTCTTGATTATTTCATTTGTAGGATACATAGTGATTGTTGTATTTAACATCTTGTCCCACCCAACATTCAAATAAAAATTCCCTCTCATTTCCCTATACATGTACCAAGCCTCTGTAGGGATCATTTTGACCTATGTATGGATTTATTACTACCATTGTAGGGTATGTACTTACAATGGGATAATATATCTGGGCCGAGCCAACGTAACCACATAAAAAATCACCCCATACTTGTGAATGGAATAGACATATAGAGGGAGGGAAGTTGTAGAACTATGTATGGATTGATCTCTATCTCAGTGATATTCATATTGAAGCCTGGATCCTAGATTTATGGCTCAATTTCAATGCGGTAATAATTCACAATATTTTACCATCATCCTTACCATATGAGGTTAAACTACACTAAATATTCTAGAACTTCATAAGGATCGATTCCTCTCTGAGTGGGATACATAGTGATGTCTGTATCTCATATCTAGTTCAACCATCATAAAAAATGCCTTCACCTGTGTTCATGGATTAGACCATTATAGGGATGATATTACCAGAACAATGTGTGGGAATATTCCAACCTTTGTATGATATGAAGTGACACCATGAAACCATTTATTGGTATATCCACCAGAAACAAACATTCACATTTTCCCTACGTACGATCCAAACCAATGCAGGGAATTCATTTCCAGAACTAACTAAGGGTTTATTACTACCCTTGAATAATATGTAGTTGTGCTGGAATCCTACATCATAGTATATCCACCATTTAAATTATACAAGAAAATTCCTTTACTACGTGTATAGGTAAGTCTTGCACAGGGGAATCCATGAAAGGACCTAATATCATGACATTAAACTGCAAGGTTCCTCAAGAATAATGTGTAGCCTGATTCTCAGAATTATGATATCTCAAAAATGCCCATAATTCCCTATATAAAAAATTAAAATAGATGATGGAAATTCAATGTCTGAAATATGCCACCCAGAAGGATTAAAAAAATCATACATCCCCTACGTATGAGTCAGATCTATGTAGAAGCCTCTGTAATTCACAAATAATATCAGTATGTATATTTCATACATTCCAAAATACATAATTCATATTCCCCAAAATAAATACACCATGAAATCTTAGGTCCCAATAAAAATTCACATCTATTAGATATGTAAGGGATGTATATTGAGGATGCATTTATTTGACTATTCATATCATGCCCCAGTGGGTCTGTATATATTTCTTATAAAACGGTCATTAATCAGGGGAAAATTATTCTTGAGGAGAGGATTTTCCTCTTTCAATATGCCTAATTGATTCAATAACCCATGTTAATCCACCTAATATACCCCACCCTACTCGGTACTATAGTTTACGCCTTCTATTATATCACATGTCTAAGGAACACTAGAATATCCCAACCATGATTAACTCAAATCTATTTATGGTCATTGGGACAAGTTGTCTCCACAACACAATTGTATACTATGATTCCCACATCCTTACAGCATGATGATAAACTGAAAGGTAAGAAGTGTCCTAGCTACATGACATTATACTAAACTACATAATTGAAATGAGAAATTTCTTATCTTGGTTTGACCTCCTCAAACACAATGTGTTTCCTTCTTACATATAGTCTAGAACACGACATGAAATGTTCATTGGGAATCCTGTATGACTTAGTTTCTCCCTGATAGATAAGTGGTGGACTTGAATCGTACAAACTGGACATATCCATAAAAAGAATTAAAATGTCTCCTTCCTGGTGCAATAATTGAATTAAATAAGATAATCCCTAGTCAAGTCATATTTATAGGGATGCTTAAGCGTAATCATATTTCCTTTAATTGACACCTAGATTATCATAAATCCTCCCACCCCCAATTATGATAAAATATATGGAAATCATCCTTATGCCATGATGATAAACTCCACAATGTTGCTCTAGGCCCAAAGTACTACATTCCATTGATTATTCAATTCATAATTGGTGACCCAATGTCCGTGTCATCCCTTGTTTCTGACAATGAAAATATCTCACGTGAGATTAAGGACCTCAACAAGAGATCCACCGTGGAATCATATAAAATTAGTGTATGATTTTATTCCTAGAAGAACAACCCTAAAAGGAATGTTATGGTTCCATTCCCCATAAGAAAACTCAGGTCCTAAGTGTATGAATTTATACTGTAGGATACTCCATATATAGAACAAGGTACTCACCCAATGTATGAGACAGATATATGGATGGGATTACATGATCCCGTGGGTAAATTATAGCTTGGAAATTCTAAATATATATATATAGATACACTCCTAACACACATCAAAATCCATTCTAATTGCGATCATGGATCACAATAACCCTCCATGGCCATCAAAAATGTAATCATAGTGTCTCAAAAACAACTTTTGGACTATGCACATCTTTTCCTGGTCTCACAACATATGTTTCCTAAAAAATTGCCATCATTTTGAGTTAAATTCATCCTTATGAGAGTCAACTTCTACCTATGTACGCTTAATGGAACCCTATCCCCATGACATACCTCCAGATTCATGAACCCTCAAAATAACTGTTTACGCTATCTTTCATATCCACATACTGTATATATTTTAATATAATCGCTTGATTCACCATCAGTCTCTCAAGGATTCTAAAAAATAATGATTCCCCATCTATATGTTTGAACTTGATTTATGTATGAAAAATATAATGCCCCCCTTAGATTCAGTTTTCTATCTAATTACCATCGAATGAAATTCCCCCGTTAATTCTTAGGAATAACCCATTTCAAAATCCATACACGATGTCTAGAGGGGTCACAATCCCTACAATCATTCATGTATATTGGAGAAGGAAGGAATGTGTCCTGCAGAAACCATTGTATGACCATGCACATCAATCCCCAGTGGCTTTGAATTTTTTTCTTACAAAATGGCTGTCATCCAAAGGCAATGTCATCCATAGGAGAGTCCTTTCTTGTTCCCATACTCTAAATTTTCATTTATGTCCCATATAACTCTCTATTTTATGAAACACCAGGGATTATTGTTTATATAATATTCTCCTTTCGAACATCGAAAGTTGAAAAGAATTTCTAGTTGAACTGATGAAGCATTTTCTCCCTATAGT
This sequence comes from Viscum album, assembly GCA_963277665.1. NCBI lineage: Eukaryota > Viridiplantae > Streptophyta > Magnoliopsida > Santalales > Viscaceae > Viscum > Viscum album. Next base: position 409,721,507 of record OY728157.1, read on the forward strand.
TTAGAAAAAATGATACACTATAATAAGATTCAAGTTTCATCATTGTATGAATTTAATCAATACTATTCACCAGCATCCCTTACATAAGAAAAATTAACGTGAGACATGTTTCCCACACAAATCCGATACAAATGTCCCTAATATATTAAGACATCATACCCCATATAGGCCACCCACATTTCATCTCAAGAAACAAAACAAATCCAAAAATCCCATAAATCTCCAAGGCCATTCAAAATTTAATGCCAATGTCATGTGGACACCTTTTCTTGACAATTCACTTTATTCCCTAGTGGCTTTTCCTATGTTTCGTACAAAAAAACCATTAACCAATTGAAAATTCATTCTCCTGAGGGTCCTTTCCAACATACATACACCTAAAATGGATCAAAATACCCATATATCTCCAAAACATACAATATGAAAGTCAATAAAATTCATTCATTAATATTTCGGAGTAAATAGGAAATTCTCGACTGATGAATCCCAAATTGGGGCCCCTATACCATCAGTTTTGGTCAATGTTATTATACCTAAAACATTATAAATAAATCCGATTGGAAATACAATATACCACCAATGATAAATTCGCAATACTATACACAGTGAAAACCCGTAATGGGAACCCCAGATAAAAGTTGAGTACAAACACATTAAATATGTACTTTGTACGGTGTAGGAAAAAATGTTGATAAATAAAATATTCAAAAGAGACATATAGCTTGTTGGGTCGGAAAACCACAAAGATATGCCTAATAAAAAGTCAAATTATACCCTCTAAGCCTGTACTAAATAGACTTATGATAAAATGAGGCAATAATGAAAAAGTCAGAAAACATCATGCAGATTTTCATATAACCCCACCAATATCCAAACAACCATAATTGAGTCTCTCAACTCAGCAAAAATCAAGGCATGATTTTTTTATGTAGTAATGATTTATGTTGGATCATTATATGTTTTATATTATATTAAATTGTTGTTCATATGGTCGATAGTGATTGACTGATATTACATAAATAAGAAAAAGGAGAAGTATTGGAGGGAGAAAAAGATTCGTTAGTTCTGTAAAAAATGGAGGAAGTTCCCCAGTTTGGAGTCTCTCTATGGTATCAAACTAAAGTGAGTACATCAAAATTTGGGGAAAAAATAGAGATGCTTGGATCACCCTTTCTAGTAAATTAATGAGATACTATAGTTGGGTGTCAATGGTTTTTTCTAGAGTAGCACTCTCTCCCACTTTAACTTCAACCATTGGGAATACACTTCTCATAACGAGTGTGTGGTCCCACATTGTATGCTTGATAGATTCATATTCGTCATTCAAGGAGGCCATTTGAGCCTTCAACCTTACCACAAGAGGATTACATTCTCATATATCTTCTATTTGGGAGAAAACAAAGTCATGATCCTTCACCTCCTCGGCCGTTAGACCATTTAATTCTTTAGAAACATCTCGGATGGTTGTTACATGATGATGTGAAGAATTGAATTTGGAAAGTTAGTCCTCACAAGAAGAAAGGTCTTCCCCTATGATGACAATCTGGTGAATAAGAATGTGTAGAAGCTATTAATTGGAGCCACCTAAACCTAATTTGGAATATAATCAACAAAGTTTATCATCTTTATCAGTGAAGTTATCTAGAGTAGTTTTCGTAGAAATGGTGGATAACTGATGACCTACCTATTTTCACACCGCATGACGCTTCCCCACAGTTCGAATCCCTTGTTCCTCTCCCACTACAATGGGTCTATAGATGGGAAGCATCATTGAGGTAGTTGGATAGGACCTAAAATTGGTTACCCAGGTATGGGGATCTACAACCATAAATATGGTTAGTCCCCTAGAGATAAACACTGGGGACTGGCTGTGACTTCCTAGATGATTGATGACACCCTACTAGGTCATGTCTCATTATGGTCATGAATGGTGTCTAATTGAGGGGATCAGCATGAATCACTCCCTCTCAAAATGGTATTTATAGATGATTCCCCTTACAGATGAATATGATGGAGGATCAAGCATCTTATCTCCATAGGAAGAGGAATATATGTTATAGTCATCACGGTCATGATAGGTAAAATGATGGAAATGGATTTTGGACCCATTGAATTGGTCTTCCAAGCACCATGTCAGGGTAACCGCCCACCAATAGTTGGGCATAGTCTAATGATAGAAAGGTGGATTCCAATATATTCAGGATTATGAACACCATGGTAGCACCTTCCTACATCATTATATGGCATAATTGTTGAATAAGTATAGGATGATATTCTCCCCTCAACTAAACATCAGGACCATCCATATCTTATTGAATGAATCCAAATTTATTAGTAAACTGATAGGGGGTGTATGTATCACAAATAGCCATGTGATCTATGTGAGAATTTAGAAACTTGTCTTGATGTGTGATGATATATTAGGGCTCTTTGAATAACTACTTCCATCACCCATTACTGAAACAAGAATGGTAGGGTGTAGTCAAAAAGAAAAGGAAGAAGTATCAGACAATAGCCCATAAAACATCGCTAATGATTAACTTCAGAGGAAAAATAATCGCAATGTTAATAAAGGTGGGGTGAAAGTCATATTGGGGAACCCTCACAGTATGTCAATATTCATATTTGGTTAAATATTTTCTCATCCACCAATATAAAAATTGAAATGGTCTTCATATATGATGTAGAGATTAACCTTACTCTATCTACCCGAAGATCTTATAATGTCATGCAAGAGTATGAATGGATAGATTGATTGGTTAACCCTATTCCAATGTATCTTACATCATCATAGTACAATATATGGCCTTGATATATACATCACAAGAGTGAAGGATCCATCAAATCATAAAAATGGTGAATCATCCATCTAATCTATGCTCTGGTAGCATCCCATATCAATTCTTGTATCCTGAGGTAGTGTATCGTCAGGATTCAAGGGTGGCATCATATGAACTTGGAATTTGTCATGATTTTCAGGGTGGATGGTTTCGACTGTAGTGGAGCATCGTCCTAATCCAATTCACTAGAATAAATAACACTATCCAATATATAAACTGAATAAATGATATTGCTTTAAGTGGTTGACAAAGCAGTCCTAATGCTATGTCTAGCAGGCTCTAGGCCAACAGGGACACTTGATTAGAATTATCCCAAGTAGTGGTTACTAGAAGGAACTCATCGTATATATTTCCATGAATGGGGATACCTCAAAGATAATAGATTTCATATAAGATTATCCCCAAATCTCCATGAGACAAATGGAATGTATCTGTACTTGAGCACCCGCATCTAAGAATTTTGGGATGGATTTCACATGGAGGTGAAATGGAAAATTATGAGACCCAAGCTGTCTCATACAGGATCACCACTTCCAACTAATTAGGTGACTCCAAAAAGATTGTATGTACCCAAAATGCCCATTCCCATTCATCAGAAAAGCAACATCTGGATCATTGGACCCATTTGTTGATCCACCCACCATTATGGTATTCTTGTGTAAGGTTGATAAGAGACGGTTACTCTTTGGGACTAGTCTCAAGGAAGTGGTGCAACAACTAGGATTTCTGTGATTCAACTTTGATCCTCTTAGTGTGAAAACATTTTCTTGAATGGGAATAGTTATTATTTCTCCAGTCAATGAAATATTGGATCCTTTATTCCTTTTCATTTATTCGAAGGGAATGAAGGGAGTATTATGTTCGGCCAATGGTAGAAGGACTTCTTTATAATGAAAAAATCCTTTTAGTGGTAGCTTACTAGATAATGGTTATTTTAGAATTTATGGTGTAAGGATTTATTCGAAGGTACTATCTTAAGGAAAAATGTAAGACCGAAGATAGTCCTCAATTTCCTTAGTCATGGATAATCGCATCCTTGTTGATTCCATTGAGGTCTGTAGAAGAGCCATTGTAGTATTCAAAACACGATCCAAAAGGCCAAAAAAAATTCAATCCGATGAAAATTTTGTTGGACGATGTTTGAAAAAAATTCCAAATAACCTAAAAATCAGTTCTGCATGGGGCTATGTGTACTGATCCCAGAAACAGTACACATAATCCATTTCTCGTGTACTACATCAGTACACAGAATCCATTTCCCACGTATGGTCCCAGTATATAGAACCCCCATGAGGCATTGGACATCAAAGCATTGTCTATCAAACTATGTTGTTCAAAGAATGATGAAACTGTTAACCAAGGCCTCACTATGAAGATTTTTAATGTAGTCTTGTTGATTTTTTTGGTTAAAAAATGATCAATATATGATTTTCTTGTTTAAATTTAGTGACCAAAACATGAAGAAAAATTTGTGTTCTTTAATTTGGAGGTCTGGGAATATGTTATACATTCAACAGTATAGTTCACGAACTAAAAATTCAGTTTGCAGGAAAAAGAAATTTTCATGAGTTCGGTTCGCGGAACCTACAGAATGGATCATGAATATAGATTTCACAAAGATCTTAGAAAGAAGATGCAAAGGAATCCATGGAGAGCTGAAGATTGTTTTTCTCCATGAGAAATAGTAAAATAAAAATGACATGGGCCCCTAAAAATTTTCAAGGCCTCCCATACCATACCTACTTCTTCTAATACAAACCACTTTAGTTCAAGACCTCTTCTACATCTGAATAGCCTCCACTTCAATCCGATCATACCTCATTCTGATGGGGGGGGGGCTATATAGTATCTTTATAAATTGTAAATGGTATTTAAATACTCCCAAAAGCATATTTTAGAGGGAATGAGTTATTCCTACAAGTCTATCATGGTAAATGCAAGAATGTTGGATCACTAATTTCACAATAAACTTGTAGAAATAAAATTTTTCAAAGGGTTTTAGTGTACCATGAACCATCATCATTAAAGTATCTCAAGGCTCATGATATGTGAACCATTGGAACATGAAAGGCCCCGTGAGGTGTTGTCCCATGGGGTGGTCGCCAACAGAACTCGGATGCCACAAACAAGGTCGCGGGTGAAATCGAACAATGAAATTCCATCCACATACCATCCCTTGAACTAAGAAGATTTGTGGAAGAAGCATGATGGAAAGGGTCTAAAAACCATGTCTCATAATCCATACCATCAATAAACCATGTTTTATAGATTCATTCACATGTTGAGATATAAATTAATGGTTTTCTGAAAATGGTGCCCTATACCAACAGATATGATTTCACCAGTGCTCTATAAAAGGAGAACTAGAGGAATTACAATGAGAGGGAGATAGGATGAGTAGAAGGGAGAATAAATTAGACCTTATTTACTGGAAGATAATGTTTATATACTGATTTGAAATTTGGTTTCGAATCATCAAAAAAGTTAGAACATCTAACAACTTTTTTGAAGTTATAAATATTTTCAATCCACAAAAAGACAGAACATACTAATAACTGGTGAACCACCAACCTAATTGGTACAATCACCAACCATAAACCATTGTGGATGAATTACCCAAGAACTAGAAGCTTCAGTATCCTTCTTCAATTAGGTGGTCTGCATAGTGCATCAATATGTAAAACAAACCCTACCCCACATACTATATCAGCATGCAGATGGAATCTATAGTGGCATGGAAAACCACATTTAGGACCACATACTAATTTTATACGTGGTGGCCCATACACACATTTTTGTACCGATTTCATATGCAAACTAATCCTCTACCTTCATTTCATTAGGATTTGTGGGGCTTCCCCTATCCTACAAGAGAAAACCGTACATGGAAGGGGGTGTATTTCAGTGTCCTCTCCTCCAGCTCCAATGATTTACCTCCATTACCATCTATTTCCCCATATATCCTATGCGAACTAGTACATATGCATCATCCCATAACCTCCTATAATTCCACAGGACCCATATGATGTGATCATCATGTATACTAATTCACATTTTGGAATCCACATACCTAATGTTAGTGGAGTCACAAATAATTTACCCAAATCGATTTGGACCCCTGAAATGTCTCTATGTCTACATTTACAAGGTGACCTAAGGTCCGGATTTAAGTTGTCAATGTGAACCTCCCCATTCTCAAGATTAGGGGTAAACAATGGACCGCCCCTCCAATATGTTCAATTGAAATGAGAAAGGGTTGCTATTTCCATCCACGTTGACTAGGGAGGAAGATCCTCTCCCTTCCTAGATCTTGAAAAAGGTAACTCCTCCAAAATTAATCCCTTATTAATTTAGATGTTGTTTATATATTTACCCTCTTCCATTTAGGTCATAACCTTTCTAGATAAATCACTAGATTCTTATACCGTAGATATCAACACAGGTTAGAGATTATTTCTTAAATATCCACATTACCTCATTCAATGGTCTTGTATCCCCAGCCTCTTCTGCCTTCGTCATCCTCCATGTAACACCCTGAGATTTTGTGAGAAATATTTTTTTATGTCTTATTTTATACGCAACACCGAGGGAATCTTTCACTATACACAACACCGGCTTGGCTTGCGTTGCATGCCAGAGATACCTTCCTCGATATCTTGCATTGTACGCAATACCATGTTTTAAAAAACAATGACATATTTTATAATATTATGAACTAGCTATTATGAATATTTTTTATGAAAGAAGTATTTTAATAAAAATGTTGTTTTACCTCCTTTTTATGGCACACCCATTTTGAATATATATTTTGACAAGTTTATATGTTCAATTTTACAAAATAATCTTCTTATTTTGAATCAAGATATAAAAATTTACAGTTTTCATCAAGATAATTTATATGGTTAAATGATATAATTTATTTGTTTTAAAGTATAAATAGAATATATTATTAATATTTAATATTATGGAGGACATTACCATTTATATTAAATTTAATTCATAGGTAATATCATTTCAATATTTGAAGATGTTTTGACAGTTAAAACACATTTTCTTAACACTGTGATTAATTTTAAATTAATTTCTGCAACTTATGTGATTTGAATTTTGAAAAAATGATTCCATATTTGGATTTAGTGGGTCCAAATTTTGTTAACATGTTACCTTTATTTTTTTTACATTATGAATAATACTTATGGTTATGAATAATACCTACGGTAAATTTTATTTATAACAGTTAAAGGTAAATTTGGTAATTAAGGATAAAAATAAGATTATAAAATTACCCTACCACCTACCAAAATTTTATTTGATGAATAGAAGTTGACCCATATCACATAAGGGTCATAATAGATTTGTTTCATGGATTATTGACCCTGAAAATGATATAATTGTAATTAAATCCAAAGAATGAGACAACATGTCACTCTCTAATATCTGATAATTGTAATAATTTTATTTTAGTGATAAACTTCATGAAACCAGAAATATATATATTATTAAAAAATATAATAAAATTATATTCATCATGAAAATTTATTTATAATTTTTAAAGATTAAATAATTGTCATTAATGATGACACAATAGTGATGTAGAAGTAATTTTATTTATTGGAATATAAAATAAATGGTTTTAAAAATATTAAAAAAAATATTATATTATCTTAATAATTTTCTCCTCAAATTTTATTGATAAATTTGAAATAATGAAAATCTATTAAATATTATTGTTTGAATATATTCGCTGTGTAGATTTTATTAAAATGAAAATAAATGAATAGTTTCAAAATTGTCAGTATTGTTATTTTATAAAAATAATATAATATAAAATTGTTTAAAAATTGAAAAAATATTTAAAAATTATAAATATAAATTTATATGGTATACAATGTCATAAATGATCAAATTACGGATGATTAAAAACACATAAGTAATTATTTATAACAATACAAAATTTAGAATATTACGACCACAAAGAAAATTAAATATATTAAATAATGATAAATCAATTTGATAAGGTTTAAAATAACTTCTCAATATGTTTAAATTTTATTGGTTTATGAGATTACAACCCTATATTATCTCATATTTGATTTGAGTCATTTTTGGAGGTTTCTAAGTGGGGTTTAAATTTATTATAAATTAATATTTTGTATGATTCCAATGGTGACCCTCTCATCCCTTATAAAAGGGAACCACCTCCCTCTTCTCTTCACAACATTATGAGCCTTAAAGCTCATCGAAATGCTTTCCATTACTCTTATCCACTTCCCTAGAAACATACAAGTGGTCCTGGTCTTCTTTAAATACCATATTTAGTGCCGTAAGAGGAGGATTAGAAGAGACGCGTTGAAGAAGAGGTAATATCCTTTAGCGATTCTTTCAAATTTATTTCTACTTCTAATTCCTATTATTTATTTGTTTCATTATAAAGTAATAACATAAATATCACTCATATAGTGATAGGTTATTATAAATCTGAAATAACACTATTTCACCTTCTATCCATCCTACAGAAAATGAAATCATCGCATGTGTGTACATATGAAATATCATCTCCACGTAGTTATGTAATCTATTTTCCACCACCACCTTACACGGATGTGTATAATGGTGAAAATAATAAATATATATGATTATTATAACATGATACTAATTATCAGATATTCTATTATCCACTCAAATACCATTCAATAATTATGGGAATGATATCGTCACATGTGTGTACGTATGGCTTACCATCTCCACGGTGTGATGTGATTAGTTATACATGATCTTCGTTAAACAATGATCTTATAAACGAATTTAGTGAATAAATATGATATATATATACATTCTTGAAAATGATGTAGTTATAATCTTAAATGTAGAATAAGAATTTATTCGACAAAACACGCATTAGAGCATAAAACAATGAACACCCGAATAACATGTAGCAATGAAATATTACTAATAAGAAGATAAGAATATGACCATATATGATATCATAAAAATGAATATATTTATGGAATAAGACAATGTAATTATTTAAATCATTAAACATGTTTTTTGGATACATAAAAAGCATATCAAACCTAAGGTAAGGGAAAATCTCTAAATCTCAATTTTTATCTGAGATTGTTATGCTTCAGTATTTACTGGGTCATATTTATCATCCACATCCATGTTTCTTAAATTTGTAATATTATCCCCTTAATATTTTTTAAATCCAATTTTACCTATTGGTGAATTTTTAGTAAAAGATATGAAATGGATCTTTTTCCGTTTTCAGTATGAGATACTTTTTTAATTTTTCGGCCATAGTATTTGAAGAATGTTTTTTAACATATACATAATGAATGTATTTTTATGATTTCATAGAAAATTATTTCAATGAATCTTCTTTTACATGTTTTCATGTTAATTTTCAATTAACTTCTTTTAGTATTACATGTCAAGAAAGGAAAAATATTTTTGAAGCAGAAAGGATATTTTCTTCAAGAATGGAGTTCAAGTGTTTTGTCAAAATTATTTACTATCTAATATAATATTGGGTTTTGTTTTTATCCTTATTATTACATTGATTGGATTATGAAATAATGTAATTATTTTTATAAAGTCCTTTTATCTATATGAATTATGTTATGATGGCATGATTTTTAAGAATCCCATTTTTATTCCAAGGGTTATGCTATCATCTATGCTTTATGATAATGTGGCACGCATAAGAATGGTTTCATTATGAGATGTGTGGGTACTATATCTCCCTCTAATGTGATGGGTAAAAATTTATATCTCATGAGATAGACATGGCTGGAACGGAATGTTAATCCGGTTTAGAGATATAGGACTGGAACAAGGAGTGAACTCGGTTCAGAAATGGACTTTGTCCGCTATGATGGTCTTGGAAATGAGTCTTGACTAATATGAAATTATTTTCTAGGATTATGTGTGTATGCCACAAATATTCATATTTTATGTTATGATTATTGGGATTACATTTCACTACTATGATTTATCCCATGTGATGATACTATGATCCCTTTTTCATGTTAAGATTTTCAAAATGTTATGTTCTTATGAATATGATTTGATTGATATTTCCTTTGTTTACAATTTCTGAGAATTTGAGCTCACCCTTTTGTATGTTTTATTTTCTATATGTCAAGAATAATGTAATTAAGAAGGATATTCCATAAGATACTCTAGATATGATGACATAAGCGGGAGAAAATTTATATGATTTACAAACCAGTTGTTTATGTTTCCCAGTTTCCAAAGACACTATTCCTATACAGTCCTACCATGGTTTTTTTATATGTTGAAATATGTATGCTTAAATTACGATGTAATGGTAATTTATGTAATGTATGGGTTGTTATAGTTTGTATCAGAGGAAAGTTATTGTCAACCTTTGGAAACCAGGATGTGAAAGCCTTAGTAAAAACCCTAAGGATATGTCTATGCCTAGAACACAATATTAGTGACTTTGAAATGGCCACGAATATCCTATGATAAGACCTAAAGTGTGAAATTTTATTCATGATTAGGTGGTTTAACAGTTATTTTTAGTGTTTATCACACTATGCTTCTTGGTTCTAGTCAGTGGCCGGTACCGAAAGGAATTGTGTTAACCCTGAATGTGACATGCAATGTAATGATTGTACCCCTTATAAAACAAACATTATGGGAGATGGAATGAAAAATCTTGTAGCCATACTCACACAACATTCTCACGCTATGAATCATGAAGCACTCGGAAATGAGAAAAAGAAATAGAAAAATTCTATTTAATCCTTCATGAGGAAGTGTCCACCTTCATTCAATAGGTATTCTGATCCATTCATGGATGAACAATGGATTAGTACCACTGAAAAGATATTTTTAGTTCTACAATGTTCTGAGCATGATAAAGTCATCTTAGAAGTATATATTTTGGAAGTTGAAGTTGATCAATTGTGGAATATTATCAATAATACGAGGAAAATAGATGAAATTGATTCCATGGAATGTGACATGTTCGATAATTTATTTTTCAATAACTACATCCCTTGTATTATTTGAAAAAATTTAGAGAAAGAGTTTCTCGAACTAATGAAAATGAATGATGAATCAGATAGTACCTACGAAGAAAATTTTACAAGACATGCAAGGTATGCTTCCAGAATTATTATCCAACCTGAGAGTAAGATTGATCGATTATTTATTTTCTTAAATCCAAGTCTTTGAAGGCATTATATATAAGTTACATCAATATCTACAAATACATTTTTCATTGTGATCTCAATGTTGAGATGGAGATTGGAGTAACCAATCAATCATATGTGTTTGATAAGAAGAGGAAAATAGAATTCAAACAAAAATGTAAAGACCACACTGAAGAGAAGATGAGTTTTCTCTTATGCTCAATGTGTGGAATGAAACATGGAGGGAATTTTCTTAAAGGGAAAAGTAAATTTTTTATGTGTGTAACATAAGTTCATCGGGCAATTGAATGCCACATTGATGGAAAAAAGTTGTCTTGTGATGCGAACAATGAAAAGGCTACACGGAATGCACCTCCTACACTTCAATGTTACATGTTCAAGGAAATGGGTAATTATGCCAACCAATACCCAAATCCAGGTGTTTTTTATGATGATCAACGCCAACAAACTCTTAAGGACAAAGGAAAATGAAATGTCACATGCAATTTTTATCATCAATGGGGAGTATAGTAACGAAGTGGTGAAAGGTACACTTACCATCCACTCTAATGTAGAAAATGTTTTCATTGATTCTGGATCCACCAAACCTTTTATTTATGAATAATTTTCCAGGTGTATCACCATATTACCTCAGCAATTAGATATTGAGATAGCCGTGACAACCCCAAATGGCACAACTGTTGCATCAAAAGTTTACAATTCATCTCTGATTTATGTTTGTGGAAAAGTGCTTCCTACAAATCTTGTGATCCTTCCTATAGTGGAATTTATGTTATCCTTGAAATGGATTGGATTTCGTTATATGGAGCTCATATCATTTTCCATATAAGGGAAGCCACATATCATATTCCTGATCAATATATGATCATCTATGGATGCAAGGATGAACATAACCTTCCAATGGATATTTATTCCTTCTTATGGGTCTTGATTCCAATAAATGAAGGTTATTTATCTCAAATGGTTGGAGAAAAATCCACTATTTAGAATATGACCATTATATGGGAGATTAATGATGACTTTCGAGAGGAATTTCCAAGACTTACACCAAATCTTGAAGTTGATTTTTCAATAGAACTCATACCAGGTGCTATACCCATGTCAAAGACACCTTATAGAATGACCCCAATTGAGTTGTAGGAATTGAAGATGAAACTAAAAGAGAATCTTGATAAGGGATTAATATGACCTAGTGCATCTCCTTGGGGAGAACATGTTCTATTTGTTAAGAAGAAATATGGAACAATGAGACTCTGCATTGATTATCGAAAACTTAACATGGTCACTATCAAGAATAAATATCATCTCCCACACAATGATGACTTATTTGAACAACTACACGGAGCTCAATACTTTTCCAATATTGATCTTCATTCAGGGTATCATCAATTAAGGGTCAAAAGGGATTATATACCAAAGATAACTTTCCGTACATGGTATGGAAACTATGAATTTATAGTGATTCCATTTGATTTTACTAATGCCCCAGCTATCTTCATGGATCTAATCAATAGAGTCTTTATAGACTATCTTGATCAGTTTATGGTAGTATTTATAGATGGTATTCTTGTATATTAAAAGATTAAGGAAGAACATGAATATCATTTGAAAATTGTATTAATGTCCCTAGGAAAGGAGAATCTTTATTCAAAATTTACCAAGTGTGAACTTTACTTCAATGAATTCCATTTTTTTCACAAAATCTGGAAAGAGGGGATATCTATGGATCCAACAAAAACTGAGGTTATGAATAGATGGTCAATGCCAAAAAAAATAACTGAGACCCTACGTTTTCTTGGTTTGGTTGGATATTATTTATGTTTTCTAAATAATTTATCACAATTATCTAATCCACTCATGTGGTTGACTTGAAAAGGAGTTAATTTCGTTTCGACAAAGGAGTGTGAAGAGAATTTCAAGGAATTAAAAAGAAGGCTATCCAGTGAACATGTGATCACACTTCCTTGTCGTGGGGAATGTTTTTTGATTTATAGTGATGAATCCAAGAAGGTATTGGATTGTGTTCTCTTGAAAAATGATATGGTGATATCTTATTCCTTGTGACAGTAGAAAATAAATGAGCCAAATTACCCTACTCATGATTTCCAGTTAGCTGTAGTAATCATTACATTAAATATTTGGAGGCATTATCTTTACGGTGAAAGCTGTGATATTTATTCTGATCATAAAAGTTTAATGTATATTTCACACAGAAGGAGATGAATATGCGCCAAATAAAATGGTTGGAGCGGATTAAGTATTATGAATGCTCAATTCATTATCACCCTGGGAAAGAAAACAAGGCAGCAGATCCATTAAGTCGATAAGACCATGCTAGCTTATCCATGATGCGGATCACAAAAGATCCAATATTTATGGATTTATAAAGGATGGATCTTGAAATTTTAATGGAAGGGGGATAATATTATTTTTCTCAAATGAATGTTCAACCATCTATACATGTGAATATAAAAGAGGCATAGAAAGAAGATGTGTAGTTACAAAATAGAGTGAGAAATTTTCTTTAATTCCACATTGATTGTGATAAAATAATAAGGATCATGAATCAGGTTTGTGTTCCTCCCATACTAGAATTATAGAAGGAAATATTGGATGAGGCTCATTGTTACTCATTCTCTATTCACCCTGGAATCACCAAGATGTATAGATACTTGAAAGAGTACTTCTGGTGGGATGGCATGAAAAGAGAGGTTGCTGAATATGTCTCTCGATGGTTAGTTTTTCAGCACGTTTAAGATGAGAGAGATATGTCTTGGGAGAAGTTATAACCATTACCCATACCAAAATGGAAATGGTAAAACATCACTATGGAATTTGTCACTGGACTTCCTAAACAACCGAAGGAAATAATTCTATTTGGGTAATAGTTGATCATTTTATGAAGTCCGCACAATTCAATGATATTAGAGTGGATTTCTATTTTGATCAGCTTGCCAGGATATATGTATTGAAAGTTGTAAGATTTCATGTAGTACAACTTTCTGTTATATCTGATTGGGATCTGAGGTTTACCGCGATGTCTTGGATAAGTCTTCAGCATACTCTAGAAATAGAGTTGAGTTTCAACACTGCTTATCATCCTTAGACATATGGTCAATCTGAGAGGACAATTCAAAATCTAGAAGACATTTTTGAGAGCTTTCTCTATGGACATCAAAGGTGGTTGGGATAATCACCTACCTTTCTTGGAATATTCATATAATAATAGCTTCCACTCCAGTATTCATATGAATCTTAAGGAAGAACTCTATGGAAGAAAATGCAGAACTCCAACATGTTGGGATGATGTTGGGGAATGAAAGCTATAAAGACCTGATCTTGATGGTGAGAAGGTAGAAAGGTCAGATATATTCAATAACACATAAGAGTAGCTTAGATTCGACAAAAAAGTTATGCCAACAACCGAAGAAAAGACATAGAGTTTGAAGTGGGTGATAAAGTGTGCATTCAAATATCTCCTTGGAAGAGAGTAATGTGATTTTTAAATAAGGGGAAGCTGAGACCTATGTATATATTTCCTTCAGAAATATTGGATCGTGTTGGCTAGGTAGGTTACCTATTGGCACTTCCACCAAATCTCTTTCAAGTTCATGCTGTGTTTTAGGTTTCTCTCCTGAGAAAGTAAATTCCTAATCCTTCACATGTAATAAGCTCAGAAGTTGTACCGATGGAGCAAGATATTTCTTATGATGCACAACCAGTAGTGATTCTGGATCATAGAAAAAAAGTTCTATGAAACATGACCCCTCAATTTTTTAAAGTTTTATGGTGGACCCACCAATTAGAAGAATCTACATGGGAACATGGGGATATGATGAGGGAGAGGTATCCTTATCTGTTTGTTCTGAAGTGATGAATTTCAAGGGAGAAATTCATTTTAAAGGTGGTAGAATGTAAAACCCAGAGATTTTATGAGAAATATTTTTTAATGTATTATGTTATATGTAAAACAAAGGGAATCTTTCACCACACACAACACTTGCTTGGATTGCGTTACACGTAAGATCAACCTTCCTCGATAACTTGCGTTGTACGCAATACCGAGTTTCACTAAAAAATGATATATTATTATAATATTATAAACTAGCTGTTATGAATAGTATAATAAAGAATTTTTAATTTTATAACATTATAATCTTACACATTTTCTAAAATGACATATGAAAACTAAATCAATTTTTCGGATAAAAGAAGAATTTTTTTTAAAATGCAGTTTTACTGACTTTTGATGGCACACCCATTTTAAACATAATTTTGGACATGTTTATAAGTTAATATTTACAAAATAAACTTCTTGTTTCGATTAATGATATAAAAAATTAAATTGGATAAATTTTAGATAATTTTCTGATAACTTTCATATTTTTAGGAATAGTAAAAATACACTAAATTGTTTTTAAAAACAACTATTTTCATCAAGATAATTTTTATGGTAAATAATAAAATTAAATGATTTTAAAAATTAAATAGAATATATTTTTACCATTTAATATAATGTATGTCATTACCATTGATTTTTCATTGAATTCATAGGTAAAAACATTTCAATCTTTGACTATGTTTTAGCTTTTAAAAATCATTTTAATAATAACGGGATTAATTTTAAATTAATTACCGCAACTTTGGTGTTCGAATTTTGAAAAATGGATTACAAATTTGGATTAATTGCATCCAAATTATTTCAATAGGTTAATTTTATTTTTTTTACATTACAAATAGTAACAACGGAAATTTTTATTTACTACAATTAAAGGTAAATCGGGTAATTAAGGGTAAGAATAAAATTATAAAACTACACTACCACCAAAAAAAATTCCATTGGATGAATAAAAGTCTAACCATATCACATAAGAGACGGAATAGATTTGTTTCATGGACTATTGACTATGAAAATTATATAATTGTAATAAAATCCAAAGAAAGTGACAACATATCACTCTCTTATGTATTTTAATTGTAATAATTTTAATTTAGTGATAAAATTCATAAAATCTCGAATAAAAAAATTCTACAGAAACCTAATAAAATTATCTAAATAATGATAATTTATTTATAAATTTGAATGGATTAAATATTTAACATTAATGATAACACAATAGTTATGTATAAGTTATTTTATTGATTGAAATATCAAATAAATGGTTTTAAAAATATTAAAATAAATATTACATGAACTAATTAATGTTAAAAATATATTTTAAAGATGATTATGATATATTAGTAATCTATTAAATATTTTTGTTTGAATATATTCTTTGTGTGGATTTTATTAAAATGCAAATAAATGAATAGTGTCAAAATTGACAGTATAGTTATTTTATAAAAATATCATGTTATAAAACTGTTTAAATATTGTAAAAATATTTAAAAACTATAAATTGAAATTTATAAGGTCGAAAATGTCATAGATGATCCAATTATAGACAATCAAATACACTTAAGTAATTATTTATAACAATTTAAAATTTAGATTTTTATTACCACAATTAAAATTAAATATATTAAATAAGGATAAATCAATTGAATAAGGTTCAAAATAAATTCCCAACATGTATAAATTTAATTGGTTGATGATATTAAAACCCTGTCCCTTCTCATCTTCGAATTGAATCATTTTCGGGGGTTTTTAAGTTGGGTTTGAAATTAGTATAAATTAATATTTCTAATGTTTCCAAAGGTGCCCCTACCTTCCCTTATAAAAGGGAACCTCCTCCCTCTCCTCTTCACAACATTTTTATCCTTCAAACTCTGCCAAGACCTGTCCATTTTTCGTCTACACTTCCCTAGAAACATATTTGTGGTCTTGGTCTTCTTCAAAGACCTACTTTAGTGCCCTAAGAAGAGGTTTAACAGAGGCGTGTCGAAGAAAAGGTAATATCCTTTACCAATTCATTCAAATTTATTTCTTCTTATATATCCTCCACTTTATTTGTTTCATTATAAAGTAATAACATCAATATCACTCATATAATTAATTTTTTTTATAAATATGAAGCAACCCTATTTCACCTTCAATCCATCCTATAGAAAATGAAATCACCATGCATGCGTACGTACAGAATACCATCTCCACACCGTGGTGTACTCTATTTTCCACCACCACCATACATAGATGGGTATAATGGTGTAAAGAATAAATATATATGATTAATTTAACATGATACGAATTCTGATATATTCTATCATCCAATCCAATACCATTCAATAATTCTGGGAACGATATCGTCGCTCGTGCGTACGTACGACTTACCGTCTCCACGGTGCGATTTGAATCATTCTACATGATCTTCATTAAACCATTATTATATAAACGAATTCAATGAATAAATCGGATATATATACCACTCTTTAAATGATATAGCTATAACATAAAATTAAAAATATGAATTTATTCGACAAAACAAGAATATGAACAAAAATCAATGAACACACGAATAACAAGTACAAATGAAATATTACTAATAGAAAGATAAGAATATGACCATATATGATATCATAACAATGAATATGATTCTGAAATAATTCAATGACATTATTCAAATAATTGTACAAGTGGTTTGGATACATACAAAGCATATCAGACCTAAGGTAAGGGAAAATCTTGCAATCTCAATTTTTATCCGAGATTGTTTAAACATTGTTATTTTCTAGGGAATTTTTATCATCCACATCCATGTTTTCTCAATATTTAATATTATCCCCCTATAATTTTTTAATTCCATTTTTACCTATTGGTTAATTTTTATTAAACGATATGAAATGACTCTTTTGTCTTTTTCAGTATAAGATACTTTTTGACTTTTCTTGACAAAGTACGAGAAGGATGTTTTTTAATTTTTATGGATTGAATAGATTTTTATGATTTCAAAGAAAATTATTTCCATGAAGCTTCCTTTACAAGTTTTAAAGTTTATTTTCAGTTAAATTATTTTATTATGACATGTTGACAAAGAAAAAATTTTTTTCAAGTAGAAAGGATATTTTCCTCAAGAATGGAGTTCAAGTGTTTTATCAAAATTATTTTCCATATAAGATAATGTAAGGTTTTGTTTCTATCATTATTATTACATTAATATGATTATGTAATTATGGAATTATTTTTATGATTTCCTTTTATATTATAATTATTATGTTATGATGGAATGATGTTTAAAAATCCCATTTTAATTACATGGGTTATGTTATGATGTTTGATTTATGATTCTGTGAAACATATAAGAATGGATTCATTATGAGATGGGTGGGACCTATATATCCATCCAATGGATTGGGAAAAGATTTATATCACATGATATATACATCTCTAGAATGGAAAGTTAATCTGGTTCAGTGATACAGGACTGGAAGGAGGAGTGAACTCAGTTCAGTAATGGACTTTGTCCTCTATAATGGTCTTGGAAATGAGTGTTGACTAATATGAAATGATTTTCTATGATTATGTGTGTATTCCACATAGTTTCATGTTTTATATTATGATTATTGGAATTACATTTCACTAATATGATTTATCACTTGTTATGATATTGTGATCATTTTCGTTGGTTAATATTTTAAAAATGTTATGTTCTTATGAATATGATATGATTGATATTTCCTTTGTTTTCCCATACTGAGAATTTGAGCTCACCCCTTTGCGTGTTTTATTTTCCCCAGGTCAGGGAAATGGGTATTAGGTTGGTTATTCTAAAAGGTACTCTAGATATGATGAAATAAGTGGGAGAAAATGTAGTTGATTTATGAACCAGTTGTTTATGTTTGCCAATTTCTAAAGACATTATAAATATAATATCCTATCATGGATTTGTTATATATTTTAACAAGTATGCTTCAATTCTGATGTAATAATAATGTATGAAAAGTACGGGTCTTTATACTTCGTTTCTATCAACAGGGAAGATAATGTTCATCTTTTTTGAATCCTTTACATCATCTAGTTTCTCACACCATCCTCGACTCATATGGACATAGGGGTTTACGATGATTGAGAATTCACCCACCCATAGATGAAGTATGAGAACTGTTATTCTTATTCCATCTATGATACATAGCATGCCTTCTTGATGGACCACACTCAAAGGGGTCATCTTCCCAAAGTGTATCCTGATTATGCCCCCCAAAAATGGGCCTCCTCCAAGGTGTAATCCCCAAATTAGATTACATATGATTACTCTGATTCCTATTCCAAACAGGTTTCATAGGATTCTTTCATAAAGGGAAAAGTTCATAGGGTTACCCTTCCCAATGCTTGGCACAATTCTTACCCCAAAAAATGGGCCTCTTCCTTGGTGGAATCCCCAAGCACAATGATCAATGAGAACTCTAATTCATGTTCAAACCATGATACATAGGATGCCTACGTGAAGGCATGAGATAAAATAGGTGCCATTTTTTTAAAAGTATTATCCCAACAATGTCCCCAACAAAGTGGTTTCCTCTTTACGAGTAAGTTCTGATTTGATAATATCAGGTGGGAATATACCATGCATAATCCACAATAAAGTCACAACCCATAAATGAACTATGAGATCTACAATTCCCACCATAATTGGGATAAATAGGATACTCGTAAAAGGCCCAAGATCATGGGATCATTCGACTAAGGACCTTTTTTGTAAGAGGGTAGATTTCACAAATACATAACCCCCTCTAATTTCCCATTGGGATTATTCGATTATGGCCCTTTTAATAATTCAAAACGGGATAAACTACTCAGTCCCCACATGGACACTATAATTACCCACTAAAGGATAATGATGCAAATTATTCAGGACTGAGAATGATGTAGTGAATGTATCTATAATAATAACAATAATTTTTTTCACCCATCATAACATTTTTCATTTTCCCAAACACATCACCCTGGGTCAAAATAAATGAATTCTGCAATATACATATACGTATTTCACTTGAATAAAATCAATACACCATATAGTGAAACACTATCATGTACACTATTAAATTTATTTCTTCAACTCCACCTATAATACAATTTCAATTATACAAGGATTTTTAGATTTAATATTTTAATCATTAACTAGTTCAATGGAGAACTAAACATCCTACTCTTCTGGATGAACAAGTAATTCTTTGAAAAAATGGTTATTAAAATTTTCAATGGTCATATTCATTATTTCTGTGATACATTGTTTGATAATAGATCATTCTTGCTATTTCCCTATACCCACAATTTAGTTATATGAAGATAATAAGGGGGTTTTTATACATGATTTAGATGATAATGTTTATCTTTATAATATAAGATATACTACTTCTCAATTGATATTTTCAAGCTCTATCTATTTGAAATAAATTATTTTTATTATACATTGAAATATATTACATAAAAATATTATGTTATGATGAATAAAATGTATTATTACTAATACTAAAAATATAGTTTACCCATGAAATATATTTGGATTTTAATAAAAAATTATTGTTTCAATAAGGATTACACACAGGGACTTTATTTGTATTTTCCTTACTAGGTTTCATGGTGTATATATATAATTATTTTTTCAATAATTAAATATATAAAAGTGTATTATTGTCTAGAATCAAATAAAAAACTAGTTACTATTGAGTCTATGAATAGAGTAACAACCACCATGTTCTTAGTATCATTGACCTGAGTATTGGTAAATGTATATTTTTTCCTTAATCCCTTTTCCTCTTATGAGAATAATTCCCTTGTATATTTGGGAATTGGTTCACATTTACCACTAATATTTTCTTACTTTACATTCATTTTGTGAGAATGATGTCATTTTTCCATACCTTTAATAATATCTCGTCCCATTCCTACAAGTCATTGTGTATTTATTCCAACATATTTCTTACATGAAAAATCAAGACCTTTCATTAATATCATTTTCAGAATTTATATTCTATTGATGCTCATTGGGTCTTCAATTCCACTATTTCCACTTGAATACATACGTAATAGTGTGCTCTTTCTAATTATTAATGTATCATGTGGATATATAAACATATTATTAAATTTATTTAGAGACCAATGATTTTATATTGATAATTTTTAACTAATCAAAGAAATAATCAAATTACCATTTTGACCTATATACATTGTTTAGAGAATGTATATCTAATGTTGCAATGTTTGATACATGATCATCAATTTTTTCCACCTCCTTTTATATATGATTTAGAATATGACATTCTATTTATTCTATTTCCACATGCGGAAATTATTTTTCATAGAATATTCCATTAAAAGTTTTACACTCCATTAACATGACTTCATCTTCCTCCTTAGTGTTTAGATTTTTTACAATGATTGGTATGAATATCAGATCAGAATATATACCACCAAAAGGAATTTTTCCTTTTTAAAAATTCCAATAAAAATAAAACTTCTCTAGGGACATATATCATTATTTAGTTACTATTATAATAGTAGTTATACATATTGTTAGTGGTTTTTGTTTTATGAAGAATTCCAACATAGTTGCACAATGTTTTGGATTATCACGTCCGTCAATATGGGAAATAATATATTTTATTATTTGATTTTAATACACTAATAATGTTTTCAATTTATTACCCTTACATCTTATATCAATATATTTTTGACAAATAATACACATTCATTGACTACATGGTTTTATATTATCCACATTCCTACTTTTAGTCTTCATCTTCCTACAACAACATACTCATTATTAGCTCATGAAACGTAATTGTAAGATTCAATTCCAATTATGATTTATAGATTATTTGATATAATTATTGTTTTATTAATGTTATTATGTAATCTAAATTGGTTTTGTATATTCAATTCTCGTAGTTACAGCTAAACTTTACTTGATACAAATTTTAATATCTCAAACTTTAAAAACCAGTATCTTATAGTTATATTATATTATTGGTAAATAATACCATATTTCGCAAAGGATCCAATAATTTAATATTATTGTTTTTCAAAATACATACTAAATTAACATGTTAAAATTTAATATATTTTATGATAATATTGTGGGGACACTATTATACATTATATCATGTCCTTAAAACTATACACATTCCATGTCTACAATTCTAGTGGAATAGGAAATAAATATGTGTGAGCATAAATTCTCAATTAGAAGTAGCATATAATGGAATCATACAAAATATAAAATTTTAATAAGTGATATTGAATTAGTAAATGAAAAAGATGAATCTATAATTAATTAAAAATATAAGAAATATTTATTCATGGAAATAAATGAAATCATGAATAACAATAATCATTGATATGATACTAGTGCAATTCATACTTCTAGATATGAAAGTATACTTCTAATGCCACGTTCCAATACAATTTATTATTATGGGAGCAGGTATACACTAATACCGAACCAGTTTTGTATCATGATAAATGTTTATGAATCAAGGTTACATTTATTTATGGTCCACACCTATCACTTAATTAAGTTAAATGAATTAACCATTAGAGTCAACTAGAACATTCATATCATTCCCTAATAAACCTATTATTAAAAAATATTTGGCTACCTGTTTAATGAGAATTAACGAAATCAAATACTTCCCCATTAAATAGAATAAATTTTATGTCTAAAATAATATCACTTTATAATCCGAAGCAATGTGAGGTATCATCAATGTAACATGAAGTAAAAGCATCTATGTAATATATGGGAGAAGGTACATTCAATGTGTTGAGTTATCCATGGAATATAGTAGTTGGTTTGAATAGTTTTCAATGTTATAAGACCATGGAAATGTCCAAATAAATACTTTATCATACTTCATTAAGAGCATATGAATATTACATGGAATATCATCCTAATAGTTTCAATCATGGATTTAGGTCATAGGTCCACCCTATGTGCATTAGAGTGATGATAGAGACCATTTGAAACCAAAACTCTTCAAATTGACTCACCATATGTGAATTTCTTTCACAGCTATATCGACATTCTAGTATCTCGAGTGTGATTTATTTTTAGGGATGATACACAAACTTTCACATAATCAAAATCTAAAATTGTTTTACACTATAAAAATTATTATGTATTAAAAAGTCCTTGGTAATTATTAAATAATATTAATATAAGAGATAGATATCAATACATAATTTTATTTCAAAAATATAAATTGTGTAAAAATGAATTTTTTTTCCAGATCTTGTTATAGATAGTAGAAATGATAAAAAAAATTTAATTTAACATGAGTCCAACAGAATAAACATTGATAGTGGAAACCCCCGTATATGGAATTTGTAGCAATTCAATGATAACCCCTACAAATAGAGGATTTTAAATTCATTATAAAATTATTTAATAAATTAATTTTTTGATATAAAATAAAAAATTTGTATATATACTCCACATAATAGATGTTATGTGCATAATTCCAATAATGTCCTCAAAAACATTTTGAGTAGAAAAACCCTTTACACATATTCTGTTATAAAAGAAATTAATTTGACCAACTATATCATAAACATTGATACCATAATCACTAAATTTATAAACATAATCACATCTTTATATATTTATTCTCTTCACAAATAATCACTCATTATTTGAATTAAACCTATTTTCACATTATTTCTTCATTGTTTTAATCATTTATAATAGTGTTTATACTAACTATGTTTGTATTTGGTATTAATCCAAAAATCATTATTACTAAATCATTTATGATAGTAATTTTAATTATATATATTTATTTATGACGTTTCAAATTCCATACATGGGTATTAATTTATTATCCTGATGTTAAAGTTGATAATAATAATTTTTTGATGATTCTTCATGGTCGTTTTATGATTTCTTAATTAATTAATTAATTATTAATAAAACATCTCTAGAAACCAAAAATAATAATTATTTTCACATTTATATCATATAATTACATTAATTATAATCCAATTTTTATTCATGATATAATTTCATTGTGTTGTTCATGTTGGTATCTATACCAACCCAATCATAATCATAAACAAATTTAACGAATGATTATTTTGTGAATATGTGGAAATATCATTATTAAAATATAATGACCATATATAATTTTCATTAATGTGATATAATGAAATTAGATTGATTTATAAGAAACATCAATGAATAAAAAAAATTTATACAATTTTCATAAATGATTGTCCTCATAGTTAAATTATTTTAAAAGATTAAAATAAAAAAAAATCATTTGTGGACCATATCATTAATTGGGGTTCAATTTTATTATACTAAAACCATAATGATATTAGAAAAAATCTTCATTAATCCAATCCTTCTATCCATCCTTATAATTTGATTATGGAAAATGGAACATGATGCATAGTAGAGGTGGTGGTCTTCATAATGTGAAAATAATGGTTTTTTCATAAGGGAAAGGAAAAACATATTAGGGTTTATTTACAAAAAATAAAAAATTCAATATTCTATAAATACTAAATTAATCATATAATATTTGAATGTATTTTTCAAATTGGAATATAAAATGGAAAATGAATTTGTGAAAATAATTATGTTACATTGTGAAGATTTGGTTTCTCATTGAATATTATTTAGAAATTTATGGCTTGGGGTAATCTCTTATAACCAAAATAATATGAGAAAGAATGATGCTGAAATATGAATAAAAAATGAGACTTATTTAGCAGGAAAAATAATATTATGAATAATATTTAAGGGGTTCTACGATCTCCCTTTTATAGTTGAAAAATGGATTTTTGTGGAAACTATCATTTGGCATAGCGTTGGAATAAAATCACATAGTATTTGGTGGGTTTGGAGATTTTGTAGATTTAGGTATAGAAATGGTATCTTAAACATGTTTAGTATTTTTTTGATGCCTGATAACAATTCATGAAGGGTTTTTATCATTAATAAAAAAAATCTTGATTTCGAATTTACCATAATTAATCTATATTAAAAATTAAAAATGATAATTATTTATTTAATAAAAATAAACGATGAAACATATTAATAAATTATGATTTTATGAAACTGAATTTGTGATAAATTTAAAAGAATTGATTTAGTAAATTTTAGAAAAATAATAATTTAATGGAAATTTAAAATATGAGAAAAAAAATTTCATATAAAATTCCATTTTATTTATTAATTTTCTGTATTATCATTTCCCATTTATAATTTATTGTACAAGTTTTAATATATTTTGTTATTAGGATTAAAAAATTTATATTATTTGATCCTATTAAATTACTATATAATTAAAATTTAATCAAATAATTTTAATATGATTAGGGATAAATAATTTTTTTATTTTCACTCATAAACCTATTTTTATGGAAATCCTCAAAATTCATAAAAGATAATATCTTTATAAATAAATAAAAAATTATTTTTTATTAAAATAAAATTTAAACATTCATAAATTAATAATTAATACACATTTATCATTAACAGTATTTTATATTTCACAATATCTGAAAAATAATGATATATTGTTTACATAATATAGTACAGTATCATGTATTTCACATATATCATTGAATTAGTACAATGAAAATTATTTTTTGAAACGTTCCACGATGGTTGACATCATAGAGTGGAAACATGATTTCACCTTTTTCCACACCAAAAGATGAATACCTCTTTGATAAGATATTCTTACAAAAGGGTTTATAGTATCTCTATAAATTCTATGTACAATGGTGGGTTACCTATACCACTAAGGATTATGATGTCTTCAACTTATTTGGAATTTTATGATGTAATTTTAGCTCCTCCTTTAATGGATTCCTCCATGGTTCTCATTTTCTAGTCATGGACTCCCTTATTTATATGATTCATTCTCAAGAATCACTTTCCTAAACCCATATTGAGGTGGTTTCTTATTAATTATGGTGATTTTGTGATCCTAGGTAAACATCCTACAGTCTAAGATGACTTTTATATTGAAAACAAGTGCACATCAATGAATATTGGGTGTGTATTTGATTTTTTAAATTTTACTCTCTTAATTTTTGAGTAATTTCATGTATGAGGCATTAAGGATTTGGAACCCAAGAAATATAATTTCTATCACGGGTTATCCTTCCCAAGGGTTATAAGGAATTCAATAATCATTTACCCATGAATCCCATGATCATCTTAGGATGTAGAGATTCTGAATTTTATGGTTGTAGTCACATGTTTAATGTTTTTTGGTGAACTGTTGGTTATTTGGTTAATGTATTGTGTTTATATGTGGCCACATGTTTAATGCCATTTGGGTATAAATTGGTTATTGGTTTAATGTATTTTTTCGATAGGTTGGACAATAGTTTAAAATCTTGTGGGGGTGAGGTTAGCCATAGGATTTACATCATGTTTTGAATGGTTGGTCAAATGTTTAAAATCATGTGGGCATATGTTGTTCATAGGTTTAATGTCTTGTGGGGAAAATTTTACGATATGCTTAAAATCTTGTGGGAAGAGGTTAGTTGTTAGTATCACATAGAGATGCGGAGGTCTTATGGGGACCATGAGTTTTGATGATGAGTTAGATTTTGTTCCTAGGGTAAATGATCACACTATTGGGTTTACACATCCTAAGTTGAAAACATTCATATTTAACAATTGTGTCGATATAAAATGATTGATCTTTATGGAGTTGTCTATATTGTGTCAGGATTGTGACTGAAAGATACATCCTATATACCCTGTTATTGGTTGGATATCAAAATAGATGTATTTCAAGTATATATTTTATAATAATATGATATGAATGGTCGGTGAAGTTTAGATTCATTTGGTAAGGAGTATTGCATCATGGATGGTTTAAAAACAGTAAATGGTGTAGAGAATACATATTTATGATTTACAAGAGTTGACAATTTATTGCATGAATATCAGGAATGAGGTAACCTACACTCCATTCATTGGGTATGTAACTATCTAACAACATTTTTTGTGGTTGTTTTCATGAAGGTTAATATCACGAGGATATAAAATCTGGATATGTAGTCTACAGAAATTAATCTTGTTTATTGGACGGGGTTTAAACCATGGGCTGATCGGGGGATGCTACTAGTAGAGATGGTGTTATTGGGGATTAAGTATGGTAGTGTCAAGGTGTTTATATGACATTTAATTGAATGATTGATGAACTCATGTGGAGTATAATCGAGTTCGTATAAGTGTAATGGTGATGTGATTAGGGATTGTGTGTGGGATGATCATAGGTACTGCTAGGACAAGTGGTTATATATTTTGGGTATATGCATGGAAGCATCATAGGTGGTTCAAGTAGAATTGATGTTGTTTGTGGGGCTAACGAAATGATGATACTAGGGTGATATTAAGTATAATTTATGGTGTGATTTTTGGAAAAAATTCCATGTTTTTTGGATGTTTTTGAGGGGAAAAGATTCTATAATTTGGTAAGACACATTGAATTTTTAAAAATGATATTAGGGACCAGTTATGGTGTGGTTGGGGAGTCTATATGGAAGCTACTGAAGTTATACTAGAAGAATTAGGGGTATGATCATGTCTTAAAAATGGGAGATAACGAAGTGATTCTGAGGAAAAGGGATGGTCTGGCTTCTGGTTAGGTTTATAATCTTTCTGGATGCTAATTAGGAGCTGTGATGGTCTAATTTGTTATTACACCTTAATGCTTCATATAAATTGTTCATGAGAAGTGGTGGTGGTGTTGGATCCTATATATGGAATCTATTGTGGCACTTATATGAGTTGTTATTGTGTTTTTTAGGCTTATACATTGGATATTGTTATATTCTTCTCATAAGTAGTGATTGTGTGATTGGTGTTACATGTGGATAGTGAATTGTGATTCTATGAGTTGCAATGGTATGATGGATGTTTTCATGTTGGAGATACTTGAGTAATACGTAGGAGTGGTGAAGGTGTGCTTGAGGCATACACATGGAAGCTATCTAGAGGATGGATGTGGAATCTCTAACATATCAAAATTCACATCTCATTCAATTTAAATGAAAAATATTGTGTATATTAAAAATGGAATATCATGTTTGTATCATATATTATGGCCACAATTAATCATAATATGCAAGGATGTTGGTCTCTGGGGATTACAAATTGTGTTACACATAGATTTTTCCCTATTTAAGGTCATGATAGAATCTCCTCCAACTATTGGTTCAAATAATAATATTAGATATTTCACCAAAGTAGGTTGGAAATGAGGGCTACCTAGGTATAAAAGGTTTATATGTGATGAATTGAAGCACGGACAACCCATTATTTCATCCTTGTTCCTAGTCACAATGGAATATTGACTAACTAATTTAGAGATGAACATGATATGGGCTTACTCAAGAACATAAGTCCCATAGTTATGTATCTTTTATGATTCTGCAACAAAGGTATATATAAAATATACTTTAAAGTCACGCATTACAGACCACAAGGGTTCCCTCATGATCATCACATGAGGTATCTTACACATGAAATGTAAGGAATATTATTCATTTCATAGGAGGAATACTATGATTATGATATAGGTTATACTATTTATTAATGTTATATAGTTATGTATTATTGGTGAATTATGCATAAATATAGACCGTGTGGGGATTTATAAAGACATTTTCCATTATGACTCAACCTTGAATATGAGACATTTGTTAAGAATGCATGAATAAATTAAGTGTCATTCAACTCAATGTATTTTGGGAAACAAACATGCAAATTTAATATTTTGACATAGGAAAGTGAAATACAGGAATATGTTGACTCCAAGTATTTCATGGTGTTTTAATGTTAATATAGACTGATGATTTTAAATGGGGGTACTTTTTTTTCTGGGACACAACACAAAATGTACATAACCCAGTTCGATAAGATTGCATGGAGACTCTATATTTTTCAAGGTGGTGAGGGTTGATATAAAATAGACTAGGTTAGAGTCTAAGGACCATATGCCATTAGTGATACATAGTTTGTGGGAAAGGGTTGTAGATCCCCATAGTATGGGATAGGGGGTCCACATTTCTCAAACATTATTTCACCAAACTAGGTGCTGGGTCACAAAAATATACAATATTTTCTACAACATTATTCTATTTCTCACAACTTTTGGCGTTGTATAGAATGGATTTTTTGTGTCACATGGTGTATGAATGTTGGATGGAATAATAATATATCATGAAACTATATACATATCTTAAGATATATTTTTGTGAATGGTTTTAATTTTCATGATATTGGTTTTTCAATAGAGGATGATTCCCAAAAATGTCTCAAGAAGAATCCCATGCATGAAAGGACATAAGGAGGTAATTTCACGCTTGTTTGATATTTTTTGGTATAAAGTGAATAACATCAAGTATCATGAGGGAGATCTCTGGAACATGAATCCCATAGGCCCTCCTTGATATTGAGATATTGATTCCAAAATTATAGCAATTTTCGTTGTGTATCACAACATATCCTATGTCATGTATATTTTGGGCCATGTCACGAAACATCATACGGTTTCAAGAAAAATACATTTTTTAAGGTTATCTAAGGTATATAAATATATTATTCATTTGAAATAACCTTTCTCACATAACTCAGTTGTGTGCCAAGGAATGGGGTTTCATTCACTTTTTAATATTTTTACACAATTCTATACATTTATCTAGAATCACCCCAATAGTTTTTTTAGCAGACTAACATTGAATGGATAGAAATATATCTGTGATTCTTCGGGCCCCATGAAAAGTCAAATAGAGTCTTGTGAAACATAATAAACTCATAGATTTGTGTTTGTTCAATTTTATCAATTCATTAATGATTTTTAGTGACAAAATAATACCCCATATTTCTATTAGAATGGGGTTTAATGAGGATGTTGAGATAAATGTTGACCAATTTCTTGGGAGTGTACTAAGTATAATGATCAAGCATGAGGTCCTGTATATCTTGAGAAATTTTATGAATTAATAAAAATAATAATATAATCCAACATGTTTCATTATAAGTATATAAATAAAATATAATTTATAACTGTAAACTATCTTGAGTATTATAGACATGGGTGATTGATTATGGATGGAATAACTGATTGACCATAGGAAATTTCCTAAATATGGAGATATAAGTTGGATAGAGGATTTAAATAGCATAAATATATTACCAACACGAAAATATTTAGAAATATCATAGTTTAATAGTTTTTTATTCAACCTAATCAAATCATTGGATATAGAATGTGAATCTAGATTTATAGGACATGGATCATAAGGTATAACAACAGGCTATTAGGTGATTTAATTTTACCATGTTCAAAACAAAGGATTAAACATTTTTCTTTCGTGGGTAATGAAATATAGGTGATGTTCAACCATTGGACATGTTTAGAACATGCAAACATTCCTATTTTCACTCACATAAATTCACCATTTGAGCCTTGGATGGGAGGTGAGCCATTCTTATAAGGAATTACTATTATTATAGAGCCCATACAACTCTATATTATGGTGGGGATGCCATTCAATGAATTCAAAATGGGTGGGGTGAACTAAATATATGATTAATTAAATTTTATAATACAGAATTTATTCCAATATAGATATGAGCACATTATGAATTAATATATGCCTTTTCAAGAGCTAGACAAGCCTTCTAAGAGGTATCATCATATTGGTTTCCATGTGATTGTTAAGGAACTCGGGTGGTTGGGTAGGAAAAAAAGATCAAAGAGGGAAAGTTTATTATCATTAAAGAGGTAAAAAAATTATATATTATATGTCATATAATAATAATAGAATTTAGGTAGTTTAATATCACATGATAAAGGCATTAAACTCATTTTTTATTATCACATTGATAATAAGGTTGTTTTTATTTTTTATGGTGAAAAAAATTGATCATGGTCTTGAATTTATTTTTCATATTATGATAAGGATATAGGTAGAATTTTATATGTCATTTTAATATGATGTAATAAGGTGAAAACATATGAGAATAACTATGGTGGACCACATGAAGTAGAGGGAGAAGACGATTGGATCTATTTTTTTCCTAAAAAATTGTGAAAGATAGGCACCTCTTGGTTTTTTATGAGTCTCAGCGATGAGTAATACAATTTTTGTTCCACTTTTATAATGAACTCAATTTTTTAATTTTACATGGGTAACAATGAAAGTGATTATATGAAACTTCCTTATATTTTAACTACGGGTATTAATCATGAAAGATATATGATCCTCTTCTAGAGGTTGTTTAGGAACATTCCAATCAGAAATTTTATATGCACATTATCTAGAATATGTACAGATCATTTCATATATGTTAAGGTCATGTCACATAGACCAATACCACTACTACTGTATGGTCATAGATGAATGTGCATGCCTTCGTGTTGTTTACGGTTATAGATTAGGGACTATGAACAAAATTCTCTCTGAGAACATTCATAAAGAACAATGTAGTAGAAAAATGATGTCATATGAGGGAATAAAAGGAAATTTTTTATTCTAAAAATCCTTGAGACTGGTTTCACCTTGATTAAAGTCATGATTCTTTTACCATATGTGGTTGATGAGATATTTTCATCACTAATTACTAAAAAACAAACAATTAAAAGATTTTTAGGAAGGAAAAAATTCATGAAACATTTTCTCTCCATCTAGAATATTTTTAGTTATTCAAGAGGTAGGAGGTCATTGAATCATGTTGTGTCCCACTGGATGTGGAATAAATCCCCAAGTTGTTTTTAAATGATGTGTTGTAGAAAAAAAATTCACATGTTTGTGGGAGGGATATCCTCTAAGTAGATTATGATATATCTCCCAAGAAGATTAAAATATCATAAAACAATGAAAAATTTATAGAGTTTATGGTTATTCATCTAAACTAAAATTGTTAGATATATTTCTAATGTAATAGAGAATAGGACATAGGTTTCAAAATACTTTTGGTTTATGATTGTAGGATCAACAAGGCTGTATATTCCAAGAGGATACATGTGTTGTCAATGTGTCAAACATTATCTGAATGGATGATGAATGAGGACCACTGCCACAAGATTCTCTTATTCAAGCTGAAAAGTGGTTAGGGTCATGATGAATTAAAAAATGATCTTAATTTAATGTCATAAATTTGAAAATACGATGGTCACATTCATGGTGACAAAATACCCCATGACTGTGATTCCCACATGGTCCATGCATGTTTTGAGAAACATGGAGTATTGGGTTTTCTGCACTTATCATAAGGGGGATAATGAATGGGATCCAGAGAAGCCAGCTTGGGAAGGTTCAAACGAGGTTATATTTCTTGGTCATAATTCACAAACACATGAGGGAATAAAACTATGGGTGTTTAAAATCCACCAGAAAATGGTGTGGTGGAATGTTTGGCATATTCTAACCTCTGTTATATAGATTGAAAAGTGGTGTGCCCGATGGGTTGGGGAAGGCTACTGAACATGTTTTAAACATATATACAAAATCCAAATAAATTAAGGATGAGGAGAAACAATATAGTGGAGGAAATTGATAGTGATGGAATCTTTGGAACCATCATTTGTCACATGATATTCATCAGGTCATGCAATTATAATATGTTTTGATCCATTTGGGCTAGGTGTTATTATTGTTAGGGATGACCATTTAGAATGAGAGGATGATAAGTATTTAAATAATGGATTGAATTGTGGTGGTGAATTGTTTTGGATGGATCAGGGAGTCAAAAAATATTGGAGATATCCCTCCATGCACTTGAACACACTTGATAAATGTATGGACACATAGTAATTGAACATGTTTCTCTATTGGGTATCATGAAATTTCAAGGAAGATTTTATAGACCCTGGGTTTAGGGCATGTGTGACTCTCTTTATTCTATTAATGATTCAGAATCAAGACCAAAACAATTATTTAATACAGTGTGGTTAAAGATCAGTTCTAGAAGAAGGTTGTGTTCCATTTCATATTAGGGACAATGTTATTATTCTGTAATATGTAATTATTTATATAAATAAACTATACATTTTAATGACATTTGGTGATCACAATGAACTTGAATCTTTATGTGATGAATATAATATATTATGGGTAATATCTCTGTTGTTTAAGGTCACATAGATTTAGAAATTTTCCTATATTTCATGGATATAAATCATGTATTAGAGTCTAGAAAAAGAATATGGTTATGTGAATCAACACTATTGAGATTCTACTAGTCTTATTTCATGGATTTTTATATTTATGAATGTCTTTGGATGATTTTATTCTACAAAGGAGTCATAACCTAACATGAAAAGAGGTCCAAGATGGCCTATCAGAACATAGAATATGTCTATGTTATGCCATACACAATTTAATGTTTCGTTTCATGGTCTGTGGAAAATATTTTATGTTCATGATGATTGGAATAAGGGGTTCTTCTCCCTGTTTAAATTAATGAAGCATCAACTATGAGGGTTTATGTTTCATGGAAGATAAGTGTTTTTAAACTTGACATGAATAGAGGACATGAGAGTCCAATAACCAGTAATTTACACACATAGTTCTAGAGCATAATGCTTGGGCCAATGACTAGGGAATGTATCGACCATGTTTGGGATGACCCTAACATATCTATTAATCCCAAATTATCTATGATCAGTATCATAAATGAATAGTGGTTATGAGTTTATTCTATCATATGGGATTACATGTAAAGAGTGATGAAATACATCTTTAGAGAATTACTATGGAGTTTACTTTCTTTATCAGTGTAAATGAGTGTATGGAGGAGTAACCTAATTGTTTTTAATATTTCATAAGAATAATGGATGGTGGAATGTATTAAAAATGTGGGTTCACAATAATATACAATGATATGAGGTTTATCGATGAAGGTGGATATTTTTACCATGTTATAAACACAAATTGCATTATTTTTTTAGTCAAAATTTGGAGAAAAATATGTGATTGACCATTTTTCATGTTTCCTATATGGGATTAAACACATGTCATCAGAGCCCCTTCGAGCGTGTACCCATAATGAGAGGTGAGACATTTTAGCTATGAACCACACCCATTAGGGTTGACCATTATTGTTTTAATGGTAATGTGGATAAATATCAAGGAATTTACAATGTATGGATGTGAGGGTAGTGGATGATCAGTGGTCGAGATGGGGCAAGGATAATAGATCATTGAATATCTACAAATACCATGAAGATAACGAATCAATACATATGTAAATATTTGTCCTAGGTTAGTAGAAAACCAAAACTAAAATGGGGTAACTCTGTCGGGTTAGGGTTTATGAAATCAATTAGTTTCATGTTATGATATTGGTATATAGACCATGTAAGTATAATTATTATTGTGAGGAATTGATTGATATAGTTTTACATCATAGTTCCCTAACCTGAGTATTATAAATTTTAATATCATGTCTCATGAGAGGTTTCCCCTAGTGTAACAGCATATGATTAGGAATTTGACGTACATTTTCACATCATGTGACTAGGACATTGATCATTATAGATTAAAGTAATAATTATCACAATAAATATGTTCCTTTTATATTAATATACACATTACCGATTATGACCTATAGTTTTTCATAATTTAGAGAGGGTTTAAGCTTCTTGGATTAAGGACATGATCATTAAACTATAGATACTACACAATTTAACGGTATGCATCAAAATATATATTGGGATATAGATACCCATGTCTAAAAATACCTGGATATATTGTATTTTCGTATGAATATTTAGTACATTAAAAAAATATTATTTATGACCATAATTGTTTAGTGTAAATATATTATTTGAACACAATATTATAATCTAGTTAATGACATTCAATGTTTCCTTGAAATACCATCCCATTTAGTATCATTTATAGATATAATATATAAATAATATTTCATCATAACTATGGGAAAAGGAATCTAGGAAAGGGTGTGCAAAGATTCCCATTATTGCTAAAATTAATTGGTAATTTATCATAAAATAAACATGGGGGTATGATAACAAGATCATACCATTTGAAAACCATACCCTTCAAATCAACGACAAAAAAATGTTTTATGGAAAAAATATTTGCTTTTCCTAGAACATGAACAATAATATAAATAATTAACAAGTTCTATGTGTTCATAACAATAGTTTAATAAATAGATATTTGGAATTCAAAAAATCATATGAAATTATTTCCATATTAGTCAATACTCACTCCCATGGGTCTCTTAGTGGAATGAGTTCATTCCCCAAACCATAATTATAGTATGTTTTCATTTTAAAGACTACATTAATAGTAAAATTTCACTCAGAAGGGCTTCTTAGTAGTAAATCCTCACTACTGATGCCATATTAGAAAATAAATTCTCTTAAAAAATCAGGTTCACTGCCCCATCATTTTAGTTTTATCTCATCTGATGTTAATATTTCCCCAATGAATTTGTGTGATATAGATGTTCAACACACAACATAATTAAATAATACGTACAAGTGACACATCAAAATAAATCATAAATCATATCACGATTCGTAAAAATATATGGGTTCTATAAACATTATATAATATCCCATGAAATTAATTGGGCATCAAAAAAATTTCTTCATATAAAGACATATAGAAAAATATAAATGTTTCACAATCAGTTCACTATAGAATATCCCACGGTTGGAATAACGTTTCAAAAGGAATTTATCAAGGTAAAACCCGTGGAAGAGAAATTGGAATAATTAAAAATTATCATTTTAAACATAAATCATTAAAAGTAATAACAAAAATGTTATCTTGGTATTTTTCTATGGTTAATAATAAAAAAGTTCAAAGTATATCATCTAATAAGGGGATGTTTTTTGAATGATAAGTTTGATAATTTCATAGAAAAAATTACATTTCATAAAAAATAATCTTCAAAACCATTTTCATTGTAAACCTATCTAAAAACATATGATGTAATATTTATAAAAAAATTAAATCATTTCAAGTGTTAAAAAACTTTTACTCTTTGAAAGAATAATTTTTTAAATCAAAAAAAATTTGAAATCCATTTTCATGGAAAATAAACATGAAAATATATAAAGTAATCTTCAAAGACCATTTTAAAATCTTTTTAAAAAATAAAACTTTTGAAATATCAATTTACATGAATGTTATATTAAAAAACATTTTAAAAAATTATTGAAATCATATTTCAAAAACATTGTTTTTGAATAAAATCGTCTTTGAATCGATGATATAAATGATGTTGGATGTTCTAAATAATTATTTAATAATTATCATAATTATTAAATAGTGTAAAAGGAAAATTTTAGGGACATATAATTAATATCTTGAGTATAATGTAATTCAAGTGATATGGGTTATATGATTTCACCAATGGAAGCACAAACATAAATAAACTCGGTAAATGATGAGATTATAGCAACTATCTACAACCAATTTTGTAACATTGAATCAAAACTAACATTGAATGCATAAAAATGTATTAATATAAGAATATAATTAAAATAATTAAATTCATTATATAAAATTTCCACTTGGTAGTACATAATACTCATAATGTAATTTGGGTGATAACATAACACATGTCTCAATTGAAAAAATTAATAGAATATTCTCTTACCACATAGATAATATTGAAACTAAAACCCCATGAAAGAAAGATCCAAAAATATATATTAAAAAACCAAAGAATTTTGGTAGAATAACATTAAATTACATTCATTGGTATTTTATAAACCATATAGATGAATATGTGGTTAATATATCATGTGTCTCAAAAAAATAAAAAAGTGATACGTAAATCCCATAATACATGAGTAGAATTTACAAAATGGGATCTGAGAAGGCATAACATAAAATAAAACATTAAATATTAAAAATTAAATTAAAATCATTATTTTACAGTACATAGGGATTTATATATACCACACAAAAGTAACAAGTGATGAATATGGAATAATTAGTGTATAAATAAAAGTTATACTAGAAATATTTTTATATTAAGTCATTACTATCTTCATAAACATTCAAAAATCCATTATAATAAATATAATTTTATAAAAAATCTACCATATAATCTTACTATTATATATCATAAAATATTTTATTTTATTATCACATTAAATTACTTACTGGTTGACAAATCCATATTAATGTTTCATTTCATATTACAACAGCTTTGTGTTTCAAATATGTGTTGAATTATTATTTTTCTCCACTTTCATTGATCAATATTTACTAATTTAAATAATTTAAAAAAATATATTAATATAAAATAAATTCATCTTATATTTATTTATAATAATTTATAAAATATATAATTAGTAAATGGAATAAAATGTTCATGTAGACGGTAGACATTCGTATATAAGAAAATTGATTCAATTTTCCGGTTGTGTTTGAAGGGAAGAAAAGTAAATGATATAAATATATATATATTATCATTACACTAGAATTATTATTTCCTATATATCAGAAATTTATGTTAAACCCCTTCTTAATAAAATCTTTATAGAGCCTGAATGAATCACATCGCCTGTCAAGTCAATATTTTTTGATACAGATGAACGACGATATCGAATTCATGCTACATTGAAATCATAATAATATGTGTGACATAAAAATAATATTATCATATTTACATCATAAAAATCATATATTTCATATATATTGTATAAATCCGTCATTATTTCCAACCATGAAATGTGGTAATGGATGAGCGAATAACATTGGTTCTTTTAGCGATACTCCCACGAATGATTATTATGTATCATATTTAATTGATGTGTGTGAATTTTTAGGTCATAAACACAAAATTTAATAAATTATCAAATATAATATACTGAGATTATTTTGTTATAATGATATAAAAATAAATTATGTGGTGTATAACGAAACAAAACAAAAAATCACATTGATGTACATTATCTCTTTTGCATCTAACTCATTTTGGTATTCAATAGTGGACATACGTGGTTGGATTACATCACAAATGGAGGAGTCAAGGTTGATAGGTGGGAATTAAAGAAGACATTTTTGAATTATTTATCTTATAAAAATGGATTTATATGGGTGAATGTGTGGGGAGAGTGAATTCTCATTAATAATGGAGGAGGTATGAAATTCATGACAAAACTAAGATGTAAACTCAATTGCGATGTCTCCCTAACATAATGTTCCAAAAATAATGATCCATTTTTTATTAATTAGGGTATATAGATGAAATATGGAAATAAAATGGGGTTCTTACACGTTTATATGCCACTTTCTCCATTATGGTAATGATTAGTCCCTTTGTAAACATGTTTTTCTCCTAGTCACTATAATTATTATTTTTTATTTTCAATTATATTTTTGGTAATAAATTATGTTCACTTGATTATAAATTATATTATTTTCTTGATTAAAATTAATAATCCTTTTTATTTAATTCTTTTGATAAAAGTGGGATAAATTAATTTGAAATTAATATTGTAGATGGGATGAAATAATCGATTTTTAATGTGAAGTTTTAAACATTTTGAAATTTGTTATACACAATTTCAATGTGAAATTTATTAAAAATTCATAAATTGGATTTATTTAATTATAATTAATCATTTTCTTTTTAAATCCAATTTAAAAAAATAAATTTTATATAGTATTAAATTAGGAGAAAATTCACTTTTCCATTAAAATTCATTATTTTTTACTATTCATTATAAAATGAAACATCGTAGAAAAAATACCCAACATTATCCGAAAGAAAATGTTGACATTATTATCATAAAAAATATATTATTTTTATATTATTAATCATAAATGTGGTTAAAATTATTTTACAACAAGTGATCTATTAAAGGGCGGTAAAACTACACTTTAAAAGAATACATATTTTTTTTTATAAAATTTGATATGTTCTTATATATTATCCTGAAAAAACAAAAGATGAATGTTAAATTTTTTATTCAATATAATATTTATACATATAATGAATATTTTTCATCAAATGTTTTTAAAAATTTATTGATATAATAGATGTTTTTGTACCGAAAAATAGTTTTTTAAGAATGAAATTTAATTTTTTTTTCAAATTGTTCATACATTAACTTAAAACATATTAGTTGCTAAAGATATATTTTTATAAACAAGAATAAAACATTTTTCATAAATTATTAATCCCTTTCATACTCATCCTCCCATTGAATATGATATAAACATAATAATATTTTAATAATATTTAACAGTTTCTTTAAACTTAGTGTTTTTAGTAACGAATATTGTTCTCAGTGTTTTCTGTATCATAATATAAATAATGAATTTCATATAAATAAATCCAAACATAGTTTTTCTTGTACCTCTAATGAAAATATTTTTTTTTCATGTAGATAAATCATAACTTGTTGTAGTTTGTAATGAAATCTATCAAACAATTATAATATAATCCAAATAAGTATTTCATAAAAGACAGGGGAATTACATGTGAAGTTGTACATCATGCGACTAGGACACTATTATGGGGAATTAATTCCACCACAATGACTCTATAAAGGTAGGAATAATATATATATTTTACCCAAGTTTCATCAGCATTATTTTATAGGATCATCTGGAATGAGCACCCTTAAATTTTATTAAAATGTTCCCCTAGTGTTTTGGTGTAGTATGTGTTGCCACCTCATCCTTATAATTTTTTTTAATTTGTATGTATCATGGTGAATCTTTCTCTAAAATTACCTAAAAAATCTACAGTGAATGTGACCACATTTTCCAAGTGTGAATATGTTCATGTAATGGGGAACAATCAATGGCTAATTTGAGTGTAATGGGGAGGACCTCTATGCTTGTTGTTCATCAAAGACATCCAAGATTGCAACAGATATACTAAGTTATATGAGTAGTACAACCAAAATTCCTATAAGATTATTTGCAACCTAATTATATTCAGAAAAAAAACACCCCATAGTTATTGGTTGGGATGATAGAGAGTGAAGAAAGTCTTGTAGGAGAAACATGAGCAACTAGGGAGATGTATCCTAGAGCTGGGATGATTGTATACCTCTTGTATAGAATCCTCCATAAGGAAAATGGATTCAATATTTTCCTTCCAATTTTTAAAGGGTGTATAAGAGTCCTTGATTCCTAGAATTTTGGATGGATTATAAGTGGTAACAAGGAGGTATGGAAGTCAATATAAATAGATAGGTGGGGATAGGACACCGGGATGCATGGAGAACAATATCACCATATAGATTGAGAGATATAACTAGGATCCATAAAACCCTATCACACTAGATGGATGGGAAAGGGATCCATATTGTTTGGAAGTATATCTCTGTTAAATTATGTTATAGTGCCCCAATATTCATTGAAGGTAATATCACTAGATTTAAGGGGTGAGGTTAATGGGAGGTGTAAAATCATGTCTCCCAAAATGGATAGTTGGAGTGTTTTTTTAGCTGTCAAATCCCATATCTCTATATAGAAGGGAGACATATCCACTATGTATGCAATATAGTCTCACTATATAGAAATTTGAATGAACCATAAGGCATATAACCTTATATCACAGGATGGATGGTTATAGGATTCCCAAATCATTTTAATACTATCATTCTATTTTGATGGGGGGAGGTAACATTGATCCATGGAAACCTATCTCATCGGTTGAACAAAAGAGGTTACCTAGATGCATGTAAGAATATCACAAAAGATATATAGGTGTGGGGACCATAATTTTTCAAATCCTATATCAAAAAATGTAATGGTTGAGGAATAAAAGATCCATGTAATCCTTTCATGTCAAAAAAATTGTAGAGTGTTCCAGGATGTGTGGATTCCTATATTGCTTAATAGAGTGTTTAAGGAGCCAGAAGGTGTGGAAACCAATCAATTTGGACAAAATGGGTGAGACTGATTGGAGTGGTGGATTCCTATCAAGCATTATAGAAGGAGTAATGTCACCCATACACATGGAATTATAACTCTCTATATTGATACAAAGGGGTTCAATGAGGTGTGCATATAAGTATGACCTAATGTAAGGTCATGGGATCCAAGTGTCATTGATGACTATCTAACAGAATAGACATTATTATTATTCAATTATTTATGGAATCATATCTCAATGTGTGGGTTGGTGACGGTGCATATATAGTTGAAGCCAATGTCACTTGATCAATGGTAGAGGGTGTAAAGTGGGAGGATGAAAATATAATTAGATTTTTAGTTGAGGGTACCAAGATTCTTGTAATATTAACTTTTTCGGTGGATGTATAAGTGTTCATAGATTCATGTAATACTATCTAATTAGGTATAAATTTATAGATTTATTGGATCCATGGATGCATATATGACTTCATTTATGTGTGGGGGAACATAGAGGAGTAGAAGTATGTCTCCCTAAAAGGACATTCAAGGGTACTAGGAAGAATAGAATATTATCTAGATAAATTCATGGGGTGATGAAGCTTGGAGTTCTGGAATAATATATCACTAGATGGACAATAATGGGTTATAGGTGGCATGAAATCCTTTTTCACCATATATACAAAAGAGGGTTATCGATGGCATGGATCTCTACCCCCCTGGATGGATGGGTAAGGGATCCATGGGGCATATAATCCTATCTCAAAATATTAAGTACGGGTGAGGTAACCAGGTGACATGGATTCCTACATAGCATGATGAATTATGAGGACTCAAAGATCCATATAATCCAACTATATGTGAATATCATCATGAAATATTGGGTACCTACCCCCAATAATGGAGTCAATATTCTTGGTTTGAAAAAACAATATCATGGATTTGATCAACTATACCTCAATTTTTGGTTGTCGATCCCTATGATGGTGTTGATTTATTTAGAAAATATTATACATTCGTATCTCCTTTACCGAAGTGTCTTATTCCATATTTTGAATAACACCTTCTACAGTGACTTTTGGGGAGTGTTTCTAGTGAATTCTAGGGAAAGGCTCTTATGTTTGTTAGTAGTGGTAATCTGAAAGGGGGTCCCCAACATGTTATATATCATTAGTATTGTTGATATGTCACAAATGATTATATATATCCATGAACCCAATGTTAGTCATCCTCTCATACTCGCAATATATTTTATTCAAATAATTGATGTCTTTATTTTAATATATCATATACTATTCATCATCTCACTATTGAAGAAGATGTTATTCATGTTGGGTGAATTTTTTTTCCAGAATCCAACATTTAAATGTTCAGATTCTGTGATGTGTGAGATTGATGGTGTCTATGGTTCCTCATATCCTTGTAGTATATGGATAATTTATTCATGTCGAGTGAATCATTATTTATAGTTATTTCTATCAAGGAAATCATTACAGTTTGAAATTTCCCTACAAACCTCTGTTTCCCCTAAAATGTTTTCCTTCTTTTTATAGGTAATACCTCCTCAAAGGTGTTTAGTTTCCCCATATTCATTACATCTAAAGGGGGAGGACGATAGCGCCAATGTTGATGATATCAACTCCTTGATCAGATTGGGATAGTTGGATGTGGGATCCTCAATTCATGGATTCCACATTAGAACCCATTTCCCATTCTATATCTCCCTCAATGTTTTGGTTCATTCTTGTGAGTCTTATTCCCATCAGCATCTCAAGGTGTATGATAGTTAATTATTCTACTTATTTCATTATAGGGTAGCTAACAAATGTCAGATATGGTTGTGATATTTTATATATCTAGATATAAATATGTACGTTGGGTGTGTTGGGAATCTATAAATTCATCGTATCTCTAATTCCATGGAATATCATGTATAAGTAATCATGGATGTGGAACCCAATTTATCCCTCACATGTCTCTTGGTAACTGGAACTAGGGATGTATGTCCTCCATAGACTGTTCTTCCAATAATAACAATCTCATTACATGAGGTGTGGATTCTGATGCATCTAGTGGGAGTTATAGATTCAATACCCTATATAGATAGGTTTGTCACCATTTTAATTTATAATGGGGAAATATTTATCCAACTATTGAAGCCTTCTAGGGACATATTGACCACATATTTAGATTCTTGTGTGATTATGTTGGTAATAACAAGAATAAATAAATCTGAATAGTTGTTCTTAGGTTTAATGTGTTTCAATTACACTTTGGTTACTTTTTGAACAGCTTTTGTGTACAAGTTAGTCAGAGGATTTACAAATTTTGGTGACAGATTAGATAAAGGTATATCTTCTTCTAAGGATAGGTTTGTTATTGTAATCACAAGGAGATTATGAGGTTTGATGGGGATTTTGTGTTTAGTTATTGAGTTTCATTGTATTTCAAGAGTAAATGATAAAACCTTAGGATTTTTGACTCTTTATGGGGAATAAATACATAATGTAATAATGGTGTTGATATATTGAGATTAATTCTCATGGTAGTGTCTCTTCTATGACGGGATGGGGCCGTAGTGTGGCATCTGATATACCCAGTTAGGATACGTGGATAAAAACCCATCTTGTTACAAATTACTATATAATTACTTGACTGGCCCATGTATTATAACCTCATGAAATTCAGACATATACATCATGAAAGGGAAGAAAACAATAGATAGTGTGGGCAATATTCATATGGACTGACTATTAGGTGGCATGTCATCTCATTCAAGCTAGGAAAAATGGAAAATATTTTCATTTTATAGGGTAATGCAATAGTTTAACAACATTTTTGGAGGAAATTTTCATGGAGTTGAACATCATGTGACTAGAAAATTTGGTTATGGAGTTTAATGTTATATACATTACAGTTTTTATTGGGAGTACACTACGGTATTTTCATATAATACTATAACATATGATTTTATGATTTTGGATGACTTATGGGAACTGCCGAAGTGTTTCTTGGAGTGCCAATGATATGATTTGGGATTATGAGTTGGAGCTCCCCAAGTGGCACTATGAAAATAAATGGTATGATCTTGGACAATGTGTGGGGGAAACTCAGGTGATTATAGGAGAGATGATAATTTAATTGTGGATTACACATGAATAAATAATTGGTATTTTGAGAGTGGATATTGTACAAGTGAGGAATAAACATAAAAGGTTCCCAAGTGCTGTTGAGGAGTTGTGATCGTGTAATTGGGTTATATGTCTGAAATCCTCAAAGAGTATACTGATGTGAACATATGGTTTGGTTGGTTCGTATATGTAGAAGCTACCTCGATGATATTGAGGGGTATTGATGGTATGGTTGGGTATTACATGTGGAATATACTGAGGTGCAACTTGAAGATGAAATATTATGACCTGAACTTATGCATGGGATGGACCTAGGTGATGCAGATGAGTAGTGATGGTGTGTTTAGGTTTTTTCATGTAAGATTCCTGAATGTTTCAAAATTTATTCAACAAAATATTGGGAATTATATGTGGAATATTCTTAT
The DNA here is from genome assembly GCA_963277665.1 of Viscum album. Lineage (NCBI taxonomy): Eukaryota > Viridiplantae > Streptophyta > Magnoliopsida > Santalales > Viscaceae > Viscum > Viscum album. Next base: position 409,765,865 of record OY728157.1, read on the forward strand.
ATTCTACTAAGTATTAGTGATTATGTGGTTGGTGATTTCACTTTGAAAATACAAGGGGGGTTCTTTGAGAAATGATTGTTTGATTTGGAATTACACATGGTAGCTACCTGGGTACTGCTAAGGAAAATAAATGGTGTGGTTGGGGCTTATTTTGTGGAATATGTCTAGGTGATTCTTGTAGAATCAATGTTATGATCTGGAAATATAAATGTGATAATCCTATGTTCTACTAAGGAGTAGTGATTCTGTGGTTAGGGAATACACATATATTATTCATAGAAGACTTGGGTGTTGACTATCATTTATCGCATGGGTTTTCTCATGATCATCACTCATGATATATAATCCTTTATTATATTTTGAATACCATATTCATTTCATAGGGTAAGGCCATAATTTAACGTCGTGAGAAGGGACAATGGTGTGTGGGGATTAAATATTTAGCAACCCATTTCCTCTTCTTCATGTTAGCTCATAAGGAAATATTGAACCATAGAATTGTCGAAGAATCCTACTAGGGAATAAAATACGTTTTTAGGAAAATGGGGAATTCTTGGGAGTAATAGGGATATATATGGGGCATGTGGACTAATATTGTAAATTATTTCTTTATAAGGAATTCTCATAAGAAAATATCAATATGCTGATGGGTCTAATAATATTTCAAAAGATTACACCTAATGAGGATGAATTTGGGAAGGATTATTTTATGTTATTTCACCCAAGCAATATGTAAAACATAGATAAGAGTCATATATATGGGACTACAATGGTAATCTCATTTTCATCTCATGGTGCATCATATGATTGTTACGCTAGGAAAGTCATTCTATTTATCGGGGTATCCCATATTTTTTGAGATCGGGTATTCTATAGTTTAATTTCATATTTTGTGGATTAGTTGGAGATATGATTCATAATAATCAATGTTGTTGGGTTTATTCCAAAGAAACCATTTATGACTTACCCTGGTATATGTAATTGGTCTAGAGACTGTAGGAATACATAAAGGGTATTTTGACTCATGGAATAATTAAAACAAATAGTATAATATCTAATTATATTATGAAAAAGGGAACCCATAGAGTATGTCAAGTCAAGGTAATTGAGGAGTTTAATTGGAGTATCTTGACAAAGGGGGTTATATAGGGTGGATCAATTGGTTGTATGGGCCACAAACCCAAATTTCATCAATAAAACCAACATATCTTGAGGTAAAACTCACTATTATTAAAGGGAATCTATAAATGTAGTGAAGGGACCCTAGCATAGTCCAAATACTATATTCTTACATTATTTGTGATCAAATGTATTGGGGTGTGTCCCCATAGTGTAGAACATTGGGTTCAATAGTTAGAAAAAATAATTCACATTACTATGCTATTGATTGTAGAGTTGTTCTCTTTTACTAGAAAAACTACCTTGTGCAACACCAATTTTGGGGTTGATCAAAAAAAATGTTATGCATGGAATGAACAATGAGAATGTTTTTGGAAAACACTATGTTATGTAGTATTGGATTTATGTGAAAATTTATTTCAATGAATTCTTCAAATTTTCATGGTATTAAGATCCCTATGGACAACCTTGTGAAGAATATCTCAATATAAGTCAAATGTGTTAAAGTAATACATTAGTTACTTTCAAGTTAGTTTTTTATTATATTATTATGATAAGAATATAACCCTGAGTTATGTGAGTGAGTGTTCAGGAATATAAATCCCAAATTTACTCCTTGATAATGTGTAGTTGATGAAATATTTATACGAATATTGGATGTGTTAGCAAACCAATCCTGTGTTATGAAATATTTTGGTTCGTGTCTCCCAAATCCATGTAGTTGGTTAAAAATTTAATTTTCTAAAGGATAGACCAGATATAAGTAACAATTATTCATTTGTTGTTTCCTCTCTCACAAATATCATTTTTATGAATCTGAAGGTGGTTGTTTTTATTTTGAGTCACATAAAATTCTAATCTCTTCTTCAATATTGAAACTGTTCACTATTTTTTGAAGTGTAACATCAAATATCAATAAATTTTTATCATTATAATTCTTTGATCTCCAAAACATGTTAATTTGAAACCAGTTAATTGAACTAGAAAAATATATGAGGCTTTATTTAATTTTTTCCATTCATGGATTCATTTTCTACAACAACACACATGTTTTCTCAAAATATCCATGGTGACCAATTAATCCTTTTACTATTCTTAATTTCCTTTAGTAGGTCCAAATTGATAATAATAAAACTTATCTAATATCATATTTTAATACACCAAGACTAATTCACATGATTTTTTCATTAGTGGGGGTACCACATGACATAAGAGAGAATATTCATTAAGTTATGGGTTTTCAACAATTAATGAGAGTCTTGATGAATATTTTAAACAGTATACACCATATAACATAAGATTAATATTTTAAAAAAATCACCCAAACATACAAAACATTATATAATTTACATGGAATATTATATTTTAATGTTCACCATCATAAATAAAATACACCTACATGATATATCAAGAATCGACAATACTATAATGATAATTTTATATAAAATAAATGGTATCACTGGATTGGATGATCAAATATATATTGAAACATAAAGAAATATTAAATACATGGTGAAATATATATAATGTATGGGGCCTTGCTTCAACTTACCTTTATACATCCATCACATTGTTCCATCATAGATACATAGCCATTATCCATGTCCCTAAATGATATACCAATATAAGTAAAATGTCGCAGATCTGGAAACCACACAACGGGTGGCCCGAACCTAGTTATTCACGTGACATCAAGTGCATTTCCCAATATTCTAGAAGATTCCAACTAGCAGTGAGGGCCCAAGTCTGATAGTGGGGAAAATATGCCCTCATTTTTCAAAGTGTAGCATAGCGAAAAAGATAAATAACATAGAATAGTGGAAGTAGTAAACAATATAAAAATGAAATGGAAAAGTGAAGTAAAAGAGAACCAACAGTCATATATATAAAGATGCAGCACGTCTCTAATTCTATGAATGTTGTCAGAATATGATACACTCCAATACAATAAAATACAACTCAACGAAGAAGGTAAATCCAAACAAAACAAAATAGAGTACACAAAACGTAGCAACATATCAATGCCAATGCTTGGTCACATGCTCTCCTACTCCTCTACTACAATCATGTACATATATAAGGACCCTTTCCCCTATCGACACCTACAAAAATATAGTTTGTTTGGGCCAAAGATATGACCCAAACAGGGTGTGTGAAATAAATCCCAATAGGCACCAACCAAAGGCCCGTGCCCATGTGTTAGTGAAAATAAATAACAATAATGTGCAAAAGTAAATGCAGTAAAGTACTATGAACTCAAAAGTACCTATCACTACCAGTTTCATTTCCATTTTAATTATTACTTATCATCTCCAAGATTTTTCTTCGGCTTTTCAGGTACAATAATGAAAATCACTATAGTAAATATATGATATAAATAGTGTCCTCTGACATGCCAAACCTTACCCTTAGGTAATCAGAATCTGGCCCTTAGGATAACAGAACCATGTCCCCAGGCTAATCTGAATCATTCCCTCAGGTGATTTCCCTCATTCATAAGAAATATTTCCCTCAGTAATATTAGATAATTCCCTTAAGCACGGAAAAAACTACCCTTAGGCATATGAAACATTGCCCTCAGGGTAAATGAAACACTTTCCCTCAGGCTAAACAAAACACTTTCCCTTAGGCTAAACAAAAACCGGGCCAAGCCCAACACACAAGAAAGAAATTATATACATTTTCTCTCTAGAAAACACGAGAATGGTAAATCACCGCATACCCTCGGGTATCCAGATCACATTGATAAACATAGTAACGCACCCCCAGGGTAGTCCTGGATCCAATCAGTGATCCTATACAAAAGTTTTAAACATATCATTAGATTATCTATACAATTATATATATCTTTTCTACTAATGCCTTAGCCATATGACACCCCAATAATGGGTTTATAGCACAACAATACACAAATTCAACTCAACAGATGGAAATAAACACCAGACCACATGCATTGATCCTCTCTGATCGGTATACACGAACGACGCCTCCCAAATCGTCAAATAATGATGTAGTTCTATGATAAACAGTCACTAATTTAACCTCAAATATCATTCCCTCAAGAAATAATTTTCAAGAACTAATCAATTAGAAGGAAGTTATTACCCATGCGGTTTAAAGGAGATCAATAGCACAGGAATCAGGTTCCCAGTGAGCAGTCAAAAGATCTTCCAATGTCTGGTTATCTCTCATGGCTCAAAAAAGAACCCCAAAGCCTCCTCTCCAAATTAGGAGGCCACATCCCATTTTAATTGAAAAAAAAACTACACGGCGTTTACTCTCAAGTAAATGGTGTGTAATTTTCATTTTTTGAACTATTCCCCTAGCAGCTTCTTTCCACTATGGCACTGTTCTTCTGTCAACATGAGTACATGACATGTATTCCAGAATACACGATGTGTACTCTCTCTCATCTAGAAGCTACCTCCGCCACCTTAATGTTCACCTTTTGACTGATTACACGACGTTTAGATACCTAGTACATGGCATGTGGCCTGTTTTTACACCCTTCATCAATGAAAGGCCTACATGCCCTCTGCGCTCATCCCACATGGCCAAAGTACACGACATGTGGAAAAGTACACGGCGTGTACCCACAAAATTTAGGATATTTCCCATTTTTCACATTTTCTCAAAATAAAAATACGGAAAGAGGAAAAGAGGAAACAGATACCTCATGAATAAGAACGGGTTTCTTACAAAATTCACCCCTTAAAGCAATTAGACCTCAAATTTCCCTTCCAATGGCGGTGAAAATAATAATGTGAAAAACTCCGGCCAGTGAGCATTTACTTTAGTCTCCCACTCCCAGGATTCATCCAGCAATCGACCATACTGCCATAACACCTGTATGAGAAGAAATGACCCTCAAAGAACCTTAGTTCTCCTATCAACAATAAAAGTTGTATGCTCCTCAATGGACTTATCGACCTGCAGCTCTACCTCGTTGGGCTGAAAAACGTGAGACATGTCTGAGTGATAACGACACATCTAAGAGACATGGAAGATGTCATTTAGGGCCATGTACCTATGTGGTAACTACAACCTCTAGGAAAATGACCTGAATCTCTCTAGAATCTCAAATGGCCTCGCATACCTTGGTGAATATTTACCATGTCTCTTGATCCACCTGTGTCCCAACCTTGGCGAAACACGTAAGAAAACCTAATCCCTAACCATGAACTCTAAGGGTCGTCTTAAGTGATCAACATAAGATATCTAATGAGAATGTGCATTTTCCATTTTCTTCTAAATCAATTTGCCCTACTCAGAAGTCTCCTTCATGAGACGTGGTCCCAGTAAAGCTGCCTCACCTCCCTCCAACCAGCACAAACGTAATCGGCATGGCCTAGAATATAAATCCTCGTAAGGTTACATCTATATAGTTTCCTGAAAACTATACTTATAATCATACTTGACTAGGGGAATATGCTTCTCCCAAGAGACCCCAATGTCTTGGACGCATGAACACATCATGTCCTCTAGCACCTGTATTTTACGCACTGACTGGCCATCAGTCTGAGGGTGGTAAGATGTGCTTAGAAGCCCATGTGTACCCAATGCCCTCTAAAAACTCTGCAAGAAACGAGATGTAAAGCACGCATCCCTATCATGAATGATAGAATGAGTGACCCTTGGAAAAAGTACTACATCTCAGATATATAACTTCTCGTGCTCATCAACTCTGAAGGTCTCCTTGATCAGAAGAAAGTGAGCTTCCTTTGTGAGTCTGTCCACAACAACCCATATGGAATCATTGCCTCGATGTGACCTCAGCAACCCAGTCACGAAGTCCATCGAGACATCATCCCATTTCCACTCCATAATGGGTAACTGCTACAATAGTCTGGCTAGCCTCTGATTCTCCTCCTTTACCGTTTGACAGGTGTAACATCTCACAATAAAACAATCTACATCATGTTTCATACCCAACCACTAATACTGATGTCTCATGTCACGATACATTTTGGTTACTTCGTGATGAACTTCCAAAGCTGAAGCATGAATGTCCCGAATCAACTCCTCATTTATATCCCCAAGAACCCTCACTCATCCATGGATACACAGTACCTCATCATCAGCTATCGTCCAACTAGGAAAAGGGTCCTCAGTTTCTACCTACTCATATAGAACTAGGCCTTATGAATCTAATAGATGTTTCATACTCACTCTATCTAGGATGGTAGAATTCAAAGTTAAGGAAAATATATAGGTTTTCCCAGGACTATCGGGCACCTCTAAATGCATCTGAGAGAACAAATCCAAATGCTTCCACTCACCACTGGCCTCATGAACTACCTATTTTTAGTCTTCCTACTTAGTGCATCAGCCACAATGTTACCCTTACCATGTGTATAGGCAAGCTCAAATTAAAAAGACTGAAGGTATTCAACCCACCTTTTCTATCTCTACTCCATGTCACATTGAGTAAGGATGTACTTGAGAATTTTGTGGTCTGTGAACACCAAAAAATGTTCTCCCAAAAGATAATGTCTCCAACAGCATAACGAATGAACAACAACTACCAACTCGAGATCATGCATTGGGTAATTACTCTCATGCGGCCTTAACTACCGAGACCCGTATACAACTACTCGAATGCACTGCATCAACACTACTCCCATCCCAATACTTGATGTATCGCAATAAACTGTATAGATCTTCCCTTGATCTGGAAGTATCTTGAATAATGCTGATGTCAACCCTCCCTTCAGCTCTTGAAAGGCTGTCTCTCAAGATTCTGAAAAAACAAACATCACACCCTTCTTTGTCAAACCCATAAAAAGTGCTACTAAGTGGGAGAAGTCCTTTATAATGTTTCTGTAGTAACTAGCCATCCCCATGTAGTTCCCTATTTTGAACACATTCTTAGGTTGTTCCCAAGAAACTACTTCTCTCTCTTTATCTAGTTCTACTGCAACTCCTGCCTATGAGATAATATGACCCAGGAATTGAATCTTGTCCATCCAAAATTTGTACTTTGAGAGCATATAATATAGTTTATGATCTCTCAGTGTACTCCGTGTGATATCAAGACGGGTGGCATAGTCATGTCAAGTGTGAGAGTGCACCACGATATCATCCACAAAGACTACCACAAATTAATCCATATAAGGATGGAACAAGAAATTCATCTGAGCCATGAAAACTGATGTCCCATTCATGAGTCTGAATGGTATAACCATGTACTCGTATAAACCATATCTACTCTAAAAAGCTTTCAGTGTTATGTCTGATGGTCTCACGCACAACTGATGATATCCAAATCTCAATTAAATCTTCATGAACACTCGTTCTCCCCAAATATGATAAAAAATATCATCAATCCTTGGTAAGGGATATCAGTTCTTGACTGTTAGTTGGTTCAGCTTATGATAAACCACACATAGTTTGAGGGTACCATCTGCCTTCTTCGCAAAGAGGACCGGCGAACCCCAAGGAGAAGTACTGGGTCCGATAAAACCCTTTTCTTGAAACTCTTCTAAATGCCTCTTGAGCTCCTACAACTCTGGTGGAGCCATCCTATATGGAGTAATGGACACCAGTGCCGCTCATGGAACAATCTCCATAAAGAAATCCTCATCCCCCTCTGGAGGAAGACTAGAAAATTTGTCTGGGATGATATTCCCAAAATGATCAACGATTGGAGGGAAACCCTTCTGAATAGTCCCCTGATCATCCAGATATAAACTCAAAATCTAGGCGATCACCCAACCTTTCCCATGATGCTCGGGTCTAGCTCGGATCACCTTGACGTCCCACTCACCGTTGTATAGAAAAACTCCACCATCTGGTGACGTGAAACTCTCCCTATGATGAAAGCAATCCACAAAGGCTAGGAAGGGTACAAAACAGTACATCATGAGAATGACATCATTGCTCATCATCTCCAAGACATAATGGTCCTGTAGAAATTGACACCAACCAACCTGTAGGGGGAACTCCTTGCACTGACGCACACCAGTCGTTACAGTCCCCAACTGAGTTTCTAGCGTCAAAACATCATAAGAAGAAGAAACACAGAGCCCAAGGCTCTCCACAATGGGAACATATATAAAGCCTCGTGTTAAAATCATATTGAAAAGTACAGAGTAAGAAAAAAAGAAACTAGAATAGTACCTCTGACAATAGATGGTTCGGGATCTTAATTCTGTTGGGTCTGTTACACTACATATGCTTGCCATGTTCCGTGGCCCTATGACACAGCCAAGCTACCCTGATCTGACCCACCCTACTGCATCTGAGATCCCGATGTCTAGCTACCATTTCCACAACACCATCTCTACTTGCACGCCCTAACATATTCCATTTTCCCAACTTGTTAGAAGCTTCTGGTCCTGCTCCCGCACGCGGAGTCTATACATTACCCCTCTCACTCGCCACTAGTAAAACCACCCTGCAAAAGCATTGCAGATGACCCATCATGCCACAATCTCGGCACTCCACTAGGTCCCGTAGACATTGAGGTCGCTTGTGTCCCTCTCTACCATGCTGGTAGAAAATGACCTAGCTTTCTGAGGAAATCATCTGGCTAGTACTCCCACTATGAGAGAAATCCATTTGTCTACTCCTCTTGCATGTAGACATAGTACCCAAAACTTATGTTGAACCCCCCCTTCCCACACCACTAGCTTCCCTCAGGTTCGAATTTGTAATCAATGACTGGTTCAAAATAACATGCATGGTAGGAAACATGAAAACATTTACCAGTACTCGGATGTCATATCGAAGACCTTCCTCAAAGCATCTACCCCTCAACGCATCATCACCCACTATAATGGGGGGAAATGAAGATGCTCAGTGAAGCGAGCAGAACAATCCATCACTAACATAGCGCCCTGATGCATATTCATAAATACTCAAGAACAATCTTCCCTCAGTGTCTCCGGGAAGAAGAAGTCATTGAAGGATGCCTAAAAATCATCCCATGCCATGTCACTGTGATGCTCAGACTGGGTGGGAACATCCCACCACCTGTTGGAAAAATCGTGCATCATGTGTGGAGCGAGCTTGACCCTCCACCCAGGAGGAATCTCCAAATGCTTGAGGATAGTCTGCATCAAATATATCCATGACTTCAGAGCCTATGGTCTTCTATCCCCTGAAAACGTAGGCAGATGCTGCTGTTGGAAGATACCTGTCAGCTCTACCATAGATGTGGCAACCAGTGGTACTCCTTGTATGTTCTGTGTGAACCGCATGAAGCCTTCACGGAACATTGCATCAGTGCATGTTTCCAGTATAATAGTTGGCACCGCATATGGCTTTAATGTAGGTTCCACTGGTAGGCCATGGCCTACCATCTCATGAGTATAATAGTCTCCGCTCTCCTCGCGAACAACAGTTGGTCGTCTCGGAGCCATGACTCTACAAGGTCAAACTCACACCTTAGATCAAGATTATACATGTACGAAAATGAGGAGACCAAGAATGGAACAAGGGAAATAAAGCCTTCTAGATTTAAAAAACTTGACTACACAATATGTATAAATACTTCATGGCATGTTATCACAAGTGTTTCATATGGGCGTGTACTACAGCTAAAACTGGTTGTGTAACACCCCAAACACACAGCATGTCTTTTAAATACACAGTACGTACTTTAATATTTCTACCCTACTTGAGTCCTTCTACATGGCTATGCCACATGGATCTCCTATAAAAATACTACACAGTGTGTCCCATAGGAACACGGAATGTACGCGACACGCTTTTCACTGGCCCGTGTTGTTCCTGACATGGCATGTGTACCTAGGTCACACTATATGACATGTTTTAAAAAGACATGGTGTGTTAAAAGAAGCCCATGACCAATCCATGTTTCCTACTACATGGTCGCCTACACAGAGGACACTACGCGGTGTGTCCCAGAGGGGTACGAAAGGTACTAGTAAAGAGAACACTGAACCTTGTTGTTCGTGACACGACTAGTTACCTGAGTTAGACTACACTACGTGTTCAAGGTAGACACAGAATATACGACTTAAGGTTTCCTCTGCCCTTGTTTTTTACACTGGTGGACACTGGGTCAATACTACACAGTGTGTAAAATCGGTACACGACATGTTTCCCCAAGCCGTTACCTACCTCGTGTCACCGCCCACATGACCTATGACACGGGAAGAGACTACACGGCGTGTACTGAGGGTACACGATGTGTACCTAAAAATGTTTCATTTCTTCCCGAACATAAGAACACACGACATAGGTCTAAGTAACTATAGGTCGTGTATCCTGGGTTTTCTGGATAGTAAACCTGAGAAACTACTCTGGAACCCAGAAAAAAACCACTGAACAACTCCTATGTGCCAAATTCTGATCTATGAAGGCCTATACTCCCCACAAATCAATGCGTGGAATCTTATACATGTCATAAAAAAGTAAAATCTTCAATGATCCACCAAATTCTGGCCATTGAAGGTCCATACTCCCTAAAAACCAAAGTTTGGAATTCATTCTATAAACAACCTCACACAAAAATACCCTATCAACTAGCAGATAATTATCAAATCATCTTTCACAAAAACATGCTTCTCTAGAACAAAAACTATCATAACAACAAGAAATTTCTAATTCACCTACATGGCATGGAATTAATACCTTACATGTGATATCTAGAATGTGCCTAAATGATGAATGAGATGGTATAACCTCATCTCACTAAGTTGCAACAAAATAAAACCCATTTATAAAATTCAAATAGCACACTACAAGTGCATCACCCAATGGTGAAAATAAAGTCAACTATCAAATTTTCTAAATCAGAAAAATTGCAGTAAACGAGGATGATTGGATTTTATCCGTACATGGGTTTGCTAATTCCGGGCACAACTTATTACCAACCACCATTTTTTGTCCTATCCCCGACTAAGGATATAAATACTAAGTCAAAGAAAAGAACTCCTATGATACCACTTTGTAATGTCTCGGATCCGGAATCCAAAAAATGGGTGCCCCGAACCCGGTTGGTCACATGACTTCAAGAAGATTTTCCCCAAATGCCAGAGGCTGCCGATTAGCAATGAGGGACTAGGTCTGATAGTGGGGAAACTATTCCCTCATTTTTCAATGTGTCGCGCAACAGAAATGATAAATAATATACAACTGTGGAATTAGTAAAAAATATACAACTGAAATGGAATGCTGATTTAAAATAGAATGAGAAGTCATATATATAAATATGCATCATGTCACTAATTCTATGAAATCAGTCAAAACAAAATAAACTACAATACAATACAATACAACTCAAAGTACAAATTACATCAAAACAAAACAAATCAGAGTACAAAATATACATGAGAATTGCATTCCAAAGCTCAGTCCCATGCTCTCATACTCCTCTACTAAAATCATGTACCCGTATAGGGAAACTTTCCCCTGTCGACACCTGCAGCTATATATTCTATTTGGTCCAAAGACGTGACACAAATAGGGTGTGTGAAATAAATCCCAATAGGCACCCACCAAAGGCTCCTGCCCAAAAGTCAGTGAAAATATGCAACAACAGTGTGCAAATGTAAATGAAGTAAACTAGTAAGTACTCAAAACTAACTATCACTACCAATTTCATTTCCATTTTAATTATTACTTATCACCTCCAAGATTATTCTTCGTCTTGGAAGGTACAACATCGAAAATCCCCACAGTGAATATACGAAATACATAGTGTCCTTAGATATGCCAAAACTACCTTCATCTAATAAAAACATGCCCTCAGGCTAACATAACCACGCCGTTAGGCTAATCTGAATCATGCCCTCGGGAAATTTCCCTCAAGCATAACGAATATTTCCCTCAGGCGTAACAGATATTTCCCTTAGGAACGGAAACAACTGCCATCATGCATATGAAACATTTCCCTCAGGATAAATGAAACACTCCCCCTCGGGAAACAAAACACATTCCCTTAATCTAAAAAAGCAACCAGGATGATCCCAACACCTAAGAAAGAAATTATATTAATTTTCCTCAAGAAAACTCAAGCATGATAAATCACGACATACACTCAGGTATCCTGGCCAAATGGAAAAATAGAGAAACACACCCATGGGGTGGTCCTATATCTAAGAAGGGATCCCATACAATAGTTTTAGATTTATCATTAGATTATCTATAAAATTCTAGATATCTTTACAGCTAAGGCCTCATCTATATAACACCCCAAACATGGGTTCATAGCACAAAGGAACACAAATTCTACTCAACAGTTTTAAATACACACTAGACCACCAACCTTGATCATCTCTGATTGGTATACATGAACGATGCCTCCCGAATCGTCCAAGAATGATGTAGATCTGGGATAAACGTCCACTCATTCATCTTCAAATAACATTCCAGCCAGAAATAATTGGCATGAACTGCTCATGGAGAAGTAATGGCTTTCTCGTGTAGTTTAATGAAGATCAACGAAACATGAATCTAGTATTCGATGTGTGGTCGGGAGATCTTCCATGGTCTGACCATCTCTCCTGGATCCAAAAATAAATGTTATTTATTGTAGGGTTTTTAATAATAAATTAATGATTTTTTTAAAACAAAAAAATTAGTAGGGTGTTTTGAAAAAATATACTAAAAAATTATTATTCTACAATACAGGGAACCTTTAATCCATACATTACCTCAGTCATGTAGTCATATATATCACATTCACCCATATCTATTTAATGCCACATAAATGATATACACTTCACAGATGCTTTATCACTTACACAATAGTGCATCAATCTTCATGTTTGTATTCAACCTTGTAAATCCATCTTCAACACTCATAGTCTCCTATAATCTTATTGTTCCCTCCTTAAGCCAAAATTCCATTCTCGTGAAATCAATTATCAATCCCAAATGGTGTTGAATTGTAAATATTGAGTTTTTTATTCATCTAATTGAATATATAATCATATGTTCATTTTTTATATTAGTCACGTTAATTTTTTATTCACAATTCAAATGCATTTTAAAAAAAATTCTTATGCATAATTCCTTGTCTTGTAAGAAAGTTTTGAATATTAAAAAGTATAAAATAAATTTTTATTTTTTATAAATTATTGATTTATAAATAATAAATTAATTTTAAATAATCATATATATTAAGGAAAATTTAATTTATTATAAATATCAAAAAATAACAATTATTAAAATAATGTTTCACTATTTATTATTCCCATGGGTGACTAAAAATAATGGATATTGTTTTTAAAAAATAATTTCAAAATTTTTATTTTATTGAATGACATTACATATTATTATTTAAAATTATTTTTCATCTTTAAATGCTTCATTATAGATATTTTTTATAACTAATTGTTTCATTTATATTATATTTCTAGTTAATTTTTAATTAATGTGTTCTACTTTATTTTCGAATCCTTATGTTTATTTAATATTTCAAAAATATGTTTCGAAAATATTTAATATTATCTTTAAGTATAACTTAATTCATGTTGTTTATCATTATGAATGATAATTTAAAAAGTACTTATTCTCTAAAAAATATTTAATAATGTCAATATAATTATTTTATCTATTTATAGTCACTATTCATTTAAACTAATGTATAATATCAAGGAGGATAATTTTGAGATATTATATATTAATAGTAATAGTTTTAAATACTATCATGGTAATTAAATTAAGATAATCATATAAATAATCATATATGTCTATTATTGATATTCATTTATTTTTAATATAAGTCAATTAAATTTTATTAAAAAAAATATTTAGGAATAAATTATTATTGATTTTAGATGGAATTAAAATACATAATACATATTTTTTACTTTAAAATTTTAATAAACATAATATATAAATTATGATTCAAAAATATTTTTTAATATTATAATGTGATATCTGTTTTGAAAGAAAATATTTCTCTTATAGTGAAATTTTTTGTGAAATTAAATATTATATATTTTATATATAATATTTTTTTATTATATATGCTGCATTATTAATGTGTAATTTTTATTGATACATAATTTTTAATGTTAAAAATAATTTATAACATTTGTAAACTAATTTTTAAATAAAATTAGTAAAAAAAATATATAATAACATGAGTGAAATGAAAATGAATATGAAATTTGTATAAAGTTTTCATAATTCAAAAGTATTTTTTCCATTTTACATTTATAGTGTTCTTATAGGTTAAATGGTTATGTAGGATTATGTTGGGATACCTATAATATGATAAGTTTCTTCATTCCATACATTATAATGATTGGAGGTGCATTTTTATGTATTAGGAAAATATGATATTTGATAAACTATTTAATATAAGTCAAACTAAATACTTTGTCGGTTATATTTAAAATTGTTATATGATATACTTAGGAAACTATTTTATCATATGGTATTTTTATATTTATTACAATTTTATATAAATTATCTTCCTATGTTAAATTTTATTTTCAATATATTAGGAATACATGAAAGGGCTTTACCAATAGGCTCTGATATGAATCCATGACTTGTCTATGAAAATAAATATGATGTATAAAAAGTTATAAAATCTGATACCTTGATATCAGAGGTTGATGATTATGGATATGAACAATATTTATTACATTAAGGTAACTGATAATATCTTATTGCTTTTATAATAATTTCATTAAAATACAATATTTTCTAATAATGTCATTTACATTATATAAATAATCAAAAAACCAATCAAACCGGAAAAAACATGGAATTCCACACATAGGTGGCTCTAAATGTATTTTATGAAGAAGATTTTGATATGTAATTTTTTATTATCAAATTAAACTTTTAACATCCTAATGAATTACATCTATATTAAAGTAATTTTTTTTAATATGATATTTGTGAAAGATATTGGTCACAAGTTTAATCGAAATAAAATATAGTTCTACATTCATTACAAATGAATATAGATGTTATGTAAAAAATCTATTACAGAACATATAGTATAAAATATATGTTTTAATTTTTTTTAATGTATTAAATTATTTTCTTAAAAAATAATTAACATTAAACATAAAAATAAAGATGAATGCGATATAATTTCTTCTTAGTTATTAATAGTATTTGAATATGATTATACTTAAAATATTTTGGGAAAGGAGAATAATGGTTTCACGGAAGGGATGGGTTATGTAACATCTCCATCATAAACCTATTGTATATGAACATATTTTTTCCATATTCTACATCTCTATATAATTCATAGTTCTATAACGATTCTTGATATTGAACAACAAAGGAAAATTTTAACACATGATAGAAATTTAAAATGGTAGTTGATAATATTGATTTCTCTGGATGAGTATATGTTAGCTGTTTGAAGAGAATTTTTGAGCTTACAATATAACATGGTTGTTATGGTTCCTTCATATATTTTATTATTCTAATATAAAACTCTATAAGTACTAAACAATTTATATAAATTTAGATATCATTAAATTATAATGTTATTTTATTAACAATATTTTTTAGAATATAAAATATCTAAATCATATTGAATCATATAGTTAATTAAAACATAAAATTACGACTTCATGAAAGAAAATAAGTAGTTTCAGTAAGTCCAGATAGAGCAAGAATCATCGAGATAGTTGTTGTTTGACCCAGTACAGTATCTTTTATAATACATTCCCTTAGTAGTATTTATGAAGAAATTTTTTAATATTTCAATTTTATCATTAAACCAAAATATTATCTATTATATATATATAAATTTATCCAGTATTTATAATCTATAATAGGTGTGATAATTTCTCACCATTCTAGTTTTAGTTTTTATAAATTCTGATTTTTTACTCTTTAATAGTATATTGGTTCTATATTGAAAGTAGTAAAATATTCAATATCATGAAAACTAGTTTCTAAATTTCATAGTAAAAATTTGTTGTTTAAATAAAATATCTTATTTAAAAGGAAATTAATATATCATATGTGGTATACAATTTCATTCTATAGTTAATAAACAATACTATTAATTATTAGTCCACTACAAAAAAATACTGGTGGTCTAAACCATAAATAATTTTGGGTAAAAAAGATTTCATAGAAACATTGGAATAATTAAGTTAACAAAAAATAAATAAAATTATTATTTAAAAAAACACTTATCAAAATGAATGATGTCATTATTTAACATCTAGATATTAATGATACAAAAAAGTAATTAATAACTATATCAAATTAGAAAACATTATTTACAAATGATACTGAAATATATAATAGATATTAATATAACCATGAGTTATTATAAGACATTTTAAATCATAACATATAAAATAAATAAATATTATATTCTATATTTCGTGAAGTGATAATGTTGTGGAGCATATGTTATGTTAAATAAAATAATAACACAATGTGTAAAAATAAAAATTTTAAGTCATGTTTGTCCTATAAATACATAATGATTTTAAACAATGTCCTCTTTGAAAAGTTATAATGTATCATTAATGTAGTAAACTACAGAATGGGGTACCACATCTTATTGTATGTCCTATAACGTCTACGATTACTACTCCAAAAAAATTATTAACAATTTTTTCTTAAAAATGAACCTTCATCCCATAACAAAAAATACTATACCTCAAGAATAAACTACATAATGGGTATCATGACACAAATGACAAGAAATCTGATTTGGAGAATTATTCACAAGAATTAACCACCTTATGGGAATTATGATGCATCAATTGGAACCCAATATATTAATAATTAACTCCAATAAAGAACAAAATATACCTACCACAAAATATAAAATATATTATTCATCATAATATAAATAATCAAATGAAATATCACACAAAACTACTTATATATTAACAATTAATCAACTGCTATATTGATTCCCCAATATCATGACCCAAAACATTGTGGTTCAATCATTGTAAAAAAATCAATATAACCAAAATTGATTAAAAACAATCACAATCCCAATATTCTATCAGCCATCACACCACAACCAAACTCAAAAGTAGAATGTTTTTAAACGTGAAAATTATCTACTCTCATTGAAATAAAATAATCTTACACAGTCTCCAAGGACCTAACATAGATCCTTAAATATTATTACTATCAAATAACCCCCACCAAAATAGTGATTCAAAATCCCATTAAATTCATTGAAACATAATATAAATGAGCACCCATGAAGAAACTATCACCAAAAATTAAAATAATACTCTATCATAGGAAGGAAATGTTCCTAAGATGAAAAACCTATATAATTATTTCCTTATTAACTATTTAATTAATTCATAATGAACTACTCAACATAAACCTCCAAATATAGACTCACCATGCCTAGTAAGGAGTTTTATGATTAATTTCAAACCCATGCACAAAATAATACCTTTAATAGAGATTCCATGTAATCTAGACCACACTCACATCCTTAATAAACCAATAAAATATTTATTCCTTTTCAAAAACATCCAACCATAAGTTTACACTCACTAGAATAATATAACTATTCCATAAGAGACACTCTATTGTCCATTTCATTTTTTCTCATTCATATTGACTTGTTTTGGAAACATCTTATATAACTAATACTGTGATCACATAGAGACCCAACCATTGATTTATCCTAAATTCATCCAACCAATGTAATATTTTTTTATATTTTATGATAGGATATACAAATTTTATCATGGAAGTTTTCTCCCAATATCCCCATGATTATATCAATATGACATAATAACCCTTGATTAAAAAACACACCATACATGAATCCAAAAAAAATATAATATATAAATAAACACTAAATATAATAAATTAAGAGTTAACACAAATAAAATAATGAGGTAATTATTCCTTATTCAAATTAAATTAGAGAATATTTAAAAATACACTCATATTAGGGAATTTTGGTGGAATAATTCTAAAGGGTGAGATAAACAATAAATAATTCGGGTCAGGAATTTATAATTACAGGAGAAATATAATTTTCAGGCACTAATTTTGAATTCTGAAATATAATAGTGGTTGTATGATATTAGATGGAATGTTGGAGGATGAGAAATATATATCTATAAAAGGTTTCTCAATGAAAATAAGATGGGGTATGTCCATTTTTTATAACAAAACATCCCACATAACCAGAATCATGGAAAAACTAGCGGTTACATACATACTCATGTTTTCCTCTCCATACACTAGAGACAACTAACTATAAACATTAGTATGTTAATTCCATATTGTTAGAATATCTCCCCTAGATAAAGTAACCAAAAATAATAATGAATGTATTAATAGGAAACATTGATGAAATTATAAAAGAATAATTTGAATAATGGTGTTATGTTCCAACTATAAGTAAATAATTTCACTTTCTAGATAATAATGAGCTATAAAAATTACACTTTATTCATATGTCAATAAAAAATATCCATTCTTAGTCAATAATGTTTTATTTTATCCAATAATAAACAAAATATTGATGGTGAATTGAATCCTAAACAATATTAAATTCCAAAACCAACCTACAAACAATGTCTATATTACACTACCACATCCATAAATTATAATTCAGTTTCTATTACCTAAGTCAACATCCCTGAAATATGATAATACACTAAGATACATGGTCATGGTGTTCATAATACTTGGTAAAACACTACAAATTGTATCCAAAAAAATAGATAATAAATAAGTTCATGTTGATGATAAATATTGGTAATATAATCGATTATAATATCCCATAATATCCTTTGCTTCTAGTAGGAAAATTGGCATTATTTATACCTCTATTTGTAAGTGAAAGAGTTGAATATGAAAATTTATAATAAGTATACCATGTATTATATTGATATATTATTAAAAACCATAATCAATTTTAAAAATTCATGGTATAACCATCCTTAATAACACCCATAACCTAAATTGGTATTACTTGAAATATATATCATAGTATAACTTGGGATTTTTATACCCCAAAACCATATTAGAATCAATACCTTTGGATAGAATTACCCATTACCATATCACCATATACCACTAGGGTATAATTATAAAAAAACCACATGGAAAAGTACTCCCGTATTATATTACTCTGAATCTTAAACATTAAATATCCTATGATTTACATTACCCCAAACTGTATCACAAATTACACCCTATGATGGAAAATAACCATTCATATACCAAACAACACCCCTTTACTACCTTAAAACCAAAAAATTATCACACAGATCCCAATGTTGTAATTTCACAAAACCATACACCAAATAATACCACAAATCTTTAGCACACAACTATATTTGTTAAATTTCCAATGATTTACATTAAACCCCATCATTTACTAAATGACACCATAGATGGAATTATACCCAAAATCATATCAAACATAACAATCAAATAATATGTTAAGTATAAATATTAAATGAATGATATCAATATTTTTATAATACATATACATGATAAGATATGTCACCTGATTAAACATCTTTTCCATTTAGTAACATGGGGTTTTATCTTGTCCAAGAAAGACACAAACAAAAAATTTAGTTGGTTTATTCATTCACAACCCATTATCCCACATAATAATTCTTATTCAAATAAACCCAAGGCCATTGAAATAATTAAATTATTACCATCATCAATACTAACTATTATCTAACTGTTAGTGGTCACTATATTATAATAATATTTGAGAACCACATCATTGGAAATCTTTTTTCAATTATATGGTTGTTTAGAAAAAAACATGGTATTGAAGGACTATGGTGTTATGTAAATCATAGGGAAGACCTATTTTTACACATTAAAATATTTTTTAAATTTTTAGATACGATGATACCTGTTAATTTTACTCAAAGATTATTATGACATTCTTAGATTGTAATCGAAATTAAAACACCCATAAAAACTATAGGAACTAATAAAATATAATATGGAACACCAACCTCAACATTGTAGATCCCAATTAATCATTGTACTTAAGATGAATAAAACTATCTTTGAAAAATTAAATTACATGGAATAAATCCATAAATCACAGTTGGACTAGAAAGAATGATGAAGGATTAAAAGTAATGGAGAATGTAAAAAGTATTATCAATTCCTTTATCTGAGAATATCATATATGATAGAGTTAATATTAATATATCCAAGAATGTAAGATATCCAATAATGATAGGGAAAAATCTTAATAGGATATATTCTTTGGGTCGTGTGACTATTATTGTTGAAGAACAATGGAAACCATATTTTATTAAAAAAAATTATTAAATGAAATTATACAAAAAATTGAAATGAATATAGTGGATACAAGATACACAACCCATTAGGACTGGTAATCCATAATAGTTCCACCATTTAGCTGGTGTCTCCCCAAACTTCAATCTCTTCATTATGTTTCTTGTCCTTATGTCACTAGAAAAAATATTTAGTGATTGGACACACGTTACATCCTCACATTACATAGTATATCTATTGTTATACTCATTATAAAACTACACTAATTCTAGTGTACTATATTCAAAAAAAGGATCATCATATTATTGTTTTCAAGGAACACTATTTATACATTAAAGATGTAGAAGATTCATACTCAACATCATTGGTTTTAATATTATGACAATTCCTAGGATACAATTATTTAATTTTAGATTCATGTAATATTACTTATATAACGCTATATATAAATTGAAATTGTTTTTGAAATGACATTGTATTAAATATATAAATATCATAAAACATTCACTCAATAATGGGAGAAAATTTTCCCTTCATTTAAATACCTTGATGTTCCAATTGAGTATAAACCCAAAATAATACCGAATTATCCAACTCAACTCTATAGGTAAGAAGTTCCAACCTATATTAGAACATTGGGAGGTCTGAGTGTTCAACAGAATCTTTTAAAACCAATAGGATATGTTTTGAAATATGTAATGTGTAGCTCAACCAAAAATGAAAATACACCACAACCATTAAAAAATATAAAAGATATTGAAATGGCCTATTAACAAAGTGATAAATATTTGTAATATAAAAATATATATCATAATTATTTTCATAGGTTGGAACTAAATGAATGTGATAACACGCCCATTATCAATTATAATGAATTAGGAATGTTCAAGTCATTTTCTCTAACACCTGGTCAGTATGCTCATACAAAAAATTATACCGAGGAAAAAATGTTGAGATTTATTGAACCTAAGTGTTGAAAAACAAATATAATCTGTATAATAAGATATATTTGAATCATGAATCTAGAAAATATGTTATAATCATCATCACACTACAAATATGTATTATATATTAAATATATAACTAACTCATCACATTTATGAAATGTATGTCCCTAATTGTTAAGAACTATATAAAAGTTATAAACTAAAAAATATTAACCCAAGATATATATATACCATTGGGGGTATTGAAAATATCATCAAAATAGTCATCTTCACATCATTAAATTTCCATATAGAAATTAGTATTTAATATAGAAGGCATGTGGAAAAACGATGTCCATCATCTCTGGATGACAAAGGAAGAACTATAAAACAATTCCATTAATATCCTTCCTCATAATAGGTCACCATAAATACCTTCATATTTTTTTAAATCATTGTAAGCATTTGGTGAATAACATATCTTGATGTATGTTAGTCATTTATAATCACATCATGCATTCTTATAGTGAATACTTGATGATAATATACATAAAATATCCATTTATCATAGTATAAAAATTATGGTGGCATCCCCCAACCATATTTATATTTATTAATATTACATCCTAGTTAATGTTAGATAACTAAATTTCCATAAATATATTGAGATGGGAAGAGTAATTCTCTATCCTATGAGGGTCACTCTACTAGGATACAATTGATTTTCAATATTTATATTAGTAAACAGGTTCATTGACCACTATACTCTACTTTCCTCTTACAACAACTACACCAATTTACTATTACTCAATGTGTAATACGTAAAATCCAACTTAAAAGTGGTGTATTCCATTTTCATTTTAAGTGACAAGAGGTTCTCCACCCACGTCTATTATGGATGGTATTGATCATCAATAGAAAATTTATATTTTATGCTATTTTGGTTTTTATACTCCATGAACATAACAACAAAAATGCAGTGACATCAAAATATCAACATGTGTTATAATCCTATAAACTATATTACAATATTCCATTATCATTGTTCATAGATCCTCAGCTACTTATATCCTTATGAGACCATTCACTTTCCCAATATCATAACTACTCAGATACCAACCCCTAATGCATCAAATATAGCGTTTACTAATTACATGATATAGAAAAATATAGATTCAACATTTAATTAAATCATCCGTTCATATACAAGAAGTCCCTATCACATTTATTATACTACTCAAATATCACCCCATTATTTGTCAGGGTCATCAATAGTGTTACCCAGATAAGGCATTTTCAAATAAATATTATGTAATTTCCTATCAATCCTAGGATGCTCTATATCTCAACCATATTCATAGGTCATTACTATGAATACAATCCATAGACCTCTAAGAGTTCCATTGATATATAATCTTTCGATATCAGGTAGCTTATGGAGGAAGCCACACTTTTCAATAACTAACACATTAAGAGATTGACTGATAGTTAATTCTCTACTAGTGTTGTCAAAAATTTATCCAAATTTTAAGTATGTTCTCCAAAATTATTAGCTTTATACCATAATAATATCAATAATGATGAACCCAATATATAATAGTTTGAATATGAGATTATATTCATGGTGTTTTTGAACAATGAATGTGTGGTTTTCAATCCAAAAGGCATCATAAGATACTAATGAAAGATATAACAAATTCTAAAAGTAGTATTAGTAACACTAAATGATCTCATACACAACTAATTATTTCTTTATCATAATAAGATATTATTTTACAATGTGTCTCCCCACAGTAAATAAAATAAATTATTTATACATTATGCAGAATATATTTTCTTGACCATTATCTTGTTCAATCACTGGAAATCAATTAATAAATGAAATTTCAAATCTACTTACTAAGTAAATTAAATGAGGTGACACTGTGGGGGTATTCTTAGGTCAAGAAATCCCTTCACAATATAGTCTTTTTTATACTAATTAAAATTTATATATTTTACATGATTCATCCTATATAAAGTAGTGGTTTTGGGACACATTCCAAGCATCATATCAATCATGATATCAACCTCACTTTTATGTGAGAATCAAGATAAATAATTAGAAATACAGCCTTTAATTTCAAAATAATAGTATGATTGAGAAATTATCTGGTATCCACATATCCAAAATAAATTGAAAAGTGAGCTATTTTCATTTATAGTTATTTATATCCATATACTAGTTATCAAGATTATGCATCCAACTAATTGATAATGGTATAACTGCTTACCTCAATATATGTAAAGGATATTGACTGATGATTTTTATTAATGTATTCTTGATAGTAAGCTATCAAATAAATAACAATTAAAACATTTAATTCCTGACCCCCAAATAAATTCATAGAATTTAATATTCACAATTAATTTTTCTTTTGTCAAAATTTATACAAATCCCCTTGAATAACACCCCAATGAGAAATTGATTTAAATCACATCATAATGATAATATAAAATAAACCATAAATAATTATTATATTGAAAAGATATAATAAATTTTGATTTACTCTAATAATGTATTAATTAATATTATTGATATCATTAGAATCATTTCATGACAATTCATTGAACATTGACCACTATATATTGGATTCAACTCAATAGCCTGCAACTTGTCTAAGACCATAGTTTGAGCCAATGTATCCTAACTCCATTGAGTTGTGTTACATTTCTAATTCTACTAATCCAACCCCTACGAACCAAAATACGCTCTATTTAACAATGGGATTTATAACCCATTGTAACAGTCTGGTTTTAATATACAAGAAAGATGCTTAATCAAAATGTATGAAAAGAACCTCTAACACCATCTGAATGTAGAGAACCATTACAAAATCATTATTGGTGGATCATATTATAATATATCCAATGCACTCTATTTTAGGGGTGGAACTATATTGAATCATTATTTTTCTTGAATCACACTTGACACATGAATAAACCACTAACTCATGGTTGATAATATAAACCACCACTCAAGCTACTCTAACTATAACTACAAATATTGGAAAAATCACACATATAATTTCTGGTTTAAAAATGCCAATTATCTATTTCCATAGAATGATCAATAATTCCATGATTCACTTTCCTCATTCAAGATCTCATTAGTTAGGATTTCTTAATTCACATACTCAATGAATAACATTATGTGGATTATATTCACTTAAACTAAAAAATATTTTCTCAAACCATCCACTAAACACCTAACACAAAATGTCTCATCCCAAACAAAATTAGATGAAAAACTAGAAGCACCATGAAATTATCTATATAGTATAGGATTTTCATCTACCACTTGGAAAGATACATAAATTCATGGGAAATATTATCTCTAAATATAATTGAAAGGATATTCTTATTGAAATGGACTAGATAAACCAATAATGATCTAACTAAATATTGATATACATGAACAAGAAAATCCCACAAACTCTTAGAAGATCCTCATTACATATATGAAACTAAATGCACACCTTTTTATATAGGCTTCATAATATAATCATATATCAAATCAATTCTCTATACCCAAAACGCGGTTTCCTACGAACCACCCTCACCCGTGAAGAGGGGTTGTTGTCGTCTCTTAAAAATTCACATAAAATCACATATTTAAGGGCTAATGCATATATTATATCTATCTATTGAAAATACATCCTATAGTACACTCTATTATAGGTACTCAAACAGAATCTATATCTTCAAAAGATGGGTTTATGGATCAACATAATGTGGGTCATTCTCTTCCCCCACCTCTTCGTACTCCTCTAAATGTCGCCAAGGAATCATATATCTATAATGACACACACACACACATATCAAATAATATTACATGCCTAATTCATGATATCATATATTAGGATAACTAATATCATGCATTGTGTCCTAGTACATAATAAATACCTTATGAAAAAGGGTCTCACAAAACAAGTGTGCTCAATGAAGCCCCACTTATAATATCCAAAGGTCAAACTATATACATAATATTTGTTTAAAAAAATACTCATAAATAAAAACATATCCAAAAAACACATCTCAATCATATAGGTTAATTCCCATAAATGGTTAAGAAATTGTTGCATATATTACTTTTTAATCATTAAATAACCAAACCACATCTGATAATCAAGGAAACAAATACCAATCAAACATTATTACTTAACAAAAATCAAACATGCCAAATATGATGTGTAAATGGGAAAATATATATATTAAAATACATATTATATGGGTTGAACACAAGATCAGATATCAGGAATATCATGTACATTGATGAATCACAAAAAAATTATTATTTTTATTAATATATTTACTAAAAAATATCAAATTGATATAATGATAAAACTATTTCACTTTTATTATTTTCCCTTCTTTAATTCACACTTCAATTAAAAATTTAAATAACTATTTATAAGCACTGGTAAAATTGAGTCTCAATAAAAATTTTCATTTTATTTTATTTGAAGAACATAGCTGTTCACCATTATTCTACATCCTTGGAATATTTATACACTATGATTAGTGGTTTCACCTTCTCACCTTCCAACAACAAATTTCACCAATAGTTTTTACATATATTAATACTATATTAATCCTCATATTCAACATGAATTTACCCTCAGCCTCCTCCTTTCCCAAAGGCTTGATGAATTTGGATCAATGAATTATTAAAGTATAGGCCCCTAAATTTCTTGTTCATGAAGGAAAGTAGTTGTTGGGATGTGTGGGTAGTGGTTAATTATTCCAAAGTGTGTTGGTTTGAGACCCAAAATGAAGGAGTTGTTAGTATAATATGAGAATATTGAAAATATGTTTCTTTTTTTTATCAGAAAATGATAGATATAAAGAGGATCTGTATATGTGATGGGGATAATATGGGTTGAATATGAAATATTACAATATTTCATGGGTGGATCTTATAACAACAATGCATTTTAGGGTGTTGAAAAACAAATTATGTAAAATTTTATCTTACTACATGTAATTTTTAAAAAAATTGAGGATTGCACTAAAAATGAAAATAATTTTTTAATTTGAGTTTAATATCATAAAAATAGTTTATTATGTAGTCATTTAGTATGGATTTCAGTGGTCCATACCAATATATATATATATATAGTACATGCCTCGATGACTATTAGTATATGTATTATTATACCATTTAGAGGTACACGTTAAGTAAGATTGTTGGTACTACACATCATATACTCTCTAAAAGTCATGTTTTTTAACATCTACCCATAAATAGAATAGATTTTTGTTTTACACTTGTTACCTATGATGGTCCAAAATAAATTATACAATAGTATAAATCTAATCTATTTAAACATGTACATTCCACATTGATGGTGGTATATGAATTAATGTATTCTCAGGGTATATTCAACCTGTAACCATTATGTAATTCTATTCACTATTTCATCAATTTTATTTTTTTCATGTATTATTTAATATGACTCCAATTTGGTTATTTTAGGTGTCTATCTTGATCATTTAACGTTTTTGAACATTATAGTAAATCTTTATATAAAATAATTTTTAATATTTGATGAAATATGTTAATAATATTTTTTGTAGCTTTACTGATATGATAAAAGGTTTCAAGAATGAATTTAAGAGTAAATGGTTTATTATGTTTTAAAAACATAATATGAATATAATATAAGAAAACTATTTTGGGGGTATACATAACACACAACCGAAAATCTAAACAAAACAAAATATACAATTAAAATATTATTTTTTAGCATAATAATTATGACAATGTTGTTTCCATTTTTGGTGTGAATATTTTTGTCAAAATTAAGAAATATATATAGATTAAAAAGTCAATAATAATGTATAGATTAATTAATAACAAATAAGTACTCTACATCATTAAGGTTATTTTATGCTTCAAAAATACGTTTTATTCAACACAACATTTTATTACTGTTTTCTAAAAAAATTTAAAATTAAAATCTGTAATATATATGAATTTTATTTTAAATAAATAATCCTATTTTTAAATCATAATATTTAAATTTTTTTATGTTGACATTTGTATATTTTTTAGAAAATATACATTTCCACTGAATATTGGAAAATAATAATATTATCAAAATATTTATTTTTTATTTCAATAATTTATTAAGTCAAATTTAAAATTTAAAATGTTTTAAAATTAAAATTATTTCTATTATGTTAACATAAATTCAATTAAATTCTTCAGAATCAATTATATTTTTAAACTTTTAATATATTCCTTATATTACATAATGATTCATTTCTATCTTAATTTGTTTTTATGGATGCAATATGTTTTTTTTATAAATTAATTAAATTGATAACTATTTTGGAAATATATAATCAAATTTATATATTATATAAGTAATAATATCTTTTAACATTCATATAATATTATTACTATTTATGGGATAAAAATATATCAATTTTATACTTAAAACTACCATTTTATAAAAATCTATTTGCATTACATTTTATGAACATATTGAAAAAGAAATATCTGTGAATTATTTTTATTTCATATGAATAAATTTATTCAATATTTTGAATCATCATGTTCAATTATTTCAAATAATCACCTTTAATTTTTGATCAATATAAATAGTTACTGAGTTAATATTTACAACCTCAGTTAATGGTAAATTCAGTCAATCTGGGTAAAACTATGTTATTAGGCCATTATTTTTCTTCTCAACTCTAATTATATGAATACAATTCAAACCTTAACAAATTAGGCTATATATTTAATAATTAATGTCAAAATGACCATGAAAATTAAATGTATAATATATAAATCATAAAAAGTTATAAAATGACAAATTCATTGTTTTAAATATCTACTAATAAAGAGATATATGAAAAATAAAGATATGAATGAAACAAAATATATATTTTTAGAGTACTGAGATAATGTTTCTGATTTATATTTATTTTCAATTTTATTAAATTATAAAATTTCATTACATTCTTGTCTAACACTAATTCAATATTGATTTAAATAATTGAAAAATAAAATAAATATTTGTTAAAATATTGAAAATGAAATAATTTTAATAATAAAATGTGTCCTATAAATTTTATAGGTCAATACGATATGATATTTTAGTCTTAAAGGATTATAATTAAATCTCCCATTTTATTGAGGTATTTAAAATCAAATCAATTGAATATTGTCAAAATTTACAAGAATAATATATTATCAATATAATATTTTGTTAAATTATAAAAAACTCATAATAATATTGACATAATATATGTGAATGAAGCTTGGTTAAAAATAATCTATGGATCCTTTATGACCCACATTTTTGTTTATAATAATATTATAAATCTATTTTGATGTAATAGTGGTTACTGCTATTTTGTTCATGAATAACTGACCAATGGGATAAATTATAAGATCCCAAATATTTTTATAGAGTTTACTCATGCTTCCATATAAGTATTGTTTTCCATTATTTTAGTACCATTCATTTCAGTTATGCTATAGGGTGTCATTTGTTGAAAATTTAGAAAAAGGAAGAAAATGGGGATCGTCACAATTGTCATACAGTTAGAGAAAACCATGCACTCCATCCTAGAAAACCAAACATCCCTAGATAGTGAGGGTTCACATGGTTATCGCATAGTATGTCAATATGTGAACCCTAAAATTTGAAATATTGATCCCCTAAAATAATATGTTCATGGTTGGTGCACGGTTAGGGAAAACAATGAACCCCTTCTTATGAAACCATACATGGTAATTTTAATTTATTGAAAATGTGTTTTATATCCAACCAATCCCCGAAAAAATCCCCCAATAGACTCAATCTTAGACCATCAAGTTGTTTTATGGTTTTCAGAGATTTATGGTGTGATTCAAAGGCCTCCAACCTTTGTTTTTTGTGATTTTAAGCTTGGATTGGGTATTTTATCCTTTGTTGGAATGTGGATATTATTCCATTGGTTTCACATTCATCTTATTTCCTCTTCCTGTTCATTTGGTGGAAGTTATATTCTTTTTTGGTAGATCTAGAGCTACATTTGGGGAATCTAGATCTAGTCTTGTGGTTCTATATTTAGTTTATAAAAATAGTGATTTCCATAATCTTGGTATAGGGTTCTGAGACTCTAATTAAAATATACTCTATTATGCTACTCAATTTACATGATCTCCATTGGGTGGCCTTCATCAACGAATCGAGGTAGGTCAACTAAAATTCAAATACTATAGTAAAGATTTTTATTATGTTTATTCATGTTTTATAATTTATATAGTTTCTTAGAAATTGAAATATCTAATTGATTTAATTAATGTGGTAAATTATTTATTTGAGATCATTGTGAAATTATGAGAATTTGGAATAGTGAATGAGATAAATATTTAGAAAATTAATTATAGGATATTGATATAATGATTTGAGATAATTAATTGAGTAAAATAACTATGGGATATTATTATCGTGATTCGAGGTAATTAATTAGCGAATTAATAATGGGATATTGATTCCATGAAATGAATAATTATTTGGTGAATTAATTATTATATGTAGAAATATTGTGTTTCAATAATTAATTTTTGACTTAATTATTGGTTTTTTATGAAAAGATTAATTAATTTTCGAAATATATAATGGAAATATATTAGTTAAATTTATCAATAAATAAATTTAATTCATCTTGGTTAATTGTGATAAGAATATTAATGTGGTTATTAATTGTTTTCATTACAATTTTAAAACATCTAATAATGAGATACATGTAAGTTTTTGTTAAGAAATATTGTATATAGATTGTTGATAAATGGGGTTCTAGACATGACAATCTATTCCAGTGATATACATGCATAGATATTAAATGGGGAGATAGACTGAACCATCTACATCAATAATTGATATATCTATATAGTTGATAAATGAGTTATATACATAGTGATATGAACGGACGATATATTCCCATGATTGAGAATTTGAGTGCGAGACATGATTATCTACACTAATGATTTATATGAATATTTTGGGAATGGGGTGATAGATATGACTTTATATGATATGTTATATTTGAATGTATGATAAATTTGGTCCTAGATATGGTGTTCTACTCCCAAAACATGGGATATTGAATATGGTTCTTTGTGTCAATAATAATTAAATATGAATTGATTCTTTAGTATGGATCATAACCATCACATGCAGATATAGGTATTATGGTACGAGTTTCCTTGGGAACGAGGATTTTCTATGTAGTTTCATATAGAATAATTGATCATATGACAATTATATACTTATGAATTTTAATTATTTCATTATATGATTTCATACATTTTTTATTGACTGGAATTTTTGTAGACACCATTGGTGGTAGCCTACTGAGTTGTACTCACACACAGTTTGGGCTTCATTATTGATACTTAAATAGATTTCATGGATGTAGGATTGGTTAATGGAAAGTACTATGTCTATGATGGCTATATTGATATTGATCATGGTTTATGGAACAATACATGATTTAGAACCTTTTTGGAATTATTTAACGACATATTTGTTAATTTTACTTTGAAAAACATGAAACTAATGTCAACATTCCATGTTCTCTACTTTAGTTGGAAATTTTATTTTATTTATTTATTATATAGATATAGTGGTTTTGTTTATGGTTTTATAATATTTAGATATTTTTAATTTATTTATTATGGTGATTTACTCTAATATAAGTGGTTATAGTCTCTCGATGGTAAACCTATCAAATCTTCATTGCTAGTTGGAAGCCTCTTGCATTCTGGGAGGCTTGTTATAGGTCTTGTGACTAACCGTATCGGGGTGCCATTTAGTGGCACTCGAGATAGGATGATACAATGTGGTATAATATATGTTTTATTTTTTTCTTCGATTCAATTACTGTTTGGGAAATATTTAATGGAGACATGGATGATTCTGGGCTGGATTGTGAGCTCCTGAATGGGAGTAGCTACCCATGCACGAGGGAGAACCAAAGTGTCAATGGTGGGATTATTATTATTATTATTGTTTTATGTTATAGTTTAATATTATCTCACCTTAGGTGAAACAATTATTTTGTGAAATTATTATTGATTAAATATATTTGTGGAGAATTTAATTGTGGTCTGGTATGGAAGGAGATTAATGTATGCATGTATTATTATAGAAAATCTTGATTACTTTGTGACATGCACCACTTTAGGCATGCTCTTGAAAATGGATTTTGGATAAGATGTTCAACATAAAATATTATATTCTATTAAGATATTGAATGTATTAATAGTGCCTAATATGAAAATGGAAGTGGTAAAAATGATGCAATAATGTTAATAAATTGTTGTCTAAATGATTAAATTGATCTACGATAATGGGATTTTTCATGATAACCATGGCCTAGGTGTATGATGGTTAATGGTAGTGATAACGCATTAGTTTTGAATGAGTTATGAGTTTTTGGGAAAGTAAATATTGTGAATATACCTCTTATATAAATGTGAATTAGTTGTGTAATGATTCTAAAGATGTGTGTTTCGAATTATAGAGTAAAAACTCCATGACGATGCCTATTGAGGTGACGATGGGAGAATTAGGATGAAGATTCACTACCAGTTGTGGAACTTAAGGTACAAATAGTGTCATGTTAAGAAGTAGTGGATCAGTTTTTAGGAAACATCACCCACTTTATTTATGTCCAGGAAGGGGACCCTAGGTGGGCTATGAATATCATGTTTTACCTAACAAAGGAGTTATTATTGTATAACCCTATTACATTTACTAGAGAGGGTGGAAATGAGATAGATGAGTTTTGTGTTTATTCAATTGAGGGAATACATGACCATTTGGAGACCCTTGGTGTGAATTAGGCCATGTTTTCTTCTTATATTCTAGCACCCTTAGAATATATTTTATGAACCTTGTTTTCGATATCATTTATGACACACCCCAATATGACTATAAGGTAATATAATATCCGTAAGTATTATAATATACATATTATTTAAAATATATTATATACATTTCAATTCTTGAAACACTAGGTTATCCTAAAATTCATGCAACATATTGTCTGAATACATCAAACACTACAATGAAATTCCTCTACAACATTCATTACACACAAAATAAACATTCTTTGATGGATTTCTCTATATGAAATACCGAGTCCTACTGGGAAAAAATTTGTAATTACAAAATTATTATTTAATATAATAATATATAAAAAAGACATTATGAATATAATTAACTAACATATGAAAATAAATTGTTATATAACTAAATAATTGGTTACAAATAAATTTTAATGGAATATAAGAACCAATTAAATATTGAAATGTTATTTTAATAGAAAACTATTTTTTTATAACAAATAATTTTAAACATAAAATATTCTATTAATTAAAATTAGTGAGTGAGATTAATTTCATAAAAATGTTAAATATTCAATAAATTATTTTTTATATTCATAAAATATACTTGATAAGAATAACATCAGATCAAACCCATTATTTAACATTAAAAACATATATTTTTATTAATGTAATTTTCACCTTTTAATAGGGAACCATATTTAAATATTAATTTTGACACCTTTATGATTTAAATATGATAGAATTTTTTTTGATTTCATAATGTCACGTTTATCTTAGGGTGATTTTTGGTATTTTCCTAAAGAATATATGTTTTTAATGAATATTAGTAAATATTGAATTTTAGTTCAAAACTGATTTTTTATCTATTTTATTTATAAGGATAAATTATAATTTTAATTGGTAAAAAAGTATAATTATATAAAATGTTTATAAATTAGTACATTCTCATTCATTAGAATCAATTTCTCATTGAAATGGATTATAAAAACACAAAAAAACTTTTGGTTGTTTTTACTTTAAAAACCCACATTGTCATCACATTTACGAGATAAATTTAAATTTAATTTATGCCACATAAATGATAGGAATTTTATAAAATGGATTTAATATTTTGAATAATCATATATTATAATTCATAGAATGTCCAACTATTTTATAGACAATATTT
This sequence comes from Viscum album, assembly GCA_963277665.1. Lineage (NCBI taxonomy): Eukaryota > Viridiplantae > Streptophyta > Magnoliopsida > Santalales > Viscaceae > Viscum > Viscum album. The sequence goes on from OY728157.1 coordinate 409,799,157, forward strand.
TTTAGTGAATCTAGTTAAAAGAAATTATAATTATTAAGGTAAAATCAAGCTTCATAATGGACTAAAACACTAACAAAAGGCCCAAACGACCTATAAACATGTAAATATTGATTTTATTTATATAATTAGGCAAATTGCCTTCCATCATTTAGTATTTTACCTTTTTTATTAATTTATATAGGTTTGATCATTTGCAAAACTAACTTCTTTTCCAAAATAAAAAGAGAGTCTTTTTTCCTTCCCTATAAAAGGCGACCACTTATTCCCATTCATCACACCTATCAACACAATTAATTTCATCCAATCTATAACCAAATATCCACACAAATCATATACCCTCGTCCTATAAGCTTAATGATTTGATGAATACCTTCCATGGATTCCTTTTTGTTTAGAAAAAATGAAGTAACCCATTAACATGTAATGTTTTTTCTTTATATCTCTAGTTTCATATCAATTGTAAAACCCATAAAATCATTTTATTCTATTATTTTATAACAAAAACAATATTTTCAATATTATAGTGTTGTTGGGATATTCGTTAGACCTAAACATACACAAACTACCATCTATTGGGTAATAAATATAATGATTTTGTGGGTGATGAACTACTACCTCACAAAATAATGATTGTTCAATAAACCATTACTGCCACTCATGGTGGCCATTATGATTTAAAATAAATATATATGTATTAAATTTTTTGCATATTTATTCTTATTTAATAATTTTATTACAGGTAAATTTAATTATTCCAAATTTATGTTAATACGATAACATCGTTTGAGGAAGTGTAGACTACTTCCCCCTCAAAGCGTTAGGATTTGATTACACTAAACATAGAACATAAAAAAGATGGTTTCAACTAGAACTATGAGATGTAAGAATAATATATATTATATTGTTGAATAATTTAATTTTTTGATATATATACATATATATATATATATCATTTTCTTAATTACACATTCACACAGTTCAAAAGTGATAATGTTATTTGTATAAGTTTGGAATACCACCCCTCGACATGATTTGATTCCCTTTCGATCAAAATAATTCGATATATATGTATGTATGATTAAATATTATGGTATTTATTATATATTAACCATTTTAATGAAATTGTGTAACTTACCTTGTTTCCAAAATAAAAATTGAAAAATTGGAGCATTACTCATGTGTACATACGGTCAACTATCTCCATGATTGTAATATTGAATCATTTTTAATAACCATATTTAATAACTGATTTAAACAGTATAATTTTAGTGAAAATATGATGATACTTTCAATTGTATTATTCTAGATATGTTATACAAAGACCCATATGACCATAGTTGAACTGCAAAAGTTGTTTTCGACCCAAAAACTGAATTTGGTTGAAATACTCCTGTTGTATACAATATAGTAATAATGGAAATAAAAGTTCTTACAAAGATGAAAAGGGTTATGATTCATGTATAAAATTAATATAATTTTTATATATAGGATGTTAATGAATGTTAAGCCAAAAGGAAACACATGGTAAGGTATTTACATCCCAATTTCTACATTTGGGAGATAAATGTCATATTCACTATATGCGTATTTTTTGTGATGTATCTACTACTATTTTTATATTCTATCATTAATTATGTTTGTATTAAGGATGTTAATGAATTCATTTAATATTATTCTTTCTCATGTATTTTGATTTTAATATCTTTTGATGTTGTATGGGACACTTTGTATTGTTTATGGATTATTTTCCTCAAGAAATATATTATAAATATATCAATGGAATTTCTATTTGAGGATATGATATATCCAGTTAATAATAAACCCTTAAATTATCATATGGTTATTCATAAAAAATTTCGAGTATTAATAATATTTTTTAATCATTAGAACACAATGTGTTTTAAAAATGTTTTAAATAAAACTTGACTTCCCTTTTCTCATTAGCCAGACAACATGTTTTCATCTAGAAACCATGTTTTATTTAAATGTTTTCCAAAATGTTTTTAAAATTTTTCTTAAATATATTTTTTAATTTTTTTCAATATAAAAATGTATTAAAAGGAATCATGTTGTCACTTACTGAATAATGCATTTTCATACCTTTTTACTATGCAAAAACAATGTTCTTTTTACCTTGTACGATAGTTCTCAATTTACATTCCATCATTTCATTGATGTATCCTTATCAACATTAATGTGGATTATTTTTTAATAAAATTAAATGTCATTTTCCATGATTTTTTTTCCAAATATACTTTAATCGAAAAATATATTTTACACTAGAATCTTATTAAAAGTTATTTTTTTAACTTCAACAACTACAAAAGACACTCTATTTTACAACAATTTGGATTTATCATTTTGATACCATTCTCTTTCTTCCACTGGATGGCTTATTATTAATATTGGGAATTATTTTATTCACATTCACATCCTTGCTTTATTTTTTAGTCACATTGATTTGTTCAATTTCAAATGTTCATTGAAAATTTAATTTCCCCTTATTATCCATTTCATTTTTCAGGTATATTGCTTGTACATAAATCATATATCAATTTACATATGGTGCTTACTTTAATAGTTGTTTGGTTAATTGGATAATTATTAATATATCTATATTTCTCAGTAAATATTGTTTTTTAAAGAATATTAGTGATTTTGATTATTTAATATGAGGAATGATTGGGACTCTAAATGATGGGTGGATCATGAACATTATATATCTCATTGATACATTTAATGTTTCAAATGTGAGGACAAATTTAGAAAATTGGATTTTACCATTAGTTTTAAACCGTACTGTGAAATTGATTAACAGTAATATGTTTTTAGGAGTTTGAGACCTAACGTCTACTAAGAAAGAAATTTTCATCAAAGTAGATTATGTTAACATTTATCCATCAGATTCTATGTCGACATATCTATATATACATTTCATTTGAAATCATTGAATAATGGAATGTGTTTTAGTTTCATACATTTCCATATATATTTGGCATTATCTAGTTATCTTAATGGAATTAGTTTTGTATTATTAACTTTACATATTACTTATGTACCTTCAATCAGTTTATTGATTATATGGCATATATGATTATTTTTTTACCTTGACACATCTACTATTCAAATTTATTCATTAATTCTTCTACTATATATTTCCATTGATTAGAATTTGAGCTCTATATTATTTTATTTCTTTCCCCAGGAATCCAAGAAGCACACTGTCAATTTTATATGGAAATATACTAAATGGACTAAATATATCCTTGAAGTTATTTATTTTTTTAGATGAAAAAAATATGATGTAATTAGTGCATCCATTTTAATAAAATTATCATATATTTATTTGGTGTACCACGACTACTAAACTAATCAGTCCTTCATGTCCTGATCCCTTTTAATATTTCCAATGTAATTGAAATAAGACATTGGCTACATGCTATCATGGACTTAGTCGCTATATTTAGTTTCAGAGGTTGTTTATTAACAACCTTGGGAACTAAATTTAAGAAAAAAAATATTAGAAAACATAACCCTAAAGTATAATTTTATAATGTACTCGTGAAAATCCTATAATTTTTTTAATGGATATATTATGTGGTTCTTTCTAAAAATACAACCTTTTCTGCATACTACATGTGGATATTGTTCTAGAAAATGTTTACCTAGGAGTCACAACTCTAAGAGGATGTTTTGGGATTTACTTAGAATAACATGGTACATGAATGTGGGCCTTACAGAGCACATTGTTTGTCATTATTAAGAGATATTCAAAGGATAATCCACCTTTTCCATACCAACCATTATGATGGATTTGGATACATAATAAGTAACCTAGGTAAAACCTAAGGAAATTTAGATTGAAGATAAGGTGTTCTGATTTAGAAATCCCAATAATCATATTATATATAAACAATAGACAAATAATGTACCTATGAGGAAATAAAATGGATGAGGTCTTTATGTGTTGAGTCTATAGTGAAAACATTCTTTAAACGTCTATATAGTGATTAATCCTCATTTCAATGATGTCAATAATTCATATATGGATATTATATTAATATATTTATGGAAAAGGAAAACCTACAAACCTAGTGACAAAAAATCATATATGGCAAGGTCGTGGGTCTTGAACCCATGACAGAAAGATAATAAGGGATTTATTCCAACCACTAATCTACACAAAGTCCTAGTTAATTTGTCATTATTTTTTGTTAATTGTATTTATGAATAAATACTAAGGAATAAATAGTAATATATATTTTGAGGGTTAGGGATTAATATATTAACCATATTAGTTTATAATGATAGTAATGGAAAAATATTTTGACTATTCACCCTTTTATAGGCCTTATGATCCATTAAAAATATATTGTAGTGCTCCAGAAATAAAAATATTCATTATTGTTATCAAATTTTTGGGTGTGAAGGGTTAAAATAGATTTTGATCAGATCATAAAAAAATTGGATTGTTCTTATATGATTGAAACCTATCAATTTATAACATTTTGTTATATTATTTCTTAATCAATATGTTACTCAACATTAAGAAAATGACATTGAAATGAAAATGTTATTTTATTACCCAAATTTATGATGAACTGATGGATTTCTAAATCATAAAATATGTTTGTATTTTTATGCCCACAAATTTCCAATGATCATTCACATGTTTGTGAAATAGGACCTCATTAAATTTTTATAAATATTAATGTTTTTACTCCAATAACATAACTCTAATTTTAATTTATGTTTTCTTAATTATAGACCTAGTTATATGGTATTATATGTTACCATAGTAGTTTCCATTATCTCTTTTATAGAAGATTAATTTTGAACCCTTATCATGATTTGGTTTTTCAATCATAAAATGTATAAAACAATATTTCACCATGATCTAATTTGAATTGTGAATATTCTATTTAAATAAGTTGCGGAGAATATGACCCCCTGAAAAAATAATGTAAGACCATTTTGGTCAATAGTGTATATGACTCGTGACATCTAGCATGTATGGAAATATAATAATCATATACATTATAATATATTTATTATTTAAAATATATTATATATACTTTAATTTATGAAACACTGATAAATTACATAGGAATTACTAATCAAGCTATCATGTGGGAGATTTGGATTTGTGAGAGGTCTCAAGAAATATAAATTAAATTGAAAGATAATTTTTAAATTTATTTGGTTATAAATGAGAAATTGGAATTTATATGAAATTTACATTAAATAAACACTTAATTTATTTCATTTTTAATTAAATCCTAGTTAATTTAATACCATAATTTATTTCCTTCCAATCAGTCAATGAAATAATCTATCACTGTTTACTTATATCCTTGTTATTATACTATTTTTTCTTCTCTTATATCCTTTATTTCAATGTTTTACACTCTGTTAAGAGGATATATTCTCCTCATGGAATCATTCTAGTCCCTCTATACAAGTTGAAAACCTCAAGCAATTAGAGTGATACGAATGAGGCCATGTGTAAAACCGATCCTGATGCACTTTTCAGAGGCATCTTGGTCTGGGATGTTAAAAAATGGAATCAAAGGACTTATTTATTTGGTATCATTACTATTTAGTTAAAATAGAATTTGTTATAAAGGAATCGGGATTTGGTAAGGTGTTGTGTATGGGTGTAGCTAACATGCATACCAGTAAAATCCAAATTTCCTATAATCAGTTTAATGTTGACTATATTTTAATTATAAATGATGATTTGATGCCACCAATGGGTGACTCTCATGATTCGTGATGTTATTATAGATATGATTTTTGAATTTATTATGTTTAAACTCGATGATATTTGGGTATTCCATCTCATACATCATCATAATAACCTATTATATTTAACATGAAATGTATTACCTGATTCCATTTAGGATGTATTAAATGTTGTATGTTGTTTTGATAGATGTTTTTATAGATATATACCATCTATTGTGATTAGTATTCTAGAATTATTTATTGCACAAATCAACTAGATACCATAATTTTGTTATTAAAAAGTATGTTACCTTATGGATTAGAATTTGTTACACAATTTGGTTAAACCAATATAATATAAATGAATATAAAATTTTAAATTAATGATGTTGATGTGAAATTTAATATGAAATAAATAAATATGAAAAAAATAATTTCTTAAGGAAGATAACATTACTAGACCCAAAATGGAATTGGGAAATTGGTGGAGTCTATTCCATATACATGATCCATATAACATGAAAACCTTACCCATGGAGCTGGAATATGGATTTGTTCTAACAAAAAATTATTACACCTATCCTTTTTAAATATATGTTATTTGATCTATGAACTATAATAAAAATATCCATCTGAGGGGTGTGTTTTTAATTATAGAGGCATGACACTATGAAGACCTATAGTCATATTCTTGGAGGGTGGGATAGTCACACTCCAATGGTGGTGGTCCATGGGATACCAGTGGACCCTTAATTAGTTATTGATACTGAACTAGTTTATGTATAAGACACTCATGATGAGGCATAGTCTGGGAATGCTTTATGCCATTCGTGCAGATTATTCAGGGAGCACCACGACCTACCTCCATTATGGTAGTGTTAATGCATGAGTTTCAATTATATAATCCACCCATGTTTTTAGGGGATGAAGGACCAAATGTTATGAAGGAATTGATTGATTATGTCCTATCTATCTTAGATCATCAGGAAATTACTCCTTTGAGGGGAATAAATATCTAAACATATATGCTATTTGATTCCACCATGAGATGGTGGGATTTCATTTCTCAGATGCATCATAATTAGATTATGGCTTTTGGAAAATTCTATAATACCATTAATGACTACTTTTATTCCAAGACCTTATTTGTCGATAAATACCCACAGTTAGTTCACCAGAAGTAGGGTTCCCTATTAGTTATAGATTACATAACCTTTTTTATTGATCCCTAGTGCATCACACCATCTCTGATGGGTGGGAATTCATCTAAGGACTTCTAATTTGGAGAGGCCTCATATATGATAACTGATTTCATGTAAATGTATTCTAGTAGATTACTATAATTAGGTAGTTAATCAAGTACTTATCTGTAACGACCAAAAGTTTCACTAATGGAAAATCCCTCTTGATCTTATTAAATGTATATTTATATAAAATGTTTGTATAAAATGTCAACTTCATTGGTTTTATGATAAGAATTGTGACCATTACTTTTATAACCGTTGAACAGTGATCACATGATTAGTATAAATATTGTTCTTTAACACATCCAATTTTACTTAGAAAAAGGAAGTGATGGCCTCATCCAGTATAATTTCCCCATACGAAGCCCATTTATCAGAGCTCGGAAAAGTGGTGGCGTTCTTGGGCTTCACTCTTGACCAATCCAAAGCTGAGCTTCACCGTGTCATGCTCAAATGGGACCGTCTACGGGAGAAGTGGAAGTTGATAGAAATTACCACTCGAGCAATGTTATCCGAGCCACTCAAGAGTCTGTCACAATTTCACATCTTACCCTTAGGTCTTATGAAGCTGTTTTAAGGGGTTATGTAACTAATCAATAATACTATGTTCATGTACATTATTTTATCGTATATAATAATGAATATAATTTCTTGTCATTATTGATACATTGTAAATATTTTTTAAAGTAAAAATAGTCTGATTAGTTATTATTTAATTAAGAAATATATTTTATTAAATTAAGGGATTTTTGTATTAAATAATAAATTATTATTATTATTATTATTAGATTAATTTTATTATATATAAATGGTCATATAATTATACGAAAGAAATTATAATTTTTACTAAGGTTTGAATGCCATTTTTGTCAAAACCTGTGAATTTTCGATAAATGTCTATTTTTATTTTAAAAGTTAATATTAAAATATTTAGAAAAATATTTAGATAAAATAAATATTATTTTTGGAATCAGGACGTCGAAATTATCCAAAGGTGAATTTTTCATAATTTTCTGAGACAATCAAATTTTTTAGTAAAAATTAAATATTGTTTAAAAATATAATGAGTTTTATGATATCATAATGACACAATATTGATGTAATAAATTACTATAATATTTTTTTGTCTGCCAATATATGCTTTACCATTAAAATAATGCAATTTTGGGTTTATTTGGCTTACTTTTCAAAGCATTACTGGACCCCTCATGACTTATTAAACACCTTGTCTTTTTAAATTAATTTACATGGGAGTGTGACTCACCTCCACCTAAACAAACCTATTATTTTAAAAAGTTCGGACTTTGGAAATATAAAATAGTTTTTTCCTCTTTACTTTTCCAAAAACCATCAGTAAAGACCATGGGATGGTTTGTGGTTTGGATGAATTTAATCTAAGGGGTCCCAAACCTAAATAATAAAGAATTCCCTCACCCTTCCTATATAAACTCACCCAAGAACTCACTTACTCCTCAATAAAAGCCTTTTAACTACGTCAAATATCTTCTATACTCTCTCTAGAATCCTTCCAAGGTGCCTCAAGCTCCCAAGAATCCTCTCCAAAGCCCCTCTCTAGCCTTTGGAAGCACACTTCCATGTAAGGCTGTTTTCTTCCTTTCTCATTTTTGTCCAATATTCTTTAAGTTGTTTTGCACTATTAATTTCAATTATTAATGTTGGGGTATGGTTTCACACATCTATCATACTACCCTCTTTATTTTTTAATGATGGGAGACCCTTTATCTAATATTAAATGCCTCCCATTTACACCTGTTACTATGCCAAAATTCTGAAAGGAACTTCTCTCTCCTCTTTTACATTCAAGCATTACTTTTGTATCATGAATATAAAATCCATTAAAATTGTTGGGACATTTATCTATATGACCTTATTACTGTCCATTACATGTAAATATGTTGAGTTACTCCTTTCTCTCTCATCATCCATTTTTATGAATTCTTATGTCATGCCATTGCACTGCCAAAATCGCACCGATTTTCTAAGCCAATACCGTTGTGTAGTGTATACCATACCCATTTCTCCATCAAGGGTATTCAACATTATGCTAATTTAATTTTTGATTATAATGTTTCATGTATGAATTCCACATTCCTTTATCGTGGAATAAATGATTATGTTTTATTATTCAATGTTTTATGATCCTTGTGGCACACTTATGCATGAAAAGAAATGCTTATGAACGGTGCTCCCTTATAGCACTACAATGCATTGTGTAAAGTATAGTATCATGATACATCATGTGAAATGAGTGTTTACTTATGCTAATTCATGTGCAACAAGGGTTTAATCATGCTTTATGTTCAATGAGTATTTACTCATGCTCTATGTGCAATGAGCCTTGGCTCATGCTAATTCCATGTTAAGTTTTGTTGCCACATTTCCATGTTATGATTATCATACTTTATCATGCCTTTATGTTCATGTTTTTCTTATTCTCTAATGATATTACTATTTTCTAACATGTATTTTTACTCCTCATGTAATTCCATGTGTACTCCCTTACTGGGCTTTATAGCTCACCTTTTTCTTATTCATGTCCTCAGGTTATCCCATGTAATGCTAAGTATGAAGGAATGTAGTGGTCTTGTAAAGGATGTTTTGAATAAAGATGTTTTATTTCATGTTTTATGTTTTTTGTAATGATCCTAAGCCCCAAAGACACTAAACCACTGGATCTTCTCTATTGTATCAAAGTGAAGTTTTATGTAATAAATCATGTTTATGTTTTAATAAAAATAAGGGTTGTCATAGTTGGTATTAGAGTATATGTTTGGTTATTTTTGGGATTTGTATTAGAAAACCCTAGTAAATACTTAGATACAAGAATAAGTACAATAAAAACGTCCCTATGTTTTGGTGCGTATTGAGTATGTGGGTTATCAAGAAAATACATCCCTGTCTAGATACGAGCAGGTAGAGGCGTCTCTCGAACAGATGTTTCCTATGGGTAAAACGTGAAAAATCTGCATTGAGCTAGAGTTGAATGAGAACTGGTGCACGAAAACGGGCCTTGCTAGACTCTTGGTTACAACACTCCCGGGGGATATGCTTTGGTAAATTCACAAGCTTAGTATGAACCCTTATTAATGGAATTAAAAAATTCTCCTAAGAATATATGTTAGAAAGTATATCATGAAAATCCAAGATTGAAGCCTATAGACTCACGAGGTAAGAAAATGAAAGTATATTTATAAGTAATCAACTTTTGTCTTTGGATTACCCTTTATGTGTTACCCCTAACATTCCTTTTATTCCAGCCAATGGCCGGAAATAGGAGCACTCGGACTAACAACTAATGTGAAGATCAGTGTGATGACAGTACTAATGAGATGCCCAATCCAATGGGAGCATGAATCTTGAACTTTTTCATGATTCTCTCTCAGCTAACTCAACCATTAAATAGAAAAACATGTCCACAGGATCATCCAAACCCCCCTAAGGAAGAACAAGTCACTATTGAGAGCTTCACGAGACAAATGCCTCCTACTTTTAGTGGATCATACGATCCCATGAACACTAAACAATGGATCAACTCCATTGAAATGATATTCTCCATCCTTCAATGTTCTGAACAAGAGAAGGTTCTCCATGCAGGTTATCGTATGGAGGGTGAAGCTGATCAATGGTGGACGTTGATCAAAAATACGAAGCCCGAGGAGGAGATCGAGGCATTGGAATGGAAGGATTTCCAGAAGATGTTTTTTGATAAATATTTTCCGTGCACCCTTTGGATTAAGATAGAAAGGGACTTCCTTTCCCTCAAGAAAAAAAGACGAAGAATCTGTTGGAGCGTACGATGAAAACATCACAAGGCATGCACATACGCTTTCGTCATTGTCATTACCCCCGAATGCAAGGTTTACCGCTTCATTGGTGGGCTGAATCCTAGCTCGCGGAACGCATTAGCAATCCATGACTTCGACAGCTACGAGGAAATTGTCTGATGTGCCCTCAAGGTCGAAATGGAGATCGGAGAATCACAGGGAAAACATGGGGATAAAAAGTGTAAGGTGGACTTCAATGCTGGTGGGCCGATGAATAAATCCAGCGGTTCTAAGAATATCCAGCACCCCAATTTCCAAAAGTGCGGAAAGAAGCACCCTGGAAATTTGCTTAAGGGGATGAGGAAATGGTTCAGGTGTGGGAGAGAAGGTCACCTAGCTGTTAACTGTCCGAATGAAAGACCTGCTATTGCGACAGAGGAGAGGGATACATCATTTGAAAATCAACACATTGTTCAATGCTACAAATGCAAATAACCCGGTAATTTTGCAGACCATTGCCCTAATCCAAGGGTTTTCGGAGGCAACCAACAACCTCCAGGGTAGTTAGGATGAGCTTTTGCCGTCACTTCTGCCGAAGTGAACCCCTACAACGAAGTAGTGACAGGTACGCTAGTTATTCATTCAATAATAGCGAACATACTTTTTGATTCATGTTCTAGGAATTCTTTTATATCTCCAATGTTTAGTAGAACAATCCCAGCACCACCACAAATCATGTAAGTGAAGATGTCGGTGAGTATGGAAAATGGGGAAATCATTGCATCCCATGAATATAAGTACTCCCTTGATATAATCTATGGATTGAATTTCCCAGCGAACCTCTTCATACTCCCTCTTTTTGAATTTTATGCAATTCTTGGCGTGGATTGGCTTTCCGTATATAGAGCCAACATAAATTGTTGGGAGAGGTAAATCACAATCCATATGGAAAATAGACCCCTGATTATTTACAAGTGTAAGGAGGAAGATGAATCTATTTTAGCTCCATCATCACAAGCATGGATATTACTGCCTTATGAGCATACGTATCTGGCTCAGATGATTGAGTCCAAGGAAGAAACCATCCTTGAAGAAATTCATATTGTGAGGGAATTCACTGAAGTGTTTCCTGAGGAACTGCATGGTCTTCCTTCTAGAAGAGATGTTGAATTCTCAATTGAACTTATACCAGGGGCTTTACCAATATCCAAGACTCCATATAGAATGGCCGTTGTAGAGCTTGAAGAGATGAAAAACAACTACAAGAGAATTTGGATAAAGGGTTTATACGCCCAAGTGCTTCAACATGGGGTGCACCAGTCCTCTTCGTCATGAAGAGGGATGGGTCAATGTGGCTTTTCATCGATTATCGTGAACATATCAAAATCACAATAAAGAACAAATATCATCTCCCAAGAATTGATGACTTGTTCGATCAGAGGCATGGAGCACAATTATTCTCCAAGGTAGATTTGAAGTTGGGATATTATCAATTAAGGGTAAAGAAAGAAGATGTCCCCAAGACTGCTTTTCGTACATGATACGGGCACTATGAATTCATAGTAATGCATTTAATACTCACCAATGCTCCAACAATCTACATGGACTTGATGAATAGTGTCTTTAGAGATTACCTAAACAAATTTGTGGTAGTATTTATAGATGATATTATAATATACTCCAAAACCAAGGAGGATCATGAGGAGAATTTAAGAATAGTACTAGAGATTTTGCGCATGGAGAATCTCTATTCAAAGTACAGAAAATGTGAGTTCTGGTTGAAGGAGGTCTCATTCTTGGGCCATATCATCACAAGAAATGGGATATCTGTGGATTCCTCTATAACAAATGCACTTGAGGGATGGTCGAGGCCATCATCGGTAACAGATATCTGAAGCTTATTGGGGTTAGCTGGATATTATCGACGGTTTGTGAGAAATTTCCCACGATTGTCCCACCCTCTTACCAAGCTAACTCGAAAGGGAGTAAAGTTATCTTGTAGTGATAAATGCGAAGAAATATTCAAGGATTTGAAAAGGAGGCTTATCACTACGCCCGTGATCACTTTACCCTCAAGTGGGGAACGTTTTGTGGTATTCAGTGATTCTTTGAATAAGGTCTTAGGATATGCGCTGATGCAGAAAGATAAAGTGATATCCTATGCCTCAAGGAAGCTGAAAATCCATGAGCGAAACTATCCAACGCATGATCTGGAGTTGGTGGTGGTGATCATTAACTTGTAAATCTGGCGGCATTATCTCTATGGGGAGAAATGTGAGATATATAATGACCATAAGAGTCTTAAATATATATTCACACAGAAAGAGCTTAATATGCACCAGATAAGATGGATAGAACTCATCAAGGATTATGATTGTTCAATCCTCTACTACCATGGGAAAGCGAATAAAGTGGCAGATGCCCAATGTTGAAAGGATCCAGTTATTCTATCAATGATGAGAATTGAGAAGGATCCAATATTCCTAGACATGATGAAGATGGACATGGGAATCATAGTGAACTGAACATCATCAATACTTTCACAGAGGATTACTCAACCTTATCTTTTGTAAAGGTTAAAGGATGCTCAAAATGATGATGTGGGAATTCACAAAAAAATGGAAGCTATCAAAAAAGGGATATCCTCGGAGTTTAATGCTAATGAAGAAGGAATTGGGAAGTTTGGGAAAATACTATGTGTTCCATCAAGTCTGGAGATGAAGAAAGATCTTTTGGATGATGCCCATAATTAAAATTTCTCTATTCACCCTGGGAGCACAAATATGTGTCGAGATATCTGAGAAAACATTTGGTGGGATAATATGAAGAAGTAGATCGCTGAATATACATCAATGTGCCTGGTGTGTCAGCATGTGAAGGCAGAGAGGCAGAAGTCTATGGGGATGATGCAACCATTGCCTATTCCAGAATTGAAATGGGAGAACATCACCATAGACTTTTTCACCGTACTTCCGAGGACATCCAAAGGCAAAAAATCAATATGGGTTGTTATGGATCGTATTACAAAGACTTCACACTTCATTGCTATTCGGGAGGATTTATCCCTGGATTAACAGGAAAAGATATATATCAGGGAAGTGGTAAGGTTTAATGGAGTAACACTTTCTATTGTGTCTGACCGAGATCCAAGATTCACCTCTACGTTTTGGAAGAGTCTTCAAAATGCTCTGAATTCTGAACTGAACTTCAGTACGACCTATCATCCTCAAACTGATGGCCAATCTGATCGGACTATAAAAACACTTGAGGATATGTTGAGATAAAGCTCAATGGACTTTAAAGGGGGATGTGATCAACATCTTCCTCTAGTTGATTTATCTTATAATAACAGTTTCAACTAGAGCATCCAAATGGCCCCATATGAAGCCCTGTATGGGAAAAGGTGTAGAAAACTGGCATGTTGGGATGAGGTTGGTGAACATAAACTTCTTGGACAAGAACTGGTCGAGGAAATGGTGGAGAAAGTGAAAACCATTCAGCAGCATTTCAAGGCATCCCAAAGTTGACATAAGAGTTATGTTGATAATCATCAATGAGAACTTGAGTTTAAAGTTGGAGACAAGGTTTTTCTATGCATATCTCCGTGGAAGAAGGTCATGAGGTTTGGAATGAAAGGTAAGATAAGTCCAAGGTACATCGGCCCCTTCGAGATTCTTGATCGTGTCGGGGCTGTGGCCTATCGACTAGCACTTCCACCTACTTTGGCCAAAGTACATGATGTATTTCATGTATCCCTCTTAAAGATGTACATACCGGACCCTTCAAATGTACTCTATTATAAGGTGGTACAATTAGAAGATGATATTTCTTATGAGGAACAACCAGTGATGATCTTAGATTGTAGAGAAAAAGTACTATAAAATAATGAAATGCCCCTTGTCAAGGTGTTGTGGAGAAACCACAAGTTTGAAGAAGCAACATGGGAACTGGAGGAAATGATGAAGCTGAGTTACCCACATCTGTTTTAGTGTGGAAAAAGGAAAATTTCAAGGGAGAAATTTCTTAAGGGGTGAATATTTTAATGACCCAATGTTTTATTAATGCAAAATCACTCTTGATCTTATTGAATGTCTCCTTATATAAAATGTTTTTATAAAATGTCAAATTCATTGGTTTAATGATATGAATTGTAACTGTTACATTTATAACTGTTGAATAGTGATCATATGATTAGTATAAATATAGGGCTTTAACACATCCAATTTTACATAGACAAAGGAAGTGATGGCCTCATCCAGTATAATTTCCCCATACGAAGCCCATTTATCAGATCGTGGAAAAGAGGTGTCATCCGTGGACTTCGCTCTTGACCAAGCCCAAGGTGAGCATCACCATGTCATGCACGAACAGGACCGTTTACGGGAGAAGTGGAAGTTGATTGAAATTACCCCTCGAGCGATGTTATCTGAGCCACTCAAACAGTCTGTCACCATCGCACATCTTACCCTTAGGTCTTATGTGGCTGTTTTAAGGGGTTATATAAATAATCGATAGCACTATGTTCATGTACATTATTTTTTTTATATAATAATGAATATAATTTCTTGTCATTATTGATACATTGAAATTTGTTTTTAAAATACAAATGCTGTTTTTAGTTATTATTTAATTAGGAAGCCTATTTTATTTAATTAAGGGATTTTTTCATTAAAAAATAAAATATTATTTTTATTATAATTAGATTAATTTTATTATATATAAATGATCATATAATTGTACGAATGCAATTATAATTTTTATTAAGGTTAGAAATCCATTTTTGTCAAAACGCGTGAATTTTTTATAAATGTCGGTTTTTATTTTAAAAGTGAAAATTTACATATTTAGAAAATTATTTAGATAAAATAAATGTTATTTTTGGAATTAGGACATAGAAATTATCCAACGGTGAATTTTTCATAATTTTCTTAGACAGTCAAATTTTTTAGTAAAAACTAAATACCATTTAAATATATAATGTGTTTTATGACATCATAATGACCGAATAGTGATGTAATAAAATACTATAATCTTTATTTTCGGCCAATTTATGTTTTAACTTTAAAATAATGTGATTTTGGGTTTATTTGGCTTACTTTTTAAATCATTAATGGACCCCTCAAGACTTTTTAGACAACTTGTCTTTTTAAATTAATTTCCATGGTAGTGTGACTCACCTCCACATAAACAACCCTATTATTTTAAGAAGTTTGGTCTTTGGCCTTATAAAATAATTTTTTCCTCTTCCCTTTTCCAAAAACCATGGGTAAATACCATGGGATGGTTTTTGGTTTGGATTAATTTAATATAAGGGGTCCCAAACCTAAATAATAAAGAAATCCCTCACCTTTCCTATATAAACCCACCCAAGAATCCACCTTCTCCTCACTAAAAGCCTTTTGAGTTAGTCAAACCTCTTCCCTACTCTCTCTATAATCCTCCCAAGGTTCCCCAGGCTACCAAGAAGCCTCCCACAATCCTCTCTCTAGTCATAGGAAGCACACTTCCAAGTACGGGTTTGGTATTCCTTTCTCATTTTTGTCCAATTTTCTTTAAGTTGTTTTTCCATTTTAATTTCAATTATGAATGTTGGGGTACGGTTTCACACCTCCCTCATACTTTCCTCTTTATTTTTGAATGATGGTAGACCCTTTATCACTCATTAAATGCCTCCCATGTACACCTGTTACGATGCCGAAATTCCAAAAGTAACTTCTCTCTCCTCTTTTACATTCAAGCAATACATTTGTATCATGAATATAAATTCCATTAAAATTGTTGGGACATGTATTTATATGGCCTCATTATTTTCCATTATATTTATATATGATGAGAAACCCCTTTCTCTTTCATCAACCATTTTTACGAATTCTTATGTCATGTTGTTACGCTGCCGAAATCGCATCGATTTTCTAAGCCAATACCGTTGTGTAGTGAATACCATACCAATTTCTCCATCAAGGCTATTCACCATTATGCACATTTACATATTGATTATAAAGTTTCATGTATGAATTCCACATTCCTTTTTCGTGGAAAAAATTATTATGTTTTATGAATCAATGTTTTATGATCCATGTGGCACATTTATGCATGAAATGAAAATTTTAGTAAGGGTGTGCCCTTATAGCTCTCCAATGCATTGGATAAAGTATTGTATCATGATACGTCATGTGCAATGATTGTTTACTCATTCTAATTCATGTGAAACTAGGGTTTACTCGTGCTTTATTTGCAATGAGGATTTACTCATGCTCTATGTGAAATGAGCCTTGGCTCATGCTAATTCCATGTTAAGTGTTGTTTCCACATTTCCATGTTAGGATTATCATGCTTTATCATGGCTTTATGTTAGTGGTTTTCTTATGCTCTATTGATATGCCTATTTTCTAACATGTATTGTACTCCTCATGTTTTTCCATGTGTACTGTCTTACTGTGATTTAGAGCTCACCCTTTTCTTATTAATTTTCTCAGGTTATCCCATGCAATGCTATGTACGAAGGAATGTAGTGGTCATGTAAAGGAAGTTTTCAATAAAGATGTTGTATTTCATGTTTTATGTTTTTATGTAATGATCCTAATCCCAAAAGACACTAAACCTCTTGATATTCTTTGTTGTATCAATGTGAATTTTTATGTAATAAATCATGTTTAAGTCGTAAAAAAAATCAGGGTTGTCATATTATCACAGAGCATAACCTGATATATGCAAGAGGTGATAGCCAGGGTAGTTCGACATCTATATTTGTAACTAAATATATAGATTATTTTAATCAACCTCTGGATCTTCCTCATGGTGATGTTACTAGTCAATGAACATACACAGTTATCCAGGTGAGTTTTTACCAATGTGGTTGGAAAGGAAATATGAGACCACAATGTATGATGGACCTAGTCCAGTGCCTATCATGCGTCATGATATTCCATATATTGTTCTTCTATAGAACATTTCCTCTTTTATCTTCTGGTAGAGGGCCTGCACTAACTACATTTTTAGGACTGTGGTCTGTATCTTCTCATCAAGAAGGATGATGGAGTAATGTTGGATAATCAGGTCGAGGTGGTGGTCATTGTTATCATAGTTAGGCACCAGCTTCATTGTAATGTGTGAAAATATCTTCATAGGGTAGTAATGTTGTAACACAGGGACACCGTACATTCCAGATATACATAGTGAAAGAGACCATTATGGTGAATGATCCCAGCCCTTCTACTATTGTAGGTAAAATTCTAGCGACCTATACATTAGCATCTAATCTTTTTGATACATGGGATTGGAATAGAATTATATCTAAGTTTGTTATGGAGATACATGGGATCAGTATTCAGAAAACTGACTATGTTATGATCCTAGATAATCTATTTAGTATTAGAAATAAGGATTTATGTTAGTTCAGGGTGTTCCCCCTAGATATTGGTTGGAATCACCTCGAATGTGACCTCTTTCATAGAGATTATAGGTTTTGACAACAATCTCAAGATTAACTAGTTTTTATCCTTTAATAATATATTTTTTAATTTCTATATCTAAAGGGAGAACATCTCATTACCCAAGGTTGGTGAGTTCATTCATTAGGGAGAATGGGATGTGTAATAAAGAAAATATGGAAATGATCGTCATGGTATAAGCATGATGATATCCAAGATGGTGAGTTTTTATCTTAATGATCCGGGAACTTGTCAGGATAATTTCCCTCCAATGGTGGATTGTTTTAGAGATGTCATCCCAGATGACTTTATAGGATTACCTCGGGTGAGTGAGGTTGTGTATTCCATTAATCTAGTGCATTTAACTACACATATGTCTATTCCTCCTTATATAATAGTTACAACTGAGATTAGTGATCACAATAGGGAGGTATAAGATTTAGTGGAAAATGGGTTTTTTTCGACCCAGTTTGTCTCTACGAGGTTCATTGGTCATTTTTTTTCAAACAAAAGGATGATGAAAATATCAAGCAATATCGTGATTTCTTGAAATTGATCCAGTTAATGGTTAAGAGCCAGTATCATCTTCTATGGGTAGTTGATCTCTTTGAAAAGATCTAAGGATCTTAGGGTTTACCTATGAATAATTGGAGAACCGTTTATATTCATGTGTGTGGTATACCATTAAAAAATCACACAAAAATTCATATTTAGAATGTTTTAATCAGTATTTGGTTATGTTTTCCGGTCTCGTGAACATGCTAGAAGTATTAATGGAACTGATGAATCAAGAGTCACATATTTAATGGGAATCATTTATGTGGTTTTCATGGACAAAATCTTCGTGTATTATCAAAATTTACAAGGCCATGAAAAATATAGGGATATCATTTTGAATACAATAAGGACCATCAGTTATATAATAATCTCAAATAGTTCTAATAATGGATGCATCACATTAAATTCCTATGTCAAATTATCTCATAGATAAGAGAATCAATTTACCTGGATATGGTGAGTGATGTAGAATCCTAGGTGGATCCCAAGAGAATCATTTGAGGTACTGAGTTTCTTAGGCCAATTAGGTTACTATAGACATTAAATAAATAATATATGTTACTTACCAACACCACAAACATGTTTGAAATTGAAGGGTGTGAAGTTGGAATGGTCAGATTTCTATGGGATAGACATTGGGGAGATGAATGAGTTATTGACTTCAGTGCCGATACTAGTTTTTCCAAATCCCGAAAGGAGCTACACAATTTTCTACAAAAAACGAGTATTTGCATATTATCAGTTTCAATGCATCGATGTAGTGTCATGAAATATAGGTCTCATAACTTGAGGCCACTTGATATGAATTACCATAAATAATTCTCATGTTAATGTTATTTGTTCATCCAAGCTTTATTGGATGTATTAAATGGAAATGGTTTCTAGTGTTAACAGACTATAAAAGCCTCAGGTACATGTTTACATAGAATTATTTGAATATAAGACAAAAAGATGGTTGAATACCTATAATATTTCTATGGTGTTCTTACCTAGATGCCCGTTAAAGGCAATGTCATGGCTGATACACTAATCAAGATGAATCTGATACAAGTAGAAAATCAGGATAGTAACGAGTGGCAGATAATGTCTTTGTTCTCTGTGAAACACTAGGACGTGCACATTGTCTAGGAAAAACATTTCTATCATCCTTAACTATTACCTCAATAATTCATATTGGAGAAATAATGAAGTATCTATTAGAATATGAGATCCTTTTTCTATGGGATGGTATGGGAAGTGAGCACCCACCCCTTGATGAACCATATGTGAAGATGAAATTATTCAATTTCATGTTCGTGAGTGTGTTTTAGTAGATATTCTTGAGAATATGATGTGGGATTATCATGTGTCATCTTGTGATGTGCTCCTTGGTGTAACCAAGATGTACCAGGATTGAAATTTATAGTACTGGTGGTTGGGTATTAATAAAATTTAGCTGGTTTTTTCATGAGATAAACCACCTATTAACTAGTGAAGACAATACATAAATTACAGTGAAAACATTTATAGAATCCAACCATTCCAAAGTGGAAATTGAATGCTGATGTGATTGATTTTGTGTCATATTTACCCAAGTCATCTCAAGGTAATTATATTTTATGGGTTGTTATTGAAATGATCAATATGTTTTGACATATCTTAATAATAAATATAACCTTCACTACTGATGAACATGGAGGGTTTTATATCTATGAGATAGTTTGAAATCATTGGGTCCCATATAATATCTTTTCAAATAGGGATTCCTAGATTACATCACAGTTATGTTAAGGGATATAGGGTGAATTGGGTATATAGGTTCTTCTGAGCACAACATACCACCACCAAATAGTTGGAAAATCAGATTGCATGATTCAGTTGTTTTAGTACATGCTGGGAGCATGCTTCTTGGATTTTGAGGGTTCTTCGTAGAGGATTATACCCCTGGTTGAATTATCCTACAGTAATTGATTTTAGGATACTATTCATATGGAACATTATGATTCATTATACAGTAGGACATTCCCATAAAACCTATGTTGTTTAGGGTAGGAAAGGTAGCTATGCTTGGTCCTTGTCTTGTTTAGGAGGCTACAGAGCAGGTTCTGTTGTTTCAGAAGTAGATTGTTACAACATAGGCTCATCCGAAATCTTATTTCGATTACTATACATGAAATTTAGAGTTTGAGTCCATGGATTCTGTTTATGGGGGTGTCTCATAGAGGATGGGACATAAGTTGATCACGATACATGGTAATATTTTAATAATATACATAAGGATGTCTAAGATTCTTGAGAGTGTTGGTAAGGTTGCCTATTGGTTGCAGTTACCACATAGGTACCCATCAATGCATGAAGTCATCCATGTTTGTCTACTAAGATGATATTATTCAGTCCCTTATTAATCATTTCATCCTGAGGAGGTTCAGTTAAATATATATACATCATTTAAGATCATCGTATATAAATTTTAGATAGTTGAATAAGGGTTCTTTGAGGATGGAAAATTCCACTTGTATGGGTTCAATAAAATAATGACAGTGTGCGTGATAAGACCCGATAGTGGTAGGCCAATGTCAGATCATAGTGGATTTAATTATTCTCATTCATGATTGACCACCCATTATAATGATATTCATGGACATATTTCATTAAGGTTCGAGTATTTAAGATCAATATTATTAATTGATGTAGATATCCTTTATTTTGCATCAATTCCCAGTTTAAATGATTATATATAACCAAATATGAATTCCCTATGAGATCATGGAGGTGTAGTGAGTGTCCAAAGCTATTTTGGATCCCATAACCCATGACTTGGGGTTAAACGACCAAGCACATGGTCAGTGAAAAACATTTGAGATTGGAAACATGACCATGCATCCACATTTGTAAACTAGACTATGGGTTTTTTCATGGTTTTCACATGGATAGTCAAACCATTTAGAGAAAATGTGTAGATTATCTTCTTATATAAGAAACCATGCATGGATGTCACATTGTTTGTAAACCATGCAACTAAAATATGTGATGTCCATTTTGGGGTGATTTTAACATTTATACAATATTTGATCTATTTCAATTAACCAAATTAATTTATTCTTATTAAACAGATACAAAGATCCCATTAATAGATCCTTTTGATGCCTAATGTAGGAATTATTTTCAATCTCATGTTTAGAATATAATTCAAAAATTACTCAATTTTTCATGTCCACATCAGTGAGCACACATTTAATTTTTTTTTTTATTTTTTGTTATTCTAGTGATTCACTTCACTATTTAAGTGAAACCTATTATGCCCCAATAATAGGGTATTTTTAAATTTTCTATTTTATCTCAAACTAATAAAAATTAGGAACAAATACTAGAAAAGATAGCACCTATGGACCTAATGTAGATTGTCTCATTTAATACATCAAAAGTAGAGTGTTAATAAATTTTTATTGTCTCTTGTGAGAAATTTTGAGGTGTTTCTTTGAACTAAAATTAAATCCTTGAATTTTATTAAAGGATGATGTAATTATAGTGGCTTGTTAATGATATTATGTTGGTTTATAACATTAAATTAAATGGAACCACCCCTTTAGATGTGTTGGTTATATTGATCGACCGCCATGGGTGGATTTTGACTTGTATACATTAGGGTTATTCTTTTCCAAATAGACATGGGATGGTGAAAATGGAATTGGTAATGGTAATTGAGTTATCAATAGATGAATATATATGATAGTTAACTTGTTACATCAATTATAATGGAATTGATTAGTGGGAATTGATGCTTGAAATAAACCATGGCCCATTCTATGTAATAGATTTTAAAATCATGAATTGCTCTTAATTTTGAGATTCCAATATAAGTTAAATAGATACTATGTCATGTAATATTGTTTTAAACATGATATAATTGTTATAATGGAATTTTCAAGTGGTTAATTGATAAAAAAATACTTTTTATCTTGGATAGTTCCTTTAGACATCCTTGGGGTGTGGTTTTAATTACAATGTTCTTGGTTTTTACATGACATTTTTAAATGAATTGATTAATTGATATTGAAATCATATGATTATATAAAATGGTTGATACATGGATTCAAATGAATAATTCCATAGATGGACTCATTGAAGCTTGATGTTTATAAGATATTTGATAAATGGATTCATATGATAATTAAATATACCAAATCAAATTGAATGTGATAATTATGACATGGGTAATACATGGGCTTCCACAAAGGAAAACGAAGGATGTACATGTGTGGTAGAGACATTATACAATTAATAGATAAATTCCTAGGTTCTTGATATCTTGTATATGGATGATAAATTTGGGTGTTGGATAATATTACACGAAGAGTAATTCATGGATTTCAAATTAGGTATTCTAATGATTAATTAAGGTTCTAAATTTAATAATGGATTTAATGAGTTATAGGACATCTCTTCCAAGAAAGAACACAAGTTTGGAATCATTATTTTTGTATACCATCTAGATAGCCTACTTAGGCATCCATGATTATGTTATAAAGTGGGACGATGGGCTTTGTTCTGTGTCATGAGAGTTATATATTAAATTGATACTGAATAATTACATTGAAGCTATAAAGGATGTTTTATCATGGAAAATTGGACATTTTGTACTCACGATCAATACAAACATGTTGTTTACCAACAACATTTCTCATCCAGAATTTTTTTGGAAACAAACCTATCACATTCTAGCTAAAGACATTTTATATACCCAAAGACATAGGCTAAAAATGCACTTTATCAATGTGTTTTTAAGGTTATATTTTCAAACCACTAACATATAAATACTTTCATTTTTTTCATCCTTATTATATTGTTTAGAAATCAAGTTCGATAAAATTAAGATAAAGATTCAGTGAAATTGGTTTATTAAATAATAATTACAGGCTATTTTTTGTTTACATGTTGTATGTTCTATCTAATTTGTTATTTATCCACCAATATGCATGTATGTTTTAGTTAGTATAAATTGGTAGATTCGCTGAATGTAGTTTCTTTTATACAACAATGAGATCAAGATTCTCATTTTACTAGATTTGACCATCACAAAACATCAGATACATATGTATGCACTTCATGAAATTGAGAAGATATTACGAATCAATGAAACATCAATTCTATTTTATCCTCACATGCTAGTTTGAGATTCTGCAATTGAAAGTCATACAAATAATTTAGAAAGGAAGTGATGTAGAAAAACTTCTACAGTCAACTAAATAGATTTTTTGGTATGAAGCATATATTGTTCATATGTACTGCTTTGATACTCTAGACTATAATCTCAATTATATAATGAGAGAAAAAATTATTAATGCAACGAATTTACCATTCGGCAGTCTAATAGTTGTATTGGATGGAGATTTCTGAAAAATATTACTTGTAATACCAGGTGGTAACAGAAATGACATAGTATTTTCATGTATTAAGTCATTTTATCTATGGCATCACAGTCGGGCATTAACTCTAACAAAGAGCATGACATTTCTTTCCTCTATATCCATTGATGATTCAAATGAGGTCCAATAATTTTCTAAATGGACATTGGATATTGGCAAAGGTCTAGTTGGATATCCTAATGACAGTTAAACTCTCTTTCAAATTCCATATGCATTTCTTCTTAACTACACTATAAATGAAATGGTTTCCATTGTGGAGCATACATAACCTGATTTTATTGAGAAATACATTGACATCTCTTATCGAAAAGAGCCTGAAATTCTATCTCCAAACTTTTATATCATTCCAAAAGTTAATGATTACATGTTGTCTCTCACAAAATCTGAAAAGAAAGACTACTTAAGCTTCGATTCTATCTAAAATGAATGTTTTGATAATGATAGGGCTGAAAACATATACATCTTTGAGATGTTAAATGGTATAAATGCCTCCGGTTTTGCGGCCCAAAAAATTGGTCAAAAGATTTGTTTCCCCATTATCTTACTTGGAAATGTAGATCAATTAGTTTTTTTATGTAACAACACTAGTATAGTAGTTACACACATAGGATATCTATCTTCTTCAAGCCATGGCTTCTGTACTTTAATTCCAGGATATATATTCTCTTGAATGGACATGTTTGTTCAGAATATTCATCCAGAGTCTGCTTTTATTGTCTTCAAAAAAGGTTTTTAGGTAGTTTGTACAAATTTCCACGATCTAGTAAACCCAAAGTTGATGTGTTTCCAATGAGTATGTTTTGTTCACTAATTTCTCATGGATTTCATTGCTGGGAAAAGAAATATTAATGTTTTCATATAAAAAATTAGACATATTTCAATATATTAAATGAAAAGTCACATTAAACAGTTACAATGATTTCATGATTTTATTAGATTACTACAACACAAGAATATTATACATTTCAGTTCAATTAAATTCAAATACAGTGCCCAAAAAACCTTCTACATTTTAGTCAATAGTACTATAATTTCAATCTTCTATTTCATTCCGTAACTTTCTACAGTTTGAATTTGTATGAATTGGTAGTACACTAAATATATGATCTTTACTGTTGATGGGACCATATCTAATGTTTTAGTCTATCAAATATAATCATTTTTTAACACCGCATGTCTGAGTGAAGACAATGACTTTATAGATGTGATCACCTAGAGTACTACTGACACGAATAAAGTGATATTTTTTATTTAATAACATTTAATTTCAGTTTTCTGGTTAGAAAAATAGAACGAATCATACGGTTGATTGAAGTTGAAACAGACATCCAAGTTCAATTTTTTTACTTTGTTTTAAATGTATTTGATAGTGTCCACCAACCTCTTTATATTGTATGGAAGACATTTTAAATTTAATTTGTGGGTTTCTCTAAAATTCATTAAATGTGAAGATTTCAGGTAACAGTTATCTAAAATTTGATTTACCCTTTTTGGAAATGGACCATTGAGAGACTATGTAGTTAGATATCTCCCTTGTTGGAGAACTCCATTACTAATTTTGAAATAATGAAGTTCATATAAAAATATAGGACAAATTTTTTTCTGAACCCCCCTCCCCACATTCATGACACCATCTTATATTCAATAAATAGACATCCTTTATTTAATTATATATGAAAAAACTGATTATTCATCTATGGGTTAATTTGAGTTTAAAAATTTTCAGGTTATGTTAGTTATCTTTTCACCTACATGTATCATTACTTTGGATCATCGACGTGGGTGATGACATGAACCAGATCACATGCAAGATTAAGCTCACTTGTTACATGATTGACATTGGCTGACACATACACATGAATGGGATAAACCCCATCAGCATGGCTGCCGAGAGGTGGGCCTCTGCCCAGCATCATGGAATTTTGAACCTGCCTAATAAAAACCTAATTCAAATATTTTTTTCTCTGTTTGTTGTAATTTTTTACCATTTATGATCAAACAATGGTTTCTACATAATGTTTTATCATGTGAACCAATTTTTCATATTACATGTAATGATTTTAGTATACCAAATATAATCAATCCCATTAAGAATTCATTATTATTATGTAAAGTAGAGACTATATTTATGAAGAAATACTAATGTGTTTATTTTCTTGGGTTCAGATTAGATCATGTGAAATTATATTATAGGATATATTTGTGTTTTGAACTATTATTTTTCAGTTTCTCATTATTTTGGTGCATGTGATGGGGGTGCATACCCAGATGTGATGGTTCTAACTCTGAAGACCACAGACACTAATGGACTGGGGATGAACAGTTGTAATTGTCTAGCTATTGAAAGCTTAACTACAATACTTTTTTGGTGTTATAAACCCAAAAAATTTGTCCCTTTCATTTAATTTTATTTCCTTTAGATGACATTCAACTTAATAATAATTTTTTACAATTTTATGGGCTGGAAAAAAACTGGACAACACCTCACGCAGTTGTTGAAGATCAAATCATATTGTTGATAGAAGCTGATACAAACATCTAGATTCCTATTTTTAATTTTTTTCAATGTATTTTATGGTTACCACTTTCCACGTTAAGGTATATGTGAGACATTGCACATTAATTGTGAAGGATTCTCTAAAAGTCATTTAATGTGAAGGAATAAGGTAATTGTTATCCAATATCTTATTTAAAGATCTCATTAATGGATATTTCAGAGAATATTTAGTTAAATAACTCCTTGGTTGGTGCACTCCAACACTATTTTTTTCCCATTAATGTAATCTAATTGAATAACTCTTATTGCACTTGACATTTCCAACAACTGCTTCCATACAATTTTGTCTTAATTTCAAATTGAATAACTATGTTTTTACTATTATATTAAATGGTTTTATTCTGGATACGGTTCCAATTAATATTAGATATGGGTTTTCGTTTCTTTACAATTGGATGTGGATGGTCATAAGCACCAGCCACAAAAACGAAGTATGGAAGGGTCTCGAAACAGCCCATTCATTCAATTTTTTATTTTTTCATTTTGCTCACAATTCTTGTTTTTATTATTAAAAACCATGTTTTATCTTGGATTTATATATCAATATTTATTTTAAATCCCTCATTATAGTAATTGTGATTCAAATTGAAAATGGATTCAATTCTTCCTCCAAATTTATGTATCCATATACTTTTACTCTACCCTTTCTCTTGGTCAACTATTTGAATGGTGTCATCATATTCTATGAAATCCTTTTACATTTTCATAGACCATTACTTTATAATTAAACATTATTCTATATTACTATTTATTTTAATCTTTGATAAATACTAATCACTTATTAAATGAAAAAAATCAAATATGTACTACAATAGCACGGGCGAGTACTATTTATATATATTCAAGGAAAGATTGGAACCTAGAAATAGATGGATTTATACTATTATTTAGTCAAGAACCTCATTTCTTCCACCTTTTGGTAAACAAATAGTATATATGATTTGATTTATTGATAATTTAATTTTCTCAATAGTATGTATTTAATGATTTAATCGAATATGGAGCATGATACTGAGATGAGGATCACGATGTTTGGTGGAGATATTTTTGTAATTCTGTAATTTTGTTACATGTATTGTATATCTGCCATGTATACATGTTTTGGATGCTTTATTAGAGACATATGGAATTTATCATAATTTTTTATATACAGTAGTTTATTAAATTTATTATATATTTGTATTATTCTATTTTTTTTTATTATACTATTTTAGCTACTTGTATAATATTGATTAGACTATGCTACACTCTAGTAAGCGGGAGTATCTTCCCCATGGACCAAGATTATGCCCTCACTACAAGTCAAAATCATCTGGTGTTTTTGGAGACACATGTGTGGCCATGTGGCCAATCAGTCATGGGGCACCATTTTGTGGCATTCGGGTCTAGGATTTTGTACCTCAAATAAAAGTCCCGCACATAATTAATTGAGGATGTGTATGATCAATATGTAATTATAATTTTTTCTTTAGTGAATAAGGGAGATGTTCGGTACCAAAGGGGCCTAGATAACCTGAGATGGGGATGGGTGACTCTGTGTACGAATATTCATTTTGAAAATTATTCCAACTCCACCAGATCATGACATATTTATTTTATGGGTCACATAGTTTTCACTTAATTGTTAATTTTGAACTTATTCGTTAATTATTTATATTATGATGATGATTTGAGTTTAATGTTGGAATTAAAAAACACATGAACATAGATTTTTACTTGGTTCACCCTCATAAGGCTATATTCAAGGAGAATACAATAGTGATGTGCAGATGTACTAAATCCACTAACGCTAACATCCAATTACAATGTTCTATCTAAATACAATATTCCCAGGGTCACTTCATTTATAGATTTCTTGTTATTCTCACTAGATTCCCAAGGGCCACTACTAATGTATCTTCTTCTGGCTCACTTTCGGTGGGAAGGATCATCTTCTTCATCTTCCTTCACTCACTACAATGGGAAGGGATTCAATCATTGTTTATGGACTAGTATTTACTTTAATTACCTCTAATGAATTAATCCTCTACTACATAGAGATGCTCAATTAATGCCCCACATTCATCTAATTATTAAAACTAATTTAATATATACTTACTAGGAAACATCCAAATTTCACACAACCATAGGTTAACAGGAACAATACATTTTACATGGAGTGCAAGTGTCACTTCATTCATGGGAAACCACATGCACAAAACTACCTTCTTATACTAACTACTTGAAAGGCACATAAACTTTTATGATCAAATTACTATTGGATTTCAACCACCATATATGGTGTACAACTTCAATATAAACCAATAATTTTATTCCCACACCAATGAATGACTAGGGGGTGAATTTTATATATGTTTTGATATTTTATGGAATGAAGGGGTGGGGTACCATATATTTTTACACATTTTGGAAACCCTGAGAACAAGGTATAAAACTTACCCCCAAGGCAATGATGTACATTATTCTAAGCCTCAATTTCCCATGTCAAATTTTTCACCACTCAAAAACATGTTCACCATTCATTACTATTTCATATTGATATGTCATGATATTGAAAAAATGGGACTCAACTTTCCATGCCTCCTTGACAATCGAATGCAAATCCCTTTTCCTAATGCACTTTTTCCCCATGCTTCCAAGAAAATTGACACTTAATAACCCACCTTTTATATGATCCTTTTTAACAACTACATATTATGAATTCCTTTATCATGGTTCACTGTTTACATTGGTTTTTAAATATTTATCTGGAACATAACAACTCATCAAGGAAACCATCTTTATCAAAAAACAAAACCAACCAAAAAATGATCAAATGTGTCCTTGAGGGATTTTTTCCAAATTGGAGAAATATACCATCATTTAATAATTTTTTGGGCCCTTTTATCCATAAATTGATTATCAAGGATTAATTTGGTGACATTTATTGTGAGGTCCTTCATGATTATATATTATTAGGTGATGAACCTGATTTATTTTTCAATGGTGGGTAAATTGTGTTACTATTTTGGATTGGAATGTCGTTTAGATCTGTAATGTGATATGATATTGATGTAGAACCACATCCACCATGACCTAAATATTAAATTAATGTGTGATGAGACCAATAACAAAGGTATCAGTTTTGTGGAGCTTGTATTAGATTGATTGTTTCTATACTTTTCTCATGTTGTCTCAACCAAACATAGGGTAATTTAAAGAACCAATTCCCGCATTGTTTAACCTAATCACTTGAGGATACAAAGTATACATTTGATGGAATAACTATAGGTTTCATGATGATGATTTATTGATAATAATGGAGTCAAAATGTTATTCCTATGATCCTTGATTAACTATCTATTTCATACAAATTTATATTTATTCATATGAAACATTCAATAGGGATGTTGGTAGAAAATTATATAGTTAAGATCATCTAGATTCATAGGATTCAATTGAATAACATTAATAACTAGGATTTGTGAATCATAAATCTAGATATTGGTCTTACAAATGAAATTAAGGAGAATTTTATTGTTGATTATGAAATTCCACACTCATATGTTTTAATAGAATAAGAAAATAATTTGGGTTATTTATGACATTTTATGGGATAGTTTTCAATAATTTGAAAAGATTTTTGATGAAATAACACCCCTACTGATTCTCATATATGAATATAGTTACAAATATACTATTATTAAATAATTTCTCATGGCCCTTTATGGGTGACCCTGAAGGTCGCCCCAATTCTAGATAGATAACTCCGTGTATCCATTATTTCATTTTCCAATTATCATAAGGATCATTGTAGTTTGAGAAGGGATACCTAGAATTTTTATTGACCTCAAAATGAGGTATTTTATAGGGTATTTTAGGAATAAATGTTGTCTCCAATTTTCATTTCCTCAATTAAAAATATAAACATGGTGTAATAGGTTCCTTAATGTCTATTTGTTTTTTCAAAAGTGACACTTGGTTCATAATTTCATCAACATGTATCAGTTACATGCATGTTTCGTTTAACATCATGGACTGATTTGATCTAGATTTCAAGTATTGCATATCTTTCTCAAATTATGTAGTCATCATAGTGAATCAATATAATATGATGCATTAATTTTTATACTACTTGTTTAAATCATGTGGTGTCATGAGAACCGTTCAGATAGATCATGTGAAAAAAGTGTTAGATATGAGATTGGTATGGTCGTCTAATAGAGTATTTTGTGTTTTTTGAGATGAAAATATTTGAAGGTTTAATGGATATACTGACCAGGATTTGTGTTGTATTAACCATCATAATACATTAAATGATATATTTATTAATGGGATTAGAATTTTTTTGTCTAATTTTCATTACAGATTTTCGAATATACTATATCATTTTTATTATTTGTATATAACCGCAGAAAAATAAAATTTATTCATAAAAATCCCCCAAATATGATAAATTAATTTATATTTGTATCTATAATATGGTATTTACCCAGGGGATGGTATAATGTGGGTATGAAACTAATCCCATGTGATGGTCCCATCATTGGTGGAATTATTTATCAAAAATAAGAAATTAACTAAGTGATATAGCATATATATAAATTAGTTTTAACAAATGAATAAAAAAATAAATACTCCAAATGGGTTATACTTATGAAACACTGCATTTTAGTGATATAAAGTGAAATCATGAGAATAATAAAATAATATAATCAATCATGTATGTTTTTTAATGAATCAACAATGGATCCTAGTTTGGTAACAATCGTTAATAAACAATGATCAAATGAATAGATAGATCCCAAAATTTCTTGTTTTTATCTAACAATCATTTATTTAAAGGTGAATTTGAAAATAAATTTATTTTTAACAAAATAGATTATAATCAATTATCAACATTAAATTAATTCAATTTATTATTTTCTAGAAACATTAATTTTCACACTCATTCTTCATTTTTGACGAAATAATTTTTGACGACAAGAGAATATAACTTCCAACATACATTAAAATATTAATAATTATGAATTTTAAAAAATATAAATCCTTCTTCTTAATATACTCATTGTCATACTATACCAAGTTAATAATATCAAAAAAATTGGTCTAGATCAGGGACTATAAAATTTTATTGTTTAAGAAGGAAAAGCATTGAGTATGATAGTAGATATTGACTTGTGTGGGATTTAAAATATGTGATACATATTTTTTAGACACATTGAGATTAGATAACTAATGTTATAGAGGCTAATGAGTAATATGAAATTTTATTGACCATATTTCAAATCAATTCATATAGAATAAAGATTGATAAGGTTCCTTAGAAGTGTTAAAAGGGAACTGTGGATCAAATAGGCACTTTAGGATGAGATCAAGACCATATTTGGTTATGGAAGAATAATATAAAAATACATATTAAAGTAAATATAAATAACACTATCAAACATTGTGTACATAATATCCACACAATGTGTATCATGTATGCTATGGAAGATAAGTGCTATGATTGATTTTTTTATCAATCTGTACATAAACACGTATTGATGTTTTGTTTTTTTAAGATTCCAAAATAAATGTGTACATGGAGTACATTGCTAGTACATTATTATTAAATATATAAATAATCCTATTTATGCTACACACTTATTTATATGATTAAAATACCTATAGTGTACTCACTAATTGAAACAATGTGCACTTATTCCACATGAATGAATCACGTTTCAGAGGCACAGACTAAGTACAACCCTTGGTCCCACACATTATGTAGACTAGTATATAGGCTATGTTGGAAACACATATATTTTATGTGGATGTCACTACAAGTCTATACCAATGATAGGTGCTACATTACTGGAATCCCTATACAAAATTCCACATTCTAATATAGTCTTGATAATTTTTCATTTCGTCTTTCTAGGTATATTTAAATGGGAATGTGTGGAGTCTATACTATGAATTTTTCAATCTGAAATTTGATTTTTTATCCCTATTTGTCCTCATATATGACATATGGAATATTTTTTCTATTACTATTATAAACTCCATAAAATTGTTGACAATATTTAATATTGATGATCAGTGAAAAAATGGGGTTGGGTAGTCCCTTGATGAAAGTGTTGATGACGGGGACCAATCACCTAGTATTCTTCATGTGGTTATATACTCCACCAAATAATTGACTAGTGAGTTATCCAGATGAATTGTGGTGTTGGGGTATCACCCAATTATTTTATGATATATTTTAATAAAAATAATCTTTATTTTTTTGAGAAATTAGTTTTCATGAAACACCGAATATAAATAAACCACACTATGCTTTTGAAAAATTATTATTTAATGTGACCATTATTTAATAACCATTTTATTAAAGGGTATTAATATGAATAGATAAATTATTAAAATTGTATGTTATACAAATGTATAAATGAATTCATTCGTTATTATTTTGATATAAATGAAATTAAAAACAAATATAATATAAAAGATATGTTTTTTTATGAAAAAAATTATATTTCTATTTGAAATTTATTTTTATATTAATAAATTATATTAATATATATATAAACAAATTTCAATAATTTTATATAAAATATATTTAAAAATAATTAACATTCATTTAATTTTTTCTTTTAGAATAGAATAAAAATTATTAATTATTTCCAAAAAATGTTTTTTCTTGAAAAATGAGTTTATTTTCCATTTTACACACATATTGTAAAATTTATTTCCACAATATATATAAATTTAATCATAAAAATTGATCCTATTTTTTGAATCAGAAGACTAATTTTTTTATTAAATATCTAGTTTGTTATTATAATTTGTAATAACGGTAAAAAAATTATTATTAATTGAATAATGGAAATAATCCAATTAAAACATTATGATAAGGAATAAAAATTTCTTAATGACTTTTTTTAATCCTATTATATTAGCTAATTACCTCAATTTCTAACCATGTCACTAATATGTGGACACTTGGTCCGATTTTACTTTTATTATAACCGTTAAATTATTTTATGAAATGAATAAAAAAATCACTCTCTTGAGGGAATTATATTTAATTTATTAACTTGAAATAAATTTAATATTCTTATTAGGGAAATTAATATTTAATTTTCTATTGATTTAATAGATATATTTAATTTATACACAAAACTACCACATTATTTATCCAATAAATAGATAAATATAATAAATGAATAAAAATATTATATGTTATAATATTTGGAAGAATTATTCTATAACATGAATATTTTAGATAAATATAATATTATATTGAAGTGGAAAAGGTTCAAATTATAATTCCACTGAGGTCATTTTTTTCTGTAGAGTCTAATTAAATGAATACTATAAAAAATGACATTAATGAGATTTCATGTCAAAAAATATTATATTAAATATTTAAAAATTAACAAAAACCATTAAATAGGACTTGTAGGAATATAAGTAGTAATTAATTCCATCCATTGTCAAGTTAAAATCTAATTTTTCCCTTGTAATAATAATTTCAAACCATTATATTTTTCAAAAAATCATTAACATGGTAAACATTAAAATTTGATAATGAAGGGATTAAAGAAATAAATATGGATTAACATTAAAAATAATTAATAAATAAATGTTATCATATAATGATTTTTAAATATTATCCCTTTTTCATAATAATTATTTCCATTTGGAGGCATTTTTCTTGAGAATTAATTAATTTTATTTTAATCTTCTTTTTATTTTAATTTTTAGTGTATTATTTCAGACACTTATAAAAGAAAACACATTAAATATTTTAATTACACCTCATTGATCCACAAATATCATTAAAAACCTAACCAAGTAACTTCTAAAATTTTCTAGAAATGAATTAGATGGGATGGTTTTCTTCAAGGATAATTTCAAGGATCCTTAAGACGACATCTAAAAGAGGCATATCAAAGAATGGGTTATCTAATTACACTAAAAATATCAATTATTTTCTTATTATATTACCCCTAAATATTTGGAATTCATCATTAATTAAATAATTAAATATCCAAAAAAAATATAAATTTTATTATTATAATGAATCCACCATTATCCACCCTCAATTACATAAAACATGAAGTGATAGTATCCCTCATGCATATGTGTGGACTACCACCTCCACATAGCTATAAAATATATTTCCCATCACCATATATAATTAATGGTTATTATGATGGTTCAATGTATAATATTTGATATTTATTAAACATATAATATAAAAATGATTAGGTAAAAACTAATTATTATTTACTTTTCATTCATTCCATCTTTCTAAAAATGAAAACAACATTCCTACATATGTATGACCTACCATCTATATGAATGGTGTAAATTTTTTAACTCTAAAATTTATGGATAAAGATAAATATATAAATATATATATAATGAAAATATATGATATTTAAATCCTTCATAATTTTTTGTAGAATATATAACCATAACCAATGTTTAAGAACTATAACTAATATTCAAAATTCTCAAGAAAAATTAAAGAGTTAAAACCCATGAATAATTATATTAATAATAATTTATCAATAAATGGGTACTAAAATGTTATAATTAGATCATTTATGATATTTTATGTATGTAAATTTCTATTTAATAGAATTATAATAAATTTATAAATATTACTTTTAATGTTAATATGATTTTTCAATAAGTAAAAGTCAAGGTAATGTATTATCAAAAAATCTAATTTTTTATCACAATTGTATATAATTCTGTTTTTAATGAAAAAATTACATGAATCGTCTATACAGAATCAAATGAAATTTCTTTTTCTATGGTTACATCCTTATAATACATGTTGTTTCTTGAAATTATATACATAAGAGACTAAAACACGATTCTTGGAAAACCAACAGTGTACCTATCTTCTATAAAAAATATTTTTTCATATATATTGATAATTTATAAATGTATATTCAAGAATTTTATTTCTATTATAATTTGATATTTTAAATTCAACATTATGCAATTTGTGATTTTACGAAATAGATTATAAATAATATTAATTTTTTCCAGAATGTGTTACTTATTAGATTTTTAATCAAAATATAAATGGAATAATTTTTTTTTATGTACAAAAAAGAAAAAAATACTTTTCAGCATTACCACTAAATTCTTTTAATCATACACTACCATTTTAATTATTTTTTTTATAAAAAATAACTTGATATTTGGGAATATTTTAGGTTATTATATATTATATAAAAATGAAAATGTTATTTTCCATGAGAAATATTTAAATAATCATTTAAAGGAATATAAAATATATGATAACATCATTTTATTTTAATAAATCATTATAGGTTATATTATATAATGATACTATATTTATTCCATATCTCGATTGTTTTGTCTTTTATGTCCAAATATCAATGACAAAAGTTTTATTTTCCATGGGTTAAATTATGATAAATTTATTTTTGATCCCATGTAATAAATAAGAATGTATTTATGATTCTGTGACAGTTTGGGAAATAATATTAATCTTTTATATGCACTGGGTGAATATTAATGTTCTTTGAGATCAAGGGTATATTATATGTTATCCCAATCCTGAAAAAAGAGGGGACATGTGATGTTATCCCAGGGATTAAGGAAGAAAATAAGAGGTCATCCCATTATTAAAGAAGGTAAAAATAATGTTATCTGATGATAAACAAGTTATAAATTATACATTGGATATATTTGAGGTAAGATTTATATTATTATGATTATTCTACACTTTATTCCATTATATTATCACATTATCTTATGCTAAAGTTATATTCAAATTGATCATGTTCTTGGGTCCTTATATGATTATTGTCTAATGAAATAAAAAATATATATTCCATGAATAAAGATTGTGATATATGATCTATAGTGAGTGGATTTAAAATGATAAGGTCTTATTCTAATTCCATTATTATCAGGTTATGGTTATGTGACCATTGGTGACTTATATGATTACTATTAATGAAAATATAAGATCTCACTTTTGTATAATTTCAGTCCACAGGATATGGAGAAAACTATTATGTAAGATATATCTAAGAAGGATTATTGTTATCATGAACATAGTGGGATATTTTGAAATTCTCTTATGAACATGTTTCTATGTATCTATATTTCCAAATGCTCCTAACCAATTTAATTTTTACATTGATGTTAATGTTATGTATTGAATATTAATCTAATAAGACATGATATTTTTGAATACAATGTATTTGTCACTATATTCGATATCATATATTGGTTTAGTAGCATTTATAATCATTTTTGAGAGAACATTAGTGAGGCCCATTGGGATAATAATATATATTTGATAATATCCAATGTTATATTAAATAATGTGGTTGTATTCCATGATAAACATCGCTGACTGGATGATATAAGTGGATGATGATTTTTAGTAGAGGAAAATCATGGAAATAAATCTAAAAATATTTGGTATAGAATATCTTGATTATCATTCATATGAAAATTAAGTGTTACCTTACTTTTCACCTTGTTTTATACTCCAAAGGGATACGATTGGGTTAATAATCTTTTTACTTATGAATGATCATTATTTATTTGAATAGATAATGATTATAGCAGTTAAATGTTAAACAAAATGATTCATATATTGGAAAGAGGAATCCTGATTTAGATATCACATAAATGATTATTTATTATTATGTTGTTTATCACTATGATTTTTGTTTCTCAAACATTAATTTTTAATATTAATAAATTTTATGAAGAAGAATGAAACTATTCAATTTTGAATGTGATGTTAAATGCAATTAGTTTTTTCTTGTTAAATCATGTTTTATGGAAGATAGAATAGAAATTAAAATTCTTATGATTACTCAACATTATGAATCCTTGATTCAGGTTGAACATCCCAAAAAAGGAGGTAACAACATTATGTTGAGTCATTTATGGGGAATCATCCTTCTTCTCCACTATATTGACCCACAGCTTTTAGAGAAATGGATCATTACCATTCAAATGATTTTTTCCATTATATAGTGCTTGGAATATGAAAAACTCATTATGTTCAACAATTATTTTAATGGAATGGTATATCAATAGTGGGATCTCATAAATAAACCATGGAAATGGTGATAAAATGCTATCATAGAGTTGAATGACTTTAGAATTGTTTTTTAATTTGTACATTTCATTAATATTTGAGTTAAAAATGGTATTGCGTTAATGAGATAATATATAATAATAAATAATCCATTATCACATATGAGGAAAATTGTATAAGGCATTCATGGTATGATTCTAGAATTATCCTTGAACCAAAAATTAATATTTACCAATTCATCAGGATCCTAAAACCAAGTTTTTAAATGGAATAATAGATAAGGTACAATAGAACATATTAACAAATCAGGTAATGTGATACCAATGTATAAGATGATATTGGAGTAACCTATTAACATATTATTTTTTGTAAAAAAATATGTATTGCATTCAAATTAAAAACTAATAATAAATACCAGTTGGTATAGATGATACTCCTTCCATTATTCTTGTTATTTTGTAAAACAAATAGAGGAAATTTTTTGAAGGGTTCTAGTAAAATCGTTATGTGTGGAAAGGATGGTAAATTGGAAATAAAATGATAAATAAATGGTAAATAGATAGTTAATAATGAAGACAAGGAACTGAAGACTGTACCATGTTACATTCAATGTTTAAAATGAATGGAGTATCTGCATTATTTTATGTAGTGGTTAAATCTAGAAGAAAGTTATGATGATCGACAATAGTAACCTATTATTCTGATAGACAAAGGTAGATCTCATGTGATCACTATTTAAAATGTTGTGTTTGATAATGAGGTGGTGGAATGTACACCTACCAACCACTAATGAACAGTTAATATCTTTTTGATTTCAAATATACCCTTTTTTTATATCTCAAGAGTTATCATGTGGAAAATTAATTCCATCCCCACAATAAGATATTGAATTACCATTAATGACCCCTAATGGTATGATGATAAAATCTCGAGTTAATAAAACATATTTGGTTGATGTTTGTGGGAATATGATTCTTTTAAAATCACATTATTTCCCATTGTATTTAATCTGATTTTATTGTAGGGATGAATATTCATTCATTACATAAACACCAAATAAATTATTGACGATGGGAAATCAAGATTGATATTCAAGAAAACCTTTTATTGTCTATCATTATACTAATAATTATTAACATCCAATGAAAATTGTTTCCATTGTATAGTTATTTATCCCTCTTTAAAAGTGGTATATGTCCCTCATTGTTTGAAATAAACTTCCCATTAAATATATACCTATTTTAAGATTTTTTGTTGAGGATTTTTAGAAGAATTTCAAATTCTTCCTCCATATGTTGAATTTTAATTTTCAATAGAACTAATTAATAGTGATACACCTATTTCAAATACTCTATATAGAGTTTCCTTGATTGAGTTCAAGGAATTAAATATGCTACTTTAAAAGAATATTGAAAAGTCATTCCTCAACCATGTGTGCCACCATAGTGTGAATATATTCTTCTCATTATAATGAAATGTGGATCAATGTATCTATTTAGGGATTATATAGAACATAACAAGAAAATAATTACGAATACTTATCATTTACATCTTATTGATGAATTATCTGACAAAGTTCACAAAACACAACACTCTATAGAAAATGTATTGTAAAATGATATTAATAATATTATTATAAGATATTGTAAGTCTTATTCTTATATGATATTATTATTTATATATTTTTTGATTAATTGTATAAGAATAAATCTATTTTTATGCTAAATTGTTTATTTTTCTAAAAAATGGTTTTTCATAATGATTTTTGGGATTATTTACAAATAAATTTGTGAATATTAATAAAATTGAATCATAAAAAAAAGATCATATATATTTTTTATGATTTTAGAATTAGTTTAAAGTTCCCTTATTTCCATTATAAATGGTAAACTAGGTAAATATTTTTCGCCTCAGTATGGGTAAAATGGGTAAAATATTGTAAAATATTTGAGATATGGCTTTAATATTTATATAACACACCATTATCATTTTATATTAGTGGATTATATTAATTTACATCCTATTATTTGATATATGTTCATTTTTGTTCCAGTTTAAATTTATAATTTCCTATATATTAGTTTAAGAAACTAATAAATACAAAATTTCAAAATGTTGATGTTAATATTTATAAATTTTGTACATAAGGATAAACAAATTTAATGATTAGTAGAATGTAGTTATTTGAAAAAAATTTGAATTTTATCAAATTTGTTAATATTTATTTTTCATAGATTGATTTATTACATTATATTATTATACAATTCCATCAATATATTTATTCATTAAAAATGATTTTAAAAATTATAAAAGTCATAAAATTTTGATTAAGTATTATGTCACATTAATTTTGATGATATCTATTAAAACAGAGGTATTTTTAAAAGATTTATATTGTAATTACATTTTAATAATGTTTCCTTAATTTTCGAATTAAATGAATAATGACAATAATTTTATTAATGGAATTTTATGTAAAATAATATTCATTAAATTTATTTTATAATAAAAAAATAATTATACATGAAAATAAGTTTTAAAAATGGTATAAAATGTCACCTAATATATATTTATGATTTAATTAAAAACATATCAGTAATATTATAACCCTAAAATATTAAACAAGTTATTTCCTTGATTTAGAACAAAATTGTTTAACCATGGGGTTAAACTAAAATTTATGGTATAAAATGACACCAAAATATATCTAAAATTAATTTGATGATGATATGTCATAAATAAAGTCTTTTACTGTAATATATATCCATTTGGAATATTTTTTCATGAAGAAGAATTAATTTTATTTTATTATTTTTTGAATTTTCATGTCTGTAATTCCCTCCATTATAAAA
Organism: Viscum album; assembly: GCA_963277665.1. NCBI lineage: Eukaryota > Viridiplantae > Streptophyta > Magnoliopsida > Santalales > Viscaceae > Viscum > Viscum album. Next base: position 409,839,789 of record OY728157.1, read on the forward strand.
GAAGATAATCAATCTATATTATTTACACCAAATAGTTTCATATTGATTAATAAGCTACCTAATTATAAAATAAACATTATAATATATCGATGATATGATTTTTCATCATGAATTATTAATTGTCTTTTATTACAATAATAAAAAAGGAATAACGATGAAGAGTTAATCTTGCTACCAACTTCTATAATGTTTTTTCTTCTTCTAAATAATCTAAATATATTTTATCATTGTCATTTAATAAATTAATCACCCTAAATATACAAAAAAAATTATGTCCATGAATCCTCCATTATCCAACCACTTTTCAATCAAATGAGGAGTGATATTTTTTCCCATGTAGATGTGTAGACAAACAACTCCATGTTGATATATACTTCATTTTCCATCACCATCTTTAATGGATAGTTATAATTCTGTTTATAATGATATATATTATTTAAATAGTATTCTTGAATTGTTATTTTTTTATACCTTTAATTTTTTCCTTCGAAATTTTTTTGAAAAGACTGTTCATGCATATGTTTGATCTACCATTTGTATGAATGGTTTAAATATTTTTAATAACTCTGAAATTATTTGATGGGAATAAAAATTGAAAACAATTAGTAATTTATATATTATAAATATGAATATATTTTTGGAGATAATGGACCCAAGAGATGTTTTCATTTTCCCCAACTAGTATACCAAAAATATAATGATGATTGAAACTATTAACACCAAAAAATAATTATTTAGAATAAAATTGTTAATAAACTGGTTTTAAAATTAAATAAGAGGATAATATATGTTATTAAAATTAGGAATATGACTCTGATATAGAATTTTACAAAATTTAATTTAAATATAAAGATGGATAATTGTTTTTTTAACCATGTTAAACATAAGATAACGGTTTTTATTAAAATATTATTATTTATTAGTATTGTTTATAGTTATGAATAAAATGATGAAATTTCATGACCTATAGCCTAATAATTTTAAAAAAAATTTATTCTAATATGATCATTATTTACGAATACACGTTTTCATTTCAATTTTCTAAAATTATGTAATTATGATATGAAAGATACATTTTTAATGAAAGCCAAATTTATTTCTCTCTTTTATTTAAAATAATTTTTCCTTTATATAATTGTTTTGTTAAAATGTTTTCCTGGATGTTTTTCTATTTCTCTTATAATTGTTTAAATACAAATTCCACCATGTATTATTTTTTTCCAACTTCTTAAAAACTAATATTAATGTTGTTTTATAAAATCATTAATTTAATATTTTTTTCAAAATATAAAAGGAAATTTCATTTTGACATTGATTTCATGAGTAAAATCTCTTAGTAGTAAGAATACACAATGATTTGAATATTAATTTAAATTTTTCCAATGTTTTATTAATTGATAAAATGAAATTATATTTTTCATAAATTTAAATATTTTTATATTATAAATTAATAATGAAATAATGTTTTCCTTGTGGAATATTCAAGTGATATTTATAATGGTATTTTTATTAATGATAACATCATTTGATGTTACCTAGGATTTATTGAGCATATGATCCAATGATACATATTTTTTTACTAGATGGATTATGATTGTTATGGAAAAATAATAAATAAAAAAATATCATTTCCATGGGATAAGTTTGGATAAATGTTTATATGAACTTGGGAAATTATTATGAATGGATTTATGAATATGTGGAATGTGGGACTTGAATTATATAAGAATTTTTTTATCATTTATAAATTAAGGGTCTATGAATATATAGGGTAAATGGGAGGTTCTCTTAAGAATAAAAACATTTATAAACTGTGGGTTATCATATTCACAGATGATGATACATAGGAGGTTACCCTAATCCTCAGGCATGTACATGGAAAGATATTACATGAATAACCTATTATTAATGTCTTGATTGGTTTCATTAATATAATATTTATCTTGTTATGATTATTCAATAAATTATACTACTATTTTTAGACATGTTTATATTCCAAGGTTTTCATATCGTCTCTTATGTACATTGATCCATTTATGATTCACATATAATGAATTTAAAAGATTAATTTCTTGAATCAAAATATGATATATAATATATGGGATACAGTTTTCAAATGTTATTCTCATATTATCAAAACCATATGCTCCTATTATATGTAAATGATCAGTAATATCTTCCATATTTTCCATTACAATGAATCTGAGTTCACCATTTCTTATGTCTCATTCTCATGTTATAATGAAATTTTTTAGGTATTATATATAATAGGGGTACTATTTGTTAAAAAACAATTAGTTGGATATGTTGTATATATCTTATGAACAATATTTGTATCCATTTATATTTCTAAATAAACTAAACCTATGTGATTCTAGAAAGGATAAGAATATTATTTATTGAATATTCATCAAATAATATGTGATATTTATGTATGAAATGTATGGGACACTATATTTTGTACCCCATGTCCACTGAAAATATAAATATTCCCACAAAACTGATAGAGTTGTTACAGTTTCACATTACTAAGAAGCATTACGTAGGTTTGTGGAATTATATACTATATCATCAAATATGAACATATCGATGGGGAATACTCCAATGGGGATCAGTAAACCTTCAACCAACATGTATACATCATAATATAATTGAAAAACAATTATATTTTTTAGTAAATCACATGGGCTTCCATGATGGGTAGCATGGATTATTTGTTTTCTTATTGATTTTGACACTTATTTTGACGCACTATGTATATAGGATATTTATATTATCACTTAGATTATATACCATTGATTCTTGTATGAATTTATTTATTAATTTTATGTTTTGATCATGTAAATATTTATATTTCTCCTTTGATGTTTTTAGGGAACCCTACAATTTATTTATATATTCACCCATGTATAGATATTTCTCCCACACATTTCATGTCTTATGAAAATAATAAAAAGTTTAGAGGTTACTTGAGAAGAAACAATATTTGAATAGTGTATGTTCAATGGTACCTAATATTGAAACCCTTAGTAGTAGTTCATGTTATAATTTTTTCATCAATGAGTCTCCACATTCACTTCCATTAATATTAGTTTGGTTCTTCTTAGAGGTTTTTGGCCGTACTATCCCATTTATTTTATATCATTGGACAATATCTTAATTCATGGATTATTAGTATATAACAGATGAATTCTATATTTTTTAGATTGGTTTTTTATTATTTCAAAATTATTACATCCTATTAGGTGATATGTTTTACTTTATAGCTGAATTAGGATGTGACCTCCCAAATTTTGTAATATACCAACAATGTCCTAGTAACAATCCAGAAGAATATTGGAAGATATCTTGTATTGGAACACTCAGAATAATGATAGACCAAGAAACATATTGGATGCTCGTGTCATGTTAGGGATGTATCATAGTGGTTCATTCAAAGGGAAACATTTTTGAATTATGTTTTTATAGACCTGATTAGGTTAATGGGGGAAATATTTTGATTTTTCCATTTGTTAACCTATCAGGATAGGGAACATAATGATTATGAAACTATCGATCTATCCTTTCATTGAGGCTTTGATAGCATATTTTCTTACTATTTTATCCCAATGGATCAGTTGTATTGAATAGGTTAATGGTAATGAAATCTTGAAAGAAATTAATAATTTTTTTTTCATATTTAGAAAAATACTATGATATACATTGTTAATCATGATTCATCTCTTGAAATATTGAATAACTCTATGTTGACAGTTTACTAGGATTTTATGGTAGGGTTTTGAGGTTCCCATTCTTGTGATTAAGGTTCATTTCATGACAATTTGAGTTCTGAGGATAATATCCCATAGAAAGATCATGGAATTATTCCACCAAGAATATAATGATCAATACATGTTCCTGTTGTAAATCGATTAGAACCAATAACTATGGTGTATATGAAGGAACTAGGAATGTCATGAATGAATATAGATAGGTAAATTCAATTTTTTAATCCAAAGTTTTGTTATGAAACATGATTAAAAATTGAAATACATGATTCATTCAATTGATATCATGAAATTAATTTAAATATAATCACTGAAATGACTAGTACATCATTCATATATTATATTTTAGGTTGTTTTTATCATCATCTGGATATTATATAATTGAAAAATACAAGCTTGGATCCCTCTAAAGAATTAATACATGAACTTAATGCTTTTAGATCACCATTATGAAATTATTATCTACTTTTTAAAAAATTCATTATGTTTTTTATTCAATATATTGATTAATGTCAATATAATCTAAGAAATAATCATTTATATTATATAGTTCTCCATTTAAAATCCATCTATCGTAGATTAATAAATTATCAAAGAGGGGGGGAGGTATAAAAATTTAGTAATGTGAACCATCCTCTATTTAGGGATAAAAATGATATTATATATTTATGTTGATTATATTAAAATGTAAATAATATCATGGATGTTATACCCACCTAAACTATGTTAAAATGATATGACTTAATAAGTAAACGTGTTTTAAATGAAATAAATTATTTTCCAATGAATTTTGACGTTATTTAATGTAATGTGATAAATTAAAAACCATTAACTCAAACTTTTCCCATAGTGAATGTTTATCAATCAATAAATAAATAATATTTATATGAAAATATATTTTCTAACATTTAGTTATATTAACGTAAATATGTGATTAATAACATCATAAATATATTTTATTCCCATTATTCTAATACTTAATATTATATATTATAATATATTTATTATTTAATTCTAATAATTCATACTCTAGAACTCATTGACCTCCATTGATAAGGCCTATATCAACCTAATTACTAAATAATATAAATTAGTGGGGAATGAGGATACATTTTGGGTGTCACATTTTAGGTCCTTAATATGATAGTAGAGATTAATACTCATAGACAATGATAAATTTCATACAAAAAATCATTACCCCTAACAACAGAAGAATATTTCATATCCATAACAACATCCTATAATAATGTGTTATCTCATATAATATCTTTTTCTATCCACATCTTATTAAGAGTAAAGCATAATATACATACATTAACCCTAGTACCCCAAATTCTATTATTTCTTTAATATGTTTTTTATAGATACAATTTGTTGCATCTAAAAGGAATGAAAAGTTAGTGTATATTCAGATCCCTTAATAATAGAAAAATAGATCAAATCTATAAAAAAATATTATTAGTCCTTCAATTCCATGAATGATTGATGGTTGTGTTTATTATATATCAAATAATCAGATAACCATATCAATAGTGTGTGTTCATGATTAATTTTTAACTAAAGGAAGATATTGAAGTGATCAAGGGGAATAAATTTCAAAAAATGACTCTTAGTAAATATTTTTCAACTAATATCTTACATAAAATGGTGGTGTAGATACTTGTACATATGAAAAAAACCCATTAGGACCATTTAGGAAAACATCAAAATATGTGTGTGATATGCCATCATCATTTTCATTATTGCAAAAATTATATTTTATCACTTATTTAGAGGTTAATGTAATTTCAATTAAATGATTTGGATATTATAGAATTTTACAACTGTTATGAGATGTTATGATGTTCAATGAAGGTCAAAATGGAGATCATAAAATCTCAAGGGTCTCATGGATTTGGATATTGTAATTGGACAGTAGAGTGTACTTATGATTGAGTGATAGAGAAATATCACTACAGAATGGAACTTTCAAATCCTACATCCTGAATGCGCTAGAAAAAATCCTATAAACTTACAAAATTTAACAAATAAATAGATTAGGTTTAGGATGAAAATTATCATAGACAAATAAATTAATATAACATAAATCCATCAATCTGGTTTAGTAAATGATAACAACATTAAACTCATAGCCTACAACTAATGATTCAACAAGAATGAACATAGACACTATTAAAAACAATGCATTGTGATATGAGTTAGCATTGATAGTCGTTGAAAAAAAAATCATGGGTGAGAGGGTATGGGTGATCAAATTCTATTACAACCACTGAGGTGTATTTAAAATTGATTGGGTAAAATTAATAGTAGTTATTTATTCAATGGAATAAAAATTTTCTATTTAATTATATTTTTATGAATTCCTTAAATTCATGCATGTTTAATATAAGTATTCAAACCCTAACTTAATAAATTAATGTTGCATTATTGGTGAAGAAATTGGAAAACTATTTCATATCTTATATATAACCCCACCTATGAGAACTTTTCATGGGTTAATTTCATAGTGAATATCGTGACACTCCCATTAGAGGTAACCAAATCTATTCAGTGTTCAAATTAAATTTCTTTATGTTTATCCAACCATGATTTCACTGAGAATGAAATTTCCCATAGTATCATGAATCACCATCTAATTCTATAAAAATTTAATGAGTTTGAATGGACAAATTTGGAATCACTATATCATATATGGATGTAATTAAATTATGATAATTTTTATATAAGAAAAATAATAAAGAGTAAGGAAACGATAATCAATGAAGACATTCATATTGAAGAGGAATATATTGGTGATCTCCCAAATGAATTTTTTGGTTGTCCAACTAGTGGATATTTAGAGTAAATAATAAAACCTATTCATAGATAATTTCCACTATAAAATACACCATATATAATTTCTAAAAAAGAAAATTAATAGCTAAAAAACTACAAGAGAATCAGGATAAGGGGATGATACACACAATTTCCACACTATGGGGTGTGTTGGTCCAACTCATAATGAATAAGGATGAGTCATTGTGGCTATGCATTTATTTCATGAGTTTAACATTATTTTGAATGTTAATTGGTATCCAATTTCATAGAATGATGACTTGTTTGATTATTTATATTGATCCTATAAGTTTCCTAAGGTGGATCTTTGTCTATGATATTACTATGTAAATTTTATTTATTTGGGTATTCTTTGAACATGTTTTCATGTAAGACATGATAACTACTAGTTTATAGTTATTCTATTTTTACTAACAAAATCATAGGCTATCTTTTGAACTTAATGTTTATAGTCTTTAGCGATATCAAATATATATTTCTTATTGTATTTATAGAATATATTCTTATCTACATCAAATAAATGAGGAACATGATTAGCATTTTTTTTATATTTTTAAATACCTTGGGAAAAAATTAGTTTCAAATGTTGATAAAATTCATTTTTTAGAATGAGAAATAAACATTTATGTGTAATTTTATTACTATTATATTAATATCTGTTGATATATTTTAAAAAATTGGTAATTGATGAATGTCCTAGAACAATATATGTCATGGAGATCAATAGTTTCCTTATAAAACCCTGGTAATATATTTCATTGGTGAGAAACGTCTCACAATTTTGAATCCCACTGGCCAACATAACATTGAAGGGAGATATATTTCTCTGGACAAAAAAACACGAGGAGATATTTTCACACATAAAGAATACCCTAATCATTGTACATCAACTCACATTACCCAATCATGGAGAAGTATTTATAACTTATAGTTCTACATACAAAACATTCTTCGGTTGTTTAAACATACACGACGAAAATGTGATACCATATTCCTTCCTCTAATTACTGATACATGAGAAGAAATACGCTACGCATGATCTAGAATTTAAGGTAGTAATCTCATCTTTAATGACTTGGGGATATTATCTTTATGTTATTAAGTATGAAATATATAAATAGATTAATATCCAAATCTACATATTCTCATAAAAGGATACAAAAATGTTCTATAAAAGCTGGGTTGACATAATTGTTTATTATGATTGTTAAATCAATTACCATAATAAAAATGTGAAAATTTGGAAGATTCTCAATGTTTAATGGATCCTATAACACTATAAATTATGAGGATTAAAAGGGATCCAATATTTATGGACATGAAATGGATGGACATGGGAATATAAAATGAAATCAGATCCTAGTTTTTTAAAATAACAACTCAAAATTCCATTTTAAAAAGTATAAAGGAGTCCAAAAAATATAATAATGAGCTACTGAGAAAGATAGTGATGATTCTGGAGTCCAAAATTCCTAGAGATATAGCTTTATATTTATTAAGCAGTACATGTGTCCCATAAATATAATTGTTGAAGATGGAACATCATTATGATGCAAACAATTCATCCGTCTCTATTCATTATATATGTATTAAGATGTATGAAGGTTTGAAAAAACAATAATGTTTGGAAAATAAGATTTGGGAGATTACATAATTTTTATATTGATTATTAGTATACAAATATCCCAATAATGATTCATAAAATGTGATAGGTATGATGAAACCATTGATCAAAAATTTATTCAAATTGGAAAATATGACCATGTATTTTTTTCAATGTAATCCTTAGGACACCTAATTTTACTAATTTCATTTTGTTAGTAGCTAATTAACTATATAAATTCAGTAAATTTCATTTATATTAGGGATGATATATGTCGTAAAAAACATGATAAAATATACCTAAGAAATGTTTTAGGAGTACATGGGAAACAACTCCTAATTGTATCTGGTCAATAACTAATGTTGATCATAAGGTTCTGGTGAATCCGTCAACAAGTACTAGAGACAAAACTGTGTTTTAAAAATGATTGACACCAATTAATATATGGTAGTGCTAGTAGATCCATTCAAACACTTATGAAACATATAGATATTGTTCTATAGATTTATATGGATGTTTGGATCAACACCTTCCTTTATAAGAGTTCTAAAATAACAAAAAAAATTATTCTAGCTTTCAAATGGTTCCTTATGAAGAAGATTATAGAATTTTTTGTCAGAATATATCATAATGGTTAGTAATTTGAGTGAAAAATATAATAAGAAATTATATTACCCGGGAGATGGTAGAAAATGATAAATCTAGTTAGTTTTATATGAAATCAATTTAAATTTGATAGAAAATATATGTATACAATAATTGATAAGACCATATCCTTGAGTCCAGAGATAAGTTGTCAAATAAATTACATATTTTAAAATTATTTTTTCGTTTAATTTACAATATTTCTTTGTTTTTTGGGTGATTCCTTTCATTTTTGAAGGAATGGTTGGTTTCCAAAATTTGGGCCAACCACAGAGCCCATTTCCAGTTTTGTAAGTAAATTATTATTATTTAATAATGCTTTATATTATCCACCATTTTAACCAATTAATCTTCTAAAATGACCATTATTTAACTATTAAAACAACTAATGAAATTTTTTCCCCATAAAAATACATTTTCATCTTGGATTTGGGTGATCGAATTAGGTATTTGGCCAACTCGAAAGCCCATTTGCAGTTTAAAATTTTTTTTAATTACTTCCAAAAATACTAATTTGTTATCCTTTTTTAGTGATTCTACCTCTAACCTTATCCAAATGTACCTATCCTCACCCCCATATTTGTTTCCCCCTTTTTGGAGATCTTATCAGCCGGGAATTAGGGAAGAACTTCTCAGGTTGCAAAAATCATCCACATTTCTCAAGTAAGGGACTATCCTTCTATGTTCCTTCCTTTTCCTTAAGCTTTATCCTCTTTTATTGAAACCCCAAATGTCTAGGATCTAGGGATTCGTACCTAGGGTTTCATTTTTAGTTTTTTGTTTCAATCCTCTGGTTTTAGGTTTGATCTCACTCCCATGTGGTGCGGTGGTGGTGCAGTGGAAGTTCCGCACTAGGATTTTCTATTATTGACTCTTTTGGTCGGTGATGCCATTGTGCATGAAATTTTTGTGACTTAGCTTTCTGTTTTCATGTTATATTCATGTTTATTTCATTTTAGTGTTTCTGGAAAAATTTGTTTTAGTTTCATTTATAAAGAAAATGAATTATAAGTTCCAATTTTTGGTGAAATTGAGTGGTTTTCATAAAAATCATTTATTGGATCATTTCGGGATGACCAATAACTAATAAGTTGATTTTATTCATCATTATTAGGAGTGTAAATCATGTTTTTAATGTTTATTCTTTTTTTTTATTGCTATAAAAGATTGTTTAAATGGTGTTTGGTAAGCAAATGGGCTTTAAGTACCATGCTTGTGTGAAAATGGGGGGGGGGGGTTTGAAAGATATAACTTCTTGGTTCAGATGGGGCTGACTCAAAAACCGAATTATTGGTTTCATTAATTTTTATTGAACTCAAATTATGTATTGGTGACTTAATAGTGTGCACATAGTGTGAAAAGTGAATATTTCAAAGGGCATTGGATGAAAAACAATGTGATATTTTGAGAGGTTGTTTTATTGAAAATCAAAATGTCTTGTTGTGTGTTTTAAATGGTATAAATTGTTTATTGAAACTGTATTGTTTATTTGTGACCAGTAGTGGTATTTTTTATGAAAAATGATTTTATTTTTTTTCTAAAATTGTTTGACCACAAAAAGTGGAATCTCGTGTACTTAGGTTGCCAGATATGTACTAGTATGGCTAGTGAACCAGATGGGTTGTGTTTCTATTTCATTGAGAAAATGGATAATTGAAACTCTAAATAAACTATGTGTATGATATATGGGGACAACTAGGTTATGGGTATGTTCCCTACTAGTGTCTCGTGCATAGGAAAGGATTGTGACTTGGATACTTTACACTGAGGTGCGAGGTACATAGGGCCCGAGACTATCTAGTTTCATAGGGATGTTCCTAGTTTTGATGATCATTGGATTTGTAGTATTTACCCTTGTATTGTGGTGTTTTCAGTAGTACATAATAGTATTACAAATATCTATTTAAAGGTGTGAACATTCTAAAATTTTTAATTAAAACTGTTATCAATTGAAAGTTTCATTTCTTGGATTTTATCACTCATTTTCTTTGCGTAATAAAACTGCTTGCTTTTTCACACTGTATTGAATTCTATTTAAAATAACTGGGTGTTATCTTATTTTTATTATGCTCACACCCTAATTACACACCTTGGGTGTAAGTTGACTAGGTTCTGTTTGAATCGGGTAAATGAAAGGCCAAGGGTGATGGTGGTTTAGGGTGTTAGTCCCAATCCTTGGGACAGAGTTGTGGAGACGACATGGGGGTGATGACCCCTGGTCATGTGGAGTCCATGGGGATACTTTTTTTTATTTCATTGTGTCATATGAACATTTTTATTTCATTTAAACTGAATTATTAAGTTCTGAATTTTGGTATAAACCTTGCTGGTATGAATTTTTCAGATTCCTTTTATCAAATATTTATGATGTTTTATGTATACATATTCGGGTAAATCATTCCCAAACAATGAAAAATGATACATGTGCCCTTGTTCCAGCCCGTGGGGATAGGGAAATCCCTTCGGGCCTTGCCATGGGTCTGGTTTGGTGTCGTTAATGGTGGTGACCAGATTCGGTTCGTGACAAAATAGTATCAGAGGATGTTAATGTTTTTGGGTTATATTTCTATTTTAGGATTAGTCGACATTGAAAGGAGCTAAGAATATTGGGGATTGATGTTTTGGTTATGATTAGGGTGCCTCTCCCACAGCTCTCATAGAAGACCATGAGTCACCAGGGTTTGTTGGAATTTACAGATCGAGTTCACTTCCTAGTGAGACGTGTGGGCTACAGACCACATGTGGACATCAGGAGGATATAGAATAGTTGTTTTCATATTACAAAAATGTGTTTAGATTATTTATATTTGATTTATTTGATTAAAATTTTTGGAATTGTGGTATTGACTATTGTTTTGTGACTGTTGCATTTTATAGAAACATGCCTCCCCAGAAAGCTCCCACATGCCCAAAAGAGGAAGCTGGAGGGTGTTATCCCACACTGATTGATCAGAGGATTGTAGAGGCTCTGATTCGGGCTATCCATTCTTTGGGACATGGACCAGCTCCTGCTTTTATTCGTGTTAGGGAAGAAGAGACAGGTCCAAGAAAAGATAAAGGAGAAGAGTTTAGGAAAAACAAGCCTCTTACCTTCCGAGGTTGCTCAGAACCCCAGGAAGCAGAAGAGTGGCTCGAGAAAATTGAGCATATGTTTGAGTTCCTAGAATAAGTAGAGGAGCTCAATGTTAAGTGTTCCACCTTTCTATTGGAGGGTCCTAGCAGTAAGTGGTGGAATTCAGTGCTTCAGTCTGGGAAGAATGATCAGATGCGCTGGGGAGAATTTAAGGGTGTCTTCAATGAATAATACTGCCTAGAGGTGTTGGATTGTGCTAGATCTAGAGATTTCAATGAATATGTTCAGGGGAATCTATCTGTGATGGATTATGCCAACTATTTCGCTGAGTTGGTTCGGTATGCTCCCAAAATTTTCTCTAATGAGTATGGGAAGGACCAAAGGTTTGAGAAAGGATTGCGACCAGGGATATACTCCTAGGTGTTCTTGTTTAAGCTAAGAACCTTTGTTGAGGTCATTGATCGAGCGTGCATGGTAGATATTTATAGGACAATAAGACCTGGTTTCTAGCGTTCATTATCAGCAGTCAGAAGTGGCATCTCTTCAGGGAAGGAAAGGATGTTGGAGGATCATGTGAAGAAAGGAGGTTGCAGTTCCGGCCACTTTTCCAGGAAATTTTCTTCTACAGCTTCTGATGTGAGATTGGTCATGTGCCACCAAGGTGGGAATCCCAGGAATATCAGACCAGCATGTCCACTTCTTATGAATCCTTGTTACCAGTATAGAGTTATGGGGCATTTTCAGCACTTCTTTGGTGTGGCATGCCCACTCACAAGTAGGGCTGGGTCAGTGGCTTCAAGAGGAGTGCCAGAACAGTATGAGACATCGAGGACTGGGGGATCTTGATTTTCTAGACATGGTGGTTGGGCTAGGTCAACTTCTAGGAAAAGCTAGTTCAGGGCACATCCAAAGATTAGTGGTCGTCTTCAGGAAGAGACTGGACATTTCCTTGCGGTAGATCAGACAGCAGCAGAATCAGAGGTGAGACTATCGACAGTTCAAGGTAACATTTTGATGACATCTTCTATAGCTGGAACTCTTTTTTATACTGGGACTTCTATTTCATTTATTTCTTCCCATTTTGTGGACATGCTGAATTATCCAACTGATTTGATGTCTTTAACGATGGATTTGGGACACCACTGGGAAATAAAAAGGAGCAGGGTCTTAGGTTCCTGTCGTGTGCGCATTCTATGTCAGGGGTTGATATGGAAAGGGACCTCTTGGTCTTAGATATGTACCTAATTATGTCATACTCGGTATGGATTTTCTAGTAAACTTCTAGGAACACATCGATTACTACAGACGGCGTGTGAGCTTCACGACACCTGATGGGAGTCTTCAAGTTTTTCATTGAGAATGGGATCCTCGGTCAGGTCGTACTGGACCTCCACTCCTAGTGTTGTGAAGTGTTATCTCCCCATTATATTCAATCATGCTAGAGCATGGTATTTCCCCTAAAGGTGCACTACTTCATGTTTTGAATGAGTTTTTAGAGGTATTCCCGGATGATTTTTCAGGTTTTCCACCAGAGTAGGATATGGAGTTTTCGATTGATCTAGCATAGGGAACACATCCAATATCTCTTCCCTCTTATCTCATGTCCCCCACCGAGATGAGGGAATTAATGTAATAGCTAGACAACATAGAATCAAAATGATTCATTCACCCGAGCATCTCTCATTGGGCCGCTCCTGTGTTGTCTGTAAAAAAGGTTGATCTCTCTCTGGTTGTGCATTGACTACTGGAAGCTGAATAAGGTAAAAATTAAAAATTAATACCCTTTGCCTAGAATAGTTGATTTTTTTGATCATTTGAAGGGGGAAATGGAGTTTCACAAAGATAGACATGTGTTTGGGGTAGCATCAACTTCCGATGAAAGAGTCAGATATCCCAAAGATGACCTTTCGAAAAAGGTACGACCCCTTTGAGTATTTGTTCATGCCCTTTGGATTTACCAACGATCCAGTATTCATTAGGGCAATCATGAATATATTATTTCATCAGTATCTTGATTCTTTTATTGTGGTGTTCTTGAATTACATTCTGGTATACTCTAGCTCTGAGGAGGAACATGACCATCACTTGAGGATCATTTTGGGTACATTATGGGATCACTGCCTCTTTGAAAAGTTGTAAAAAGTGATCTTTCTGGATTAGGGAGCTGAGATTTCTGGGGCAGGTGATATCTATGCGGGGTTTTTCAGTGGACCCTGAGAAGACTAGTGCAGTTATGTCATGGGATTAGCCGAATAATGTGTTCGAGATCAGGAGTTTCATTGGCCTGTCTGGTAATTATAGGCGATTCGTTCGAGATTTCTCTCGACATGCATCATCGATGACTACGCTCACCCAGAAAGGGGTGAATTATGTATGGGGTCCAGAATTCCAAGCATCATTTGAGTAGCTGAAGAGGTGGTTGAATGCCGCCCCCGTGCTGATTTTTCCTGAGGCCCGGAATCAGTATGTCGTCTATTTTGATGCTTCAGGTATGTGTCTTGGGTGTGTGCTTATGCATGATGATCACGTGGTGGCTTATGTCTCTCACCAACTCCTACCATGTGAAAATAATTACCCGAACCATGACTTAGAGTTGGCCGTAGTGATGCATGATTTGAAGACATGCATCACTGCATCTTTGGGGAGAAGGTTGTGGTCTAATAGGATCACAAAAGCATGGCTTATATCTTCTTGTAGAAGGACCTCAACTTGAGGAATCATCCCTGGATCAAGTACTTTCATGGGATTGACATTGACATTGTCTATGCCCAAGGAAAGTGTTATATAGTGTCCAACAACTTGAGATGAAGGGTTCCAGTGCAGTCTTTGAGGATGTCCAGTGATGAGTGGACATTGATGGGTCTCTTTTCTCAGATTCATGTAGGGACCAGGGAATACAGTTGAGGGGAAACATTGGCGAGAGTCATGTTGACTCTATATCTGTTGGAGTTGATTCAGCAGGAACAGCCCAGTAATGAGCATTGCTAGTGGTCGAAGTAGTATCTTCATGGAGGAGAGACATCCGTTGATTGTTCATCATCTCCCATGGGAATTTTGTTATTCAAGGTCTATTAAGTAGTGTCACTGTCTCTATGGAAGGTGGTGATGCAGGATAGCAACTAGTCTCAGTGGTCTATCCATCTGAGTTCCACTAAGATGTATTATGATTTCTGTCGACAATTTTGGTTGGCTGGTATGAGACGGGACATAGCGGACTCTATTTCGAGAAGCTACACATGCCAACAGGTGAAAGCAGGTCACCAAAGGGCTTTCGGTTTGCTCCAACAACTACCCATTCCTACCTGAAAGTGGGACAAGGTTTCCATGGACGTCATTGTTGGGTTACCTTGTACACCTCGGGGTAAGAATTCCATTTGGGTGCTGATTGATAGTCTAACAAAATCAGCCCACTTCATTCCAATAAAATATACAACTAAAGTGGATAAGTGGGGAAAAATGTATCTTCAAGAAGTGGTGAGACTCCATGTTGTACCATTACCAATTGTCTCAAATAGATACCCCCACATAACTTCTCTATTTTTGGAAGGCCTTTAGAAGGCCTTGGGGTCTTAGATGAAGATGAGCACAACATACCACCCTCAGATGTATGGTCAAACAGAGCGGGAGAATCATATTTTGGAGGACATGCTTTGTGCATGTGTCCAAGACTTTGGAGGTTCTTTGGATAGAAATTTGTGATTGGTTTAGTTTTCATATAATAACAGTTACCAATCCCCATTTTGAATGTTCCCTTTTGAGGCACTCTATTGTCGGCCATGTCGGTCCCCCCTATGTTTGGCTGAGGAAGGAGAGACTTCATTGTTTGGGCTGAGCCTTGTGCAGGAGACATCTGAGAAGGTCAGGTTGATCAGGCAGCACTTATTGACATCTCAGAGTCGTCATAAATCTTATGTTGACTGGAGGCATTGAAACCTAGAGTTTTTTATGGGTGAAAGGGTATTCTTGAAATTATCCCATCATGTTGGTCATCATCGATTGGGGAAGCAAGTTTAGTTGATGTCACAGTATGTCGGGATCATTGAGATCACTAAGCATATTGTAAAGGTGGAATACAGGTTGTCCTTACCTTCATAGTTGATGTCAATCCTTGATGTATTCTACGTATCTCAGTTGAAGAAATACTACCCGTATCCATTCCATGTGTTGAGTTGAGAAAAACTGGAGAGAGATCCTGACTTGTCATTTGTTGAGAGGTCGGTGAAGATAGTGGACTCATAAGAGAAGATTATTTGAGGGAAGTCTATTCCATTAGTCTGGTTTCTATGGAATCATGTTAATTATACCCATGAGACATGGAAGAGAATGTCATGGGTCGAGGAAGAGTACCCGTTCTTGCTTTCCAATCAAGCGTCATCTTGACTTTCAGGGGCAGAAAGTCCTTCATGGTGGGGATAATTTTCACATAAAATACATATTGTAAAGTTATTTTATCATTTAATTTACATTATTACTTTGTTTTTGGGGTTTTCAATGCATTATTGAAGGAAATGGTGGGTTTCCAAAATTTGGGCAAACCCGAGAGCCCACTTCCAGTTGTGAAAGTAAATTTTGTTTCTTTATTAAATAATTCATTTTTTACCCTTTTTTACACATTAAACTTCTAAAATGACCTTAATTTAACTATTAAAACCACCAAAGAAACTTATGACTCTTAAAAATTCATTAACATCATGGATTTCGGTGACCGAATTAGGCATTGGGCCAACCCGAAAGCCCATTTCATGTTTTAATATTTTGTTTTAATTATTTTATAAAATACCCATTTTTTATCCTTTTTCAGTGATTCCACCACTCAAATTATCCCACTATACCTAGCCACACCCCCATCTTCGTTTCCACCTCTTTAAGATTATATCAGTCATGAATTAGGGATGATCTTCTCAGGTTGATAAAATCATCGAGATTTCTCATGTAAGTGACTATCCTTCAAAGTTCCATAATTTTCCTTTAGATTTATCCCTTTTTCATGAATACCCAAATGTACAAAAGCAAGGGCTTCGTACCTAGGGTTTCATTAGGAGTTTCTTGCTCCAATCCTTTGGTTTTAGGTTAGATCTCACTATCTTTTGGTGCGGCGGTGGTGTGGATGATGTTCCACACTAGGATTTGTGGTTCATGACTCTTTTCGTAGGTGATTAAATTGTGCATTAATTTTTTGTGACATAGATTGTTGTGGTCATTGTATTATCATGTTTATTTCTTTTGAATGTTTCTGCAAAAAATTTGTTTTAGTTGCATTTATAAAGCAAAAGAATTTTAAGTTCTAATTTTTGGTCAAATTGGGTAGTTTTCATAGAAATATTTTATTGGTTCATTTGGGGCTGACCAATATTTACTTAGTTGATTTTATTAAACTGTATTAGGACTGAAAATCATGTTTTTAATGTTTAATATTTTTGTTTGTTGCTGAAAAGTTTGTTTAAATTGTGTTTGGGAAGAAAATGGGCATTAAGTGCCCTGTTTGTTTGAAAATGAGGGTTTTTAAAAGATATAACTTCTTGTTTCTCATGGGGCTGCTCCAAAAACTGAATTTTTGGTTTCATTAAAGGTTATTAAACTGAAATATTATTTCGGTGACTTAAAAGTGTGCACATAAGTTACAATGTGGATATTTTAAAGATCTTTCGGTGAAAAACAATGTGATGTTTTGAGAGGTTGTTTTATTGAAAATCAAAATGTTTTGTTGTGTGTTTTAAATGGTATAATGTGTCTATAGATAATGCATTGTTTGTTTGTGACAATTAGTGGTTTTTTATATGCAAAAGGATGTGTTTTGTTTTCTGAAATTGTTTGAGCACAAAAAGGGGAATCCCGGGTACTTAGGTTGGAAGATATGTACAAGTACAACTAGTGAACCAGATGGGTTGTGTCCCTGTTTCACCAAGCAAATGGATAACGAAAAATCTAACAAGACTATGTAGATGATATTTGGGGACCAATAGGTTATTGGTATGTTTCCTACTAGTGGATAATTCACATGAAAGGATTGTGACTTGGATACTTTACACTGAGGTATGTGGTACATAGGGCCCAAGACTATCTAGTTGCCTAGGGGTGTTCCTGGTTTTGGTGGTAATTGGATTTGTGGTATTTACCCTTGTATTGGGGTGCTTTTGGTATTATATTACAGAATCTCACATTAATATTTAAATGTGTGAACATTCTGAAATTTTCAGCTTGAAAACTGTGATCAATTGAATGTTTCATTTATTTGATTTTATCACTGCATTTCATTGCATATTAAAACTGCTTCATTTTTTCCATTGTATTGCATTCCATTTGGAATAATTGGGTTTTATCTGATTGGTCTTAGGCTCACACCCTACATACACCCCTTTGGTGTAAGTAGACTTGGTTATGATTGACTCAGAAAAATTAAAGTCCAAGTGTGATGGCGGTTCAGGGTGTTATCCCCCATCTGTGGGACGGTGTTGTGGAGACGGCTTGGGGGTGATGAACCCTTTCCATGTGGAGTCCATGGGGATGTTTTTTTTTGTTTCGAAGTGTCTTTGGACCTTTTTTATTTCATTTGAACTTATGTATTCAGTTCTGGATTTCTGTATAAACCTGGCTGGTAAGAATTTTTTAGATTCAATTTATCAAATATTTTTTATCTTTTATGTATATATATTCTTGTAAATAGTTTCCAAACACAGATAAATGAGACCCATACACTAGTGCAATTCCATGGGGATAGAGAAATCCTTTTCGGCCTTGCCATGGGCTAGGTTTTGTGTCGTTAATGGTGGCGACTAGATTCGGGTCGTGACATAAGTTATACAATAATATATAATGATGGGTGAGATTTATTGGGTATGGGGGGAATGGAAATATTTGGGAAAGTTAAAAAGTAACATTTCACATCATTTAATACATCATAACTGTAGTATATAATTTCCCACACCATATAATCCTATCACTAGAACATTATGTGTTACTTTTATAACTCATATTAAAGTATATAAAAAACTCTCACATTTTTTTAGTATTGAGGTGGTACCCATGAAGAATCGTTATTCATATTACAATAATTTAGCGAAGATCTTAAATAATAGAGATATATTTCTAAAAAACAAAACAACAAGCATGGTTAATGTAATACGGTGAAACAACAGGTTTGATGAGGAGGAAAGTTAAGAAGAAGTGGAGATGAAATAGAAGTAACATCATCTATTTTAGTATACCAAATTTGATTTAAGGAGAACATTCTAATTCTTGAGGAATGTGAAGGAAAAAATTTACAACTGAAATTACATTTTGAATGAATAAATTCATTGCCATGAAATTTAGTTATATAATCAGGTTACCCAATATTTCATGTTTTTTATTTTAGACCATTGTAGATATGGATAGAATTTATCAATTGGGGTTAAAATACCATTAATAATTATAAAAACCTATAATTTAGTCATTCTATAGTGACCTTTATGATTAGTATATATTAAGGTATATAGTAATATCAAATTAACATAGGATGAAAGAGTTATTTACTCAACCAGTAGTATCATGAAATAAGATGAATATTTATTAGATCTTCTAAGGGATATGTAAAAACTAGTTAATACCTTTGACTAATACCAATATGAGATTCAGAAACTGAAGAACATATAATACAATTTACAACAGAAATTTATGAAATAGTGATTACGACCCATACTATGTTCTCTGAACCATCCTAAGAAAGAATCAACATCACACACATTACCATTAAGGATTAAAATGGTGTTATAAGGGGTTATGGATATTGAACCTTGTTGTATGAATTTTAGTAACTTCATTTTATTAAAATTCTCATTATATCTATCCTCTTTCCTTATTACACGATACATGATTATATAATTGTTTGAACAAAAAAATCTTAAAAATAAACAATCAATATATTTTTTGAAAAATATATAGTATCAATTAATG
This sequence comes from Viscum album, assembly GCA_963277665.1. NCBI lineage: Eukaryota > Viridiplantae > Streptophyta > Magnoliopsida > Santalales > Viscaceae > Viscum > Viscum album. The sequence continues at coordinate 409,859,644 of OY728157.1, forward strand.
AGTGTATTCTTAAAAATTCAATAATTTTTTTTTAAAGAAATATTCTTCTTAAATAGTATAAATATAAATATAAATGATATTCTAATTTATTAAATCTAAATTAAAATTTTATAAGCGTCTAAAAATTTTAGTAATATAAAATCTACTACTTTCAAGTAATTATAAATTATTTTAATTTATAAATTCCCAATTTTAGTATTTTTAAAATATAAATATTTTATTCGAATTAAAACATAATAATTAAACTGTATTGAATTTTTCATACTATACTATGATATAAATATTTTGTGTATACATTAAATAATGTATAATAATATAGTTTTAATTATGACATAATAATTTATCAAAAGTGGTGTAATAAATATTATAATGGTAATATTTTATAAGAAATATTTTTTATCATTACAATAATGTGTTTTTAATTTATTTAATTATTTTCAGAGACATGTAGGGAATTCACAAAGACATATATAATATTTCATGGTTTAGGAGAATTATTTATAAAAATAAATAACTTTTACATATTGAATGGTATTAGTTCAATGATTTTATTTCATAGTCTAATATATAAATGGGATCCAACACTCTTTTTCATAAAACATGTGAAACAACCCTGGAAGGGTTTTTTGTTTTTATATTTTATATTTTAGATTCCAAACTCTATGATTAGAAATTATTAAGGAATTTGTATCTCATTTGATTTAAATACAAACCAAACAAAATTCATTTTCACTAAAAAACATTAAGGAATAAATTAACATCCCTCTACCACTCTATATCTTTCCTAATTTTTCCCATGCACTTTTGAAGTGCCTAACATGGTTTTAGAAAATACCTTTCAAGGTAAGAGATTCTCCCCACATAATTTTTTACAAAAAACATTCAGGAATTAATCAATAAGATTTAAATTTTATTATGTTTGCATATGATTTTACACATCTCATAAATTATTTATTGATTCTTGCATAATAAGATATATCCTTGTAATTTCATAAAATTCTTCCATGATCATTTATATAATCATGTTATGTATTCTAAACTATCCAATTATTTACCCAGCTATTTTTTTCTGATTACCCAACCTCATTTACAATCATGGGTATTCATCAATATGTACATTTACATCATTGATTAAGTTAATCCATTTATACATCCCACACATAATTATTATGGGAATAAATGTGATAAAATATATAATTGTGTTTTATTATCTCTATAGACCAAAAATTTATGTACATAATATCAACGTGATGAGTAGACCAGGAATTCTATAGCACTCTAATAAATTTAGTAGTGCTATAAAGGCATGAGATACCATATATGGTACATGGGTATGAATTTTAATCATAATATATTACGATGTCTCAATGATTATACATAACAAATAATAATTATTGTTTTTACATTGTTATCACATTACTAGAATGACTTTATATTATTATTATATTTTTTCTTATGATGTTCATGATCATAACTCTCATCTGTCTATGTCATCATGTTTTTCCTCTAAAAAAATCTACAACATTATATTATTTTAGGATTTGATTATCCATTTATATGGGTTAATAGCTAACCCAATTCCATATGTACATCCCAATGTTATCTTGGGAAATTATAGAACATCAATAGAAATGTTATTTAAAATTATTTAGTTTTTAGATATTTTTGTCGTATGCTTTTTTCATATTATTATTCCTTATTTTATATTACGAAAAAAATAGCACTCCCCATCCTTTGGGAATTTAGTATGTGTATTTTAGTATTATAAGTCATGAAATAAAGTGAATAAAAGAAATGTGATGTCATTATTTCGGATGTCATTGGGTGGCTTCTAACCTCCTCCAAATCAAAAAAACCTTTTCCATCATCTCTTAAACGGGCCTCATCTAAACTATAGAGTTTTATAATAATTCAATACAAAAATAAAGAGTTCAAAATGGTCTCTCAGACAATACATTAAATTTTTACATTTAAATTGAAGTCAAAAATCAATTGTAATTGTGAAATTCCACTAAAAAGTGGATTCTTTTCAAATAATCCCCCAAAACTAAGCATAGAAAACTAAATAAAAATTTCAAGAATCTAAATTTCTCCTCATGTATTCTCATTTTTCTAACATTAATACACTATTATTAATTTTAATAGGGTACCCATAACATATTATATTTTTTCTAGAATATGGATGTAATCTATAAGTCCTGATCTAACAAAATTATAAAAGGATCACAATGATTATTTATGACCACTCAAATTTATAAATTCACATTCTCTTCAACATCAATTGTGCAACCTAATGGGAATGAAATTAGATGACTCCATAATTTGATCAATTATAATAAAAATCACAAATTTACCACTACTATTTAATTGTAATTCTATAAATAATTCCATATATATTTTATCCCACATCCAAGATGGAATGAATAATGTTTTAAAATCATGATCATGAATGTGGTTTTACACCAGAATCATTTGGTCTGTAATGCAACGAGATTTGAAATATTTTATTGGATTCTGCACCCCTTGACATAAATGTTTATGTTTACTATCATAGTACATGTGGGACATACTATAATTTTTTGACCACAATATGGGAGTTAAATCCCTCATAGATACAAATATAACAAACATACTATAGAAATTCAATGCACCAACAAGAGATAGGAACTGATCACCAAATGTATCCCCAACATTAATGATTTAGTAAATTGTTAAAATTTTATGTATAATACATAGTCGAGATGAAACGAATAATAATATGATTTTTCGTCCTTTAATGAATCTAATTACACTTGTCCAACTATATATTTAACTCCAAATCAACTATCGAAAAATAGACTCTTCAAAAATAATCTACTAATTCTATTAAGGCTAATGTCAGGAACAACATAGAAAATGCAAGTATGAACATAGTTCTATTAGTATGAGTATAAAAAAATGAAAAAATAAATATTGAGATATTTGATGTAGTTTCTCAATCAAAACTATATAAACCTCTATGTAAAAATATACATTAGGTTATTTGGATTCAAATATACCATAAACTTCTCCCCAAAGTGATATTGTTGCTATTATTTGAGACTGTGTATCCCAGATACTGACTAAGGAACATGACTAGGATAGTTATTATCATGAAATATTAATTATAATAATCCCTTGGCCACCACCTATATCTCCTACATTAGAAACCATCCAATCCCTATACATGAGGCATCACATTATAGCCCAAAATTGGTGTTAAATGAATCCAAATTCTAGTTGATTTTAAACTAAAAATGAATCGGAGAAAAGATCCCTAATATTCTTCATTCCACAAAACAAGAAACCCATATCGATTAATTTTTTCATGGCATATAAATTTCAAGGGTAAATTATAAACAAACTATCTAGAATAACTATTTATTCCCAACAATTTTGTAACTTGGAAAACATTTCTATTTTTCTCTAAATAAATTACCAAACAAATCATCTAAGGATATAGTATAATTATACCCCTGTATATAACCTGATATGTAAACCTTACTTCATGAATATGAAATTTTCATACATATATTCTTTCATATATGTGATGTTATTTCAATATTATAAGGATTATATCAAAAAAATCCACATATTCCTCCTCTAATATTGCATAAGAAAACATATCATCAAAAAATGATAATGAAATAATCCAATAACTGATGAATCATCAGTTTCCTAAATGAAATAAATATTATAGCACTGTTAGTGGGACCAAATAGAATAAAAAATTGAAATTCCCATATCGTCTAAAAAATTATATCTTTGGTATATATTCAACCTAGACTCTAATATTATTGTACAATGATAATACATCATTTATAGAAAAAATTGTTCTCTTATAAGTTTATCAAAATGAAAATCAATCATTTGTAATGGTAATTTTTTCTTAATGGTTACAAAATTATGTTTTTAGTAATAAAAAATTATGAATCTTTTATAATCCATCTTCGAAAAGTGAATAGGAAAATTCCAAAGTGACACACTATGATGAATAAATCATTTTCCCTCAATATATAAAATATGAAAATTAAATAATATTAACCTAGTTGGTTCAATGAAATAAACCAACAGACAAATTGACACAAAACAGAAAACATTTAACAAGTTAACCTAGCATCCCATTGACATTGTAACCCATAAAAATGAGGAAAATATTCCATCTGGTATACACCAACCACTATAAGATATAGATACCTCCAATTAGGAACAACGAAATCAAAAACAAATTCACAAATAAATGTCATGATATCATGAATGTATAATGATAAACATGGTCCTCTCCCCATGATCAACATTCTCATTTACCATGGAATACATTAGAGAGTCCATCAAGAGATAGAAAATAAACTTTATGATGCTATGAATCATTCTGGGAATAAAAAAATGATCATCCATTCCTTTTTAATAATAATTCATAGGAAATCATGACCATGAATTCGTAATTTCAATATAACATTGAAGTCAATGATCATCACCCGACCCGTGGTACATTTAAAGAATCAATATTTGCATGTTCCCAATGACATGAAATGATCTGACATGAATGAAAATTTATAATATCCTTTCCATAAATTTGAAATAAATTTAGATAATATAAATAAATTATATGTTTCTATATAAAAAAAATTCTACCATTAAAGATGAAACAAACAGTGTACCTGTAATAGTTTTTGTCCCATCATTAAATTACATTGGTGCTTAATTCTCAACATATACTTATTCCATATCGGATAATCCATGTGAATTTTTTACATGCATAGTACCCCCTTCATATGTGAATGAATTCCAATACACCTATTCTACATAATAAGTATCCTAATTTCCGTTCATGAGATTGAATCAAGGTCTTTTTCGTTGGTACATTTTTTCATAGAAACATTAAAAGTGAATAGATTGCACCAAATGATGAAAAATTTGGGGTTCCCCTATAATGTATATCTTGGTAGAGACATTCCACTAAAATTGATAAAAAATTACATGATGTTAACTGATATATGTCTTAGAAACAAATATGGAATAAAATATGCACACCTGCACTGTATGTTTTTTCCAGAAGACACACCTGGATACTACTAATAGCAACTAAAACTCCACTTATGAATGATATTCCAAATATTTCATCTTAAACCATTGATTATTAATAAACCACTTCAACATTAATCAAAATGTATCATTGGATTGATATCCCTTGAATATTTCTATATAAAACTATCTTAAGTCATCGAAAATTAAGGTATTAATTTGATACAAGCTCCATTGATTAGTGTTCCAACTCAATGAAATAATAGGAACACCCCATAACTGGAATCACCACATACCATATATTCATAAATTCTGTAGTCCTTTTCCAAAAAAATTCCAGATATTACAATTACATTAAGTATTTCTCTAAAGAAATCTGAGTAAGATTATAATATAACATAGCTTGATAAAATTCTGTCCCATAATATTAATCCAATTCCATCAAGTATATAATTTGGAAATCCCACCATATAGACATCTAGAATTTTCAGTTATTTAATGATCCATTAAATCCCCTAATTACATGTTTTAGATTTATGGGTTCTAATTTCACCAGAGAAGATAAGTGGATTCTTCTTAGTAAATTCTAAACCATGATCCACTATCTTTCACTAGTTTCTAACAACTACATATCCTAGATTCAAAAAAAAATTATTATTGATTTTAAAAATGAAGTGTCTAATAGAGGATTGACCTATAAAAATTTTCTCATAGAACCATATCATAGATTCCAATGGTCACTTCTACGAGGAGTTATCTAATATACACATAATTCAATATCTAAATAGCAGAAGGGAAAAAGTCACAACCAATACACGAAATGAAAAATCCATATTAAATACTTCAACTGATAATAATTTAATGAAAATGTTGATTAATTAAATTAGATAGAATCAATTATAAAATAATGTTTTTACCCAAATAAACATAATTTAATGTTCATTTAATAATCCTAAAAAACTAATAAAACTCTTTATTAAAATCCCAAACCACCGATCGTAACATGAGTTCAAAAAAAAATTTGAGTTGGTTGGGAACCCTTCAAAACTCATTATGAAAATCTATAAGATAAATAACTATTCATTAACCAAAAAATGTCACTTGAGTATAGGAATTAAGATAAATAAACACAATGAAATGTGTAATAATTGATAGTGTTACCATGATTTGTAATATTTGAAGAAAAAAAGCGATACTCTATAAAAGAAATAAATATGTTTAAATATCTATCACTTTGTGACCAACAGTTCCCAAAAGCAATATCATGATAAATATAATATTTTCCAAGAGAAGTATGAGAAACACTTGACGTATTTTCCATTACCTATGTCCTGCAAAACCTACTCAACAAACAAAGCATGTCAAAAATATTATGTGATCACAAAAATCAAAATATGACACCAACAATGAAACTATAAAATCTTCAACTCGATTAATTTATTAGTTCCTAATTTAAAAACAAATCCATTTTATAATGAAAATTCAATTTAAAAAAGATTTAGTAAAAAACCATTGGTTATTATAAATGATTTTCATATTCATATAAATTATAAATATAAGGAGTACATGGAAGATATAATAAAATCCTAAAATCTGTAACAATAGAAATACCACAAGATAAATAGGTCAGAAATCAAACATACAAAAAAAATCATATGTAAATCTAAGCACATGTGGGATCTAGTGTAAAGAAATACACACCAGTACATATAAAGGAACAGTAATGTAGTAATACTATGATCCTAAAAATATCATGTTATAAAAAAGTATTTTTAATTAAAAATGGAAACTCATAGTGGACACACACACACACAAATGTTTGCATATATCCATGTCTGACATGCCCATTTATACCAATATGATATCTTTTTAAAATTAATTTGAAAAATTATATTGTAATTTTATAAACATTTTAAATAAAAGCATCACTATAGAAATAAATTCATTATAGAGTGGAAATCAAATTTGAAGTAATTCAATGAACACATAATGTGAAAAAAATCAAATAAATTCACTCTTTAAAACTGTTTTTTCATGATACCCTAGTTTCATGATATCAATTAATTAAATCTTACAAATGAATAAAAATGAATTTATAATAAAATTAATTATATTATGTGTTAGATCAATTCAAAAAAAGAAAACTACCTCCCTAATTGAGTAAAACTAGACACCTTCATGAATGGATATTGCTAATGGGGATATCAAGTCCTCATAAGACTATATACATAATAAACATCATCAATTACTACTCATAACCTACACATCTAATAATAAACAACTAATTAGATTCTAATGGAACCAGTGTAACTGATTTCAAGGGAAAAAAATTTATGTGAATAAGAAAGAAAATAAAAAATGTAAAACAACATGAATAGACCCAAAAAAAATTAAATAAAATTTACTATAATAAAAGGATATATTCCTAAAGAGAATTGGGAAGTGTTCTATTAAATCCATATATTTATTTTGATGAGATAATAAATACAAATGAAAATGCTAATTTTTGGTATATTTAAAATTATTAATTTATTGTATCAGTGCATATGGTTAGGATACACAGTTTAAAAAAAAATACGCCACAATATAGTTCTTCTATAATTTTAAAATCAAGGAGAAAAATTTCCATCGGATATCCAAATTGTATGAAAAACTATTCTCAATCCATGTAATAACCCCTATAAACTCTAAATACTCAAATTGGTTTTCTAAGGACTCACATAAATTAATAAAACATTTCTTATATAGAAGAAAACACCATTGTAAATCAATGTGGCATTGAAGGATTTGATATATTAGGAAGATATTTTTTAAAAAATAGACAATATAATTGGTTGTAAATACCAAATTTAATATTTTTTGGATTAGGACATATAATTGGTCTAAATTATCTAAAAACAATTGCATCAAACATGTAGTTACCTCTAAAATAGGAAAATTGTTGTCCACATTTTCAAAGGGAGAGCCACATGGTTTTAAAAATAATGACCATCTATGAGGTAACCCCTAGAGAACATATAGATTGTGAAATGTTTTGTCTGAGGACTCACATAGTTTTTTATACAATTTTTAAACAATGTAAAACACCCATATTTCTCATAGTTTGATACTTCACAGTTACCATAAAGATTGTATCAATAAAGAACTTTTCCTATTTACACATAATAATAAAACATTTTCCAATTACTAAAAAATCTAAAACCATTAAATATATAATCCAATATTAAATAAAATAATACTCATAACTCAATGGTAATCATGTTGCTTTATGTATATCATGTAATTAATTAATATGTCAGTATTTAAAAATAAATAACACTTTAATGTGTTTGATAGTGGGGATACATCCATCATTTTTTGGGATTTTATTTCATTGATGAATCCAATATGAGATCACTATAAATGATATAAATATGATCATGATGATTTTAGGTCACCCCCCAAAAAATACCTTGTGCAATAATGGATAAATGATGTGTTCCACATGATACCATTGATCATTTGATGAATAAAGTACTTGATATGAAATGGGAGGATATATCTGATAATATTTACATTTGAAATATCTATGTAGAATATTTATAATTGGTAGAACATGAAATTTTCTCTAAAAACACATGATAAATGATAAATACCCATTTAGGGCTCTAAAATGGGGTTAAATAGTTAGGTTTTAAAATATAAAATTCCAATTTATCAAATTAATTTTTTTAATTTATTCAATGAAAAACAAAAAAAAATAACTATGTAAACATGTATTCAATTTCATGAATGTCTCTATAATATGTTTTGAAATTACTGATTTCTGTATGATGAATTATAAGACATCAAATCATAATTTTCCTTCTAAAAATATATAAAAACCCATGAAAAAATAATACTCATTTTAAAAATTATTTTATCATGTTAAATTATTTTAACACAAATATATAATGAGTACCATCAGAAATAAATTCAATTATTATTATTATTAAAAACATGAAAAATAAAAAATTGAAATTATAATTTATTTATTTTTATCATTCACACATAATAATTCACTAGAAACCGAATATGGGCACCACTTCATCATGAACTCCAATTTATTGAAGTTGGAGAACCAATGGATAAACATTGTTTTTGACCTGCTTGGATATTATCTCAATTATAGAAATAAAGATCTATTGATAAAAAGTGTAATCTAGTAATAAATAAAGACCCCTAATGAGATATATATATATTTCATAGATATGGAAACCTCTTTCAAACACATACCATGTAATATAATCACGTTTTCTCTTGATATCATATAAAGAAGGAATTATAAATTGTGTTATCTTACTCTAATACTTTATTTATCAATATAAACTATATTTGATATACATTCATTCATCTACCATTTATCATGATTATGATATGGTTCTATTCTTATGATCTTGTGTATGAGTATAAAATAATCTATTCTAAAGCACTATATCTTATCATGCTCAATTATTCATTTTTACACAACCCCTTATTCACCATATTCATGCGACCACACAAAAAATATAATTTTTATAATTTTTATTCCATTTTTGTAGAAAATCAAGTGATACACCTTCATATATATTCAACTTTAAGATACCAATAATTGTTCCCAGTGATAGGAAAATCCAATGAAACACAAAACCTATTGTGTTTATATTGTTTTTTATACTTATGATATCTTTTACTCATGATTAAAAAGTGAAACATCATGGGAAGAAGTATAAATTATTATCCCCTATAACCTAACTGTTAGACATCATGTGTGTAATATTGAAATGATGAATCCAAACCATATGATATATGTTTATGATTATTCATATAGTATCATGAGGTTATCATTATATCTTAAATCTTATATAACCATTGTTAATGATAATTAATCTAAATACAGTTGCATCTGAACTGTGCAAAAAAAAGTAGTAACACTAACATTGTATGAATAGATAATTAATAACTCTATTTATATAAGATATATTAATAAAAAAATAATGTGGGTATTTAGAACCAAATTTTATAAAATCAAAAATACATCCCCCACCTACTATGTGTTGGATGAATATATTGTGATAATATTGGGAGATTTTTAGGCTTAATGTTCATTAGTACATTCCACACTAGTGTCACCTAGAATATTATTTGATACTAGCCTTTGGGTGGAATATTGGTGGAGTGAGATGGTGACTCCAAATTTTATCTTATTCTATAAATCTATTGGTTAGATTAGGGTGATAGTTTCCAATATTCACCAAAACTGAATGAGTCAGTAGAGGAAAATTATAATCTAGACCCTTAATAATGTGACTTTCCTATTAAAAATGATCATGCAACTCTTTTGTGAGGATTTTTACCTGACTACATCGTGTATTATTTATATCCTTGATTTCTTGGATATGTAATAAGGTAGAATATCTATTTCTGAGTATGAATTAATTTACACTATCCTCATATGTTTTATTCCAAGGATAATTAATCAGTGATTCATATAACAATAAAATTTCTATTGAAACATTATTGATAGAATCAAATCAACATTGTTCACTTATTTATACACACCTACTTTTATGTTTTGGAGAGGTTATTTGTGATCATGAGTCTTTTATCAGAGTCAATATTAGTATCTATAGTTGGTATATGTTATCCAATAGTATAGTAACTATATACAACTATTTGATTTCAAGCATCTTGGTTTTGATTTTTTAGGTACTTGTATATGATGCCTCACTCAGAAGTAGAATAAGTGTAATTATCCTTACATTAGTGACTATATTTCCATGTAGTTTCTTCATTCTTTGTTGGTTAATTTGATTTAATGGGTTATGAATGACGGTCGTTTACATTTTATAAATTTTATATTGAATTATTTTTTTTACAGATAAATTGAAAATATTTTTAGAATTTGGTTTTGTTTCATGTGGGTGTTTGGTTGTTCAGTTTTTTCATAGGATTATATCCACTAGTATTTGAGAAATATAGATGTAATCGAGAATCTATTTGGTTAGATAGTCAGATTTTTTTCAATGGGGATTTATTGAGTACCCAATTTACCTATATTATGTACATAGTTACACTTCCCGTGGTTTTTTGAATGAGATACAGACTTTTCAATTACTTTTGACCTTGTATTAATAAATTTTCCACAACATAAACACCTACAAATTCATATTATTCCTGAGGATAAATAATGAATCACTATGTTCTCTCTCTTCCCCATCTCATGGATCTATGAATCAAGGTGGAATCATGGGAATTTTCTTCGTAAATCCAAGGTATCTCATCCAAAATTATCTTATTTTATCATCATCGACTATTTTCTATATTTTCACAAATTTCATGGAATAAAATGATCTAGGATTTCACAAAATATTTCTAAAAATCCAAAATAATGTTTGGGATTATTCATTCATGTATAATAAAATACCTAGGAGCATTTTTTTATTGTTTTAATCCATTATTTAGTGATATTTTCAATTTAAATTGACTCGAATTATAAGAAGATCATGATTTCAGAAACCTTGGGTTAATTTTTGTATGGTTTTATGTTCATTAAGTGGATAACAAGAATATTTGGCTAATCAGACTGGGGCTCTATAAGTTGTTATTTGAGGTTTTATATTTTATTAGTGTATATGGTAACAAAAATTAAATTTTTATTGAATGTATTTTGGTGGGAATTGGGGGATTTATAGAGTGGTTGGATAATGAATGAGGATTATTCATGAATAGATCAACGGTTGGGGGTAACCAATAAAATGGAATCTATCGAGTATTGTATGGGATGTATCCATAACTTTTTTTTATTAAAATTCATACCCCAATTAATTTTTTCTTATAAAAAAATAAATGTTAATTTTTATTAATGCAATTTCATTTTATGAATAAAATATTTTCATTCACGTATATTTTATTCATGTTGTTATTTATAAAAAATAGAAACATCTCATAAAGAGGTACAGAACCATAATACGTCAACATATTCAAAATAATTCCAAAATGTCTAAAATATTAATTAAACATAATTTTTTTAAATTATTATATGAGAAATTCTATGATTCGGGTGATCTATGTCAAAGTATGGATTTATATTTTCAATTAAATTTTCTAGATTCTGGAAATTACGTAAATTTTAGATGTGGGTGGAATTGTAATGACCATCTATCTAATACTATAAAAGGATGTCGGGGCCTCATTAAACAATGTAACAATAATTAGAACAATATATCTGATCTTCATAGTGATTTTGAGATATTATATTATTAATTAATTACCAAGGATTAATAATTGTTTATTAAGTTATACTGTATTTTATTAGTTAGATGTTTCTTTAATTCTAGTGATAAAGAAATGGAACAATTCTTATATTATAAATGTAATACACCATTTCCAGACAATGTAACCATCTTCAATTCATTTTTATTGATTATTCTTCATTTTTTATTAAAGATTTGTATAATTGCGAGTTCTTATTTAATATTTGGTCAAGGGGTGAAATTTAATGATGTGTAGCATGTATTTGACTTTATTACTTCTGGTGCACTGATTCAATGGAGGTAATAATTATAGTTGTGAATTTAGTAATAAAAAAATAATAAATTAAAACAAATGTAGTTTAACATTCAATGCTCAAAAGATCAAAATGTTTTCCTCCCAAAATAGTAGAATCTATTATTATGATTTATTTATTTATAAACATAGTCCAAGGTTACTTTTGTTTCACCAAATATTTCTCCTATTTTATTAAATTTTCAATTAGTCTTTAATATTATTGGAAGGTATGAAATTAAATAAAATCATGTTCATAGTTGATAAGTTTGATGATATGGGTTTTGGATTCAAGATAATATATATGGAGGGGAATATGATTCCAAATGAAAAAGAATATTTTATTAATTGGTGTGCATCTTGATAAAGGTAATATGTTTATTGGGATTGGTAAGATATGATGGCACATTGGTTAGATAAGATTTCGTCATCATGGAATTCTTCTTCTAACATCTATGATGTGAAGAATATATTGAATCCAATGTAATCCCCAGTGGATTAGTATGAGAATCCTTGATAATATTATAATGTGACCAAGATATGAAGGTTATTCATCTTGATGTTATAAAATGGAAGACATGTGGTAGGTCATGTAAATTATTTCTATAAGAACTGATTATTTCTCAAATATATGAAGGTGAAATTCATCGATGGTGGTTGGGAATCCTAATGATTATCCACATTACCAATGATACATAATGGTATAGTGATTAAGTTTATTAACTCATATAGACTATCAAATTTAGTATTTGTGTTTTTCAAGAATTTTATTCAAAATTAGTAACTTTAATGGATAGTATTTATAAACCTTAATATATTTATTAAAAATCATATATATTAGTATATTCATCTGAGAGGGTATATATAAAGAAATTATCATAATATAAGTCTTCGGAAAAAATCCAGAGAGATTCATCTAGTCACTATACAACATCTTAGAGTTATGGGATGAATGGAAATATTAAATATAAATTAATAAGTTTGAAGAAAAAACTATATAATGTAATCATGTTATATATTTTAAAATTATATTGTTTTTATAGAATGAAAAAAATTATTTCTTACTGGAAATGTTTCAATAGAATAATGGGTATTATATTCCCATGAATATTTTCATCTAATAGAGATTAAAGGATGGATGATGAAATATATATCTTAATATTTTTTATAATTTTATCTGGTATATGATTATTCCAAAAATTTCATCAAATGGAAATATAAATTTCTAGATGTTCAATTATGTGTACCTATGACTTAATATAGACAAACACATTATTGCGCTTTATAAGAACACTATTTCTATAAGAAATATTGAATGCTATTTTTATGAAATTGCATTTTTCAAATAGATTCTATAATGTTAATAGAGTATGCATAGTATAGCATGAAGAAAAAAATTTGGAAGGCTAAATTTGTATGGAATCATATGTTGAATTTTGAGGGAAGTTACCACATAATTAGAATATCTGGAAGCTTGAAATTTTAGGATTGATCACCTATATGAGATAAATTTTTAAGATTTAATTTCTAATGATATATTGAATAATAGTCACATTAATATTGGAATTTTTGGGAGATTTTATCAATGGAAACAAGATATTATTCATCAACATTGATATATATAATCTCATATATTTTCATTTGGGATTTTTTATATCATTTGTTTTATAACCATTCCTTTTCCAGTTATTGGAGTTAGTATTTACATTGTAACATTTCTTGATAATACTACTAAATATACAATATCATGATAAACCATCAAATTATAAGATTCCCAACGAAGGGTTATATTTTATCATGCAACCATAGATCACAAACCTATTCCTCATTCCTTAATTCTCAACATGAATTTACAAACATGTTTATTATGCAACTGGAGTGGAATGTACATGCAATGATAAATAAATTTTATCATGCCACCAAAAATAAAGATCCAATAACCAGCTACCATTAGTTTGTGCTCGTAAAATATTATCAGTCCAACTGAGACACAATATAAAATAATAATTGAAAATCATCAACTATTTATCATTTAATTTGAGATCCCCCACGAATGTATATCATGATACTAGGGAATATAAGAAATTTCCATAATAGTCAATCCAAGAATAAACCTATTGATCCATGGGCAAGTGATCCGGATTAATTATAGCTACTTTTTCTAGTGCAAGATATTTCTATGAGAATGCTACATAACCATATGGGGATACATATCCAAACTATAGGATCAAAAATTCACACATATTATAAATAAATAATGTTTTAAAATTATAACTTAGATATCATACAAATATGGCATTGAGATGGATGTCCCTCCACTTAATCCCTATGAAATCCAATCTAATGTCTGAATCCTAGGTCCCAATCCATATGAAATAATGAAATTTAAATCGAAATAATACCTATGGAAAATGAACCTTAGGAAATTTACAAATAATACACTCTAATTAAAATATAACACACAAAATACATTTATTAACTGGCTCAATAAGACATCCTTAGAGAAGAATGGGAAATGATGTAATGGTGAATCCATCTGACCATGAGGAGTTTCCCATGAGTCAAACGATGATATAATCATCAATACTTATGGTTTAAATCATCATTCCATTAATGAGAGACATTAAACAGCCCAAAAACCTCTATTATCTCCATTATCCAAGTGAGATTGACATCTATATGGTGACACATAAATAACTGAGGTTCTATGATGAAATTAGTAACCTATTTCTATAATACCACTTCATGGAGGAATCTAAATGAAAAATAATTCTTCTAGTAACATTGAAATTCAATCAATAAAGGATAATTGGATGGATCCCTAGAAGTTACATTGTTAATTCTAATAATGTAGCTATCAATAAAATGGGCACATAAGTCAAATACCATGAAGTACCTTGGGGAATCCGCATCAATTATTCATATCACAGCATGTATCATGGGATGATTACTAGAAATGACATAATAATTATCTATCAATAATTAGAAATTCAAGGATGTATAAATATAATACTCAGGTTGGTTGAACACCTAAAACAATCAGTACATCCAAAACTCATTGGTCTTTCTTTTTTTGGTACGGTTTCTAATGTGACACCTGCAAAGTCAAAACCTGTGACACAGAAGACCATGGTAAGTCAAAAACTGAAGAAGACACTAAAATAAAATAATTCAATACATAGAATATGTAAAGTAAATGTGATCCTTAAGTTACACACATTAATGGGGGAATCAATCCTAGGATCCAACAAGTAATAACATAAGTAGAGGAATCCATCACGGGATTTTTAGAAATAGTTGACACGAAGAGGCATTGAAAAGGGATTCTTTTGTTTAGTTAGGTGGACTGATCACATTTTATATTTCTTAAAACGATAATCTAATTATTAAATGGTCCGATATAATACCTCATGGACCATATCATATCAAAGTACACAATATAGTTTGTTTAAAATAACAAACTTACATATTATGTCAAGTTACATACCAATTATATTAATCGTGGAAGATCCCATGAAAACCCAAAATATGGAATATTCTGATCCCATGCCATTTCTAATACCAATTTCCTTGACCAACTCATCTGTCTCACCCCACATATCGCTCTCAAGAGACTAGTGGATTCAACTACTCGAGTAATATGATCTCAATTAAATCTAATTATACTAAATATTCCTCTTAGAAGTTCTCCATTCACTCCAAGGATGCCACAAAAATGGAAAATATGTTTAATAAATATAGTGAAATCCACATATGTCTAATTCTGGTTATGTGGTGCAAAAACATTAAATTGAATCAAATGTTTTGATTTAAAATAGTTCATCATGTGTATACCCATATATAAAATATAAAAACTCAAATACCCTCCTGATCTTGTACTTCAACTAGATATGGATTGTATACACCAAATACACCGTGTGTAAAAGATGTAAGTTGCATGTACCCTATATGTGGTACCTTATAATATACCACAAAATACCTAGAAACCTTTTAATCCTAGTATTATACTTCTATACATTGTGTATCCCACATGATGTTTGACTGTGTAAAGTACACTTCCATGTGCCCCCTACACATGATATCTTTTCATGAACAAAGCCATACATCAAGTGACAATTCCCATAAGGAACACAATGTATAGAAAATTATAATTATAAAAATTAATCTTCTCAAAATATAAATATAGTGGGAAATGTTTTTAATGATCTAAATGTCATGTGATTGGTATTTCTTGAATTGAAACCCCTACCATTGGCCCTAAATAATCGACTTTCCCCATTTAAGACAATATCAAACCCATAGGGGTACTTAGATGATATAACATGGACTTCATAATCAGAATATATAAATATGAATGGATACGATTAAATATAGAAAAACAACATACCTTTGGGTGGAATCTGATAATGTTTCACCAATATCCATATTCTTTAATTTTCATATGATGATTCAGCACTTCCCAACATCAATGGTGGAACCTCCCTTGTTCTCTATATATAATTATCTCTATATCATCTCTTTGATAATCACTTTGACAATGCAATTAAAATTGTGAAAAGAAAATTAGGGGAAATAGAAAGGAAAAAATTAATGGTGGCCAAGGCCCAACATCATATTCAGACAAGAGATTACACCTATAATAGGAAGACAACATAATTCTAATATAATGCACAAAGACAGGATGTAAATCATATGATCCTATGAAAATATTTCACCACATGATCATGAATTAATAAAATAATACTTAATCAAAAAATATTAATTATCAATTAAATTGTGAAATTTCTAACATCATAAATTTCCATAAAACATCTATTCAAGGGTGAACACTATATTCCAACACCACTAATGATGGAATACAAATTATCAAATTTTATCTTCTTCTATAGAATGTCCATTTTACCCCAAATGAGAATCAATAGGAATAAATTAATATTTGACTAAATTTTATAGTATAAATAATAGAGATTTGTATAAGAAACCACAAAATATGTTATGTGGATTAACCGATAGAAGAACATATTTAACTGAGTTGATATATTATTTGAAGATGAAGATCATTTACATGGATTATGATTTTTTTTGACATTTTGATACCTATATGGGAATGAATCATTTTTTCACCTATATTCGTATAGTGAATAGTTTTATATATTTTCTATATATAATTATTACTAAAATTAATATAGAGGAAGACTATAAAACTCAAACAATAAAAGGTAATAAGACAGTATGGTAAAATTATTTACTAAGGGACCTTAATAGAATTAATGAAAGGGCAGTACAATTCTAGTATAATAAATGTGTAATTTATTTGGTTCAAAATCCAAAGAATTATGAACTAAAATAAATTATTGATTTTAATTAATATATTAACAAAATAATTATAGGAATAATTGTTCGATTTATTTAAGATAAAAGAAATCCAAATTCTAATTAACATTCGCAATAAAAATTGATAGTTCAAGATAGTAGAATGTAATATCACACTATAATGAGAATTAGGTGAATAAAAGTATAATATAGAACAATATATGATATGAAAATAAATGATTTTAAATTGGTTTTTACTGTATGATAATGTTCACAAGGACTCACTAAAGCGCTCTCCAAATGGGATTTCTTGGGATGTGAAGTCAATTTCATTTCACTAATTTTAGTTCACTGAATTATTTTTCAAAATATTTTTTATTCGCTCAATGAAGAGAAGAGGAAATAATTATATATCAAAAAATAATTAATTCTAGAAAAAAAATATTATCATCCAATGGTATAATAAAAGCCTATAAATTTTAATAATTTTATTTATAAAAATAAATTACACGATATGTTCACCAATGAATGCATTAAAAAAATTGGGTCATTGGAGATCATTAGTTTCCATTATATATTGAGTCATTTACTATAATGTTGGATGTTAGTAAAATCTAGATGGTCAATTTATTTCTCAAATAAAATTATTCAAGGACCTCTTTAAACACTATACTCAGAATAAAAAAATGCATTATAATCCACATAGTGATTCTAATATGACATTAAATCAATGAATTGAATAAAGATAATCTTTTTAAATTAACACATATTAATGATTTTTTTAATTTAATATGCAATTAATTGTAATTATTATGGTTATTAATACATGGATATTTAAAATATAGATGTAGGAAACATCTATGAATCCACAAAAAAACTCTTATATTTTTCACTTAATTATTCATTTATTTATTTTCAATTTCTAACTGCGAGCATGTAAATTTTTGGTATGTATATTTGAGGGTTGAATTTATATAATTAGTAGGGAGAGTATACATACTACATCTGATTTACTTATTTATGCGAGGGTATATATATATGTTTTAATTCCTCATGAAATTTTGACACGATGAATTCTAGTGGTAGAATGCTTATGGATCCATTGATTGTACAATTTTCTCTCCTAACATAATTAAACATATTTTAAATAATAAATATATTTTAACCCTTAATAAAAATATTAATTCAAAAATTATATTGATGAATCATACACTAATTGGTTTATAAAAGATAATTAAAAATTTCATGGATTTTTTTGATGTTGGTAGTACATTATATTCATTTAGAGATATTTCCAGTGGTTTGTGTTTGAAATACAAGACTCTATCTGGATAATTTAAATTGATAATTTATAAAATATATAATGAATTTCATTTTAACTTATTTTTTTAAATGGAAGGATTGTGATTTTCCATGGATCAAAATGACCATTTATTTAACATTGGTTATGGATTTAGATATTGATGCTTTAAAATTGTTAGTTGAACTATCATAAATTGACAAATATAATGTTTTCTAAAAAACCACACAAGATTCTCATATTTATTGGGAATCATTAAATATAGATTATATTTTATCTACCATAATATGTATGTGTTGAAAACACATCTTTGTTGGTGTGTAACTTTTAAATAGTTCATAACATTACTTATTGCATAAATATGTTTATATTGTCTATTAATATCATGCCTTCAATTTTTAATCCTATTTGATGAAATAAAACATATAAAACCATTAATTCATACATTTATAATTCAAATTAATGTAAAAAATATAAGAATATATTATTTATTATTCAAATTTTAAAAAAAATGATAATTCTTCTGGGGCTTCCACGATATCCTATTGGTTTTAATAAGAATTATAATGATCCTAATTTGTCTGTGGAATCTTCCATAGTGGTATAAAAAATTAAATAATGTGATCCTCAAGATGAACAGTAATGTATAATCATATTCATTGAATTTTATTCATAATTCATTTAACCCTTAGAAGAAATTGTAATGGGTATTAATTAATATACTAGAAGAACTAATAAAAATGGGTTATGTCACTGAATACTTTCAGAGGAAACTATATTTCGAAACAAAATGGGTTTCACATAATATGTAAACTTTTATTTATAAGGGAGAAACTATGTAAAAATTCCAATGGGTAATTATTTTACTATAATGTTTCCTTATATAAATATGGCATCAAATTCCATAATCTATCATTAGAAGTATGTGAACATTACACCATCTATATTTGATGTATTATTATTGAATGTTTCAACCACAATTACTTGTATTTGTAATAATATAATGAATCATGATTAATATTTTAATTGTGAAGGGGACTTAGTGGGGATTAAATATTAATATATGATACAATCGAGGAAATAGTTTTCCTTAGAAAAATATATAATAAAAAATTATATGACACAAAAACATCATATTTTTACTGATAGGATGCCTAATGAATATGGTTCATGTATTTTTTAGTATATACCTTAACCTTTAAATTCTATATTTGTTAGTATCATTATTACACTAGAACTGGATACAAATAATTACATCATGATTGAACTAATAGTATATTAGCATTGAGCAATATACATTTATTAAATAAAAATATATATTAAAACAAACAAATACAATAATAATTTTATTTTAATAATTTCCTTAATACTCTTATAATATGCGTGAAATTAAATATCAAAACCCATATAGGTATAATGATGAAATATATATCATAAGAAATGGGTAGCATCTGATGTTGAGTTAAGGCATTTGAATAGTTGAAGCTATCTTGAATAAATATCAATAATAAATACTAAAAGGTAAATAAATGAAACCCAATCCATTTAAAAAATAAATATATCATAATATAGTAGAAATATAGGATGATCAAATAAAGCTATAAAAATAATCAATTGATCTTTATGTTTATCAATGGATATTCAATCTAATTGAATAATCACACTGACTGATAGAACATATATCATAATTATAGTATGTGTAATTTTATATATCTCAACCATTACATAAATAAATTTCATAAGATAATTTCAATATATGGTTAGAAATATATCTAATTTGGCCAACTCATTTTTCACATGGGACTTATCTATGAAATGAGGTGCTGCATATTTCTTATCACTACCCATCAAAAAATAATCCAAATTAATTTCTCAAATAAAAGGGATGAAAATAATCTTCCTAAACTATCATATTTAAAAATAATCATACAAAATGATAACACATACTCTAATAAAATAAACATAATCAAAAACCATCTAGTGTAATACAGTGGATCATATTTTAATTGTACATCCTCCTTCAAAGAGATCAAAAATAGACCCGATAATGAAATTGGATAATATTAATACAACTCATCCCCAAGGCATCATAATTAAAATAAAGGTTGTAATTTATTATAGAATAAAAATACCATAAAATTTCTGTTGAAAACATTATTAAATAAAATTTAACATTTTTCATTTGATATGATTTTTATAAAAACGGTTACAAAATATTTTGAAAATATTTTTTCATAAAAAAATTATTTAATCCTTTTAATATAACTAGAAAAAAAATTTATGGCCTTGGAGAAGATAAATTATGTTTATACAGTTATGTTAAAACAATGATCCAATTCAAATATTTTGGAAATGTTAAATAAGCGTTGCTAGAAAAAGTGATAGGAAATTGACATTCCAAAATTATAAAATAATGAAAAACATTGGTAAAAATGTATTTATTTATTCATATTTATAGTTTTATATGCATTTTTAAGAACATTTATTGAAATAATTTTTTTGAATGAATAATTATTTATAATCGAAGGGATAAATAAAATAATTTTTTTAGAAATATTTTATCAACAGTATTAGTAACACGGTGGGGAACAATCATACTATAGAAGAATAAATTCAATAACTACTTTACGAGAGGAATTTATATTTAGTTTAATAATTATAATATAAGACTTCCAAGAGACACTTACACCTATACAATATCGAATAATGGTGATATTGTGAAACAAACCATTTTTACTTTAGCAGCATTTGATTTATAAAACTAATGAAACAAATAACATAAAATGAACCATTAAATTCCATGATAATAAAGATATTTATGATATAAAATAACAAAATGGGAATTATATACAAAATGAAAAGCATTATGTTGGGAATATTCACTTATCTCATGGATGTAATGGTGATAAATAGAAACCCTTACCTCATGTTTGACATCCATCATATTTTTTAGGGCATCTTATATAATAAATATAATATTATTATACATATATTTAATAAACTCAATAATAAATATCATACCATATACGATTTGTATATGGACTATTATCATCTTTATATTAACATTTTATTATTAAAATCATTGTTTTAGGTGATAATTTCTATCTTTTTCATGTATGTTCGGTTATGTATCATTTATCATAATACATTTATCTTGGATACATTAGTTTTTGAATTTTAAACATGACATTAATATCATATTTATTCACTATTATTTAATTATATTAATCTATAAAATCATGAAATAGAAAATAGTTCATAATATTCATGTAAATGGTATGTTGTACGTACACATGAATGTTGTTTCCATTTTTATAAAAGGATTGAATAAATTGAAAATAAATGTAAATTCATCATTCTATAATAGTTATTTATTCATAAATAGAATTTATATTAATTAAATACATTTTTATTTCCATCAAGGTAAAAAACCAAAATGAAATTATATCATAATGTAGAGATAGTAGTCCCGATGAACACATGAGCGGCCTTATTGATTTATAACTTATTTAAAGGGAAGATATTATATTTTACATTATGTTTTTAAATAATAATTTTTAGGTTAAAAATATCACATTTATTCATTAAATTTAACCTTACCAACCTCCATGAAAATAAAAAATATATAAGGAATCAGATCACTTTAATATCTGATAGTCCTCCGTATACAAGAGAGACGCTATCATATCCCCTCATGGAATGAGATAAAAATGATATATGTTATATTTTAATTAAATTATTATGATAATTTCATAAAAATAAAATATTTATGTGTGAAATCCAATATTATTTCCATTGATAAAATGAGGTAATGGAAAACAAATTATATCAGTCTGCAGGGTGGTTGATATTTGTACACATGATTGAGGGTTTTAAATCCAATTTTACAGAGTGGAGATGGATATAGGTCATTTAATTCATAGAATAATATCTCATTATTTGGGAGATACCTTTTTATTATTTTATCATATATTAATAATATTATATGGATATATAATAATATGTAAAATCAAATTGTGTAGTTGAAAACAATACCTCTTTATCAGGAAACCTATTTAGTTTTTAGATAATGTCTTACCAGATTGAATTTATGATCTAAAATAGCCTCTAGAATGTATGAAGGGACTTATTTATTGTATTTGGGTAGGTATTTCCAAAAAAATAGTTTGTGGACATTTATAAATGGGGGACGAGACACACATGGAAATTTTCAAGAGATAAAGTTATACCCTCATTTTTTACATGTATCACGCCACACAAATTGACAATTTTCTAAAATTATTTGTTATATGGTTGAAATATGGCTACAAATTGGGTATTTCATATGTTTGAGGTCATTTTTAACCATTAACATCTTAGTTTGACCCTGTGTAATCCTATTTTTACCTAATTGAAGTAATTAGTTTTTAATTTTTTCAATATTTATTATGGTCAACTTTTACATTGAAATTAATAGATAATATAAATTATTATCATTCCAAATATGATATAAATTTTTTTAATTTCAATTAAATTAATTTTTATAATTCAATTTAAAATTATTCCCACCGACTAAATGAAAAGTAGGGGTTTTATATAAAATATTCTCATAACTGTATAATGTTTTAATAAAACAATTTGCTGTGAAATTGATTGGACAATTCAATATTGAATATATTAAAATATATTTTTACTAATTTAAATTTTAAAAAAAATTAAATTATAAAATAAGTTGGTAAATAATACAAAATAAAGGTAAATTTTCAATATAAATCATTATTTTTAACTATTCATCCAAAACATAATCTTTTTAAAAAATTACCAAAAAACAAAAAAAAAATTAATATAGAAATTTAAATTTCCAGAATTTATTTTGTTTTAGTTAAATACATTTTCTAAACATAGTAAAAATTAATTTTAAATTAGGTGGGTGAATCATGTCTAAACCCCATTTTAGATGAATGTTTTTTTCAAAAATAATCTTTTCTATAACTCTCAAATGAATAATATATTTATTTCTATTAAATATATAAAAAATGAACAATATTATAAAATATAATTTCCAATATATATTTTTTCATATTCATACCTTCCAATTGTGGTGAAATGTTATAATGGTCATGTTTAAATAATATTTTAATAGAGTATTGCGTTTCATTTAAACTCAGAATATTTAGCTTCACACGTAATCAAAGAGACTGAATTTATTCATAAATAAATATTTCAAAAATTCTCTAGAAATTATATTCACTTATGATATTAGAAATTCATGTTATATAATCTATCGATCATGACATTCCTCTTATCAAAGGTCGGGGTATTAAGTTCTACACCACTTAAATTTATTGAATCTAGGCTAAATTATCCTGATTTTAATAATAATGTGTTTATCATTTGAAAATACCCTTCTTTAAAACCCAAATGATAAAAACTATTAAAAAATACCCTCGATAATATTGGAATGGATATATAATTCTGATTAGCAATAATACAAAATTGGTTTCCAAAGAGAATAAAAATAGTGGAATGTGAAGATATATACATGTAAGATAAGTGTAAATTACTATGTAAATTGATATAGATAATCGATTATAGAAATCCGGATCATATATGAAATTGAATTACCAGAATTCCATAAAATTTTTATTAGTTAAGGGACTATTTGATTTATTTGGAATTTCTGAATCTAAAATTATATTTTTATTTCAAGATCCTTATCATAGAGTTGAAAAAATCATTTACCATGTAGACTATGAAAATAAAAATATATAAAAACATGATTTATTTAAATTTTATAGGATCAATTTGATCTATTTTATTTTCATTGAGAAATTCCTCCATCTTCTCTTACTCTTCTATATTAATATCCAATTGGAATTTTTTCCCAAAATCACTAAATGTTACATTTATCATATCATTATATCATTAAAATAATGAGAATTAATTCATCCTATCTTGACCCCATTCACATGGTGTAACCCTCCTTGGGTGGTAATGTGAGAAGGACGAAAATAAACCATGAGTCCTGCCTCCAATAGGCCCCGAGATGGTGACTAGCACTGAGGGTATAATAAACACATAAGTGGGAGGCATTACCCTCTTTGAGAATACAAGAGAAAAAGATAGATAAGATAGAAACCAACCATATCCAACTCAGACTGAAATATAAAAGAAACTCCAAGTACACATATGTAATGTCATTAAAAAACTACTACAACTAATGGGGAAAACTACAAATACACAAAAGAAAGTAAAAAATAGTAGCAACCACGAAGCCCAAATAGCTCTTGCAACACCAAGCTAGTATAAACCAACATGATCTACAACCTTCTCCATGTAACCTGATAACAGTATATATGTATACATGTGGTGAGTATAATAGTATACTCAGTGGGATCCTCCCCAGAGCCTCTCATTCCAATGTAATGAAGGCATGCAAAAGCATAGTGAACAAAAAGGGAAACTAACTGATCACCTAAATAGGTGTACTATGTTCAGTGACTCACTATGGATACTCTAACTAAGTGTAAAATTTAACAGTATATAATATAATAAATAATATCATGGGTACCATGCTACTACTGACCCACTGGTTTTCCACTTTACCCCAATTTCTCACATCTTAAGACATCTCTCTCAAAAAAGTCTTTTCGCAGATGCCAGGGCGAAGCACCAAAAGATGCACCCCATGAAAAAAACCACAGCGACCACAAAAGTAATGTAAACAGGTAGTTTATGAGAGCCACCATATCTTGCATAACATGTATCATATTTTGGAAATTATACCTCAAGCCATTACAGCCCACACACCGAGTAAGGAACCTTAATCCACCGCAACCTATACAGACTACACCTATTGTAGCCCATAAAAAACAACATCTTAATTATATTTGTGGGAAAAACCACTAACTATTACATCCCTCTACACACATATATGGGGAAAACTAACCATTGTTCCAACCGGAAAAAGAAACTACCAAGAGAAGAGTGTGGGGAAAAAGGGGAACTCATCCATACATTTTATCGCCAGAATGTTTGGGAAAACACACACATTGATCAGAATCACTGTGGTATCAGTTTCCCTAACTTATGGGGTGGAGTAACATATAGAAACACCATAAGTAAAGAATATACTACAGCTCACAACCACAATATAGGTATAACCTAATTCTAGAATCAACTGTAGCTTAAGTCTCACAAACACCTAGGTTCCACTAATATGACTAAGAATCCAATAAAAACAAAACCATTTGAAGAGATTTATGGAATTAGTTCATTCCCTTTTTATCTGTTTCCAATAACGTTAATTAATTATTTAAACATTATCTAACCATTTACAATTTATAATTTTTTCTTTCATTAGCATCACACCCAACGTCAAATGTTCCTTTAAAGTGAAACCTCGGTATTGCGCCCCAGCCTGGTTCAACCCCATAGTTTAAATTCATTTATTCAATAATTTATTAACAATATTATTACCTTCCAATATTCGTAGTCATTCTAGAAAAACATTTTAAGCTACTAAACAAATGGGGCTCAACATGGTTAGTATGTGACTTACCTGTCGAGTATTTTCCACCTATATCAACTGTGTTGATCCATCCTCCTTCGACAATCAAAACATGGAAAGCACGTGGCATACCCCACACGACTTCACCCCTTTAAAAAAAGGGTAAGCAAACCAGCTAACCTAATAATTTGGGAATGTAAGAATGAAAACAAACCTATATGAATCCAAAAGCATCCAAATATTAACATCCAACCCATTCCATCATCTCCAATCTCCTCCCCAAAACCCACATGTATAAACTAATTCATATCACCACACTAGGTGTCATGTAATGCCACAAACAATAGGCCTCTCTGCCCCCACAGATAACGATATCCTTATAGGCTCACATCACAAAATAAGATGTAGGAAAAAACAACATATCAATAGGGATCTTGGCCCTTAATCAATAAAGAGGGTAACTCAGAAACCTATAAGGAATTATCTTTTATCAAATAACCCATTCTTTATTCCTTCTTTAATTAACCGATTTGATTTTCATGGGTTCCAGCATCTGGAAACTTAAACATTAAGCTATCACAAATAGATTAAACATGCTTACTACATCAATTTGATTAACATCAAATTAATACTAGAAGAAATAGATTCATTTACAAGTCTCTTTATATTTGAAAATTAGTTACAATCACTCCCGATTTATGTTATTTACCAGTTTCCATAAAGAATGAAATGATAAACAAAGTAGTCATAAATATCGCACTATCAAGAGAAACAAGATGTAATAACATACGATCTATATCAATTTATTTATCAGATTAAAATATTTATTATGTCAATTCCATTGTGATGCAATTGGATAAAAAATATTAACTCTATAGTTTCAGATAAAGGAATATAGAATCAACAATTCCCCTTCCTAAAAAGGTTCCTAACTATCTTTATACAATAATGATCCACACAATGGATTAAGATTGCCTCCTTACTTGACAACTATATCCACATAAGGATTCCACGATACGACTGCAGTAACCAAAACCCAAGAAACCTCTATTGTCGTATTGAGACCACCTACCATGACATGGATTGATGAAAAAATATTTTATTAACCCAAAAAACTATGATAAAATATACCTTATATTGATTAAGTATTGACACTTGCTGCTTGCACAAAAATAGGGGGTGGACATGCTACATGAAGAATCATCCAGGGGAAATGATCTAAGGATTGAGGTTTGATCACATCAATATTATGGGATAGAGGAAGGGTTTTAGTGTCTCTCACTTGGTATAAAGATGATAGAACAATAGGGGAAGATATCAAGTCCCTTTAGAAGATTTATGGAGTAGCAGTTTATGATACAATTGATTTTCCATTAAAAGTGGATCGCATAAAACCACATGGTTTAACCAAATAAATAAATATCAGGCCTTAGAAAAATTAATATATGAGTTATAGGATTTTATTGAGCCTAAAATAATTTATAATAAGGCATTGAATTCATTTTATGTCAAAGAAAATGCCAGATCAGGAAAACTAGGAAAATCTAGAAATTTGGAAAAGGAAATAAAAACCCGTAATGGAAATAGTGTAGACTCACTAGTCTAGAAACACTATAGATTCAACGTTCTGGAAATAATGCAAACTCACCGGTCTGGATACACTATAGACTCACTAGTTTGAAAACATTGTTCACAGAATGACTTACTGATCTTGGAAACATTATAGACTCACCAGTTTGGAAACACTTGAGACTCACAGGTCTAGAAACACTATAGACTCACTGTCATGGAATCTATCTACATTCAATGGTATGTAATTACCATAGACTCATCAATAATAGAATCACAGATCTGATGTTACTATTCAAATAATGACTCACCAATCTGATGGTACTATTCACAGAAGGACACACCAATGAAAATGTTACTGTTCAGAAAAGTACATACCATTGACAATGGTACAGTTCATAGAACAACTCACCAATGGAACTATTAACAGATTTCAAAATTTGGAATAGTGTTGGGGATAAGTCACCGTGACCTCCAAAAACACCTCGAACATCAGATTTCGATAAATGAATAGACCAGAGTGATCTGGCCCATTACATCAGATGCCTCTTAAAACATTATCATCCTTGAGAATTCAAAATAAACAAAATAGGATTCTAAAATGGGGTCTGAACAACCACTCATCAATATAGATCTCAGAAGAGATAAAGACACCATATGCAACCAAAGAAAACTACCTCATATTCCTTGATGGTCTATAATCACAAATTGAACATCGCTACATGAAAAGTGTTAAACAAAAAACAACTTAGGGTACTGAGCACATATCTACGACTCACGTTCCTATGTACTCTCTCCCATACCACTGTGTCACCACATTACACGAACCAATGGAATATAATGCATGTGAAACACGTTCAATATTCCAACTTGGATCTCTAAATGTCTCTCCTCGAAGGATTAATCATCATCGATCTATCCCCAATCGATGAAATGAGAGTTTTCATATAAATAATGACAAATCCATGGAACATGAAAATCATCAGGTATCTTGCTCATATTAGGGGAATGTGCTACTCGATACACCACGACACCAACACAAGCCAACACCTCAAAAGTCCCAACAAACTGAGGAGAAAGCTTACTCCCATGATCAATCCTTCGCTACCCATGATGGGGAGTCACCTTCTGAAACATTTTATCCCTAAAATCAAACTCTAAATGTATCCTCCTTTGTTCGGCATATGAAATCTGACGATCTTGTGTTGTCTTCATCCTCTCATGAATCACCAAAACCTTCTCTGTTGTATTCTTCACTAGTTTCTTTCCAAGAATTGTTTTCTCTTCAACCCCAGTCTAGCAGTAAGGGGAACAAAATGTTCATCAAAACAAGTATTCATACGGGGCCATACATATGGTGGGGAGAAAACTACTCTAGTAAGTGAACGCCACTTTGGGTAAGTGACACCTCCAAAAACCTCCAACATCTAAGACATCATAGAGAAAAATATCACCAAGAGTCTCAATAGTCCGATTTTTCATACTGTCCATCTTTTGATGAAAAGTAGTGTTAACGCATAACTAAGAACCAAAGGCATGCTGGAGAACTCTCCACACAAAAGAGGTAAAATGATTAACTTGATTAGAAATGGTCATCCATGCGACTCCATGAAGTCTCATCAGCTCATCTAGATACTGCATGGACAAAAATTCCACTGACTGTGACTCCTATATCTCTAGGAAGTTGGATGATTTTATTAAACAATAAACTACAACCAAAATAACATCATTTATTCCCAGATCTCGAGATAAACCAGTAAAAAAGTTCAATGATATTCCATTTTACATCCACTGAGGAATATCTAATGGCTAGTGAAAACCACCTAGGACACGGTACTCAGTCTTCACCTTCTAGAAGACAAAAAATCGGGACCCAAACATCGTAACAACATGCTTCAACCTAAGAAAACAATACTGACTCCTCAAGGATCATGACATCTTTTTCCTGCCTAGATGGACCGCTAAAGGTTAACTACAGAATTCTATGAGAACTGTCTCATGCATCAACAAAAGAATAAATTTCCTTTCGTGATAAAACACTTGGTGTTGTTCATCCTCAGACCAAACATCAGGGGCATTTCCATAAACAACACGGTCTTTCCAAACCACCACCTCATGAATCTCCAAATGGGACTCTTCCACCTGCTGCACCAGTGATGATTGCACCATCATATGAAAAATACATCCTCTGGCCCCAAAATATCTCAAATTGAGATGTAATCCCAAAATTTCTTTTATAACCCTCATGGAATCAACAGATTCATGCACTACATCACTATGTGACTTCCTGTTCATCACATCATCTACAACAATCTGAGTTACTTGGGAATACAATATTTGAAAGTGGTGTTCCTGTAATAACTCTATACACTTACGATGATGCATGTTTAAGTCGCGCTTGGATAAAACATACCTCGGGCTATTATGATCAGTGAAAACCAAAAAGCGCTCACTAGAGAGGTAATATCTCTAAAAAATTAGAGAACCACCATGAATTCCAACCCGATATCATGGGTTGCAGAGTTATGTTCATGTTGATGTAACTACTAAGACCCATAAGAATCAACAGATCTCTACTGCATCAGAACATATCCTAACCCAAGATGTGAAGCATAATAAAAACACCAAACCGAACTGCCTCTACTGGAAGTCAAAGAACTAGTGCACTTACTAACTTCTCATTCACATACTTGAATGATGCCTGAAATTGATCAGTCCACATGAAATCTTGATCATTCATGGTCAATGTTGTCCGAGAATACACAACCCCAGATAAATCAAATATTTACCTCTTATAGTATCATGCTAGTCTAAAAAAGCTTCGAACAACTACCATTATCATGTGAACCTCCTGTAGAGACCCGAAGCTTGACGTACATTGACATTACATTACATTTGCGGAATACATAGTACGTAACAAAAACACACACGCAAGGATCATAATATATTAGTGTATTTGGAATCTCGGAACGTAATCTTATAATCGTGGTGAAAGATCTTCAACATCTCTAATAAAGATCTTTTATTTTTTATACCTAAATCCTTTCATTATATACTAGGGAAAAGAAATAATAAAAGGGAGAGCTCAAATTCTTAGTAAGGGTAAACAAAAGAAATATCAATCACATCATATTCATAAGAACATATCTTTTGGAAAGCTTAACCTGCAAAAGAGATCATAATTTCATAACATGGGATAAATCATGGGAGTGAAATGTAATCACAATAATCATAACTTAAAACATGAAACTTTGTGGCATACACACATAATCATAGATAATCATTTCTTATTAGTCAAGACTCATTGACAAGACTATCTTAGTGGACAAAGTCCCTTTCTGAACCGAGTCACCCTCGTTTCAGTCCTGTTTCACTGAACCGGTATAACCTAACATTCCAGACATGTCTATCTCATGAGATATAAAATCTTTACCCAATGCATTGGAGGGAGATATAGGCCCCACCCATCTCATAATGATACCATTCTTATGTGTTCCACAAAATCATAAATCATACATCATTGCATAACCCATATAATACAAATGGGAATCTTAAACATCATGACCTCATAAAAAAATTCATATAAGATAAAAGAATTTATAAAAAAAATTCCATGAAAACATAATCAAATCAATGTAATAATAGGGATAAAAACAGACCCCTTTATTATCTTAGATGGAAAATAATTTTGATAAAACACTTGAACTTCATTCTTGAGGAAAATATCCTTTCTGCTTCAAAAACAATTTTCCTTTCGTAACATGTCGTACAATTATAAACTAAAAGAATATGATTAAAAATAAACTTGAAAACTTGTAAAATAATCTTCTTGGAAATAATGTTTTAAAAATCCATTCATGCCGTATAAGTTTAAAAAAACATTCTTCTCGTACTTTTTTCGGAAAAGTCGTACGAAATACGACAAATGATTCCTTTCATATCTTTTACTAAAAACTCACTGAAGGGTAAAATAGGATTTAAACTATTTTAGAATGATGTAAATATTACATATTGAGAAAACATGGATGTGGATGATAAGATACACCCCAGTAAATACCAAAGCATAAACAATCTCGAATAAAAATGAGATTGTGATATTTCCCTTACCTTAAGTCCGATTTGCTTCGTAAGTGTCCAAACCTCCTGTACAATGATTTAAATAATGTCATTAAATTATTATAGAATCATATTCATTGTTATTATATCATATATGGTTCACTTATGACTTTATATTACCCGTTATTTTGTAAATTCCATGTTAAAAAAGCGTTTTGGGTAAAATCGTTTCATTTATCGTAGGTGTTTGGACTTGTTGTTCCTGACATTATTATTACTTATATCATGATTTACTTACTTCCAGAATATAAAACATGATTTACATATCATATATATTCAGTATATATATATATATAATATATAGATAAATGAAATGAAACACACCGTTCTTGGAGACGGTAGTCTGTACGTACGCATGAACGTTGTTTTCCTTTCCTTATTGTCTTGAATTGAAGTAAGTAGATGACATACATATATACATAAATCCAGTAGCTTTATAATGTCATATATTTCATTATTATTGCTTATATATACTTTATAATCATTCTTAAATGGTTAACATGGAGAATGAATCTCATCGCGTCATGGAGACGGTAGTCCGTACGTACGCACGAGCGATGATATCATTCTCATGATCTTGAACTTGTGTTGAAGTGTATGTATACTATTTCAGTATCAATATCAATTTATAATAATCATATATTGTTACTCATTACACCATTATACCCATCCAATTAAGGTGGTGGTAGAAAAGAGATTACACCACGGCGTGGAGACGGTATTTCGTACGTACGCACACGCGGTGATTTCCTTTTTCCGTAGGATGGGTAGTAGGTTAATTAGAGTTGTTTAATATATTCAATAACATATCAGTATATAAGAAATACTGATGTTATTAATTTATCATGAAACATCTAAAGAAGAAGAAGTTGAAGAAGAAAGAAATTGAAAAGATCGGTAATGGATATTACCTCTTCTTTGAAACGCCTCTTTGAATCCTCCACTTAGGGAACTAAACATGGTCTTTGAAGAAGACCAGGACCTCTAGGATTATTCTAGGGAAGTGGAGAAGGGATTTTTTCAGGGGTTGGCTGAGATTTATGGCTCAAAGTTGTGTGAAGAAGAGAGGGAGGATGTGCCCTTTTATAAGGGAGGAGAGGGGCACCTTAGGAATATCTCAAAATATTATTTTATATTAAAGTTAAAATAGGTTTATAATGGTTACAATGGGTCTTATTTCGAAGCTAAAGTGGGGATGGGTCGAAATCATATCAACAAATAGTATTTAGACAAGTGTAGGTTATTATTTTAACCTTATCAATTATATTTAACTTTAAATTAAATAATTTAACTTTTACTGTGTCTTTTTGTTTTCTTACACTATATGGTTAATACACTTACTATAACATGCCAAACGAACCCCAAATTGTTTATTATTAATATATATATCCTTATCTAAGTCATTTGGCCGAACCTTATATTTTTAGGAATAAAATAACAATTAATAATATAATATTTGATTTAAAAACTATTTTGTGTCAATTTTGACACTATTTGATATATGATTTTTGTGAAAGTCATAACGGAATTATATGTTCGAAACAAGTTGATTAAATCAACACTAATATATAATAGTAACCTATAAAATTAGTGTAATTCATTAAAAGTCTTAAATTACATTTATTTTGGTATTTATAATATCAATTATGTCAATATTTCATTAATAAGATAATTACTCCATCATCTTTGTGTCATAAATAAATAAAATTTTTTGATGTCTAAAAATTACAAATAAAATACCATTATGTAGGAAATCTATTTTTCTTTCTAATGAATATTTAAAATAGAATATATCTTATGTATAACCCTATATTAAAATTGTTTTAGTAAATAAACTTTGATTTTAACTCTTTTAACTCTTATTAGAATTAAATAATAATAAATGTTCTAATCTAATCCATGTGGGCCTAAATGGTCATATTTTATTCCTATGTTTGATTTTGGTCTAATTACACTTGTCCAATAGAATTAGGACATGTGTTAGGGTAATAATAATATCATTTCTACCCTTAATTACCCTATTTACTTTTAACCGTGGTAAAAAAAGTAAAAAGTTACTATTCACCAAAAATTATTTTCATCTCATTGAACCACACTTTAGTCCTTGATATTAATCGTGTCTCTCGGATTTTCGAAATTCAACTCACAGAAGCGGTAAAATTATGTTTTATGAAAAATTCAGTTTTGTTTAACTACCACTTAGTGGTTTCACTATTCATCGAAAATTGAAAGTTTTCAGAAAAATACCAAAAATTAGGCCTAAGATATATTTGATATTATGAACTCAAAAATGATTTCTATTTTACCGAATTCAAAACATATCATTTTCATTAACTAATTTAAAAATTAATTCTCCTCGTCAAAACAAATAGCGTGTTTTTAAGAGATAATAACTATCAAAAGATTGACACTAGTTTATAACTGGTTTAAATGTGAAATTACATCCAATGACCAACATTGTATTAAATTGTAAAAATATATTCTAAACATACTTTAAAAACACTAAAATTAATAATTTATCACTATTAATTATTTCTATTAAAAAAGTTGTTTTTAATTAAAATTTAGTAATTTTCACTATTCATCAGAATATGAAAGTTATCCGAAAAGTACCAAAATTTCACCCTAAGCTAATTTCGATATTCCAAATCCAAAAATGAAGTCCATTTTGAAAAATAGAATTTAAAAAATTTCAAAAAGTGGTTATTACTATTCATAATGGCTAGTTTTAATAATATTTTAATAGCATATCGTTGTTTAGTAAAACTCGGTATTGCGTACTACACACGCTATCAAGGAAGGTCGTGATTGAGTGTAATGAAAGGCAAGTCAAGGATGCGTGTTGTGCAAGCTCCCTTTGGTGTAGCGTACATCACAAGACATTAATGAAATTAAGAAGAATATTTTTCATAAAATCTCGGGGTGTTACATTCTACCCCCCTTAAAATGAATTTCTCCCTTGAAATTCGTCGGGTTATAAATGGTTTACTATTCAAAATTTTCTTTGATAGAAACCCACATCGTAAAAAGGAATACCAAAACATGGCTTTAAAAACTAAATTATGAAATGTAACGATCACCCAAATAATCTAATCACTGGGTTTCCACATAGGTGAAAATATGGATATGGAAGAAAAATCTAACCATCATGTTCTGATGGAGAGTGGTAGAGAACATGGCTATAGAAAAGCCAACAATAAAAAATCCATAAATTTGTGACGATCTAAGGTACCATCTGATTAATCAGATATAAGAGCACTAGGACGACATTTTTGGTTTTCAAGATCATTACCCTAAAGTTGATGAAATTGGAATTAGAAGAAATACTTTCGTGATTTCGGTATAGTATCACTGTTTGTCGTTCTTTGGACAATTTCCACTTCATCTCTTAAAGAAATGAAGTTGAATTTGTCATTCGTGATGTGTTAGCAGATCATGTAATAGAATGATGGGTCATTCCATCTATCTCAAACAAAATGTTTGAAAAGTTATAAGTTCATCTTATGTTTTGATTAATCGTATATGGTTCCAAAAATGAACTTATACTTCATATATCATACCGCTTAATAAAATAAAACTATTTTCTACGAAACAGGGACTTCCTGTAGGCCAGTGGTAGGCGATAAAGGCCAGTCGCATTTCGGTTGTGGGTTCGATTCCCACAGCCTTGTCCGACGCAATGGATTGTCGCCCGTCCTGCAGGTTGTCCTTTTTCTAAAACTATATTACTATAACATCCCATCAATAATATCAAAAAAAACTTCTATCCTTAAACAATACAATCTTATGTCCAACATAATCCATCCCAATCTTTAGGCTTACCCATAATACTGCAGTCCACTCTCATAATATAGTGAAAACAATTACCAGAGATTTAAGACCATCTTTGATCCCCATATATCATAAGATATGTCTTGTTGGTCACATTCTAAACATTCAAAGTCCTTAATCATGTATTCTCTTGAATACCCATTGAACCTTAGTGAAAAAATGAATGCAGTTAAACATTAACACTTTCAACATACCAAAATCCTCAAAATTCTTTATAATCAAACCATGATATCACTTAGTCCTTATATCAATCATGAGCTCATGAATACTGTTAAACATTTCATTTTCTCATTTTCCCTTCATTATGCGCATATCATCTTATTTCCAAATATATCTCAATCACTTTGAATACCACATTAGACCAATACATAAATATTCCAATACTCCATGATACAACATTATTTTGGAATCCCATTACATAAACACTTAATCATTCCACCACATAGTTGTCATATTCAACATTGCCAATAGTGATCGCATGTGACTTCCCTTTATCCTTTTCCTTAAGCGGTTGCTCATGTCGATCATCACTAACCCTTGGATTAGGGCATTTATTTGCATAATGCCCCATTTCCTTGTACTTGAAGCATTGAAGTGTTGGTGGTGCGTTCTCTGCAGTGTTTGCTTTATTCACATCATTAGAAACCCTTTTTCCATTACTTCGACACTCAGCTGCTCGATGACCATCTTTTCCACACTTAAAACATTTTATAGTCCCTTTAAGACAATCTCCACCATGCTCCATTCCACACTTTGTGCATAAGGAAACATTCATCTTTTTTTCACCATTATTCTGAGATTTCTCCTTGAACTCCATCTTTCGTTTCTTGTCAAAACCATGAGATGGATATGTAACACCAACTTCCATTTCTACCTTGATAGAACAACACACAATTTCTTCATAGCTACTGATGTCTCTTATAGCTAATTCCCTTCGAAGACTTGGTTTTAAGCCACTGAAAAATCGATCAACTTTACTTTCATGATGGATGATAATGCCAGATGCATACCTTGCAGGTCTTGTAAAATTCGCTTCGTATATACCAACATATTCATCATCCCTCTGCTTCAGCTCAAGAAACTCCTTTTCCATCTTTGTTCGAAGAATACGAGGGATGTACTTACTGAAAAACAAGTTCTTGAACTCGTCCCATTCCATGGACTCAATTTCATCTCTTGGCCTCGTATTATTGATAAGATTCCACCATTGATCAGCTTCGCCTTCCAAACGATATACTGCTAAGATGGATTTATCTTGTTTAGAACATTGAAGAACTGAAAATATCTTTTCATTGGTACTGATCCATTGTTCAACTACATGTGGATCAGAAGACCCATTGAAAGAAGGTGGATGTTGCCTCATGAAGGACTCAATAGAATATTGTTCCCTTCTCTGTTCATTTGGAAGTCCAGAATGATTAATATCTTGTGTAAGTAGAGCAATAAGATTTTTCACTCCATCTCCCATAAAATTTGTTTGTTCAGGAGGGCAATCATTGCATTGTCCATTTCATTGATCAACACGGTTCCTTCGGGTTCCAGCCATCGTCTAAAACCCAAAAAGAATAGTGTGAGAGGAAAAAATCATGCTAGGGAAAAAAACATAATAAAGGGGGAGTACCCTCAATATCTAACATCTTAGGTTAAATTCTAAGATCGTTAGCACAATTCTAGGACTATAGACTATACGTATACTGAACCTTAGATACATACCTAGACATACCTTAGAAATATCTCTAGGGATCTCACTAACTTTTTCGTATCCTAGTTTCCAAAGGTTGACTAAACCATTCCTCTGATACCAACTGTAGAGACCCGAAGCTTGACGTACATTGACAGTACATTACATTTTCGGAATACTTAGTACATAACAAAAACACACACGCAAGGATCGTAATAGTTTAGTGTCTTTGGAAACTCAGAACGTAATCTTCTAATCGTGGTGAAAGATCTTCAATATCTCTCATAAAGATCTTCTTTTTTTATACCTAAAACCTTTATTTATATCCTGGGGAAATGAAAACATAAAAGGGTGAGCTCAAATGCTCAGTAATGGTAAAAACAAATATCAATCACATCATATTCATAAGAACATATCTTTTGGAAAGCTTAACCTGCAAAAGAGATAATAATTTGATAACATGGGATAAATCATGGAAGTGAAATGTAATCACAATAATCATAACTTAAAACATGAAACTTTGTGGAATACACACATAATCATAGAGAATCATTTCTTTGTTAGTCAATACTCATTGCCAAGACTATCTTAGTGGACAAAGTCCCTTACTGAACCGAGTCACCCTCATTTCAGTCCTGTTTCACTGAATCGGTATAACCTACCATTCCAACCATGTCTATCTCATGAGATATAAAATCTTTACCCAATGCATTGGAGGGAGATATAGGTCCCACCCATCTCATAATGATACCATTCTTATGTGTGCCACAAAATCATAAATCATACATCATTGCATAACCCATATAATACAAATGGGAATCTTAAACATCATGACGTCATAAAACAATTCATATAAGATAAAGGAATTAATAAAAATAATTCCATCACAACATAATAAAATCAATGTAATAATAGGGATAAAAACAGAACCCTTTATTATCTTAGATGGAAAATAATTTTGATAAAACACTCGAACTCCATTCTTGAGGAAAATATCCTTTCTACTTCAAAAACACTTTTCCTTTCTTAACATGTCGTACAATTGTAAACTAAAAGAATTTGATTAAAAATGAACTTGAAAACTTGTAAAAAAAGCTTCTTGGAAATAATGTTTTAAAAATCCATTCATGCCGTATAAGTTTAAAAAAACATTCTTCTCGTACTTTTGTCGGAAAAGTCAAAAAAGTACCTCGTACGAAAAACGAAAAAAGATTCCTTTCATATATTTTACTAAAAACTCACTGAAGGGTAAAATAGGATTTAAACTATTTTAGAATGATGTAAATATTACATATTGAAGAAACATGGATGTGGATGATAAAATACACCCCAGTAAATACCAAATTATAAACAATCTCGAATAAAAATGAGATTGTGATATTTCCCTTACCTTAAGTCTGATTTGCTTCGTAAGTGTCTGAACCTATTGTATAATGATTTAAATAATGTCATTAAATTATTATAGAATCATATTCATTGTTATGATATCATATATGGTTCACTTATGACTTTATATTACCCGTTCATTTGTAAATTCCATGTTAAAGAAGCGTTTTGGGTAAAATCGTTTCATTTATCGTAGGTGTTTGGACTTGTTGTTCTTGAAATTATTATTACTTATATCATGATTTACTTACTTACGGAATATAAAACATGATTTATATATCATATATATTCAGTATATATATATATATAACATATAGATAAATGAAATGAAACACACCGTTCATGGAGACGGTAGTCCGTACGTACGCATGAACGTTGTTTTCCTTTCCTTATTGTCTTGAATGGATGTAAGTAGATGACATACATATATAAATAAATACAGTAGCTTTATAATGTAATATATTTCATTATTATTGATTATATATACTTTATAATCATTCTTAAATGGTTAACATGGAGAATGAATCTCATCGCTTCGTGGAGACGGTAGTCTGTATGTATGCACGAGCGATGATATCGTTCTCATGATCGTGAACTTGTGTTTAAGTGTATGTATACTATTCCATTATCAATATCACTTTATAATAATCATATATAGTTACTAATTACACCATTATACCCATCCAATTGAGGTGGTGGCAGAAAATAGATTACACCAAGGCGTGGAGACGGTATTCCGTACGTACGCACGCGCGGTGATTTCCTTTTTCCGTAGGATGGATAGAAGGTTAATTAGAGTTGTTTCATATTTATAATAACATATCAGTATATAATAAATACTGATGTTATTACTTTATCATGAAACCACTAAAGAAGAAGAAGTTGATGAAGAAAGAAATTGAAAAAGATCGGTAATGGATATTACCTCTTCTTTGAAACGCCTCTTTGAATCATCCACTTAGGGAACTAAGATTGGTCTTTGAAGAAGACCAGGACCTCTAGAATTATTTTAGGGAAGTTGAGAAGGGATTTTTGCAGGGGTTGGCTGAGCTTTATGGCTCTAAGTTGTGTGAGGAAGAGAGGGAGGATGTGCCCTTTTATAAGGGAGGAGAGGGGCACCTAGGAATATCTCAAAATATTATTTTATATTAAAGTCAAAATAGGTTTATAATGGTTCCAATGGGTCTTATTTAGAAGCTAAAGTAGGGATGGGTCGAAATCCTATCAACCAATATTATTTAGACAAGTTTAGGTTAATATTTTAACCTTATCAATTAGATTTAACTTAAAGTTAAATAATTTTACTTTTGCCATGTCTTTTTGTTTTCTTACACTATATGGTTAATACACTTACTATAACATGCCAAACGAACCCCAAATTGTTTATTATTAATATATATATCCTTATCTAAGTCATTTGGCCGATCCTTATATTTTTAGGAATAAAAGAACAATTAATAATATAATATTTGATTTAAAAACTATTTTGTGTCAATTTTGACACTATTTGTTATATGATTTTTGTGAAAGTCATAACAGAATTATATGTTCAAACCAAGTTGATTAAATCAACACTATTATATAATAGTAACCTAGAAATTTAGTGGAATTAATAAAAAGTCTTAAATTAAATTTATTTTAGTATTTATAATATCAATTACGTCAATATTTCATTAATAAGATAATTACTGCATCATCTTTGTGTCATAAATAAATAAAATTATTTGATGTCTAAAAATTACAAATAAAAAACCATTATGTAGGAAATCTTTTTTTCTTTCTAATGAATATTTACAATCGAATATATCTTATGAATAACCCTATATTAGAAATGTTTTAGTAAATAAACTTTGATTTTAACTCTTTTAACTCTTCTTTGAATTAAATAATAATAAATGTTCTAATCTAATCCATGTGGGCCTAAATGGTCATATTTTATTCCTATGTTTGTTTTTGGTCGAATTACACCTGTACAATAGAATTAGGACATGTGTTAGGTTAATAATAATATCATTTCTACCCTTAATTACCCTATTTACTTTTTACCGTGGTAAAAAAAAGTAAAAAGTTACTATTCACAAAAAATTATTATCATCTCATTGAACCACATTTTAGTCCTTGATATTAACCGTGTCTCTCGGATTTTCGAAATTCCACTCACAGAAGCGGTAAAATTAAGTTTTATGAAAAATTCAGTTTTTTTAACTACCACTTAGTGGTTTCACTATTCATCGAAAATTGAAAGTTTTCAGAAAAATACCAAAAATTAGGCCTAAGATATATTTGATATTATGAACTCAAAAATGATGTCTATTTTACCAAATTCAAAACATATCAGTTGCATTAACTAATTTGAAAACTAATTCTCGTCGTCCAAACAAATAGCGTGTTTTTAAGAGATAATAACTATCAAAAGATTGACAGTAGTTTATAACTGGTTTAAATGTGAAATTACATCCAATGACCAACATTGTATTAAATTGTAAAAATATATTCTAAATATACTTTAAAACCACTCAAATTAATAATTTATCACTATTAATTATTTCTATTAAAAAAGTTGTTTTTAATTAAAATTTAGTTATTTTCACTATTCATCAGAATATGAAAGTTATCCGAAAAGTACCAAAATTTCACCCTAAGCTAATTTCGATATTACGAATCCAAAAATGAAGTCCATTTTGAAAAATAGAATTTACAAAATTTCAAAAAGTGGTTATTACTATTCATAACGGCTAATTTTAATAATATTTTAATAGCATATCGTTGTTTAGTAAAACTCGGTATTGCGTACTACACACGCTATCAAGGAAGGTCGTGATTGCGTGTAATGGAAGGAAAGTCAAGGATGCATGTTGTGCAATCTTCTTTTGGTGTAGCGTACAACAAAAGACATTTATGAAATTAAAAAGAATATTTTTTATAAAATCTCGGGGTGTTACACCTCGGATGACACAACTGCCTAAATCTTCGATTGATCCAGAACTACTCCCTACTTGGAAACAACATTCCCCGTGAAACGGACTTCTTGAGCACAAAAATCACACTTCGAAAACATCCCAAACTGCTAATGTTGACGAAGAACTCCCAAAATGGCTTGTATATTCTCTACAAACTCGTCTTCAGACATGATTTACACAAGGATTTTATCGATGTAAACCACCAAAAACATATCCTTGAACTCACAGAACACTTAGTTCATCAATCCCATTAACACAAAAAGAGAATTTGTCACACCGAATGGCATTAAAATGAAATATTAATGCCTATGACGACAACAGAAAGAAATCTTGGCGATATCCTCATCCTTCAAACACATCTAATGATATCCTGACCTCAAGTAGATCTTTGAGAACCAACATTCACCTTTTAGTTGATCAAATAAATCTTTACTCCATGGAAGAGAATATCAATTCTTCGTTGTCACTTTTTTTAAGCAATAGTAATTGATAGAAAACCACAAACTGTCACCAGCCTTCTTCACGAAAAAAACAGGTGCACCCCAAGTGACACACTCGGTCGAAAAAAACAGGACTGTAATAGACCATCTAGAGTTATACATAGCTATCATAACTCAGAAGGGGAAATCCCATATGGAGACATAGAGATAGGAGATTCTTATGTTTGTTGCTAAATCCCAAAATATATCTCTCGTCGAGTGGGTAATGCTAAAAAATCTCCTAAAAAAACATCAAGGTACTCTTCTATGACCCTAGGAAATGCTAACTACTGAACGTCTAAAGAACAATATAGTAGCTCATCCATCATGGATGATAAGGACGGAACATACCTCTAACCCACTTGAGGGTCTCACTCACCAACAAACCCCACTGGCTCTCCATCCGCATCGAAGAACACAACTGGCCTCTTGAAGAAATAAATGATAGTATGCACCTAATACAACCAATCCAAGATAAGGATCACATCATATTGTTGTATATTTAAACAAATGAAATATTACTAAGAGCACATCCTAGAACTAGCTCAAAATATCATCATATTTCAGACATGTAAGCTTTACATCCAACTGGCGTTGTCAACTCCAAGGGAACATGAAGAATCCTTACATGAAGTCCAAATGCATTGACAATGAGGGTAGGTGATATGATTGAATGTGTACTTCCTGAATCGAACCGGCATACATGAATGTAGAAAGCAAGAAAAGGGTACCTTTAATGTTGTCTGATTCTCCTGGTGCTTGAAATGCTAAAGAATGAAGCTAACCACGACCTACTCCCAGACCTATATGACATAGATGATGACCTCCACCATGATTGTGCTCTCCTCTTTGAGTGCGGTGAGAATCACAGGGCTTTCCTCTACCTACCCATCCACCCTCTGCAGAACTAATGCTGGTGAAACCTTATTCTGTTGTATCATCTGGAACTACCTCAATAAAGGAACCTAGAGCAGAACACCTAGTGCACAATGACTGCTCTGAAATGTCTGGCATTCTCATTATTGATTACCTCGAACACCATAATAAAAAATAGCACATAACCCCTTTGTATGGGCTAGAGAGCTACTGCCCCTAGAGAAATGATGTGCTAAGGGCTGGGACCTACGCTCGGATAAACTAAAACACCTGTTCCTTGAAAACTGAGAACCTTAGACCATAGTGCTACTTCGTGGGGAATCATGATGATTTTTCTCTTAGGAGGATATGATTATATCCAATATACACTTGATGTCCTCTATCTATGACAGCACCACACGACATGTCTTCTGTATAAATGGGGTGACTTGGACTTGGATATTTAGATGCAAAGCCTCTCCAAAATGCCTTACCATGGCCTCTACATCTTGAAATATGTTCAAAGCATACCGTAAAAAGTTCTTGAAACAGATTTTCAACTCTCACACCCATGATCCCCTCTATAGAAGGGTAAGAAGACCCTAGACACCAGACACCTTTTTGGTTGAAGAAAGAAAATAGACTCTAAACATGTCTCAAAACACCTCCCTTGAGATCATCAACTCCTCATGATCCCTGAGGAAAAAAACAACCACTTACTTTCTACTCCACGCAGCATTGTCACAACTAAGGACACCGAGAGCTCCTTCCGAGCACAGATCAAATTGATGCCTATCTTGACCTCATCCAACTAGTCTTCCATGACTGCATCTCAAATGGATCCCTCTTACTTATGCAGACTTTGGTACTGAAAATCATAGAGTGTCCTCCCCCATGTGTCATCATCTTCATAGTCTACCCTTCGGTAAACTACTGGCACAGCCTGCTGGACATCTTTTGTGAAAACCGTACGATGACGTCGACCTAGAGC
This sequence comes from Viscum album, assembly GCA_963277665.1. Classification (NCBI taxonomy): domain Eukaryota; kingdom Viridiplantae; phylum Streptophyta; class Magnoliopsida; order Santalales; family Viscaceae; genus Viscum; species Viscum album. The sequence continues at coordinate 409,904,202 of OY728157.1, forward strand.
CATACCTTAAATATAGCTATTAATTATAGCTCATAAACATGGAATATGGAAGACTCAAAATAAATTTTTAATTTTTTTCTTTTATTAATTTCATGTTAACATATCCCAAGGTCTACCGATTAATACACATGCATAGAGAAGAATAATGCATTATCCTTTCTTAGGTTACTTCCCTGCAACTAGTATCACCTCATTTAGTGTCCATTGTATTTTTAATGGTTCGTGTGTTATATCACAAGGACATCATTAATGAAAGCCTGCAAAATCATAGTTGACAACAAGTGAAACTAACTCATCACCTAAATAGGTATACTATGTTTCCATCCTCACCATGGACACTCCCACCATGTATCACATACATGTGTGTATAATATAATAATGAATATCAGGGGTACTCCACTACTACTTTCCCACCAGTTTTCCACTTTTCCCATATGTCTAACATCCAAATCCATCTATCTCAAAAAAAGTCATTTCCTCATAAACATGGGTGATGCACCATAACATACACCTCATGAAACAAAACCAACTCATCCATGTAAAGAAAGTTACCAGGTATTTTCTGGGAGCCACCATATCTCGCATAATTTGTATCATTCATTGGGAATTATACATCATGCCATTACAGCCCACACACCGAGTAAAGATCCTCATGCCATCACAACCTATACATGTTACAAATATAGTAGTCCATAAGAATCTATATCTAGATTATATGTTTGTGAATAAACACAACCCATTAGATCCCTCTACACAAATATATGGGGAAAACTAACTGAGGTGCCTACCGTCACAAGTAACTACCAAGAAAAGATATTATGTCCAAAAGGGGTAGTCATCCATCCATTCTCTCAATAGAATATTGGAGAAAACACCCCCACCCCAGGGATCATAATCCCTGGGTTGTCTGTTGCCAAATTGACATGGTGGAGTAGTGTATAGAGACACCAAAAGTATAGAATATACTAATTTTCACAACCATAATGTGTGCATTACCTGGTCTTAGACTCAGCAGCAGCTAAAGTCTCCCAGACTCCCTTCTACCACATCTAAGACTAGGATTCCTATAATCAGACAACCATTTCATGAGATGTATTAAATTAATTCATTCCATTTTTATCTATTTCAATTTACGTTAATTATTTCCTTTAACATGAATTAACCAAGAAAAATTTAAACATATTATTTCATTAGAATCACACGTCATGTCCTCTATTCCTTTATATTTAAATGTCCTCATTACGTCATAGAAAGCTCTAACCCCATGTGTCAACAAAATTTATTAAATAATTTATTAAAAAAATTATAACTTTCCCATATTCCAAATAATTCTAGGAAAAAATTATAATAATCTAACTACAAGGGGCTCAACACTGTGGGTAGGTGAACTACCCATTGTTTATTTTCCACCTTTAACAAGAGCGTAGTCCTATCCTCCCTCGGGAAGCTAAACATATAAATCATGTGGCATACCCCAGATGTCTTTGCCTTCTTTTGGAATGTCGGTAAGCAAACCATCTTCCTTGAGTAGTGGGAAAAGTAAAGATGGTAAACAACCAACATGAAACAATAAGCATCCAAACATTCATATCTAACCTGTTCCATCATCTACAGTGTCCTACCCGACACCAACATGCATAAACTAATGAATCATTCCACAATAGGTGTCAATTTCTTCCACAACCAGTAGGCCACCCTACCCCCACATATCACAACATCCTTCTAGGCTCACACCATAATACAAGTAGTATGAAAAAAAAACATAATATCAATCAGGATCCAGTCCCTTAATCAAGCAACAGGGTAACTTAGAACTATACAAGGAATTATCTTTTATCAAAAAACAAGTTGTTTAATCCATCTTGAATGAAACAATTTTTTATTATTAGGTTCCATCTTCAAGAAACCTAAATACTTTGCTATCATAATTTGGTTAAACATGCTTAATACATCAATTTAATTAATATCAAATTACAATAAGAAGAGAATGATTCATTTACATGAATTTTATCATTGAAAATTAATTACAATCAGTCTCAGATTATTTTATTTACCAATTTCCATTAGGAATGAAAAGAAAAACAATGCTGACATAGATATCACACTATCTAAAAAAAAAGATGCAATAACATACGATTGATATAAATTTATTTATCCGATTCAAATATTTATTATGTTAATTTCATTGTGATGTAGTGGACTAAATTATGATAACTCTATAGATGTAGGTAAAAGAATAGATAATAAATGAATCCTCTACCTCAAATGGTTCTTGACGCTCTTTATATGAGAATGATCCCGACAACGGATCACGATCGCCTCCTCCCATTATAACTACATCCACCTGGGGATGTCATGGTATGACTGCACCAACCAAAACCCAATAAATCTCCTTTAGCAGCATAGAGATAACATACCACAAAATTTTATAGATAATCAAAATAAAATGCACCAAAAAAAACATGGAAGAGAAATACCTTATATCAATGTAGGATCGACACTTTCTTCATACACCAAAACAGGGGATGCATTTATAGTAGGAATAAACTTCAAGGGTAAACAATATGGGGATTATGGTTTGATCACAGTGCTCCTATAGGAAGAATGAATCGATAAAGAGTCTCCCACTAGAAATCTAGACGTAAGAACAAGGTAGGAATATATTTAGTCCCTTTAGATGATTAACAGATAAGCGGCTTAATATATGCTAGATTTTCCATTAAATGTTGATCGCTTTAAACTACACAGTTTGACCGAATAAAAAAATATCATGTCATATGAACACTAATATTAGAGTTATGGGATTTTTATTTGGTGATAAATCCCTTAAAACAAGTACTTAAATGTGTTTTACGTCAATGAAATTGTAAAATCAATGAAACTGGGAAATATTTTGAAATTTGGAAAAGGAAACACAAAACTTTTAAAGAAACATTGTAGACTCAATGGTATGGAAACACTGTAGACTCACCATTCATGAAACACTGTAGATTCAACGGTCTAGATACACTACAAACACACTATTCTGAAAACATTATAGACTCACTAGTTGGAAAACACTATAAACTAACTAATCTTGAAACATTGGTGATTCACCAGTCTAGAAACACTATAGACTCACCGGTTTAGAAACACTGTTCACAGAAGGACTCACCAATCCTAGACTCACCGATCTTGGAAACACTATAGACTCAGTGGTCTATAAACACTATAGACTCACCAGTCTGGAAACACTATAGACCCACTATACTAAAAACATTGAAGAATAATTGGTCTGGGAACACTGTAGACTAATCGATCCTGGACTCACTGATATAATGGTACTGTTTACATAACGACTCCCCGATCCGGTGGTACTTTTCATAGAAGGACACACCAAGTCTAATGGTACTTTTCATAGATTGACGTACTGATGTTGATGGTACAATTCATATATAGACTCACCGATGAAACTGCTCACATCGGCCCCACCAATGGAACTATTCACATCGGTCTCACCAATGGAGCTATTCGCATCAGTCTAACTGATGAAACTATTTGCATTGGTCTCACCAATGGAACTATTTTCTGAATTTGAAATTTGGAAAAGTGTTGGGGATAAGTCTCCATGACCTCCTAGAACACCCAAAACACCATATTTATAAAGAGAAACAGACTAGAGTGGTGCATGAAATTGCACTTCCTTTCATGAGATATATTCCAAAAATGAAATGGATATCATAACATACAAAGCATAATATATAATTCCCTAATAAAATTTTAGTACATCCCAAATTTTACCATAATCCATTTAATAACTATTTTACATTAATACTCATGAAAAATATGTATAAAAAAAATATTCAAAAAATTTAAAGGTAAGGTCACTAAATCCATATTATATTCTCTTAAAATTATAATGTGGCTCTAAATGTGACATTAAAAATATATGTATACTTTAATAACAACAAAACATTAATGAAATCATTCATTCTACCCAAAATAAAATCACATTTTTTTGAATTTATTCTATAAATCCAATCATACAGTAAACTCCATCAAATATGTTATAAGCCATAAAATCACTACCCAATTTTATAGTCACTAATAGTACCATACAAATACCACCATCACATAATTATATAAACACTGATAATATATTAGTTGTTATCATCCCCTAATAATTTGTTTTATAATAATTTAAATTATTTACTAAGTCAATTTTCAGTGTCGATAGAAAGATTTAACATATTCACTAAAATCCTTGATGAAAATGTTATACAGTACAACAATTACACAATTAATAATTATAATAATAATAATTTCATTTATAAAATGATTCTAGAACATATTTACTAATTCAAAACACATAGTAACTTTAGACATCCTAATTAGTAGTAGTAATAGCATATGGTGGAATATGATCTTTGATATTCTTCTGTGGTATATTCACTTAACCATTAGGGAATTTTTTCCCCTTATTCACCATATCATTATAGTTAAACCATTGAACATTGGAATATTTTTTCATTCCCTTGAAATATATAACATGGTGGACCTTCACACTACACATGTAGAAAAATCACATTTTCTTCAATATATTACAAGAGGGATTCTATCCACATTTAAGACATTAGGGAGAATCCATCATTCCATTTACCACATTATATATCTTTTTATACCATCCTCTTATTCTATTACTTCCCAAATAATATATAATTAATGGATAATTAATTATCTTTCATGACATCATATGATGTTATATAATCATTTGATGAGAAAGACTTATATTATAGTTCCCATTGAATAGTTAGATTCATCCCATATAATCCTGCAAATCATTTTTTTTGATTTTCTAATGGCCGGTTTGAGGGTAGCTGGTTTAAATATATCTTATGAGGTTAGTAAATAGTATACATATATATCTTTTTAATTTTAGCTTCACACATAGAAACTTTTAAATTTTATTTTTGTCCCAGACTATAGAATTGCCATTCCATATCTTCATATATCTTATGAGGAAAATATTATTATAGTATATGTACCTTAAAATCCTTCCACTCAACTGTTTATATATCCTATTCATCCATATAGTTTGAAATTAGTGAACAACAGTGATCTGAATCTCCTTAGAGATGATAAAAATTCATGAGTACCTTCTCACTGTAGTTACTTCTAATGGAAATAAATGTCTTTTCTATGGAACATATAAATTTCTTAGGTAAATATGCATTGTTAGTCCCATTGAATGATAAATTATTTTGGATTCATAATGATAGATAATAGTGTTACACAAAATCTTTGGTCATCAATCTTCTCAATACTGTAATGTATATTTCTTATAACCTGAGTTACTTGTCCCAATATGGTTATAATTTCTTAATTTATAGTTATAGCACCATCTCTAACCTCATTATCTTTCCCTATAAGGTGACCCCTATATAAGGTATGTGGATTAATATAGTTTTGATTCCTTAAAATTGGATATATTTCTAAACATTTAAACACACTATATTAGATCATAAGATTTTGTATCCTAATCTCTAATCACAAAAACAATGAAATCCATAATAGAAATGTAAATATTTGTTCTTAGTTAATCTCATAATTGAAAACACGGTTTCTTTTGGAAATGTTTCAAATATGAAAATTATTTTTAAAATATTCATAATTTATTATAATGAAAACGCGAATTAACAGAAGAATATCCCCTAAGAGTATTAAACCATGTTAATAGTAAATAAAACCATATAATCTATACCATAAAAAGAATTATGTTTTTTTCTTATAATTAGACATATCCATAATGAATTTCATATGTTTATATTTCCAAATATCTATTTTCTTAAATAAATTTACAATGTTTAACACTGAAATCCATCTGATTCCAGCACTAATGACCTTTACCTAAATATCCTAGAGTTAGTGGACATATTATTACCAAAGAAATTGATATAGGGAATCAAATCCTAATGGGGAGAATATTATTTAGACATGGAAAAATGTATAAATAATTTATTTATAAATACACTTTAAAACATAAAATAAAAAAATATTTTTACATGAAAATTCCATTGCTCCCATTAGTGTATCCCTTCATATTAATCATAAATATTATTCCCATAATCAAGGGGGAAAATAAATAAGTGATGCGATCAGATGCATAGTTTTGGGTATTTGTACAGTGGAATCTATAATGATTAAATAACTATAATCAATATTGAAATGTAGATAACTAAAATATATTCCATTAAAATGTAACTTTTTCAAAATATGGTAGTAATAAATAATGGTTGATCAAATCTATATTAATAATCACATGATCATAAAACTACTGCATTAATTTTATAATTAATTATGCATTCACATTGACATCAATATGTAATATCAATATGATGGAATTCATAATACAAGACTTATAATGTTTAATGTCAATTGAATTCACAATACATTTTAAATATGTGGGTAGAAACCCATATCATTTGGCTAAATGATTAGTCTCATAAGACATATTGATGAATTGATTAGTTATCTATGACTAGGACCCACTAGTCACTTACTTAGTCCAATGAATTCCTCATATGAATATGGTGACACATATTAAACATAATTTTTTTTTAAATCTATCATCTAAAATTTCAACACTTACCCTAATCAAATAAACATTACCATAAACCATCTAGTGTAATATAGTGAATGGAACAAAAAAAGTACATCCTAAGTTAAAATGAATTTAAACCATAAAAATAATGAATATTTTAGAAATCTATAAAAAATATCCCTATAAGATCCTAGGTAAAATATAGTGTTGATTTCATTGTTGAAAAAAAATTCCTAATACTGTAAATATAATCACTTTTCAGAAAACTATGATTTTCAATTTGAAACCAAAATCTGTCAGTAAGTTCAAAAAATAATTTGAAAATAATTTTATTTGAAAACAAACGTTGAAAAAATATAATTATTTAATTAAAACATAGAGTGGTCATGATGGTGGAATATTTCTTTCATTCAATAAACATTATAACATACATTCATTTCACATTATATTTAAAATCCAAACATGCATTGTTTAGAAAATAAAATGAAGATTCCTCAAAATATTTTTTATAAAAATATTTTCATGGGTTAAAACATCATTTTAAAGTAATTTATATAATGATCAAAATATGTTTAAAAAAAATATCTTTAAAACATGGTTCTGGAAGAAAAATGATTTTTCACTCAAGAGAGAAATAATGTTGAATTTTACTAAAAACAAATTCACATTCATTTTATATACCAAAGTGAATTAGAATTTCACTATTAAAAAAAATTACAGACTAATTATAGTAGAATAATATATGTTTTTTTTCAAATATCAAAATTATTCCCCTTCGGAGGCTCAAACGTAAACAATCATGAATAATGAAGAGATTGTGAGATAGTCCCCTATAACTTTTTTATTTTTTGAATCATAATACCCATTAAAGAAAAAAAATCAACTGAAATGTTAAGTAAAATTAATATATATTGAATCATTTTTAACACATCAAAATATTTATTATATTCCGAAAAATTAGAAAATTTGTTGAATATGACATATGTCACACATAAGTAAATGTAAGACAAGGAACCCTTCACTGAGGATTGAGAACAAAATTATTTTTCAGAAAAATTAATTTATAAATATTTTTTATAACAAAATATTAACTAATGATACTTATAGGACTCTTTCTATATATTATCTGTTTATAGTAACTTAGCACCGGTTTATTGATATTTCATTGTTAAAAGCTCTATTTTTTATGATAATTGTTTCGTTTTGCATATATGTTTTGGTTTATTACCATCAATAAATATATATTAATAATATTATTAAAATAAAATAAATTATAACATTAATATATATATATATATATATCTTATATATTTTTCATAAATTAAATTATATTAATATATAAAATCTTGAGATAGAATATGGATTACATTATTCATGGAGACGATAACTTGCACGTATGCATGAATGTTGTTACCATTTTATCTCAAAAGATTGAATTAACAAAAAATAAACTGTAATTAAAATTTTTATAAAAATTTCAAATTAATATATATTATTTATATAAATAAAAAACATATTTATTAAAATCCATTTACATTGAAATTGAATAACATTACTCATTATTGTGTATAGGTGGTAGTCTACATGTTTTCATGAGTGATGTTATTATTTTCGATGGATTTTAACATATGAATTTATATGTTAAATTATATTTCTAGAAGTATTTTTAAATCTTTAATGTTACATAATTTTAATAATTTTAACCTCACTTCCTACCATGTAGACCATAATAAGAAACAAAATTCCATCGCTTTATGAGGGGATAATGAACCATACATGTGAGCTACATTTTTTGTAACCCTCAAAATCAAGGTAGGTAATATGATATATATGATATAATAATTAAAAAAGAATAATAATGTGATAAATATCATATAATTGTGTTAGATACATCATTATATCCAATCATGAGTAGTGGTGATGTAAAACGAATAACATCGATTCGTGAGAAAGTAATATGTTGTAAACACAATTGATAGTTTTTTAAATGATTGATGGTGAAATGGTAATTGATCATTATCATATCATAATAAAAAATAATTAAATAGTAGATACTATTTTTATTATCTTGTTAAGGATGAATAGTATTACATGGATTTTAAGCAATAAATAAAATGAAAATGTATAGTTTAAAACATTACATTTTCATTAAGAAACCTATTTAGGTTTAACATGAAGCCTTACATGATTTAATTTATTTAATAATAATAGACACTAGTATATGGAGAGAGATTTGGGGTAGGTATTTAGTTAGTTCATGGCATAACAAAGGGTTTTGGAATCGTTAAGGGGTTATGAAAGGTAGTGGCCTTTTATAATTGGGGGAGATGAGACACATAAAATTTCTGAAATGAGAAATTCATATAGATGTTTTTCTCATTCAAAAGGCCAATAAAATGTGTTATTATCTAAAAATATAGGTTATGGAGTATATATATATCAATAAATTAGGTTTTGAAAATGAAAAAGATTATTTTTAACCATTATCTTTGTAGTTTAACCCTCAGTGAACCCCCTTCTACCATAACAATGGAAATTAATTATTTATTGTTTTCACTGTTAATTATGGAAAAAATTTATGTCGAATTTATTATCTAATATAAATAATGCTAATTTTTAATATTTAATCCGATATTCAAAATCAAATTAACATTAATAGAGAATATATATTAAAAATTATACTCACATACTTGATGAAAATGTGGGTATTCAAAGAGAAAATTCACATAAGTATAGATGGTTTTTATATTAAAATTAAATAAAAAATTGAATATACTGAAATAAATATAATATATTATTATATAATTATAAAAAGTATAATTTTAATACAATTTAAAATGTTTTTATATTTTTGAAATATTTATATGAAATGTTAGTTTTCAATAAAATATAATATTATTCAATATACCTCAAACACATTAATGTTTTCAGTAAATTATCAAAAAATCACCCAAATTTAATTATAACATTTTTATATCAAAAATAAATTTTATTTTGAAAATTAAATTTTACAATAATGGTAATAATAAATTTTAAATTATTTTCTTAGAGCACGACTAAACTACCTTTTAGAAAAATACAGTCTTTTATAATACATTTATTTTAATTTTAAATGCTTATTACTTCAATTTCTAATGATTTGATACTCAATGAAAAATTATAAATCATACATTTTTTATAACAGATTTATATCAATTCATAGAAACCAATTTCTTATCTATGTAAATATTTTCATGGTTAAATAATATTTTAATCGGTTATCCCAATTCCTTTTATCCCAGTGATGTGTTCATCACAAGCTATAGAAGAGATTGGATTTCATCAAAATTAATTTTATTATAAAATATATTTGAATTATATATTTTAATAATATTTTTTTTATCATACATTGTATTAAACGTGTTTTTACTCTATTAAAATTTTAGGGGAAACATTTAACCATTAGTTGACTACTTGGATACCATTATTAGGATAAATACGTGTAATCCACTATAACAAGCATACATTCTAGTTGAATATGTGTATATCTAATTAGAGAGAATTTGTAACTATATATATGTTGGGATTTATTTGAAAAAAAAATTTAGAAATTAAAAATTATATAAGGATTATACATGTTTATGTTTATAACATTCATGAAATTGAAATATAAATATTGTATATCATATTTATTGTATCATATGTTGGTATTAGTATTTTCAATCAAGTTGTGAAATATGTTTTTTATTATGGAACTTATAAAAATATATGGCCACTTTTTTTTATGATTTATCCTTTTTAGGAAGAATATGTGTTGATTCGACTTGAGAATTTTATTCATAAACATTACCTCCTACTATATGAATATTCTATAAATTTCATTAAGATCTATTAAAACCCCATATTGTATTATTGTCCATAAGAAAATTATAAACATGTAAAATTTGTACATAAAATATCTATAGCACCTCCAACAAATTTTTCATAACTTGTACCGTTCATAGACATATCATACATAATATCATTCCTCATATCTTGGATAAAAGGAAACATAATTACTGTTGAGATCAGATTCTCGATAAGGGAAAACAAGGGATTTATTAATCAATGATAATCTATATTCCTAACAAGATAATAAGTGTATTATAACATGAGATTATATATCATTCTAAATTCATACATTACAATTCATCTATAATATATAATGGGTCATGGAATAATTTTTGGTTGTTCTTAAGACACGAATTATAACGGAATCAAAGAACATGAGACATGATAGCTTAAAATTGAACTAAGATGTTGTTATATATGTATATACTAATGTGGGAGATAATAATAATCATATAAATCATATATCTAGGATACACCCCAAAAATTCAACATATGTAAGACATGGGATTACAGCCCTTGGATCTACTTTGGGCTTTTGAGAATAAACCTTGTACCCTTATTTAGACTGGGAAAACATATTATCTACCCTTAGATCTAATACATAATTAATAATTACCCAAAAAATTTCAAATATTGGGAAGAAACACCATATAAATAGTCTATTCATATGTATTACACTATATTATAGAATCAATTATTATATCATCTTAGATTAATTGATGGAAATTAAATGAAATAAAATAATTCATCAAGTTAATCATAAACCTTCCAAAAAATAAATATATTGTATAAAAATTCCCAATACAAATTAAAGCATAAGTAACATGAAATTATGTTATCATAGATGAATAATTTATTGAAAATATTAGTAAAATATTTTCTAAGAAAAATACCTTTTTCATTTTGAAATAACTACTTTTTGAATCTAAAATTTAAAAAATATTTTTTAATAAAATTTTATGGAAATGAACCATCAAAATAAATAAGCTATGGTTCAATTAATTGTTAAATCATGATGGTGGGAAATTTTTATGTAATTTCTGTTAAAAATTTTCTTTTTATTTATCAAAAAGGGATACTCATTCGGAAAATTAAAAGAAGACATATTTTAAAAAATTATATAGATATCAAAACTACCATAAATATTCATTTATGAAATTATTAGGAAATGGTGAAAACATTCCTAAAAACATGTTTCAGATAATAAAGATGTGAAATAAAATGTATTCTTGAATGAATTGAAATAAAATTCAATTTTCATTATATAAATTTCTTTTCCATTTTTAATTTCATTAGAAGAAGTAAATGTATTTAAAAAAATTATATCCCAAAAAATTGGCTCTAATAAAGGAAATTATATTTATGATACATTGATCATATAAATATATAATTTTATTTATATTTAAAACAAAACCTTGTAATATGATTTTATAATGTAAAACCCTTTCTATATTGGAAAATTTTGAATCATAACTCTAATGAAAGGAATATAGTCAATTGAAAATTAAAAGACCATGAATATTAATATATCCACGATGTAATATATAAAATTAAGATTATATATACCACATGAAATAAATATGTGGTGAATATGGAATATATCTCATAGACAAAAAGTGAGATGATAAATCCATAAATCATTAGATAATTTAAAATCAAAAAAATATTTATGAAATAAATAGAATTATAACGTTAAATAACATGAATATATATGAATAATTGGTATAAAATTTCATGGGGGATTATATGAAACTCATAAACATAAATCGTTTAACAAACATTAACAAATATCAATTAAGAAATATTCTAATGAAGAACCATTAACATATGTCTGATTTGATTTGTATGTTCTATAACATACATTATAATTAATTGATAATTATTAAAATTAGAGAAAAATTCAATTAAAAATTTATAATATCATATATTTTCTACATATTACATTTTAACACACTTTTATTATAGATTCATTATAAAAATCCTCATTTCTGGTTTATAACTATTTTGTTTTCCTTTTAAGTTTTGATTTGGATGTTCTGGTGCATGTAATGTGATCAGGGTTACATCATATACAGAATTTAAAAAAACATAACCAAAATATATTTTTTATTTTATTATTTATAATAACGATTAATATGGAGTGATCAATAAAAATAAATTACATCACATCATATAGATGGTTGTTCCCTCATATGCATGGGAGATGTTTCCACATTCTGATAGAAGAGATAAAAGTTAAGTAAATACACATAAAAACATAAAAAATTTGTTATTTTTACATAAATATAGGATATATTATTTAATTATTTCCATATTACCATCAATTTAAACTAGATAAGAATAATGAATCATATAAGTTTTTTGGGTTGATAGTCCACACGTATGCATAAAATTCATTATCATTATTCAATGGATGGAATGGTATGAATGAAGATAAGTAATTATAATTATAGTATAATTTTTCTTTATGGATTATTGTATATAAATATTATGACCCTTATAATAATCAATATTTAATGATTTTTTTTGGAAAATTTATAAGATCACATTGTGGATCAGTCAGTAAACATGTATGCCCAAGTGATAAATTCACTTACAATTTGATATAAATGATAATTTAAATGGTTGTGACATAAGAACAATAAATTCATTTTATATTTATTATAATTTATTAATAATTTCATTATATATACAATTTATTTATAGTAATTATATGAAGAAAAAAATAGAATAGATTGGTTATATTTTATACCTCTTCCTTGAGAGACCACCTTTAGCATGCACCTTAGTGTTTGAAATATTGGTTATAAGAAAATACAATGGGATATATGATATATTAAATGAGGTTGATAAAGTATTTGGTTTGGGTTTTTCCATTATATAAGTTTTTTAAATTATTAATATGTGATTAGAGGTGGAGCCTTTTTATAATTGAGGGATTGGACACACATGGAATTACGTTAACGATTTAAATAATATATGGAAATTCACAAGTTTATGAATTGAATATAGATAATATTTCAATTTTTGCATAACATATGTTCATTATTACTTAAAAATAGTAATTTTATCAGATTAGTTACTAAAATTACTTAAACATTTTATTTTTACTCCTTGTTAACTCATTTAACCTCAAATATGTATTTTATTTACTCATTTGACTCTTATTTATGAATAAAAACTAATGTGAAATCACTATCAAATCATAATATGATAATTATAAATAATTAATAACTTTTATCAACATCAATTTATTCATTTTTTAGAGATTAATTTTCAAATAAACATGTGAAATGCAATGAAAAACATTTCATGAAAAGGCCTTTTTATACGTTCAACTAGATTTATTCTAATTTAAAAAATATTAAAAACCGTAAAATGATGGTTATTTTTTTCCTATAATTACAAAATAAAATTAAATAAACACATTGTTACATATAGATTATTTTAATTTTTTAAGATAAAAATATACTATATGAATAAAATATTATAAAATGATTTAATTATAGAAGTTAAATTAAACAAAAATCTTATTTAATTTTGATTTCTATGTAATTAACTAGATTAAATAAAATTTAAGTATACATATTTTAATTGAAGATCAAAATTTAAACATAATGTAATTTTTAAATTAGATAATTAATGATGAAAAAAATAAAAATTTGAAAAAATTATTATGTTTCACTATTAATTTCAAAATAAATCATCTAACAAAAAAACAAAAATTATTGTAAGAGATTATTTAGATGAAGATTTAAAAAAATTATAATATCTTCCTCATATAATTGTTTTTCAAAAAAAATATAATTTTATTGAAATTTTCATCTATAAAAAAAGAATAAATTTTTAATAATAATAATATAATTTTACTGAAGGTCGAGAAATATCTTATTATGCATGAGTCTGAACATTTTCATTGTAACAAACCAATATACATTTTATTATAATATTATTGTTATTATTCCTATATTGAAATATAAATTCAGGGTTATAAAAATCCCATATAAACAACATTATATTTGTACTATATTATTTTTCACATAATGCTTGGTGATCTATGTTAAGAATTATATCATGCATAGAATTGAAAATTTTAAATGTTTTTTAATTTCATCCCAAATAAAATTTTGAATATAATTTTTTTATCTCACTAATTAAAGAGTAGATATTTTAAATCATATTTGATGGAAAACGAAATTCTAAAAATTTAATATAAAACATCTTATAAAAGGGGAATTGGGAAAAATAAAGGTCTCCTAAAATTACACATAATCAAAGTTGAAGATAGGCTAAACTTTAACATCAATTAAAAATATAGGCATATAGAAGATATAGAATTTATAATGTTTACTAGGGATTTATAAATAACAGATCATGGAAAAGAAAATCACTACAAAATCATAAATCAACCAGGGTAGAAAATGATGTTTAGTTCATTATAAATAATTATAAAGGGGAGAAAAAATAATCTTCAATGCCCATTTACATTGATTTGATAAATTATATTACAATTTAATATTTCAAAATATTCATACCCATAAATTTAGTTTCATAAGATGGTAATGTGTTTCAATTAGTTACCTCAACTTATCATCCCATATTCCTATGATGAATAAATAAAATAAAATTTTCATTTCTAATGCACTAAATATATATATATAATAGGATATAATATCAATAACTTAATAAAAACGTATTTCTATTTCCTCTAATAAATCAATGAAAAAATGGTTAGAAATATCTAAAATTACTAATATTAATGAACATTCCGTTGAGAGATTAATCTCATAGTTTTCAATAATAATTTCCATTGAACTAATAATTTATTTCCAAAAATAACTAAATATATAAAACGCCTCAAATAATTGGAAACCAGGATTCCAAAAAAAAAAATTTGATACAATGGTCATAATATTTCAAACATTAATTAAATATTAAGAACCAGAAAACATAACAAATCTAAAATTTTCACATAACAAATTCTGAAATACCTTTATCATACTGTTTCATAAAACACACTAATAACATTAATCACAATTAAAACTCAATAAAAACAATTATTATTCATTAAATAAACTTTATACATATTTTATAAATTAAATCGAAGTCTTTGAAAAATATTCCATAATTCAAAGAAAATAATAAATATTCACAAAAATAAAATAAATAATTTTCGATCAAATAACTATTTAATGTCAGGGTCAGCAATAATAGATATTTTACTTTATCAATATAAATAAAAGAACCTGTAAAAGAAAAAATTATTATCTTAATATTCAAATATTAGGGGTTGTCTATCCTCAAATCAATGTTTTTTCAATAATGTCACATTTCAAATATATCTCATCTATAAGATATATATACCATTCATCAATTCCTTGTATGTATTTAATATGAAACTACTGACTAAAAATAAATATATTTTTAATGTTAGTTATTCCAAGAATATCATTAATAAAAACATTAGAAAAAATTTATTTAATCTCAATACAACAATACATCAATAATTCCTTTCAACGATAGGAATATCATAATTCCTTCCATAGTGTAGTTGTTTACCATTGTAATAAGAGATTATATATGATAATTTTAAATTTATTCAAAATAACACCACCAATATTTTATCACCAATTTCCTTATAAATAACATTTCATTTATATCTTGCGTTACATATAACAATGATTTTAAACAAACCATATTTACCATTAAATTACTATTATTTATTATGATAACTATAAACTAGTCATTGGATTGGTAACTATGAATAATAGTAATTATGTTATCATAAATAATTACTTAAATTTTTTTTAAATTTATTCATTGGTTATAAATTTGTTGGAAAATAAAATAAATATTATTCAATGTAAAAAGACTTTTTTCTATTAATAGTTTTTAATCAACCAGTGTGTTTTCAGCATATTAAATAAAATTAATATATAGTAATCATTTATTATAATTATATTTAATGATTATATATTCAATTAAATATTGTAATGTTTTTCTAATGGTTTTTACTCGACAGGTACTAAGAATATATCTATTTTTTGTATAAAAAACCAGTTTTTCGAAAAACCATTTTTGTTTCTATTTGGGTGTTTATTTTAAAATGAATTTATAAGACATATTTAAATTGAATATTGTAAAACTGATACTATATTTTGAATCCAAATGATTAATATAAATTAATATGTCCAACTGATTTTTTTCATTGAAATATTAACAAGGATAAGGATTTATCAACTAACTAAAAAAGAAAAACTACATTAAAGGTATAGGACAATTCTTTGAAATATATCTAACAATTTATATTACACAATAAAATGAAAAAAGTTTCACAAATATTTCATTAATGAATAAAATAATTTACTTAAAAAATATTACATTTAAATTTCGAACCCAAACATTATTATTATGAATGTATGAAAAATTTCATTCAAAATTATTATTATATTTAGTTCAATGTAATTAATTGATTGGATGGAAGATTTATTTTATCTTTTTTTTTTAACTTCAAAAAACCATGATATTTTTATAATTTAATTAATTAATTTTTTTTAAAAACAAAATTATTACATGACATCAAGATGAATTTTTAACTCTTAAATCATGAAATTTTTTTAAAACTATTTTCCATCGATTTCTTTCTTATAATAAAAGTAATAATAACTCATATATAAAAAAAATATGATAAAATTGATTTCAAATATATAATAATAATTTCCAAAAAGATTAATGAGATGTTCATTTTGGTAATATAATTTGGTTATCTTGTTATTTATTTTTTTCTTAGATAAGGTGAAAATGGGTTTGCAGTTCATTGTCTTGGGTATAATGAATAAATTGTCAAACAAAATGTATAAATATGTTTTGAAAAGTTTAGTTATACCATATTTCATTTTATATTTGAATTTTGGGATCATTTTATCCATAAGACAATAATATGATATATATATAAATATTATATAATATTTTATGTAATTCCATGTGTTCCCTTTCCGTTACCTACAAAAGGTCACCTCCTCTCCACATTTATTCATAAACTTTGATCCCTATTTCTTGGATAATACCAACTATATATACAAAATATATTATTTACCCTCATAATTTTTATTTTATACATAATAAATGCTGTCATTTCTATCATTATGATTTTTATTACAAGTGGTTTCTCAACGAACATGTATAACTCTTAACTAAGTACGTTAAATTATATTTACTCTTCAACATCCTATAAATATGAGTAATCCATTATTAAATAACAACATAGGTAATTTAATGATACTAAATTATTACTATTTTATTTGAACATTTATCTAGCTCATTTCCATTTTACAGTAATAGGAAAACCGCTCATGCATACATGTGGACTTCCACCACTATATACCAATGGATTTTATTTTTCATGACCACTTCACATAGATAAATATAATGATGAATTTACATATTATATGTGATATTTGATATATTATAATATTTAAAAAAATGTGAATTATCATTGAATATTCTCTTCGATGAAATTGACAAGTGGAAGCATCAATTGTGCACATATAAAGACAACCATCTCTACAATGTAATGTAAATCATTTTTTCATACATTTATATATATATTATTATAATAGGGTATATTATGAATAAATATTATTCATATTTCGTCATTCTTACTCAATTTATGATAAAACCATGACCATATTACAAGGATGATAAACATCAAACGGAAACATGTTGGAAAAAATTGACAGTTTTCACCCAAATAAATATTTTCTGAAATAATTATTATTAAAATTAAAATTTGATGTTTTAAAAAAATATGATATAGAATTTTATGAATTATTATAGCCATGGAATATAATAATATAAATAAATATTTATTATTGGTGATTTTTAATGTTGATTATGTCATACATGAATTCTCCTAATAGATTTATGTTTCATTTTCTTTTTATTCATTATAGGTAATTCTTAAATTTCATTTGATGAAAATTATATGATACTTATCCAATAAACCCATTTTATTTTCATCTTATCAAGATATTTATTATTTTTTACTATTTAGAACAATTTTCCACTCTTTAATTCTAAAAATTATTCAAATTATGTTTTTAAAAATATCCAACCATATTTTTTCTCTTTTGGCCATGAATTATTATTCTCCATATCCATATACTATACTTTTTTTATTTTCATTACTATAATCAGTTTTTTTTTAAAAATTCGTATTTTCTCAAGTCTCTATTTAATAAAATTCAATTAAAATTATTTTATTATAATTTTTTGAATTTGTAATTTTTTTACTGAAGGTATGACTAAAATATTATTTTTAAAGATTACGACATCAATGAAATTTCATGTTTTCATGAAAACTAATTTTTTTAAATAATTTATAATTAACCATGGTTCTTTTAATTGATACTTATTTTCATAATATTTTAGATATTTATATATTTTTAATTAGTTGTTTCAAAATTAAAAGGGAATTTTTCTAAATAGATTATCCAATAACCATTAAAAGTGTTTTTCAGCTATGGTAACATCCATTGATGTTAATTATGAATTAATGGGGATTTTATACAATTATTCCGACAATATTATTTATCTATATGGTTTATTATCATAATAATAATAAGTATAATGTACTCATTTAATTTCCACTGGTAATTATATGATGATATAGTTAATGATTTTTGATCATCTGGATTGCATGTAAATTAATTGCGACTATGTTATGGGTAGCCCTGAAATTATATCTATATCCAATGAATTTGGTAATAATGATATTGTTTAGAAACTAATAATTCTTTAAAGTGGTAATAAACACATGAGAGTTGATGAATTAAACATGTTTTAAGTTAATAATATGATAATATTCTCAATGATCATATAGATATTTCAACTATAGGAATGATTCCACAATTATAGGCTTGGAAGTGAACATTTTCAAATCAATTGATTTTATATGATATTTTTCTAAAAACATATGTCTTATGGTCATGATATTTTTACATGGATTGTGATGGATTATTAATGATTTTGAATAGTCATGAATTATGTCTTTTGTAGTATTAAAGAATCATGCCTTGATTTATTATTAAATATCATTGACTAATTAGATATTATTATTCTATGTTATAACCATGTTTTAATATCCTCATAATTATATTCTGATCACCTATGATCAATAATTGATATCTATTATGATTACCCTTATTGGGAATCGAAACACACCATTTATTCACTTTCTATTCCCCTAGTTATGATGTAGGTTTTTTAGTATTGTATGTATAAAATTGTACTCTATGAGAATATAATTACAATAGTTTTTGGGGATATTTTATGAAATAAGATGAATATTCATATTATATTAAAAAATATATACATTAATTTTCCACAATCATGAATTATAATGAGAAAAATTGAATATTCAATAAAAAATATCTAACTTATATGTTTGAAATTATCTGGTAACCTTATTTAGTATTGTAGTTGTGTTTAGATATTTTTTATGTTTATTATAATAGAACATTTGTTATAACCCATTGGTTAAGAATAAATATTTTTCGACATCCTAATGTTTTATAATGGAGTTGATTTTGTGGGGTTATTAAAAATAAATCCCTAACTGGATACTATAATTGAATTTGGTTTTGGTATAGTTGTATTAAGTTGTATCAACAATGAAAATAGTTGGTCAAATATGTCCAATCCATAATTATAGTAAATTGTGATTGGGACCTTTTTGTTCTCATAGATTGACACTCCCATGTGATATTCTTGTGTAATTTCAAATTTTCATTATAAAAATTGATGTAAATCAAGAGATAATGACTATGGAAGACCATGGTGACACGTAAGGTATCATAGACAAAAAAAATATGGTGTTATAATTTATTAGTAATTTGGGATATTTTTCTTTATTATATGATTAGTCACTATAAGGTTCTATGATCAGACTAACCATTTTTTAATTAGTAAGGGAATGATGGTAAAACTCATAATATAAGGTTGTTGATGGAGTGATAAAATATTGATTCGTCTTATTTTAGTTTTGTCTTATGAATACGTTCATATCAATAAAAGACTATAGGGATGTTCATCCATATCCACAATGACTATATATTGAATTAGTAGTGAAAACTATTAATGGTATGATTTTCACTTATCAATTCTATAGTTCCCCTTATATTAACTTTTAATTGAATGTTATTTCTATTTTTTTATTCGCCCAATAATTCAATTTCATGGTATTCATGGCATGATATGGAATTTTTATATAGTTCTCATATCAATTTTCCTGGAATGTAATTCAAATATTCTATTGCAAATGTAATTATGATAATTTATTATGTTTTGTATTAATATGAACATCCGATAGAAATTAATTATCCTATATTTTTGTTAATTTCAATCCCTGAATGGATTTTGTCTCATATGGTTGTGAAAGAACTCAGCAATGGGGATTTGATTGTTACATATGAGTTTATTTAGAAGTTTCTAAAAGTGTTTTCAAGAATTATTTTAAATATTGATGTTCAGTTTTTAGTATAAATTATATAGGTTTTTTTCTTATTTTAGTGACTTTATATATATTAGACATGATTTTGTTGTTGGAATCATATAGTCACGCATGGATAATAATTATATGGGATTTATTGGCCATTGTGTGTCACCTAGGCTGAACATCTTTTTTAAGAAGAATTATTGCTGAATTCATTTATTTCATTGATTATTTAAAACCTAACGAGACCATCATAAACAATAAGTATCATCTACTATGGGAAATGAGGGACTTTGCAATAGGTTATTTCTGACGGGCCACTGACTCATTGCAAATAGACCGTCAAAATGGATTTTTTGAAACAAGATCACTAACTAGTCACAAATAACACGATTTTTGTGACATGACGATGGTTCTCATCGCTAACGGTTTGGCACGACTTGTGAATCCAACAACACAAAATGGTATTTACGACTGGCTATTATATCCCATTGGAAAGACTAAGTGTTGTTTTTAGTATTTTCAATAAAATGTATATCTCTCCACAAATACTATATTCATAGGTAGTCTTTTGTAAAGAGACGCATCACAAAATACTTTTTAATCACTACACCTAATTTATAGTGCTGGCAGACCATGGTATTGGGACCAATCAAAAACAATCCTATCACAAATATTTTAACCTATTTATATACTGCCATCTGTTATTCCAATTTCACTAAATTGTTAACTCCCATCTCTCCCTAGTAGCAAAATTTCTCTCAATATTTTTCATTGTATAAAATTTAAATTTTTTTGTAACTATTCACATTTTTTATCTTTTAAAAGCATCAGTTTTAAGGTATTTATCTGATTGTTTAATTTGTTTTGTTTTTAATTTCATTTTATTATAGTTATAATTATTCTTAATTTGTTGTAGTTTAATTAAATTAGAATTAGATTGTTTTATTTATCATTGTTAATGTGTATTTTTAAAAATAATTATGCGTGGTTTGAATGAATTAGTATTATTTAATTGTTATTATATTAGTTATTATTAATTAGTATTAATTAATATCATTGTCTAATAATTAGTATTAAATTAAAATAATTAGTAAAAAATGTAATAATTTGTAATAAATTTTAATAATTAGTAATAAATTGTAATATATAGTAATAAATTGTAATAATTAGTATTAAAATGTATTAATTACTAATAAGGTGTAATAATAATAATTTAATAGGAAAAATTAGAAATATAATACAATAATTAGTAATAAATTGCAATAATTAGTATTAATTATTAATAAATTATAATAATATTTAATTAAGAATTATAATTTGTAATAATTTATATTAATTAGTAAAATAAATTAATAATTAGTAATATATTATATTAATTTATATTAAATTTCACTAATTAGAGATAAATTTCTAATAATTATTAATAAATTATAATAGTTAGTAAAAAATTCTAATAATTAATAATAATTAATAAATTGTAATAAATTATAATAATTAGGAATTAATTGCAACAATTTGTAAAATAATAAAATAATTAGTAAAAAATTTCCACAATTAGTACTAATTGGTAATAAATTTTAATAATTAGTAATATTTTGTAATAAGTTCTACTAATTAGTAGAAGATTCAAATAATTAGTTATAATTACTTATAAGTTATCATATTTTGTAATAAATTCTAATAATTAGGTTTCAATTAAAAAAATTAGTTATAAATAATAATAAAGTCTAATAATTAATAATACATTATAATTATTATTAATAATAATTTCTAGTAAATTGTAATAATTAGTAATAATTAGTAATAAATCCTCTTAATTTGATATAAATTCTAATAATTAATCATATATTATTTTCATTATAAGTAATTTTTAATAAATAGATATAATTTTTATCAATTAAAAATAAATTGCATAAATTAGTAATAAATTGCAACAATTGGAAATAAATTTTAAAAATTAGAAAATATTAGTAAATAATTGTAATAATTCTACGTATTTTTGAAATTTTTTAATAATTAGTTATTTATTATAATAATTACTAATAATTACTAATAATTTGAAATAATTGCCCATAATTAAAAATAATCAACAAGTAATTATAAAAAATTATACCAAATTGTAATTAATTAGCAAAATTTCTTAGGGAATAGAGGATACCTTTTGCCTGACGCCTTATCTCCTAGAAATTTTCTCCCACTAAAATAACTATAGAATATCTATCATCATATACAGATATCAATTTTTATATTCACGAGACTAGAGAGAAGTGCGGTGAGGATTTTCTCCTCTCAGCTCTCATGCATACAAAAATAGAGATGAAAATGTAGAATCATATTATTCATACTAATTTTAGTTAAATAATTTTGTAATGATATGATTAAGTTGGAAAAATTGATTCTATTACCCAATAATTAATCTCCTTGAAACATTATTCTACTAAAATAAATATAAAAAATCTCCAACTAAATATAGTTATCTATTTTTGTATGCATGTGAATGGAGAGCTGCTTGGAGAGGCCTATATGCTCTCCATCCACATGAATAAAGAAATTTAAATCTGTATATCTTGGAATATTTTTCTAGTGATTTTATTCCATGATATTAGAGATGAGACATCATTCAAAAGAGCTACGACTAATCCACCAGGAATCATGTCATCGATAAATAATAATTATTAGTACAAATAATCACTAATTAATAATAATTAATGGTAATTAGAGAAAATTATTATAATTTAGTGTAGATTATTAAAAAATTAGAAAAATACTATAAATAATAATGAAATAATAGAAATTATTATAATTTGATAGAAAATGGTCACTTGATTTTCCTCTGGTTTTTTGAAAATATTTTTCTTATATAAAATTATACCAAAAAAACTAATTATTTTATATTTTGTTGAGAAATATGGAATTATGATTTTTTAAAAAGTCATTATTATTTAATTATTGTTGGTAAAATCACCATTGGAATCCAAGTATTTCTATTTTATATCCTATATATATTGGGGTTGTTGAAGCTATCGTAACATTTTCATCATCAAAACCAGATTTATTTTAGATGTGAAAATTATGTTTCACTGTAATTAATGTGCTCTAGGGATGATTGAAACATTTTACAACATTGGGGGTAATTTATTTCTATTTGGTTTTGAACAATAATATCTTTTTTATCAACATGGTGAACACAGTTCTGATGAAGATAATAATAATTTGGTTCTATATCTAGAATGATTTCCAAATTTAGAACATGATGTGGTAGTTCCGCTTTTATATCATGTTGAAACCCAAGATGATATTAATTATAGTCCTGAGGTGGAACCATCTTATTTTTTTTTGAGTAATTGAGGTCTGTTGAGGATACCTTATATCCAGGTTGCAAGATAAGAAAACCTAAAGCTGTTACTAAATTTATGGATATTAAATCAGATAATCGAATGTAAAATAGCTATTTTATAGAAATTATCTTTGGTAAATTCACTAATTCCTGAAAGAAATGCATTTCTATAAATATCCATGAGATAAAGATGATGGTTTGAAATCTTGGTCAGGGTTATCATATGATTCATTCATGTTCAATTTATTGTATATTATATTAGGATGAAGGTGAGTCATTGGATAGTTGTCCAACAATTGGAAATCGAGGTATAAAGAAGATCAAGAAGGGATGTCTGGATTTATTCCTATAAAACAATTGATATTTTTCTTATTTACACCCAGATATAAGCATTTATTTATACCTTAAAATATAGAGACATTATTGACATAGAACAAAATAAATATATCAACTGGTAAAAACCTAACTCATTCCTATGATGTTGATTCATGGAATAGTGTAGACCACATGAATATGTCTTTTTCATTAGAATCCTGTAACATGTGATTGGGTATTTCTACTAAAATTTTCTATCCATTTGGTTCTTAAAGAAGTATGTATTCATGTTGGAATGTCTGTATAACCCTGTATAATTTATATCCATGCATATTGACGAAGGATCCCTATAGCTTTTTAACCTTAATAATTCTTGTACATCGAAAAGAAAATCTTAATTTTTATTAAAACCAGTGAAGTATGAGTAGAATTCCATGAAGAGTAATGGTGTTAGTATATTTGATATTGTTGTGAAATAAAATTTCTTACTAAATGCTTCACAGATTTGGGAAATTAGTGACTTCGTAGCATATGAAATTTTATATGGATGGAGTATACAGGGTCTAAAATCATGTAGGTGATGTATGCTGGATAATAATGAATTTATGCTCATCATTGGAAAAAACCTTTTTTTTATCATTGATTATTTATTCCAATTGATCATCCTTTTTGAAGGAACAAATATCATTTTAGAAAAGGCAAAATTGATGGATATGAACAACCAGAAATGATTTGAGTTACATAGTTAAAATAATTTGTCTCTACATTACCTCCCATCACATTTGGACCAATAATAAACAAATAGAAAATTTATGTCTTTGGGAATGAACACAATTGGATATAGGAAAGAATTTTTGGAGATTTTCCATATTGGTTTGATTTATAGGTCAATCATATGTGGGATTACATGTATTTTGAGAATAACTATTATGATAATTTATTTCTTATAGTATTGGACACACAATTCAAGACCAAAGATAATGTAAATGCATGATTATATCTTTCTGAAATTTTTCGGCGACCAAAAATTGAACTGTTTTGAGAATGTAAGATCAAAGAAGTTAATAAACACGAAATATTATTATACACTCTCCAATGATAATTTATTATTATTATGTCAGTGGATTATATATTTGATACTTCCATACTGTTATTCTACTAATTTTGGTAGATGTGTCAGAAATGGTCATATTACGAGATTAAAAATTCATGAATCTCTTTTCATAATACAAAAACATATTCTGATTGGAACAAGAGGTTTTATGATTAATATGATTTGGGATGCACTAACAGAAATATTTTATTTTTTCAAAGACATTTGCGTAACTACCTAACCTGGAAGCCACTATACCGGTGCTTCGAACCTGTTTTCCCCACGACCCCAAGCGTGCATCCCCGTATGCCAGAGGCTACTGACTAGCAATGAGGGCCTTGGGTGTGATAGTGGGGAGACTATTCCCTCATACTAGAGAAAAAATAGCAAAAAAAACTACGTATCACACACATTAGAAAGTATATATACTGCAGAAGCAAAAAATGACTGAAATAGAAGAATCCATAATAGTAAAATACTATAAAATCATGAACAACAATGCAATACAATAAAACACTGGTCACCCAATGGGCCAACCATACAGATACATGTATAAAAAAAACTGAATGAAAAAGTACACAAATAAATTACTAACTCTGATCCAACCCACGTAGCCAATCACTATACTTTGTATAACTACACCGTCCCTATCAGTAAAACCACTAGAACAACTCTGTTGGACCAGGAAACAGTAGGACTCCGCCCTATGAACTATGAAAATCATGCTCAACCTAGAAAGAATACATAAGTTTTGCATGCACACTGAGGTGCATGTGCTAGGGTGATAAATAATCTCAGCAGGTCACCCCGAAAAGCAACCTATAATTGTGCTGCTAAAAGTGTATTCCACAGCAATGTGATAAGCCTATATGAAACAAAACAAAAAAAAATAGACCAAACATGCAACCACAGTTGAACCCAAGGTCTATACTCCATTTCGATAGGGTACTTGCCACCATGGAGGTCCAAATCTATATATGTATACGTGGATAGTCTCATAATTATACACATATAAATAAATATGAATATTCATGAGTATGTGAATCAAACAACAAGAATACACAAAAATAGTTTGTACTTAGGCATGTAATCATAATCGCCTAGACATCCTGTTCATGTGAATAATGTTCGACATCGTGCCACACAAGCCATGTATAATTATATCGATCTATTGGTCTATAATATTATTGAAATGTTTCTACTTTTTCCAACACCATAATTATATCTCTGAGCATGCTACATCAACACATGGGGAAACTGATCCTACACCTTGGTTCACTCGTACTCACCACCAATCACAAATTGATTTCTGTATACTGACAATCAACCCTGTAAATAAGGATAACATATACTGATGGACATTATTGGATAATATGAAAGAGCATAATCATTCTGATCATATAACATGAAGCCTATGATCCCTTCTAAGGAATTCAAACATGGTAATCTAATTATCACTCAAGGTGAAGGATTCATCAACCCACTGAGCTTGTACATGTCATCCCTAAACTAGGTCTTAGTGTCACTTCGGGTAGATAAGTCCATTACCCACTGAGCCCATCCCTGTAATCTTTCTACTGGATCCATTTATCACTCAAGTTATAATAATATCCAACCATTGATCCCATTCATGGCATCCCTCATTTGGATACATGACTCACTCACAGTTTAATTACATTCTACAGTCTACTATGTCCATCCAAGGCATTCCTACCAAAGGAATCCATGTGTCTCCATGGTATGTAAATAATCATCCCAATGAGTCTGCCTAAAGAATTTATACAATTGGAATCCATGTATCACTCAGGGCTTGTAAATAATCACATAAGGCTCAAAATCCATATACCAGGAAACACCTTTGGACATTGAAAAAAATAAATATATCACTATATATATATACATCTGAGCTCAATATCAATTTCCTAGGTAATACATTTCGGTAACTGTTAAAATATCAAAAATAACTTGAATTAGAAGCTAGATCCAAGGAGATCATGTCTAGGAATCCCAACAAACAAGAATGATTCCTTGTGTCTAGATCAACAACAACCAACTTGGATGTACCTGCGGTAAAAAAATATTCATCGGTAAATCCAAATAAGAAAAAACAAACAAACAAGTGAGGGTTCCTTGAATGCCCAACAAAAAATAAATATATATATCCCCATCGAATTACAAGTTTTAAAAAAGTTCAATGTGACACTTGAACATCATCTCTAGCAAAACTCGACGAAACAACATAGGGTCGGCCAAGAAATAGACCACCACTGGGTCCCTCAAATCAACCACTGAGGAGGTGTCCTACTCCAGATCCTCTAGGATAACAAGAGTGAAGTAATCCTAAATGGGTGAAATATTGAAGAGTAAAGAAGGAATCCTACAGTGTATCCTCAAACGAAGAAAAATAGAGGAATACTAGAACATGGATACTCTCAAGGGAATAGATAGGAGAGATCAAACAAGGGACTCCCTAGGACATCACACAGGTAAAGGCATACATCATGGGATCCTTGGAAGCATCCAGTGTCACAGCCTCATAGGACCAAACGGAAATTCTCAAAAGGAAATCATTTTCAGAAGAATAGTTCATGGGAGATATCTTGTTGCTCATCTATGATCAAAAGGATCAACTAGGTTGGTCCGAAAACCCAACTGCCATCCATGACAAGTCTCGAACTCAGGTGACAACTGAACTCAATAAATGGATGATAAACCTATCAATTTATATACACACCTCCAAAAAAATTTATAAAACCTCGAAATTTCAAAAGGATTCCACCATGGATATCTACATAAAAACACCCAGAATGGACTACTCACACGTCGAATTTTGTCTTCCAAGTCCCACGATACCCCAAAACTACTAAGCTGGAGATGTACATGTCCAGAACACTTGGGGTCTACCTGTATAGTTGTACAAGACATGTACTGTTCAAAAAACATCACCCTATGTGAATTTTCACTAGAACACATACCCATGTTCTACTACATGGTGTTTACTCCTAGTACACAACATGTACTCCTTTAAAACCATTATTTCGTATCTTATTTCACACGATAGGTCACACAACTATCCACTACATTGAGTGTAATCAATGTAAACAGAATGTTCATAATGAAAAATTGTCTTCCATAAATGATAATAACAAATAGAGTGTTACCCTAGAACAAACTCCGTGTAACATGGGTTTCACTAATTGGAAGTCCCTCAAAACCCCTGAAACACCAATTTTCTCTGATGAAACTATTGATCCAGCCTTAAAAGGCCACAAGAAATAATAAACCAGTTTTAAAAGAACGAAACAATATTTTTAATGAATATATATGGAGAAAACATATACGGACTGAAATTCGGGTAGAAACTGCCGAATCATCGCTTGATTTTACGGTCCCCAGGTGTCACACACCGACCCCGCACGTCAAGAGCTTTGAATCGATAAACCTCTTACCTTAAAAAATTGTCCCTTTCTCAATATCAATTTCTCCCCAATGGACACCGCCCATGAGGTGGAGTAGTAGATGTGTGGAAGGAGGATGTGGAATGAAGAGATGGAAGAAAAGAAAAAAAAGGATATGATGTAAAAGGGGCACGGGCCGGCCCCAGCGCCCGACTCGAGTTTATGCCTATCCCTGGATAAAATCCTGATTTCGGACTCAACAGTGCTGAAAAAACCCTATTATGAAGCTTAGATTAAAAGATATCAGTGAATGAACCTGTGTGTATAACAAGTTATTGAATTTAATAACATTAAATATTAAATATTCCACTAAAACTCAACCATCTCAAATTTCCATCAGACTCATTTAATAGGTTAATCACCCAATTTTGGGACTAACACAGGGGATAGAAAAATTATCTGAGATCAAATGGTAGTGTAAGAAGACCATTTTCCCCCTCAAGAGCTTCCAACAGAAAAAATTCAAACTTTATCTCAAAATAACTGTTCGAAAAAACATGGGTTCATACAAACTCCATACTATAAACATTGTTGTCCCCAAGACGCCCAATGAAAGAACCAATAACCATGATTTCAAACTAAACATCTGGGAATCAAAACTATCTACACTATCCAAAGACCATCATTATAGCATAAACATCATCCTCCTTCGGAAAAAATATTTAATCATGACCATTCTGGTACTCCCCGCCATAGTAATACCCTTATGGTCATCATAAAAAATCAGAATTCGAGATAAAAATCACATATAATCACTGATGTTAAACTAAAAATGAGGAATACCACCCTCAAACAGACAATGGCTCACTCCCCCCATATGGATTTCCTTACATAGTTCCAAGAGAACAACCTCAACAGGTTCCCTCCTCAATAGGGGATAACATTATTAAATAAAAAAGAGCTCGATGTATGTCTAAAGCTCTCTTAGTAAACTCGGGATGAATCAAAATAGTGTATGATCTTATTTTATGGGAGTACACTATGATTTGATTGAAAGTGTTTCCATATCCTTTCGAGCGACACTAACATCCTTCCAAACCCTGGCCAGGATTCACTAATGGTTTATTAGTCATATGGTACCTAATTTATTCCATGATCCCACCTTAAACATGGAGTGACATCCCATCAAAACATCTAGGATCCAGACACACAAAATGTCTTTGAAAATTGGTCCTCAACTCACACCCGTCTGCTCACTCATTTTGAGAAAAAATACCACGCATAAATAGAATGTATTCTAAACTTCTGACACATACACATGGAATGGTTCTAGTAATGAGAATCTACCCATTCCCATACTAAATTAGAAATTGGGAAAAAATTTGTCAAAGAATCTTGGCACACGAATAGTCTTACTCATCGAATCTAGTCTCGAAAAGAAAGAACCAAAGGTTCTTTGGTTAAAAGATGGAGACATCAACAAGCCTAGAATGCAAGCATCAGCACCTACAATTCCTCAATAAAAAAACTATTGTAAATAAATTCCCTCCACCAAAAAGGAATTGGAAAACACAGGCAAAAATCTCTCATATATGTTTTCCAGGAAAAGAACATACATCAATCTACAAAGGTTTGAGTCAAAACCATGTGTCTCATGTTCTGGAACCTAGACTTATAGAAGAAGCCTCACAACTGGGTCACAAGGTCTAACCACCTTGCCTACAATATCCAAAACCTCTCAGAATAATGTAATGATCACAATGACCGATGAGGGTCAAAGATGAAAACACAACATTTGAGGGCCCTGATCGTCTTTGAGCATTCCCCAAATGAACTTCTCCCAAGAGGTTACAACAAAAGAATAAGAGAAATGTTGTTGTGACACTCATCGGGTATCCGTATATGGAAACACCCCAAGAATGTCAAGTTCACAAAAAAAATATTTTGTATCTATCATCATCGTACTCAGAGATCTAACTAGATAACTATACACATGAGATAAAACACCCAACAAGGTGTCAAAATGAAAGTAAACATGTTCTGTATCGAGTTACTATGGTCACAACACAACCTGTGAATGAGGAATGACTCATCATCCTCTCATAAAAAAATTCTCAATGTAGATCGACATAATAATCCATCAGAGTAAAATGTATATGTACATAGACCCAAAGATCAAAGTTGTCAGTAAAAACACACACTAGCAAGACTATTAATTATAAATCCTATTATCCTAGTCTGATTCATGAGACACACCATGCATTTTCCATCCAATAGTAAAAAAAAATCCTTCAAATTTGAAAAATGTCTAAGAGCCATAGATCCATATTAAAGAAAAACGCCTAGACAAAATGTGCATCTCTCTAGGGGAAAATCATATACAACTAAAACATCAAAAAATCAAAATAGCAATCCCTAACCCATGCATCGATGAATTATTACCGGAATAAGTATTTTGGATGCATGATAACGACATCCATCACAGGTTCCAACACATTCTTAACACTTATGTCTACCATTTCCCATATAGTAATTTCCATGAAAGAAAATATCTCTGATACCACTTTGTAACATCCTTACCCAGAATCCACAAAACTAGTACTCCAAGGTTGTTCACCCCAAGGCCTCAATCACACCTCCATGTACTCTAGTGGCTGCCAACTAGCATTGAGGGCCTAGGGTGTGATAGTGGGGAGATTATGCCCTCATACCAATGTAAGAAAATGAAACATCCCAAGTAAGTAAGGAATGATTGATTTTCCTATCTATGTCTATTTATGATATATATTGTGTTTTAGAGGCTTAAAATTAGAATAAAATCAAATATTAAGCATATAATTCTCTAATATTTTTAAAAGATTGTTTTACCACCTTTTGATGGAGAACCATTTTTAAATATATCTTTTGACAATATTTTTAGCATTATTTTTCAAAATAAACTCATTCTATATAATTGGGATATTGAATCTTACTTTGGATAAATTTTTGGTATTATTCTGACAATATTCATTTTTTTATGAATAGAGAAAAATACTTCATTTTATTTCAAACTTATTTTTCATATAATTTAATTATATGGATAGATTTTTCGTTTAATTGGTTTTAAAGTTTCATTAGAATATATTTTCACCATTTAATCCAATGTTGGTAATTTTAATTAATTTCACTTTGGAATTGGGCATAAACAATTGTCAATCTTTTGATAGATATTTTTTCTTAAAAGCACGCTATTTGTTTTGACGAATGAAATTATTTTTAAATTAATTACTGGAATTTATGTGTTTGAAATTTGGTAAAACGGATTCCATATTTGTAATCAGAAAGGACAAATAATGTAATTAATACTATTTTGTTTTGGACATTATGAATAGTAACGACGATAATTATCTTTAATTATCGTGATTAATTAGTAATCGGGTAGTTAAGGGTAATAAAATAATATCATAATAATATAAAATGACCCAACATGTGTTATAATGATACTGGTTGTGTCATTGAAGACCATGGAATTCCATTTTCCATATTTGGGACTCCATGGAATCAATTTTTTGTGATATTGACATTTTATAATTTTATTTTTAAATAAAGGAAAATATAACAAAAGTATGTAACACCAAAGTAAAACAATTTTAGTTTTGTATAAATAAATGATAACTTAGACTATAATTTTTCATTGAAAATATATAAATATTTCCTACATCATGGTATTTTTTTATAATTTTATACATTAATTAAATAAATTTATTTCTGACAGCATGATGATGTAGTGATTAACTCATTAAAAATGATTTAAATAAAATGATTGGATAATGTAAAATCTAAGACATAAACATTTCAAAAACCTATTGTATGGGTTTATTTCGAAACCAAATCACCATATCCACGAAATATATCATTGTGGGACCTTTAAAATCAGAAAAACATTTTATAATAAAGTAACATTTCCAGATATTCCAAGTGTGCCCCTCCTCCCCCTTATAAAAGGCCCCCAACTCTACCCCCTTACCCACACCTCTCAATCCATTGGATCAGCAAATCCTTGCTCATTTTATCTCTCAACATCCCTCTCTTCTTCCTAGAAGCCTCACCTTAGGCATAAAGCACTCAAGAAACCCATTTGGTTCAATCCAAGAGGATTTACCCGATTTAACGGTAATGTATTCCTTTATGGTATTTTGTATTATTTTGCATCCCAAACTATAAGGACTCGGCCTTAAAAATTACTTATTATAGAATTAAATGGATAATTCAAATTGAGGATCTTTTCAGGTTTAGAGCTTTAGATAATTAGGACATAACTACTACAACTCAAAGGTTACAAAGTAGACACATCTACTCAGCTTCCATTTTTTCACAAAAATAAAGACTCTAGAATAAAAGAGTCATGTCTAGTTCCTTGTTTTAGAGAGCCTGAAATTTCTTGGATCCCATCCTTGACCCTATTCAATGTTATTTCCCATGAAAAGCATTTCAAAAAACTTGGGATGAGCATAAAAAGATTATTATGGGTTATACCAATACGGAAAAAAACATTAGTCCATGTATACATAAGAACCAATGATATCATACTTTACTCATAAAGCATAAGCAATTTAACATACCTCAGGAAATCATAAGATTTACGAATAACTCATAGAAATCCTAATACATTAAGGTAACTTGAGGAATTCATAACATTATTATATAGGGAGTAACCCTCATGGTTACGTTTGGAATACCCATCATAGTATATTACCTAAATCTCTTCGGAAAAACCTTAGCGTTTAACCCCTTAGTGTTACCCAATGCATTGGAGATCTATATCGGGATCACCCGCCCTTAGTTCATCACAGAACCACCCGTATTCATAAACAATGCCCAAAAACCATAACATAATCATAGAACAGAACATAAGGACAATTTAAAGATAAAATTACCACATTATAATAACAATATAACATTTTAAGATATTGTAATAATAAAAATATTCTAAAAACCATTTTCAAAACCATTTAAAACATTTAATAAAGGTATTTTTGAATCAAAGTGTCCCATAACACTTTGAAGCTTCTAACATTTTAAACCATTAATATCCATACAAATAAATCTTTAAAACCATTTTTAAAACAAGGATATTAATTAGAAATATTTATAAGTATAAATCATTAAAACATTTATAATGATATTTTAGTTGATGGGTTTTTAACAAAATGAGAGACACTTGAATACAATAATTGAGGAATAAAATTTTATCATAACATTATAATATCATGAGAATAAATGGATTCATGATATAATATTCCAAAGGATAGTATATACACCATATAAGAGGGAATTGGTGCATAACAAAAATAAAGTCTTAATAGAAATGTAAAATGAGTTGAAATCCCTTATAAAGAAGGTATCATTAAATTAATGATAAATCAATCTCATAATTATGTGTGACAAATATAAATACACCCAATATAAGTGGATATTATGTGTAAAACAATCAATGGTCATTCACACATATTTAAAGGATTATATATTCAACAACTACAAGTTGAACCCAATGATATCGAAATTGGGTTAAGAAGTTCCTTTGGTAAAAATTCGACAGCCTAACGGAGTCACTTCCAACTTCAGAAAATGAGTTGATAAGAGGTTAAAAGGGTATCTCATCACTTGGACATAGAATTTAAATCAATAAGGATATATAATAACATATCCCAACATTACAATATGTAAATTAAAAGACCCAACAAAAGAAGTCTTTTAAAAGAGGAGGGTGAAAGGTTCCCTTGCCGACATGGCTATCTTTCGAAACATACACCCCATGAAAGAAGGAAAATACAACATTGATGTAAATAATCAAAAAAGAATGTATATTACACAAAGAGAAGAATAATGGGCAGTAAATTTACCACTAAAAGGAAATGGATGAAAATGTAGCATAAATCTCACGGGAATAAAAGTGTGATGAAAAATCCGTTACAAATACTCATCAGTCTAACGATGCCACATAAAACTTCCAAAAAAGGATTGATACGATCAAATAGGTTATCTCATCATATTAACATAATATGTACATAAAAAGGATTATAAAAAAACATCCCCAAACATAACAAAGAGGAGCTTAAAAGAAGTGACATAAAGGAGAGTACTTAAAAATAAAGAGAGAGGTTGGATCTCTTACAAAAATCTGGCAGCCTAACGGCACCACTCAAAACTTAAAAAATGGATTGATGAGAGAAAATAGGGTGTCTCATCATATGAACATAAAAAATTATAGTAATAGTTATATTAAATAACATCCCGATAATTAGAAATATGATATTAAAAGTAATTACATAAAAGAGTATACTTAAAAAGAAAGAGAGGGGTAAGATCCTTTACGAAAATTTGGCAGCCTAACGGTGCCACCAAAAACTCAAAAAATGTATTGATGAGAGAAAATAGGGTGTCTCATAATATGAACATAAATAATTACAGTAATAGTAATATAAAATAAAATCCCAATCATTATAATGATGAGCTTAAAATGAATGACATAAAAGAGTATATTTAAAAAAGAGAGGGGTAGGATCCCTTCCATCGGGCCCAACATGACTCAATCGTTCTTTAACCTCCTAAATAATGAACTTTAGATACATTATACTTTCTTAAGAACCCTTTTCAAGTTCATTATTCATTTTATATCACTTATTACCAAGTTATGAACACTGTGTAATTATTTAAGATAATAATGGTCGTTTTGTCGATCATTGGTACTTGAGTCAAAAATAAACTCTTTATAATTACAAGTTTGTTCATTGGGTGAAATATCCATTATATACAGAATTATGTTCATTATTTATATATCATATATATCATATATATCCATTATATACATGAATTTATAATATTACATAACACATAGAGGTAAGAAATGAAATGCATCGTTCATGGACACGGTAAACCGTACTTACGCATGAATGCTACTTCCATTTCTATTCCATATTTAATAGAATTAAAACATAATGATACATAATATTATTATAATTACAGTATGGTGTCATATATAATATCATTAAATATATCCTTTATGTGTACCACATATGGTATTAACGAATCAAATCACTTTGAGGGGGCGATAGTCTGCACTTCCTAAACTGAAGATATCACGTTTACCCATAATGGAGACCATAAAGGTATGCCATAAAAGATAAATATTGATGCCTAAATAAACATAAACATACTATATATCATATATAAATATAGTGACATCTTAATTTCTACCTTTTAAGGGGTTAAAATAATATTGAACAATCATCATTTCGTGAGGCAGAAATTCACCATCCACAGAAACAGTATGTTCTTTAACCATTTGATGTAGGTGTGTGTAAGAGTAGCTCGAATAATTCAT
Source organism: Viscum album (assembly GCA_963277665.1). Lineage (NCBI taxonomy): Eukaryota > Viridiplantae > Streptophyta > Magnoliopsida > Santalales > Viscaceae > Viscum > Viscum album. The sequence goes on from OY728157.1 coordinate 409,940,653, forward strand.
ATAAAAAATTCCTTGTATTGTTAATATACTGGATTTGTTACAAAAGTAATTAATAAAAAGATTTTAGGGGGTTGGAGAAGCAAAATAATACCAAAGAACACAAGTGAAGACATTACCTTAAAATCCGGTAACTCCTCTTCGTTTGATCCAAAAGGGTTTCATGAAGAGAATTATTACAATGGTGAGGCTTCTAGGATGAGTAGAAGGATGTGGAGAGACAAAATGATCAGATCCTGGCTGAGAAAAAGGCTTTAGAGGAAAGGTTAAAGAGGTATAGGTGGGGGCCTTTTATAAGAGGAGAGGAGGGGCACTCTTGGAAAGGTATAAAATGTTATTTTATTTTCAAATGTTTTTCAGATTTTAAAGGTCCCATATTGATGTATTTCGGGGATAAGTTGATAATAGTTCTAAATCCACCCATCCAATAGGTCATTTACATGTGTAGGTATTAGGTTTTACATTATCCTTTCATTTTATTTAAATCGTTATATAATGAGTTAATCGTTGCATCATCATGATGTCATAAATAATTTAATTTCTATAATGTCTAAAAATTGTAAAAAAAATAATATGATGTTGGAAATAATTTCATCTTTCCAATGACTATTTATATTCAAAATATGACTTGTATAACCCCATGTAAAAATTGTTTTAGTAAAATAATACATGTTTGTGTTATTTTTACTTTTACATTAAATTAAAGGCATTAATGTCATTATCTTACCCAAGTGGCTCCATGGGGTACCAAAATTATACCCATGGGTTTTTTTGGGTCGGCCACGACTCATCCAATAGGTATAGGACAAGTGTCAAGGTCATTTCATAATATTAAAACATTATTTTTACCTTAAATTACACTAATTACCTCTAATCGCGATTAAAAACTTAAAAGATACTATTCGCAAAAAAACTATTTTAATCCCATTGAACCAAATATTACTTCCTAATGAAAACCATGTATTTCAGATTTTTTAAATTCAAAACACAGAGGTGGTAAAATTTCATTTAAACAAAAAATCACTTTTTTAAGTACCACTTAGTGGTTTCACTATTCATCAAAAATTCAAGTTTTTCAGAAAAATACCAAAAATTCACCCTAAGCTATATTTGATATTCCGAATTCAAAATGATGTATATATTAAAAAATTCAAAACATATAAGTTACATTAATTAATTTAATAATTAATTCTTGATGTCAGAACAAATAGCGTGTTTTTATGAAACAATATATATCAAAAGATTGACAGTAGTTTAAGTCCAATTTCAAAGTGAAATTAATTCCAAAGACCACTATTGGATTAAATGGTAAAAATATATTGTAATTTAACTTTAAAACCAATTCAAAAGATAATATAATCATATAAATAAATTATATTAAAAATAGTTTTTGAATTAAAATAAAACATTTTTCACTATTCATGAAAAAATTGAACTTTATCGGAAAAATACCAAAAATTTACACAAAGTAAATTTTGATGTCTCGATTCTATAGAAGAATTTTATTTTGTCAAATATAACACATAAAATTGTCAAAAAGTATATTTAAAAGAGGTTCGCCATCAACAGGCGGTTAATTGACCATATAAAGAATATTAGAATGTTTACGCTTAAAATTGGATTCATTCGCATTTTTAATCCTCTCAAATTTATTGTAAAAAGTAAAAAAAATTTACAAACATATATAATCATTTTGTAGTCAATTCAGTTCATTCCCTCCACTACAATGGCTAGGCATTAACTATTATAGTATTATTATATTATTAATATGCAACGTAAGAATTCAAAGAAACTCGTTGTTGTGTATTGGGTACGCCATCGAGCATAGCATTCCCATTAAATTAGTATTAACATTTTATTCAAAAATATTGATAAACATTAGAATTTAATATTATTTATTTACCTTGTATGTTACATCCTTCCCCCCTTTTGGGAATTGCTTCCTCGCAATTTCCAAATTGTGCTTGGAAACTTCATTGAAAGTCCAACATCGGAACAAGAGTCAGTAAAAGTATTACATTAAAAGAATGAGAGATAAGTACAATGGTCGCCTGAGTTAACCCATACTGGGATTCAATGTATGAAAATATGGATATGGAGGAAAAAAACAAAGGGTCATGTTGTGACGGAGAGTGATAGTAAACATGTCTAGGAGAAAGTTAACCACAAGAAAATCACAAACTTGTGATGGGTTAAATGGTATTTGATACCCCCGTAGGAAAGGCTAACAGACAATATTTTTGTTTTATGTTACTCTTAATTGAGGAATTTATTTTTGAGCTTCACTAAATCATAATGAATCATACTTACTTGTCACGTAGACTTTCAACTTTTACAAAATTCCTTAACGAAACTCATATTTTCTCTAAAAGACGAGTATTTAGGAAGACTTGTTATCATTTAGAGTACTATAATCAACTTTTAAAGAATCACATATTCCCCAAAAGATAACTATATAATTCCCATGACTTTATACCTTAACCAAAAATAAAACCAAAAAGGTTAGTATGAGATCAGATAATACCCAAAAATTATAAACCTTTATAAAAAAAACTATTCTTAATATCCAAAATTTGTCAAACAATATCCAAAGTTCAACAAAGACCATTAAATAAACATATATCCATAAAATTCTTCAAAGTAAACCAATATAACATTGAAACCCAAATCTCTGACGGATTTAATCACATAGTTTCATAAGATAAATCTTAACATTTTTCTCCAAAATAACATCAGTTACTCTTACAGTCTCATACTAAAAATTAATTAACCTAGTCACATATCATACATGATAGGCTAATCATTTCCATTGATAACCCAAAATCAACTTAATCTTAATTCATAAAATAATCTAACTGAAATTAATCATTCAAACTAACCAGGGACTTCACATAGTCCAGTGGTAGGAGATAAATACCAGTTGCAGTTTTGTGGTGGGTTCGATTCCCACAGCTTTGTCTGACGCGACGGGTTGTCACATGGTCTCCATGTTTTCCTTTTTACAAAACTATATAATTCTTAAAAAATTCCCCAAAATGAAATAAAATCTTCAAAAATAACCATAACATAATTTAACCTCAACATTATCTCATGTCATTCATATTCCATCATAACATATAGTAACCCATAATTACCTCAAAAGTAAGGATCATATAAACCCTAATGGTTAACTTTATAATTATTACCTAAACTTCCATGTCGAGTTGCTTATCTCTTAAATGATGCATTAGATAACTCACCAAGGTTCAAGTGGTTGATCATGACTCCTGATGGTTGGATTAGAATAACCACGTGATTTCCCATTGAATCCCCCATTTCATCCAGTCTCTTAATCAGAGAACCACCACAGTTTCCTTCAAACCCATTGCCATGTTGGTTCCTTCTAGATCCATCCATTACCTAAAACCAGAAATGTCAGTGTGATATATCAACTAAATCATTATTTACGAAAGAGGAAGGTAAACACTAAGATATAGATATCCAAGTTATCTCAAACACATTTTAACCTTAAAAATAACAATCACTCTATTTAATATAATAACCATTGTGGTTATACACAACTTTTCATTTAACACTCTAACCTCTAAAGTTATCTAAACCATCCTCTGATACAAACTATAAGAACCCATCCTTAAACATTACTTATTATTGAATAAAATGAATAATTCACATTGAGGAACTTTTTAGGTTTAGAGATTTAATGAATTAGGACATAACTATTACAACTCAAAGGTTACAAAGTAGACACATCTACTCAGCTTCCATTTTTTCACATAAATGAAAACTCTTGAAAAAAAGAGTCATGTCAGGTTCCTTGTTTTAGACAGCCTGACATTTCCAGGATCCCATCCTTGACCCTATTCAACTTTATTTCCTGTGAAAATCATTTCAAAAAACATGGGATGAGTATAAAAAGCTCAGTAAGGGTTATACCAATACGAAAAGAAACATTAGTCCATGTATACATAAGAACCAATGAAATCATACTTTACTCATAAATCATAAGCAATTTAACACACATTAGGAAATCAGAAGATTTACGAATAACTCATATAAATCATAAGACATAAAGGTAAATTGAGGCATTCATAACATTCTTACGTAGGGAGTAACCCTCATTGTTACATTTGGAATACACATCACAGTGTATTCCCTAAATAACTTTAGAGAAACCTTAGCGTTTAACCCCTTCGTGTTAACCAATGCATTGGGGATCTATATCGGGCTCACCCACTCTTAGTTCATCACAGAACCACCCGTATTCATAATCAATGACCAAGAACCATAAAATAATCATAGAACACAACTTATGCACAATGTAAAGATAAAATTCCCACATTATAATAACAATATAACATTTTAAGATATTGAAATAATTAATCCATTCTAAAAACCATTTTCAAAATCATTTAAAACATTTAATAACGAGATTTTTTAATCAAAGTGTCCCGTAACACTTTGAAGCTTTTAACATTTTAAAACATTAATATCCATATAAATAAATCCTTAAAACAATTTTGAAAACATGGATATTAATGATAAATATTTATAAGTACAAATCATTAAAACAATTTAAATGATATTTTAGTTGAAGGGTTTTTTAAAAAAATGAGAGACACTTGAATACAATAATTGAGGAATAACATTTAATCGTAACTTTATAATATCATGAGAATAAATGGATTCATGATATAATATTACAAAGTAGATTATATACACGATATAAGAGTGAATTGGTGCATAACAACAATGAAGTCTCATTAGAAATGTAAAATGAGATGAAACCCCTTATAAAGAAGGTATCCTTAAATTAAGGATAAATAAATCTCATAATTATGTGTGAAAAATATAAATACACCCAATATAAGTGGATATTAAGTGTAATACAATCAAAGGTCATTCACACATATTCAAAGGATGACATATTCAATAACTACAAGTTGAACCCAAAGAAATCGAAATTGGGTTAAGAAGTTCCCTTGGTAAAAATTCGACAGCATAACGGCGTCACTTCCAACTTCAGAAAATAAGTTGATAAGAGATTTAAGGGGTATCTCATCACTTGGAAAAAAATTTACATCAATAAGGATATATAAGAACATATCCCAACAATAAAATATGTAAATTAAAATACCCAACAAAAGAAGTCTTTTAAAAATAGGTGGGAGAAAAGTTCCCTTACCGACTTGGGTATCTTTCAAAACATACACCCCATGAAAGAATGACAATACAACATTGATGTTATTAATCATAAACGAAAGTATATTACACAAAGAGTAGAATAAAGGGAATTACATATACCACTAAAAGAAAATGGTGGAAAATGTATCATAAATCTCATGGGAATAATAGTGAGATGAAAAATCCCTTACGAAAACTCGGCAGTCTAACAGCGCCACATAAAACATCCAAAAAATGATTGATGGGATCAAATAGGGTATCTCATCATATTAACATAAAATGTACAGAAATAGGATTATAAAAAAACATCCCCCAACATAAAAAATAGGAGCTTAAAAGAAGTTACATAAAGGAGAGTACTTAAAAAGAACGAGAGAGGTTGGATCTCATACGAAAATTTGGCAGCCTAACGGCACCACTCAAAACATCAAAAATGGAATGATGAGAAAAAATAGGGTGTCTCATCATATGAAAATAAAAAATTAAAGTAATAGTAATATAAAATAACATCCCAATAATTAAAAATATGAGATTAAAAGAAATTACATAAAATAGTATACTTAAAAAGAAAGAGAGGGGTAAGATCCATTACAAAAATTTGGCAGCCTAACGGCGCCACTCAAAACTTCAAAAATGGATTGATGAGAGAAAGTACAGTGTCTCATCATATGAACATAAAAAATTACAGTAATAGTAATATAAAATAACATCCCAATCATTAGAAATATGAGCTTAAAAGGAATGACATAAAAGATTATACTTAAAAAGAAAGAGAGGGGTAGGATCCCTTACGTCAGGTCCAACTTGACTCGATCGTTCTTTAAACTCCTTAATAATAAACATCAATTAATTTATACTTTCTTAAAAACCTTTTTCAAGTTCATTATTTATTTTATATCACATATTTCCATGTTATGAACATTATTTAATTATTTATGTTAATAATGGTCATTTTGTCGATCATTGCTACTTGAGTCAAAAATAAACTCTTTATAATTACAAGTTTGTTAATGGGGTAAAATATCCATTATATAAAAAATTATATTCATTATGTAGATATCATATATATCATATATATCCACTATATACATGCATTTATAAAATTACATAATATTTATAGGTAAGAAATGAAATGCACCGTTCATGGAGACGGTAAACTGTACGTTTGTATGAACGTTACTTCAATTTATATTCCATATTTAATGGAATTAAAACATAATTATACATAATATTATTATAATTCCAGAATGGTGTCATATATAATATCATTAAATATATCCTTTATGCATACCACATATGGTATTAACGTATCAAATCACTTTGAGGGGGAGGTAGTCTGCACTTCCTAAAATGATGATATCACGTTTACCCATAATGAAAGCATAATGGTATGCCATAATAGAAAAATACAGAAGATTAAGGAAAACATAAAAATATTTTATATAATATATAAATATATTGACATATTAATGGCCACCTTTTATGGTGTTAAAAGAATATTGAACAATCATCGTTTCGTGGGGTAGAAATTCACCATCCACAGAAACAATATGTTCTTTAACCATTAGATGTAGGTGTGTGTAAGTGTAGATCGAATACTTCTTATAACCAAATACTAGTATAATTAAGATACTGGAGTTTTTACAAATGAAATGAATAAAAAGAGTTTAGGGGGTTGGAGAAGAGAAATAAAACAAAAGAACACAAGTGAAGACATTACCTTAAAATCGGGTAACTCCTCTTGGTTTGAACCAAAAGGGTTTCATGAAGATAATTATGCAAAAGGTGAGGATTCTAGAATTAGGATAAGGATGTGGAGAGAAAAATTGATCAGATATAGGCTGATACAAAGGCTTTAGAGTTGTGGGTAAGGAGGTAGAGGTGGGGACCTTTTATAAGAGGAGAGGAGGGGCACTCTTGGAAAGGTATAAAATCTTACTTTATTTTTAAATGTGTTTCAGATTTTAAAGGTCCCAAATTTATGTATTTCGAGGATAAGGTGATAAGAGTTCGAAGTCCACCCATCCAATAGTTTTTTGACAAGTGTAGGTCTTAGATTTTACATTATCCATTCATTTTATTTAAATCGTTAAATAATGATGTAATCATTGCATCATCATGATGTAATAAATAATTTAATTTATTTAATGTCTAAAAATTCTAAAAAAATACTATGATGTAGTAAATAGATTTATCTTTCCAATTACTATTTATAGTCAAAAATATGAATTGTATAACCCCATGTGAAATTTTTTTGGGTAAAATAATACATGTTTGTGTTATTTTTACTTTTACTTTAAATAAAAGGCATGAATGTCATTATCTTACCCAAGTGGCTCCATGGGGTCCCAAAAATCGACCCATGGGTTTTCATGGTCGGCCATTACTCATCAAGTAGGGGTAGGACAAGTGTGAAGGACATTTCATAATATTAAAACATTATTTTTAAATTAAATTACACTAATTACCTCTAATCGCGATTAAAAACTCAAAAGTTTCTATTCACCAAAAAATTATTTTAATCCCGTTGAACCACATTTTACTTCATAATGAAAACCATGTATGTTATATTTTTGAAATTCAAAACTCAGATGTGGTAAAATTTCATTTAAACAAAAAATCCGTTTTTGAAGTACCACTTAGTGGTTTCACTATTCATCAAAAATTCATGTTTGTCAGAAAAATACCAAAAATTCAGCCTAAGCTATATTTGATATTCTGAATTAGAAAATGATGTCTATTTTACAAAATTCAAATAATATTATTTACATTAATTAATTTAAAAATTAATTCTCACTGTCAGAACAAATAGTGTGTTTTTATGAAACAATTTATTTCATAAGATTGACACTAGTTGAAGTCCAATTTCAAAGTGAAATTAATTTCCAATGACCAATATTAGATTAAATGGTAAAAATATATTCTAATTTAACTTTAAAACCAAATCAAAAGATAATATAATCATATAAATAAATTATATTTAAATTATTTTTTGATTTAAAATACAACATTTTTCACTATTCATGAAAAAATGAACTTTATCTGTAAAATACCAAAATTTTTCACAAAGTAAATTTTGATGTCTCAATTCTAAAGAAGAATTTTATTTTGTCAAATATAACACATGAAATTTTCAAAAAGTGGATGTAAAAGAGGTTTTCCATCAAAAGGCGGTTAATCGACCCTTTAACGAATATTAGAATGTTTACACTTAAAATTGGATTCATTCGCATTTTTAATCCTCTAACATTTATTTTAAAAAGTAAAAATATTTGACAAACATAAATAATCATTTTGTAGTCAATTTTGTTCATTCCATCCATTTCAATGGCTAGGCGTTAACTATTATAATATTATTATATTATTAGTGTGTAATGTAAGATTTCAAATAAACTTCTTGTTGCGTATTGGGTACGCCATCGAGCATAGCATTCCCATTAAAGTAGTATTAACATTTTATTCACAAATATTGATAAACATTAGAATTTAATAATATTTATTTACCTGGGATTTTACAAAAACCCCCTAAGATCTATTTATTCCACTATTTTGTAACAAAAATAGTATATTCAATATACTAGGATGTTTTTATGAGAATGTTTCTATTTACACTTACCCAAACCTCCATCTAATGGATAATGAACATATTGTTTCTATCAGTGGAAAATTACTACCTCACGAAATGATGATTGTTCAATATTATTTTAACACCTTTCATGGTGGCCATTAATATGTCACTATATTTATATATTATATTTATTATATTTATGTTCTCCTTATGCTCTTGTATTTTTCATTTAAGGCATCCAATTATGGTTTCCATTATGGGAAAACACAATAATTTCATTTTAGGAAGTGTGGAATACAGCCCCCTCAAAATGATTTCAATTGGTAATCCGATATGTGGGATGTGTAAAGGATGGATTTAATGATATTATATATTATATTATACTGTAATTATCTTATACCTTTATATCATTAAGATTTAATTCCATTCAATACGACATCGAAATGAAAGTATCGTTCATGCATACGTACGACATTCCGTCTCCATGAACGGTTCATTTCATTTCATACCTCTAAATGTTATGTAATATTATAAATTCTAGTATATACTCGATATACTCGATATATATGATATCTATATCATTAATATAATTATTGATATATTGGATATTTTACTACATGAACAACTTGTAATTATAAGAAGTTTATTTTTTACTCGAGTACCAAGGATCGACAAAACGACCGTTATTAACATTAATGATTAAATAATGTTCATAACATGGTAATAAGTTATATAAAAGAATAATGATATTTAAAAAGGTTCTTAAGCAAGTATAAATTAACAGTACTTTATTTTTAAAGAGATTAAAGAACGATCGAGTCAAGTCGGACACGAGGTAATTGACATTGTCTCAATCTCCTTTCATTGAGGCATATTTTGTTTTATACACAACTTTCTTTTACATGGTGTATAGAACAATTTTATTATTACTTTTATTCAAAAGTAATATTTTTATATGAATCATTTTATTAAATGACAAATAGAATTTTCTGTCTTACGTATGTGGCGACAACGACTTCTCCACTGTCGTGACCACTATTTGAGTTTCGGCTTCCTCTACAAGCCATAAATTTTTTTAATGGAAAATAAATACCATGTTTTAATTTTATTTTGGTATTTAAAATAGTTTTGATAGTGTTTTGATTATATCAATTTGTTTTATTGATATCTTGTGAATGAAATTTGGACATTTTAAGGTTCCTTTACGCATGTTTTATGTGATACGGTTATGTTATAGTTCATGGGCATTGTTATAATGATGGGTGGTTCCGTGATAAACTAAGGGTTTTTGAGCCCAAGATATCTCTAAAATTCATTGGGTAATGTGAAGGAGTTAACCACTAAGGATTCTCCAAAGATATTTGGGTAATATACTGTGATGGGTATACCAAACGTAACCACGAGGGTTACTCCCCACGTAAGAATGATATGAATGCATAAAGTTACCTTATTGTCTTTTGATTTCAATGGGGTATTCATAAACCTTAGGATTTCATGAGGTATGTTAAAGTGATTATGTTTATGAGATAATTATGATTTCAATGATTCTTATGTATACATGGACTAAGGTTTTCTTTCAATAATTTTATATCCATTATTAATCTTTGTATAATCATCCCAACTTTTTTGAAATGTTTTTTCACTGTTCAACGGAAAGGTACATAATGTGATGATAATGTCGAGGAAGTATCATAAAAGAATCCATGTTTTATTTTTAATATCATTCCTTTTATAGGAAAAGTGAATATTGTCTTTTATGTAACCACCTTGTTTAGATGTGGAATGTAATTCATTATATATGATCTAAATCTTTAAAACTATAAACCTGAAAATATCCCCAATGTGTATTCTCTGAATAACTCAAGATTAAGTAATGAATAAGGTTTGGGCCTTATAGTTTGTATTAGTGGTCGGTTTAGATAACTTTAGGTGTTATAATTCTGTTAAATGATTATCCAAAAATATTTTTTATAGTCAAATTGAAATGATATAGTATTTGACTATTACAATTTTGCTTCATCTAAGACATGTTTTTTCATAATGGTTTTACATAGAGGAAATAGGGAAGCTGTACTATGAAGGCATACATAAGGAAATGACCTTGCCAATCAACATCCTGAGATGGTTGGAATTGGAACTGAATAGTTTGTTGTAGAAATGGTGCAGTTGTCTCAAGCGATAAATGGTAGTAGTATCCATGCATGAGATCAGCCAGATCAACCGTAGAGGAACATGTTAGTGGTGGAACATTTCATGAGGCAACATCCCACATCATTCAAAGGATCATCTGACCATGTTCTAGCAGAAGGATGGATTAAAGCACTAAAAAATATTTTCGGTGTCATTGGGTGTTCAAAAAATCAAAATGTTAGTCTTGTTGTTTACCATTTGGATGGTGAAGCAGATTATTGGTGGTTGATGGTTAAAAATATCTGGGACACTAATGAGATTGATGCTCTTGATTGGGATGAATTCAAAGTTATGTTTCTTGAGAAATGTTTTCTTATGTCTGTTTGACTTAGGATGGAAAAAATTCTTGGATTTGAGGAATGAGGATGACTCAGTAGCTTCTTATGAAGAAAATTTCACTCGATTGGAAAAGTATGCTCCAAATTTTATCTAAGACCTTGATAGTAAAATCAATCATTTTTACTCCGAATTATAGAAAAAATATCGAATAAAATTAGCTTCTCATGAGTTCAAATGTATTGAAAAGAATGTTTGATGTGCTGAGAAGGTGGAAATTGAGTTGGATGATGATCAAGTGTTCTATAACAGCCAATAGAAGAAGAGACCGAGGTGGCGGGAGAAAGGGAAGAAACCTTAAAAAAGGTTTGATGGTAAGAAGGCTATGTTTGCAGTTTGTGAAAAATGTGGTAAAAAGCTTGCTGGGGAATGTCTTTTGAATTCTGGAAAGTGATACTTATGTTGTAAGATGGGAAATAAGGTGTAACACCCCGAGCTTCCACAATACGCTTCTCATTCAATAATGCAATAGCTTGCATTGTACGCACCATCGAGTTCTAAAACACCGCGACTAATCAAAGTAGCCGTTATGAATAGTAATAACCACTTTTTAAAATTATAGAATTTTTATATTTCAAAATGTACTTCATTTTTGGATTCGGAATATCGAAATTAGCCTATGTTGAATTTTTGGTATTTTTCTGAGAACTTCTAATTTTTTTTGAATAGTGAAAAATACTTAAAAACAACTTTTTTTAATCAAAATAATTTATAGTGATAACTTATTTTATTTAGTGGGTTTAAAGTATAATTAGAGTATATTTTTACCATTTTATCCAATGGTGTTCATTAGAATTAATTTAACATTGAAATTGGACATAAACAATTGCCAATCTTTTGATATAAATTTTTTATTAAAAACACGCTATTTGTTGTGACAGTGAGAATTAATTATAAAATTAATTAATGAAACTTATATGTTTGGAATTTTTTAAAATAGACATCAGTTTTGAATTTGTAATATCAATTATATCTTAGGGTGAAATTTTGGCATTGTTCTGAAAAACTTCAATTTTTGATGAATAGTGAAACCACTAAGTGGTAGTTAAATAACTGATTTTTCGTTTAAATGAAATATTAGCTCTTCTGTGATTTGATTTTAAAAAATCCAACATAAATTGTTGTCATTATAAAGTAAAATTTGGTTCAATGAGATTACAATAATTTTTGGCGAATTGTAACTTTTATGTTCTTAATCGCGATTAGAGGTAATTAGTGTAGTTTAAGGTAAAAATAATGTTTTAATAATATGTGATGAGCTTCACACATGTCCTACCCTCATTGGATGTTCCATGGGCGACCAAGACAATCCATGGGTCAACATGGGGACCCCATGGAGCCATTTAGTTAGAAAATGACATAAATACCTTTTATTTAATGTTAAAGTGAAAAATGACACAAACATGATTTGTTTTACTAATATAATTTTTACATGGAGTTATACAAGTCATATTTTTGACTATAAATAGTAATTGGAAATCTAAAAAGATTTCCTACCTCATAGTATTTTTTTTATAATTTTTAGACATTAAATAAATTATATTATTTATGACATCATGATGATGCAGCGATGACCTCATTATTTAACGATTTAAATACAATAAAAAGATAATGTGAAATCCAAGGCATAAACTTGTCAAAAACCTATTGGATGAGTAGATTTCTAACCCTTATCACCTTATCCTAGAATTATATAACTGTGGGACCTCTAAAATCTGAAAATCATTTTATAATAAATTAACTTTTCTTTACTTTCCAAGAGTGCCCCTCCTCTCCACTTATAAACGGCCCCAACCTCTACCACCTCATTCACACTTTCAAACCCTTTAGCTCGGCCAAAAACTTCCCAAATACTCTCCCAACTTTCCCCTCTTACTCCTAGAAGCCTCACTTTGGGCAGAACTCTTCCCAAGGAAGCCTTTGGCTCAAATCAAAAAGAGTTACCCGATTTTGAGGTAATGTCTTCTCTAATGTTCTTTTGTTTTATTTTTCTTCTCCAACCCCCTAAACTCTTTTTATTAATTTCTTTTGTAACAACAACAGTATCATAAATATACTAGGATGTTTTTATAATATGGTTTCTAGCTACACTTACACACACCTACATCTAATGGTTAATGAAAATACGGTTTCTGTGGATGGCGAATTTCTGCCTCACGAAACGATGATTGTTCAACACTCATATAACACCTTCAAAGGTGGCCATTAAGATGTCACTATATTTATATAGGATATATAATATGTTTATGTTTTACTTATGCTTCTGTATTTCTCATTTATGTCATACCTTATTATTTCCATTATGGGTAAGCATGATAATTTCATTTTAGGAAGTGTGGACTACCGCCCCCTCAAAGTGATGTGAATCGTTAATGCCATATGTGGGATGTATAAAGGATGGAGTAAATGATATTATATATGATGTTATAAGGGAATTATAATATACATTTATATCATTATGATTTCATTAAATACGAAATAGAAATGAAAGTAGCGTTCATGCGTACGTATGGCTTACCGTCTCCATGAACGGTGCATTTCATTTCTTACCTCTAAACGTTATGGAATATTATAAATGCATGTATATACTGGATATATATGAGATATATGATATCTATATCATGAATATAATTCTGGATATAATGGATATATCCCAACATGAACAACTTGAAATTATAAGAATGTTAGTTTTGACTTAAGTACCTAAGATCGACAAAATGACCGTTATAAACTTAAATAATTACATAATGTTCATAACATGGTAATAAGGGATATAAAAGGAATAATTAACATGAAAAATGTTCTTAATTAAATAGGAATTAAATCTAGTTTATTATTCAGGAGATTAAAGAATGGTCGAGTCAGGACAAGACGCAAGGTAAGGGAACTTCTTAACCCAACTTCCATTCTTTGGGTTAATCTCCTACTTTCAAATTTTGTCATGTTGTTATTATGTCCTATTTTGTATTGTTACTTTCTTTATGTGTACCTATAGTGAATACAAAAAATAGATCTATTTTATTTTAAAAATGATCTTTTTAAGGAATTCGTCTCAATCTCCTTTCATTGAGGCATATTTGGTTTTATACACAAGAGTATTTTATACGGTGTATAAACCCCTTTGACTTTTAAGTTTATTTAAAAGGAATCTTTTTATATGAAGCATTTTACTAAACAACAAAAAGGGAATGTTTTTCATTCCGTACATATTCAGCGACAACGACTTCTCCGCCGCCGTGACCATTATTTGAGTTTCGGCTTCCTCTACAAGCCATCTTTTTTTTAATGAAAAATAAATACAAAGTATTAACTATCTTTTATTTTGGTATTGAAAATAGTTTTAAAAGATTTTTTACTATATCAACATGTTGTATTGATATCTTGTGATTGAAATGTGGAAATGTTATGTTTCCTTTATGCATGTTTTATGCGATACGAATATGTTATGGTTTATGATATGTTTAAAACTATTCATATGAGGAATGCATTGGACTTAATAAGTGACAGGTGGAGCCCGCTATAGCTCCTCGATGCTTCGGCAGGTCTCTTGAGACAAACTAGTGTCTTGTCATGAGGCCTCGACAAAATATTAGTTGTGGTCTTGGCACGAGGCCTTGACTACATGGTTATGATAGTCTGGCATTATTCATTCCATCATTATTAAATTGGTTATTGATATTGCATGTGATTACTCGACCAGTAGAATATCCATGTGAACAAGTAAATGACATTATCTCATTTTACTTTTGCCATATTATGTTGATGTTCATGTTTAAAAGGCTATTGTTTTAGTCATACATTGTCTTAAATGTTTATGTTTATTTATGAATGATTATACAATATTGTTATCCTTACTGAGCATCTGAGCTCACCCCTTTCAATGTTTTAATATTTTCCAGGATGTGAAGAAGTATTTTATGAATGACCTGCAGGGATAGTCAGAAGAGGATATGAGTGTGGACTATGAAGACTTTGTTATTAGTTTTTCACTTTATGATGTAATGTAAGACTTATGAATGTATCTAGTTTTTCCAAGGCTACTAAACTAATCGGTCTTTCGAGACTTGATATTTTGTGATCATTCCAATGTTACGAAGTAATGCACCGACTCTGGGTAGCTGGGGTCGGGGCGTTACATAAGGATAGTGATTTCACTGAAAAAGATCAGGGTGATGGTAAGAAAAAATTTGATTTACAGTTAGTGAAATGTTTCAAAAGCAATGAGATGGGTCATTATGAAAAACGAGTGTTCGACAAAGAGATCAAATGATGGGAAGCAGTTAGACCACAAGTAGAAATGTGTGGTGACATCCTTTGAAACTACTTCAGCATTTGTTGGGCCATCAAATGATGTTATATCCGGTACTTTGTTTTTTCATATTATGCCAATGTGTTGTTTGATTCCGGGTCTACACATTCTTTCATCTCTGAAAAGTTTTCTCATAAATTGGGAATTCCATCTCATGAAATGACTCTTGAACTTGTGGTAAAAAATGGTGGAAATGTTGAGGAAAAAATAATTTATAAGAATTTTCCTATACTTATTCGTTTTATAAACCTACTTGGAAACCTTGTTGTTATAACTCTAGTAGAGTTTGATGTTATCCTGGGTATAGATTGGCTCTCTGTTTACCATGATATGATTGATTGTAGAGCTAAAGAAGTTTCTTTTTAGAAAGACTTTCAGTTTGTGTACAAGAATGAACCCTTACTGTTTATTACATATCAAGAGGCTGAGAAACTTGTAAAATATTTAAATGAATGTTACCTTGCACATATTGTTCAAAACAAAGGAACAATCCAGATTAAAGATGTGCAATTGTTAAATGAGTATCCTGATGATTCTTCGGACGAGTTGCCTAGAATAATACCAGATTGGGAAGATGAATTTACTGTTGACATAGTTCTCAATGCTAAGACAATTTCAAAACCCCCTTATCAAATGGATCAAATTGAACTTTTAGAGTTGAAGGATCAATTACAAGATTTATTTGAGAAAGATTTCATTCCAACTAGCACATCACCAAGGGGCTCTTCTATCTTATTTTTTAAAAATAACGATGGTTCAATGAGACTTTCATTGATTATAGAGCCTTGAATAAAATCACTGTTAAGAACAAATATCCTTTGCCTCATATCGAGGACTTGTTTGATGAGATCCAGGGAGCTCAGTATTTTTCAAAGATTGACCTAAGATATGGGTACCATCAGTTGAAGGTAAAGGAAGCAGATATTCCGAAGACTATGTTTTTTACAAGATATGGAGATTATGAATTTGTAGTAATGCCTTTTGGGTTTACCAATTCACCTGCTGTATTCATGGACCTTATGAATTGAATTTTCCCTGAGTTCTTGGATAGTTTGTGGTTGTTTTCATTGATGATATTTTGGTGTTTTCTAAAAGTAAAGAGGATCAAGAAAGTCATTTAAGCGTTATTTTGAAAACCTTAAAATAAAAGAAATTGTAAGGAAAATTCAGAAATTGTTAATTTTGGTTGTAACAAATTTCTTTCCTTGGTGACATTGTTTCTATAGATGGAAAAACTGTTTATCTAGGAAAAACAATAGTTGTTGAAGAATGTCCAAGACCCAAAAATGTACCCGAGATTCGTAGTTTTCTTGGTTTGGAAGGCTATTACCGAAGGTTTGTTAAAAAAATTCAAGGTTATCTAGTCCAATGACTATGTTAACTCGAAAATGTCTTATGATCATCTGGACATAAGTATTTTGTGATTGTTTTCAGGAATTGAAAAGAAAATTGGCGATTGCTTCAGTTTTGGAACTACCTTCCAGGAATGGTGAGTTTGTTATCTACAGTGATGCTTCATTAAAAGGACTTGGTTGCATCCTAATGAAGAATGATCAGGTAATTTATTATGTTTATGTAAGTTGAAAACTTAGGAGGTAAATTACCCAACACATGATTTGGAATTAGCTGCTATTGTTTTCACATTAAAAATATGGACGCATCATTCGTATAAAGTAAAGTGTGAAATATATAATGAATAAAAAAGTTTCAAGTATATATTCAATCAGAAAGAATTGAACATGAGACAGAGGTGATGGATGGAATTAATCATGGATTATGATTGTACAATTCCTTTACATCCGGGAAAAGAAAATAAAGTGGCTGAAGCTATGAGTCGAAAAGTAATGCGTCATTAACTATGATACGTTTGGAACGAGATCCTTCGGTTTTGGATTTTATGAATTTTGGCTTCGAAGTTGTTGGTGTAGGAAATTCTTCTGTTTTGTTTCAGGTATCAGTGATATCTTCTCTATTAGACAGAATTAAGTAAGCATAGAAGCAAGACACTGAGTTGCAGAAAAAGGTAGAGATGGTTCAGAAGGGTATGTTACCTGAATTCCACATTGATAATGATTGTGTTTTGAGATTTGGGATGATATTGTGTGTGCCTTGTGATTCACTGGTGAAGAGAGAGTTGTTATGTAAAGCTCAAAGTTCTCCCTTTTCAGTTCATCTAGGAAGTACTAAGATGTATAGAGATCTTCGAGTGTTTTACCAGTTGGATGTAATGAAAAGATATATTGCTGATTTTACTGTGAAGTGTTTGACATGTCAATAGGTTAAAACAGAGAGGTAGTTATCGAAATGGATGATTTAGACATTACAAGTGCCAGAGTGGAATTGAGAGAATATATACATGGACTTCATTGTGGGATTACTGGAGACACCTCGAGGTAATAATGAAATCAGGGTTATTGTTGATGGCTTGACTAAATCTGTACATTTCCTTGCTATGCGAGATACTTTCTCCCTAGATCAACTTTATCGTTTGTATCATAAATAGATAATCTGTTATATGGAGTTCCTATCTCCATTGTATCTGATCATTATCCCTAGATTACTTATAAATTTTTGAAAGGCCTTCAGTAGTTGTTGGGTACTAAATTAAATTATAGTACAACTTTTCATACTCAATCAGATGGGCAGTCAGAATGAAAAATTCAGAATTTGGAAGATATGCTACATGCTTGTTTGATGGATTATCAGGGAAGCTGGGACCTACATCTTTCATTGGTTGATTTTTCTAATAATAACAGTTTACATTCCAGTATACATATATCACCATTTGAGTCATTATATGGGAATCGGTTTCGAACTAAAGCTATTTGAGATGAATTGGGTGAAAGGATGTTTATTGGGATAGAATTGGTAGAAGAGATGGCAAAAAAAGTTCATCTCATACAAAAACACATGAGAACATCTTAGAGTAGGCAGACAAGTTATCCAGACAATAGTAATAAGTATATCTCTTTTGTGGTAGGTGATTATGTCTTCTTCAATGTTTCGTCATTGAAAAGTGTGATGTGATTTGGTTAGAATGGAATGTTGAGTCCAAGGTTCATTGGACCATAAGAAATTCTGGAGAGAGTTGGATCATTTGCATACCGAGTGGCTTCACCTCCGAGTTTATCTCAGGTACACAATGTTTTTCATGTTTCAATGTTAAGGAAGTACATTCTAGATCCATCTCATCTTTTGAGTTCAGAGGTAGTACAACGGGAAGAGAATCTCTCTTATGAGGAAAAACCGGTCCAGATTCTTAACCATAGGGAGCAAGTGTTGGGGAATAAGGTGATTCATCATGTAATGGTTTTGTGGGAAAACCACATGATTGAAGAGGCAACATGATAATCTGAAAATGCAATGAAGGATAAATACCCCCACTTATTTGATTTGTAAATAAATTGAGGGGATGCAATTTTCTATAGGGGGGAAGGATGTAACATCCCATGTATATAAAGAAAAATATATTTTCATATCTATGTCTATTTATGAATTAGATAGTGTTTTAGATGCTAAAAGTTAGAATAAATCAAATCTTAAGCATAACATTCTCTATTATTTTTAAAATATTGTTTTACCACATTTTGATGGAAACCCATTTTTAAATCTATATTTTGACAGTTTTATAATCTCTATTTGTCAAAAATAATCATATTCATTAGAATCGGGATATTGAAATTTACTTTGGATAAATATTTGGTATTATTCTGATAATGTTCATTTTTTTAATAGAGAAAAATACTGCATTTTACTTCAAAATACATTTTCATCTAATTTAATTATATGGATATATTGTCCTTTTAATTAGTTTTAATGTATATTTAGAATATATTTTTACCATTTAATCCAATTTTGTTAATTGTAATTAATTTCACTTTTGAATTGGGCATTACCAAGTGTCAATATTTGGATAGATATTGTTTCTAAAAACCTGTTATTTGTTTTGACAAAGAGAATTATTTATAAATTAATTACTGTAATTTTTGTGATTGAAATTTTGTAAAATCGATTCTTTATTTTGAATCATAAGGTCCTAATTATGTAATTAAGACTCTTTTGTTTTTGGATATTATGAATAGTACTGACGGTAATTATCATTAATTATCGTGATTAATTAGTAATCGGGTAGTTAAGGGTAAAAAAATAATATAAAAATAATATAAAAGGACAAAAAATGAGTCTTAATTCTAATGTTTGTGTCATAGTCGACCATGGGATGCCTTGTGCCAACTTTGGGACCCCATGGAATCAGTTTGGTGTGATAGTGACATTTTATCATTTTATCTTTAAACAAAGAAAAATATAAGAAAAGTATGTAACACAAAAGTAAAACAATTTAAATTTTGACTAAATAAATGATCTCTTGAACTATAAGAATTCATTTTTAATCTATAAATATTTCTTACATCATGTTATTTTTTTTAAAATTTTTACACATTAAATAAATTAATTTATTTATGACACCATGATGATATAGTGATTACCTCATTAATGAACGATTTAAAAAAAATGAAAATTTAATGTAAAATATAACACTTACACTTCTGAAAAATCTGTAGTATGGGTGTATTTAGAACCCTTATCACCTGATTCTAGAAATATATCATTGTGGGACCTTTAAAATTTGAAAAGAATTTTTTAATAAAGTAACATTTCAAGACGTTCCCAGAGTGCCCCTCCTCCCTCTTATAAAAGGATCCCACCTCTACCCCCAAACCCACACCTCTCAAGCCATTGGATCATCCAATCTATGCTCATTTTATCTATACACATCCCTCTCTTCATCCTAGAACCCTTACCTTAGGCAGAATGCTCTTTAAGAAACCCATTTGGTTCAAACCATGGGGAGTTACATTTTTAAAGGCAATGTCTTCTTTTATGTTCATTTGTTTTATTTTGCTTCCCAAACCCCCTAAGTTCTTTTTATTCCATACTTTTATAACAACACCCCTATATTAAATTTACTAGGATGTTTTTTTGAGAAGGATTTGACTTACACTTACACAAAGCTCCATCTAATGATTAAAAAACATACTGTTTTTTTTTTGAGTGGTGAATTACTGCCTCACGAAACGATAATTGCTCAATATTCATTTAACACCTTTCATGGTGGACATTATGATTTAACTATATTTATATATCATATATATTATTTTTATGATTTCCTTATGATTATGTATTTTTCATTTATGGTATACCTTTATGGTTTCTATTATGGGTAAACACGATAATTTCATTTTAGGAAGTGCAGACTACCACCCCCTCTAAGTGATTTGAATCGTTAATGCCATATGTTGGACGTATAAAGGATGGAGTTAATGATATTATATATGATATTATACTGGAATTATAATATATCTTTAAATCATTTTGATTTCAATCCATTTAATATGAAATAGAAATGAAAGTAGTGTTCATGCGTACGTACTACTTACCATCTCCATGAACGGTGCATTTCATTTATTACCTCTAAATGTTATGTAATATTATAAATTAATGAATATACTGGATATATATGATATATATTATATCTAAATCATGAATATAATTCTGGATATAATGGATATTTCACCACATGAACAACTAGCAATTATAAGAAGTTTATTTTTGACTCATGTACCAAGGATCGACAAAACGAAAGTTATAAACTTAAATGATTACATAATATTTAATAACATGGTAATAAGAGATATAAAATAATAATGAACTTGAAAAAGGTTATTAAGAAAGTATAAATTAACTCTAGTTTATTATTCATGAGATTATAGGACGATCGAGTCAAGCCGGACATGAGGTTAGGAACTTCGTCTCAATCTCCTTTCACTGAGGAGTATTTTTTTATACACAATGTTCTTTTATACGGTTTATAAACCCATATGACTTTTACTTTTATTCAAAATGAATATTTTTATATGAATAATTTTACTAATCGAAAAAAGGAATTTTTTGTCTTACATATGCGGCGACAACGACTTCTCCACTGTAGTGACCACTATCTGATTTTCAGCTTCCTCTACAGGCCATAATGTTTTTTTAAATGAAAAATAAATACCATGTTTTAATTTTCTTTAATTATTAATAATGGTTTTGATAATGTTATGATTATATCAATTTGTTTTATTAATATCTTGTGATGGAAATGGGGGAATGTTATGTTTCCTTTATTCATTTATTATGTTATACGATTATGTTATGGTTCTTGGGTATTGTTTATAAAGACGTGTGATTCTGTGATAAACTAAGGGTGGGTGAGTCCAAGATATCTCTCCAATGCATTGGGTAACATGAAGAAGTTAAAAGATAAGGTTTCTCTGATGAGATTTAGGGAATATACTGTGATGGGTATTCCAAATGTATCCTTGAGGGTTACTCCCTATGTAAGAATGTTATGAATGCCTCATGTTACCTTTCTGTCTTATAGTTTCTATGAGTTATTCATAAATCTTATGATTTCATGAGGTATGTTAATGTGATTATGTTTATTAGTAATGTATTATTTCAATGATTCTTATGTATACATTGACTAATATTTTCTTTCCGTATTTTTATTTACCTTAATAAGCTTTTTATGCCCATCCCACATTTTTTGAAATGTTTTTCACAGGCCAAGGGAAAGGTACATGATGTGATGATAGTGTTGATTATGTGTCAAGAAAGAATCCATATTTTAATTTAAAAATGTTTCCTTTGATGGGAAAAGTGAATATTGTCCTTTATGTAACCACCTTGTTTAAATGTGGAATGCAATGCATGATTTATGATATACTTCTCTAAAACTCTAATCCTGAAAATATCCTCAATGTCTATTCTTGAAATAACTCAAGATTAAGTAATTTTTAAGGCTTGGTCCTTATAGAAAACATTGAAAATAACTATGTATCAAACACAATAGTGTTTAAAAATAATGTAGATTCATTAAACAACTGAAATAGAACAATAAAAAATAGTAATGTGTTATAAAAGACCAAACAGCTATGCCATACAATATAGCACAAGTCACTCAGTAGTTCGACCATATAGATACAAGTAAAAAAGAAGCTGAATTTAAATTTATAGGGCTCAACTACTAACTATGAATCAACCCACGTACCGGATAACTAGACACTGTCAAACTGCACTGGACTGAAAAGTTAAACCACCTGAGCAGCTTCACTGGATCATGCAACACTAGGCCCCATCCCTATCCACCATCATCTCATGCTCAACCTAAAAATTAGACATAAGGTCCACATGTACATCAATGATCCTATGTAGGGGTGAGAAATAATCATTGTAGGTAACCCTGAATAGAAACCTATAACTATGATTCTAATTTTTTTTTGCAATAGCAATGTGCTTAGATGAACTCAAACACAACATAAAGAAATAATCCAAATGTGAAACCATAGTAGAACCCAGGGTGTATACTCCTTTTCAATAGGGTACATGACACCATGGAGGTCAATATTGATATATGTATACATGTATAGGCCCATAAAAATACACATAGACATAAATATGAATATTCAAGACTATGTGAATCAAACAACATGAAACCACAACCACAGTCGATCCTTTAGTCTGTATGCCTAATTTCATGGACATCATGTGCTAGGGTATTGAGTTGGAAATCATGAAAAACAAGTCGTGTATCATTAAGTCGGTCTCTAAGTCTGTAATCCCATTTACATATACTTACTTCAGATAATTCCAAAATTATATCTCTGGGAAAGCTACATCATTGTATAGGGAAACTAATCCTACACCTGGGATCACTCATACTCACTTCTAAACACAACTATATTTTCGTATAGAAATGGTAAACCCTGTTAAGATGGATACCATATACCGACGGTGATTCCATACTGATCAGGAAGAGGGTAATCATTCCTATCATATTACATCAAGCCTATGAGCCAGACTATGGAATTCCTACATTGGAAACCAAATATCACTCAAGGCATAGGATTCATCGACCCACTGATCCTATACATGGAATTCATGAACTAGATCTAAGTATCACTCAGGGTACAAATGTATATTACCCACTTAGCTCATCCATGGAATCCCTCGACTTGATCAATGAATCAATCAGTGTATAACCATATGCAGCCATTGATCTCATTCTTGTAATCACTCAAAATGATCCATGACTCGTGAAAGGTTTAATTACAAGGAATAGTTCACTATGTATGCCCGAGGAATTATTATATCAAAAATCCATGTGTCACCCAGGGTATGTAAATAATCATCCCAATGAGTCTATCTAAGGAATTCCTACAAAAGGAATCCATGTATCACTCTGGGTATGTAAATGATCTACCCAATGAGTCCGTACAAGGAATTCCTACAACCAGAATCAATGTATCACTCAGGGATAGTAAATAATAACATAAGACCCAAAATTTGTATTCCAAGAAACCCCTCTAGACATCCCAATATATATATATATCAAAATATATATATACATTCAGGTACAACAACCAAGACCCAAGTAATACCTCGGTATTCCTATAATATATCAAAAATATCATGGCTCAAAATACATTTCCCAGGATAGCACGTCCAAGCATCTCGAAAAACAAGAAAGAGGGATCGTGTACAGATCAACAACTACCAACCAAGAAGCACCTCTGGTAAACATTGTTGTATCAATAAACCCTCATCAATTATAGAAAAATGATTGAGGGTGGCCTGAGTGCCCAACCCAACAATGCATGAAATAACCTAGGGGATGAAAAATTTGGCACGAGTTCTAGGTGACACCTGAACTCCTTATCTACCCAAACATGATAAAACGACTCAGGGTCAGTAAAACAACGGGCACCCTCTAGGTCTCGCAAATTAATCATTGTGGAGGCATCCTACTCGGCATCCTCCAGGTAAACACATGGGATGGAATCCAAAGTTGGATCCTTAGATAAGAGTAAGGTTGGTTTACTAAATGGGATCCTCCAATGAATAAATACATAGGAATCCTATCACATGGATCCTCTCAAAAGACATAGGAGAGAGATCTAACAATGGACTCCCTAGGTCAGCACATAAGTAAAGAAATCCCTTAGGGGATCCTTGGAAGCATCTAGTCTCATAGCCTCATAGGATAGAAAGAAATATCTCACAATGGAATTGTCCTCAATGTAATAGGTCATGAGAGAGATACTGTATCTCATATCATCTCAAATGTCTCAACTAGGTTGGTCCAACCACCCAACCTATCATCCATGCCTCGTCTCCCTCTTAGGTGACAACTAAACTTGATAACTGGAGGAGTAACCTCTCCATTTATATAGAAACTCCCAAAGAACCATTTATATTAATGCTAAATTAATGAATTATACCAATAATGAAATCTACATAAAAAAATGCTCATAATGGACTACTCACAAGCCAAATTCTGACTTCCATGGCACTAGTTTCCCAAAACTACAAAGCGGGAGAAGTACATGTCCATAGAACATGGGTTCTGCCTGAACTATAGTACACTAAATGTAATTTACTGTACATGGAGTGTATTGTTCACACAACATCACCCCATGTGTGTTTTCACCCAAAAACATGCCCATGTACCACTAATAATGTGTACTTCTAGTACAAAATGTGTACTCCTTAAATAACAATATTCTGTGTCTTATTTCACACAGCCTACCACACAGACATCCACTACACAATGTGTACTCAATGTACACTTCATGTACATAAAAAACATCATCTTCTTAGAACGGGAAGGACACACATCGTGTTCCCCAATAACACATGATGTGTAATGTGGTTTTTCCGATGGGGAATCCCTCAAAACTCTTGAAACACCCATTTCATCCCCAAAACAATAAACATGGACATAAGAGTCCACAAGATAGAATAAGAAGGATTTAAAAACCTAAAAACTTGTTTAATGAGTATCTATAGAGAAAACATAAATGACCCTTCCTTCGGGCGGAAACCGCCGAAGCTTCCCTTGATTTTACGGTCTATGGATTCCATACGCCGACTAAGGCCGTCGAGACATTTGAATTTGTAACCCTCTTTCCTTCAAAATCTATCTCTTTCCCAATCTCCATGTCTCGAAAATGGACATTGGAAAGGAGGAGTTTTAGGATAAATTTTCAAGGAGGATGATGAATGAATAGAAGGAAGAAATGAAAAGGAAATGAAAATAAGAAAAAGTGGTATGAGTCGTCCCCAGTGCCCGACAAGAGTTTATGCCTATCATTGGATAAACACCCATTCTGAATTCTATGTCGCTGATGGAATCTCAATCCGACACTCCATTATTAATTTTTAACCTAATGAACCTATGTGAGTTATTTAATATTTAATTTAATAATATTAAATATTAAATATTCCCCTACAATTCGAACAACTCAGATTTCCCCGAAACTCATGTTCTACGGTAAAAACCTTATTATTGGACCAACAGAGTGGATGAAAACCTATCCAAGATAAAATGGTAGTGGAAAAATGACATTTTACCCCTTAAAATCATCCAACATCAAAAATTATCATTTCTGCTTAAAAAGGAAGTCCATAAAACCATGGGTTCTTATAATTTACATATGAACAAGTTATTATGATGCATTAAGAAGAATACAAGGAGGTGATTTCTTAATTTTATGTCAACTTGAAAAAACAATCCACAGTATTTTTTTACTCAATGAAACATTTAATGTTACCTTCTCCACATGATAATAAGTGTGGAAGACTAATATAGTTCCGATGGATGTACCAGTTCAAGAGGTGCATGTTGAAATTGAAGAAAAAAGTACATAACAATGCATCAGTTAACGGTTAAATTGCAGAAACTTATTTCCAAGAGTAAATTGCATTTTAATCTCTCACTACATTCAATCTTAATATTCTTCAAAACACAATCATATGGTCCATAATGAGGAAAATGTTGACGATGTAATGGGAAATAAATTATCAGTTTTTGATCATCCCTAAATTGGCTTTAGTGGAGTTCCTAAACGATGGATTTAAAATGATGAACATAAAAATTCTAATACATATGTTCGTACCAACTATGTATAAATAAAACCATCTGTATAGTGTATCATCCCATCACTTGTTCTATAATTGTTGATACAATAAAATTATCTAATTTTATTTTTATAATAAGAAAAAACATCTAAAAATTACAGCACCTGCTCTTGAAGAACACCAGTAATGATATAGTTCCTACTGGTTTCAAAAACTAGTAACATAAATTATTTTTTGTTAAAAAAATAAAATAAATCTATTATATATTATAATGATAATTTTATTACAATTTCTATGTATCTCACCATACAAATTGATTTGATAATCGATTGTGTGTATTGAGTAACCCAAAATAAGAAATAGTTAAATATTATAATTCATACATGGTAAAAGGTTTTCAATTTATTACACGTGAATATAATTAAAACCCCGTGATTTTATAGTAAAATATCTCTTTAATGTTATTCAATATCTTTCAATACACATAATACCGAGTTCGAATGAACGGTTACCAAACTGGCCGTTCAAAAAGAATTTATAAATAGTATTAACTTTATCTGGAATTTTATATACTCAATATAATTTTAAAATCCATATTATATGTTTTTAGACATAATATAAGAACAAATTCAATTATTTAGATAATATATTAATTTTTTAGAAAATAAAATTTTACCACATTTGAATGGAAAACCCTTTTTAAATCCACTATGTAACACTATTATTTATTAAATTTTCCAAAAATAAACTTCTTATATATAAGAGGACCTTGAAATTTAGTTTTGATGAATTTTTGGTATTTTTATGATAACTTTTATATTTTGATGAATAGTGAAAGTACTAAATATTAATTGAAAACAACTTTTTTTACCAAAATAATTTATAGTTGTAAAATTATTCATTTGAAGGGGTTTAAAATATAATTAGTTTATATTTTTACCATATAATACAATATTGGTCATTGGACATAATTTCACAATTAAATATGACTTTAAGACCTGTGAATCTTTTAAAAGTTTTTAAATATCAAAAATTAGCTTTCTTGTTTTGACAACCAGAATAACTTTTAAATTAACTAATGAAAATATTATTTTTCCTATTTTCTAAAATGGACATAATTTTTGAATTTATAATATCAAAATTATCTTTGGATGAATTTTTGGTATTTTTCTGAAAACATTCAAATTTTTTCTGAATAGTGAAAAAAAACTACAATGTAGATAAAAACCCAAATTTTAATAGAAATAATTTTTTATAAATAAAAAATTATCTATATTCTAAAATACACACATTATAAATATATAAGTACATTTTAATTCTATATATGAATTTTATAATAAGATTATAAATATGAAATTTTATTGATCTTTTTAACGTCTTTTACCAACCTTCTAGGCACAATTGCAAATTTTCAAAAAACATAATTTAACAGCTTTTGTGAATTGAATTTAAAAACTCCAAAATACATGATTGACATTAGTATTTAAAATGTGGTTTAATAATATGAACATAATTTTTGGTGAATAGTAGCTTTGGAATTCTATTTACAACCGTTAAAACAAAAATAGTGTAATTAAAGGTAAAATGATATTATAATTATACTAAAACATGTCCCAATAATATTGGATACATGTTTTTAAAAAAAATAAACCGTAGTAATAAAATATTATCCTATTTAATCAACTTGGATTATTTTATAACATTTATTATTATTTTATTTATAGAAGTGATAAAAGTGTTACATTCATATTTTAATAACCACCCCTTTTGATATAATGTTATACACATGATAAATTCGACGTTAAATATTTATTTGAAAGATAAATTCATTTTCTATATCATTTTATTTTATTTATAATTTTTCGACACTAAAAATTTAAATTTATTTTTGACACAATGATGATGAAGTAATTACATTATTTAAGATATATTAAAATAATTGATATTATAAATATCCAAATAATTGTAAATTGATATTTTTTATGAATTCAAATTATCTTATTGGTCAATATAACATGTTAGTATTGTTTTAATGCATTGTTATAGAATTAATATTGCTTTTTTGACTTAAAAAAACAAAATACTAAATAGTGTCAAAATTGACATAAATGTGTTTTTAAAACAAAAAGTATAATATTAAATGATATAATATTACTAAAAATATAAGGATTATACAAAGTAATTATATATTGATAAATATGTAATTAATTAACCACTATAGGTACTCTTGTGATTTTATGGAATGTTTAGTAACCATGTAATTTAAAAATATAAGAAGACATGGTAAAAGCTAAACTATTTTACTAAGAATTAACAATAAAAGATAATGTTAATATAGTGACATAAACTTATCTAAAACATATTTTTTGAGAATATATTGACCCATGACCACCATATACTCTAAATAAATTTCTTTGGATCCATTAGAAACCGATAATGATTATATAATAAAAGAATATTCCATGTTTTTTCTAAAGTGACCCTCACCTCCTATATAAAAGGGTACTTCCCCTTCTCTTAATTTCACACCTCCAAAGCCATTTTTTTCAAAAAAAATACCAGAAAATACCTTTCCAAATTCAATAAAATCATCTTAGAGGCATTAATATTATCATAAATCCAACCTATAGATCACTTTCGTTCAAATCAAAAGGAATAACCGGAAGAAGAGGTAATTATTTCATCACATCTTTCAAGGTTCTTTTCTTCTTATTCAACTTCTTATTTATTTGTTATTTCTATAATAAAATAATAACTCCAGTACCTTATACATACTGAGATGTTATTATAAATATGGTAATACCATATTCATTATTCTATCCATTATATGATGACAAAGTCACCATAAATGCGTACGCACGGCTTTCAGTTTCCACGTCGTGGTGTAGTTTGTTATTCAACACTAAATTATATGGATGTGTATAATAATGGGTATAATTAATTTATATAACAAATATAACTTGTTTAATATGTTTTATATAAAATATAACATCCAATTAAAAACCTTTTTACCTTCTATTGAATGATATTGTTGGACAAGCATACGTACGACTTACTATCTCCACGACGCGATGTGGTTCATATTCAACGGTCACCATTCAAGAATTTTTAAATATATATATATTAATTAAGTATGAGATATATGAAATAATATTTCTACTATAATAATATATATTTATGTGGATAAATATATTTATTTTACTTACTTCCATACTGTATGATAAGAAAAAAAACAGCGTTCATGTGTAATTATAGACTACCATCTCCCTGAACGATGATTCCATTTCATATATCCATCTATTATAAAATATTTATATTATGAATATATATGATATATAAATTAGGTTCTATATTATCTATGTATGCAAATCATGATCTTAGTGATACGATCAAGAATAACATGTTAAAACATGTATGATAAAGAAAAAATTATTACCTGAAATGATAATTTAACATGGAAGTTATTATTAAATGGGTAGTATAATGTATTAAATGAGTCATATATGACATAATAAGTATTAATATGGGTCTAGTATAATTTAATAGCATACTATGGTCATTATACATGAGGTTAAATGTACCCTCGATTGATGGAAAGTACAAGGTAAGGGTTAATTTCTCAATGTCCTTATTATCCAAGATTGTTTAGGTGTAAGTATTTACTGAAAAATATTTATCATCCATGTCTATGTTTCATAAAAAATAATTAAAAATGAAGTTTCTAAGGTTTTATGAAAGTTAGTATTTAAATATATCATCATTTTAAATGTTTTCAAGATTCATTTTTCAAAATCTTTTTAATTAATGTCCATGTTTTATAAAATATTTCAAGGATTTATTTTTATTATCATGGTTTTTTTAAAATTATAATTCCATTCAAAAGTATCCAAGAGGTATGAAAAAAACTGATTCAAAAATAAATTTTAAATTATTTCGTTTATAAATGTGTGGATTTTAAATGATGTTACAAAAAAGGGATATTTCCCCTTAATGATTTTTAGAGATCTTTTTTTAACTATGTCAACATTCTTTACGAGATATTATTCTTGATTGAGGTTGTTTACTTTTTATTCAATCTTATATATTGTGTTAAATGTGTTATGACATGTTTGATTGTGGATGTTCTATTTTTATACCCTTCATTTTTATGGTTAATGTATTGACATTTCATATTCTGTTTTTAATATGAATGTTTATAATAAGATTCAACATTTTAATATGAGAAATGAATTAGACATAGTAAATGATGGGTGGATCGTGCTATATATTATCGATGCATCAGTAGGTCTCAAGAGAAATATTAGTGTTTTGACACTATTCCTTGGAAAGATTATTATTTTAAGTCTTGGCACGAGGCCTTGACTATGTCGTTATGATGTCTGCCATTATGCATTTCCACCTTATGAAATTAGTTATTACATGTGACTATTTGAAAATTATAATATCCATGTGAATAAATAAATGGAATTATATTATTTATATTTGCCAAATTATGCTGAAGTTTATGTTTAAAGGGCTTGTGTTTCAATTTTATACCCTTCCATTAATGTTTCTGATTATTTATGATATCTTTCGCTATATTGTTTATCCTTAATGAGAATCTGATATAATAACTTTTTTGTGTTTAATTTTCTCAAGATCCCATGAATAATATAATGATTCATATTCAGGTTTAACATATAGAAATAATGGAATTATCAATGGGTTTTTATGATGTGTTTCATGTGAGAAATTATAATTTATTGTTGATGTATGCAATCTATTTTCCAAGAATACTAAACAGATCTGTCCTTCGGGATTTGATTACTTGTAATCATACAAATATTATGTAATAATGCACTGACTCTAACTAACTGGGGATGAGGAATTACAATTGGAATTAGAGAATATTTTTTACAAACCATGAAAACTAGATTTCGAAACACTTATTAGAGAAAAATACCCTAAGATAGTCTTTGATAATTAATATATAAGAACATCCAAAAGTTTTCGTAATGTATATTATTTGTTGGGTGATTTGAGATATACATCGTTGTCTAGATACGGGTAGGTAGAGGTGGATATGGAATATATGTACCTAGACGTAAAATACGAAAACACAACTTTAACCTAGATTCGAACGAGAATGGGTACATGACAATGGGCCTTATGGCACTCTTCATTACGACACACCCATGGGATATTATTAGGATAATTCATATTTTTTTAGAAACCATTATGAAGTATTTTCGAGTAAATACTTCTTCATATAAAACATTTTAATTATTTTGGATTATGTGCAAACACTTGTAAATTAGTGTTAGTTATTTAACAGATTTGGAATTTTTCATAGAAATTTAGAAACTAACCTAGTGTATGACATTGTTTAGAAATGGTGCCCAATTGAATAAATGATAACTCAGTAATACGTATGGTAAAAATAGTATGATGTATCATATAATTCATGGTATTAAGCCAAAATTTAGATGGGAAATAGTCTCCCACATATTCTCTTTATTTTGAGAAATTGTATAAAGTGTTAACTAGATAAGTATATAATTATCTGAGTCATATTTATTTAAAGGGAATCCATAGAAGAAAAGGATGGAAGAGATAAAGGGTGCTAAAGGGATGAAGGGAATGAATTATTTTATCATATGTGATAACCGTGGAAAGAATCACATTGGAATATTCATAAAGGGAATGGTAGTTTATTATAAACATTTTAAAAAAGAACACCATGTACATTATTTCAAGGGTAAGAAAAAGGTTTCAAATGTACAATTTTTCATCTACAAGGAGTTCAGACACTACACGAATCAATGTCACAATAATCAACATATATCCCAAATAATGCTACTGGATAATTATCACATTATAATACTACCGTAGATGAAGAGGAATAACTATTATTGTTATATATTTTTTATTATTGAATTATGTCATTTGTGTGTCGTATCAACGATGTAATGGTTATATAAATAATTGAAATAAATAAGGATTGTACTCCAGTACAATTTCATTAAGGATTTGAGATTATATGGTACTATAGAAAGTAACTCAATATCAAGTTAAACATTTATAGAAAATACATGGTTGAAGGAAAGATAAACCTTAATAATGTCATGATACTGAGGTAGTGATTTTGGAATAAGAGATGGAGAATTTGGATAAATTCTATTGGATATTCTTGACTACAATAGAATTGATTAATGGTTTTTTTATTCCACCATTGTTGGCGTATTCAATAAATTTCTTATATAAGTAATATATCTCATATTCTAAAATAAATAATGGGGCATTAATGTAATCTATAAGGTTTTATGGTAATTCAGGGTGTTACTATGTTTTAATAGAATATACGATGAAGGTAATCACATGTTATTATGTGGAAAAATCTATCTTCATTATGTTATGTTAACCTTCCTTTTAAATTTTGGGACTATGAATTTAAAGACAAGTATTATGGATAATTCTAAATATTGTAATGGATTAATTTGGACATTGGATTATATGGTTTAAGGTTAAAACATTTCTTAAGATTAATTTCGAAATTTTTTATTAAAAGGACATCCCGAAGGTCAGGAGACAACCCGTTGCTTCGGTTTAGGCCACACAACTTGAATCTGCAATTGAAGGAAGATAATGGTCCATCACCTAACACTAGCCTACATAATAACTTTGGTGGTATAATTTATTTTTTTAATGATATGACAGATGAATTATAAATTAATTTTTTTAAAACCCTATATGATTAGGATAAATATATTATTTTTGAGTCTTATTATCTTTTACAGTGAAAGATTATTTTATTGTTGAAAATAGTGAAAAGATGGAAGTTTAGTTGTCAAGTAATTTTTTCTTATTCTATGAAGAAATTAAATATCAATATTTATGTAAAGGTTCATAAAACCAAAAATCATTTTTCCTAATACCTTATGTTTTTATAAACCAATAATATTTTATGTCATCATATATTTAGTGTTTTGAGGCCCTCAATTTTTATTTATTGTTAACTTGTCTTTGATTGATGATATCAATAACTACTTAAAAATATTTATGTTTTCCCTCTAATTATTTGTCTCAAATTTCAACCAATTTTCATCTATTCTAAATCCTAATTTGATGGTCAGTATTTCATTTTCCTTTCCCATTTATTACGACTAAATTTTATTAACTCTATTTTCGATGTGGGTTTTCCCCAAAGGTTTTATCGATTTATAACATTTTATTTTTTAATAACATTTAAAAACTGTAGGGATTTAATTTATTGAAGGAGGAGAGAACGTAACAACCCATGATTTAATATTACGATATCATTTTTACTTAACTCAATAGCTTGCGCTACACACAACACTGAGTTTGAGTGCACCATGCCTTACCAAACTAGCCATTCAAAAAGAATTTATGAATAGTGTTACCTTTATTTATAATTTTATATGCTCCAAATGATTCTAACATCCATATTATTTGTTTCATGAACATAATATATTAAAAACTAATTTTTGTCAGATAAAATAAGTATTTTTCAAAAAATAAAATTTTACCACCTTTTAATTGAGAACACATTTTAAATCAAATATTGGAAACTTTTATATATTAAATTTGAAAAAATAAACAACTTATTTATAATTGGAAGACAAAAATTTCAATTTTTATGAATTATTGTTGTTTCTGAGATAACTTTTATATTTTGATGAATAGTAAATGATACTAAATTTTAATTCAAAACAACTTTTTTAATAAAAATAATTTATTATGGTAAATTATTCATTTTAATGGTTTTTAAGTATAATTAAATTATTTTTTATCATTTAATCCAATATTGATCATCGTAAGCAATTTTCCATTTAAATTGGACATAAACACATATCAATCATTAGATAGTTTTTATTTCTTAAAAACTTGTTTTCTAGTATTTAAAATGGGAATTATTTTTAAATTAATCAATTCAAATCCTATGTTTTAAACTTGGTAAAATTCATAAAATTTTTGAATTTTGAATATCAAAATTATCATTGCATGAATTTTTGGTATTTTTCTAAAAACATCCAATTTTTTGATTAATAGTGAAAAACGTAGCATTTTAGATAAAAATTGAAATTATCATTTTAAAAAAAATTAAATAAATATTTATCATAAATTCCAAATAGATTCATAATACATATATTAGTCCCATGTAATTAATTTCATACATTTTATAATATAATTATACAAATAAATGTTTTCAGAAATTTTTAATTACCTTATTAATCAATGATTAAAATAATTGATACATTTTATAATATAAATTTGATACATTTTATAATATAATTTTGCAAAATTGAATAAAATGTAATTTTACTATTTTTATGTCTAGGAGACATGATTGGAAACATTAAGTAAATTTCTATTCAATAAGATGAAATTACTTTTTGTTCAATACTAAATTTTGAATTTTATTTACCACGGTTAAAAGTAAATAACTTAATTAAAGTTTCAATTGATATTATAATTATCCTAAAACATGTCTTAATTCTATTGGATAATTGTTTATAGACTATAATAAACCTTATTAATAACATATGATCCTCTTTTATCCACATGGAGTAATTTCATATATTAATTGTTATTTTAATTAAAGAGGAGTTAAAAGTGTTAAATTCAAATTTTAATAAGTGAACCATTTTTAATATAAGGTTATACATAGAATAAATTAATCTATAAATATTAATAAGAAATATAGAATTATATACAACTTAATTGTATTTTATTTATTATATTTAGATATTAAATAATTAAATTTATTTATGTCACAATGATGATGCATTAATTACCTTATTAATGAATGATTAAAATAATTAATATAAAAAGTATACAAATAAAATTAAATTGAGATTTTTATGAATTCCACTAATTTTATAGGATAATATGACATTAATATATTGATTTAATGGATTCATTCCTATTTAATATAGTTTTTTGACTTTTACAAAAATCAAATACTAAATATTGAGAAAATTGACATAAATGAGTTTTTAAAACAAATACTATATTGTTAAATGATTATACTCCTAAAAATATAAAGTTAAGACAAAGGAATAATATAATAACAGTTATAAAATTAATTAATCACTGTAGGTTCTCGTGGAATTTTATATTATGTTTTTTAACCAGGTAATATAAAAATACATGAAGACATGGTAGAAGATAATATGTTTAACTAAGAGTTAAATCTAAAAGATAAGTTCAATATGGTGACCAAAACTTGTCTAAAACCTATTGGTTGAGATGCCTTCAGCCCATCGCCACATTATCCAAGAAATAAATTCATTTTGATCCATTATAAACAGAAATTTTTTTTATTTTAGAATTATATTTCGTTCTTTTCCTAAAGTGACCCTCGACTCTCTTATAAAAGGGTACTTCCGTTTATCTTAATTTCACACCTACAATGCCATTATTCTTGACAAAACCCTTCAAAAATACTATATCAACTACCCTTAATTAATAATTGAGGCCTTACGGTGTTCATAAATCCATACTACGGATCCCTTTTGTTCAAATCAAAAGGAAGCACCATATTGAGAGGTACTTATTTCATCACCTCATCCATTGTTCTTTTGTTCTTCTTACTCATCCTCTTTATTTGTTATCTCCATACTAAAATAATATCTATATTACCTTATAAATATAAATATTTTATTATTAATATGGTTAAACCATATTCGCTATTCTATGTATCCTTTGAATGATGAAGTCACCAAACATGTGTACGTATGACTTACCGTCTCCACGTCGTTGTGTAGTTTGTTATTCAACAATAAATTATTTTAATGGGAATAATAATGAGTATAATTAATTTAAATAATTAATATAAAATTTCAATTAATTTGTATATATAAAATAAAAAAAATTATACACCGTTTTACAATCAATAGAATGATGTGGTTTCTCAGGCGTATATATGGCTTACAGTCTCCAAGATACGATGAGATTCATCTTCAACGATCACCATTCATGAATATTTAAATATATATATATATATATTATTTATGATATATATGAACTAATATTGATACTGTAATAATACATATTTATGTATATAAATATACGTCGTTTACTTCCATTCTATATTATAAGAGAACAGAAACAACATTCATGCCGACATACAGACTACTATCTCCATGTATGATGTTTCCATTTCAAATATATACTTGTTATAAATATTTATAATATGAATATATATGATATTTAAATCAATATTTATATTCTGTAAGTTTTTAAATCATGATCTATGTGATATGATCAAGAATAACAAGTAAAAGCAATTACGAAAATGAAATCAATTATTAACCAAAAGGTTAATATAACAAGGAATTTTTTATTAAATGGGAAGTATAAAGTAATAAAAGAATAATATATGATATCATAAATATTAATATGGATATTTTTTAATTTAATAACCTACTATGGTCATTATATATGAGGTTAAATGTACCCTTAACTAATGGAAAGTACAAGGTAATGGTTAATTCCTTAATCTCATTATTATTCGAGATTATTTATGTGTAAGTATTTACCGGGACATATATATCATCCATGCCCATGATTCATAATTTTTTTAAAAAGTAATCATCTATGGATTTATGTATGGTACTCTTTAACTTCATCGTCATTATAAATGTCTAAAAGATTCATTTTTCTAAATCTATTTAGTTAATGTCCTTGTTTTCAGAATTATTTTAAGGATTTATTTATATAGACATGGTTGTTTTAAAATGTTAGTCCCTTAAAAATATTATTTGTGGTATGGAATTTTTTTTTTGAAAAATCGCTTTTAAATGGATTCCTTTTTAAATGTGTTACTTTTTGATGATTTTACAAAGAGTGATATTTCCCCACAATGAGTTTTAGTGATCATTTTTAAGTATATCAATATTATTTACTGGATATTATTCATGATTGTGGTTGATTTATTATAATTCAATCTTCCATATTGTATTCAATGAGTTATGATACGTTGGAAATTGGATGTTCTATTTTTATACCATTCATATTTTATGGTTAAATTATTGACATATTATATACTAGTTTTAATACGAATGTATATATTATATTACAACATTTTAATATGAAGAATGCATTAGACTTAGTAAGTGACAGACAGAGCCAGCTATAGCTCTTCGATTAATTGGTAGGTCTCTTGAGACAAGTTAGTGTCTTGGAAAAAGGACTTGACAAAATTATTATTGTAGTTTTTTCATGAAGCCTTGACTGCGTGGAAATGATGTCCCTCATTATACATTTTTTCATTGTGAAATTAGTTATTACATGTGATTATTCAACTAGTAGAATATCCATGTGAATATGTGAATGGAATTATATTATTTATCTTTTCCAAATTACGATGATGTTTATATTTAAAGGCCTTGTGTTTCAATTTTATACCTTTCTATAAATGTTTAGGATTATTTATTATAGCATTTTCTATATTATTTATCCTTACTGAGAATCTGAGCTCACCCCATTATTATGTTATATTTTCCTAGGATTCCAAGAAATTTAATATGATTCATATTCAAGTTAAAGGTAAAGAAATAATGGAATTGTGAAATTATTATTTATGTTGTGTTTCTTGTTAGAAAATATAATCTAATGTTATTGTACATAATCTATTTTCCAGGAATGCTTAACTGATCGGTCCTTTGGGATTCGATTCCTTGTAATCATTCAAATTTTATGTAATAATGCACCGTATTTCAGTAACTGGGGTCAGGGTGTTACAATATAGGGAATAAAAAATGAAGAGTGATGTTTGGATGAGGTGATATCATTATAGAGAAACTGAAGTTTACATTTACTGCGAGTTTGATTAAAATATTGAACTATGTTATTTAGGACAACATTACATACAATGTTTAAATATCATTGGTTAGATATTGAGAGATTCATTCATGTTCATCCCACTGATGAAATCATTGATATTAAATATAAATACCTTATAATGGTAAATAATCCATTTTTATGGGGTGATTAGGAACATCAAATCTATTATTTAAAAT
The DNA here is from genome assembly GCA_963277665.1 of Viscum album. Taxonomy (NCBI): domain Eukaryota; kingdom Viridiplantae; phylum Streptophyta; class Magnoliopsida; order Santalales; family Viscaceae; genus Viscum; species Viscum album. Next base: position 409,979,219 of record OY728157.1, read on the forward strand.
AATGTTCTACTTTAATATTGTAGAGTGATTCGGGAAGCATAATAAAAATTAAATCTCAAAAAAATCAGTTTACTCAATGTGAATATTGTTTTAATGAAGATGAAGGAATTGAAATATTCCATGAGACTGCTCCAAATACATATTTTCCATAAAGAGACACGAATTTTGATGATGACACCCAAAAATTAAGGGTTAATGTTGATGATGATGTGAATGATGTTACAACTGAATTTGAAATGACAAGATATGTTGAAACTGAAACACATATAGAAATTTATGATGCTATAGAGGAATATGAATCCATTAAAATCATTATATTTGAATAGGACGATGAAGATGAACATAGACATAGTTAAATGTTGGTTATTGTTATATATAATATATAACTATTTATATAATAGTTATTTTCAATTGTTTGCTATTAATATTTATTATTTGTATCAGATGGATGATGATCTATATATTCTATTGTAAGAAGCTGATATTACATTAGATGAGAAGGTTGATGTATCATCTTACCCTCATACTATTAGTATTTTATGAGGGGACTCAAAGGGGGAACGGTCTTACACGATTGATGATTACTGACCCTATCCTTGAGTGATATCCATATCACGGCTTTGATCTACAAATAAAATGGTTTATTCAACAATGTATTTTAGTTAGTTTTCAATAATTTATATAGATAATAATTGTTTTATTATATGTTCATTTTCATAACATTACACATATAGTTACGTGGCAGAGAATGTCTATATTACATAATTTTTTTTCTAAAGCATATGACTCCTGGGATCATATTTTCATTGACCTGCATCATAGAATATTTGATCATTGTATGGTACATATATAAATAATATTTATTTTGAAATTTATTTAATTTTTAAGTTGATATTATAAATTATTTTTATGGTTTATGGTCTCCTATTGATGAGAGCTTGTGTGATGCTATCTTGAAGGCAAGTTGGGGGACTATGTGTCTGTTTTGACGTCAGTTATTGATAATTTTAAAAAGAATGCAATGGATAATGAATGAGTGAGAGAGTTCGATGAGTCTTCTTGTACCAACCAACATGATTACATATCATCTCAGGTTTGAGATGGATTATGTTCACATTGGTTGGGTGGAAATTTTCAGAGGATATCGTCAGTATATCAATAAAACTGGGGAAACATGAGGTGACACATTATGCCAGTAGGTTCATTTTCAGTAGAAATAGGGAGAATATGGTAAAATCATTTTTTCAAAAATTTTATATACATTTAAATTTAAACGGTTCATTTTATATTAATATAGGCAATCGAACAACACAATATTATGGAGTTCATCATTTATAGGGGTATGTACAATGGTCTAACAACTATAGAGATTAGAGGTTCTCACCAGCGTCAGATTGTGGTTAGTATATTTTTTTTTAGTTTAAAATTTAACTACAAAATATATTTTAACTGTTTTAATTTTAAATAACAATTATAGAAGTCATATGAGGCTGTGATGTCTCAAATACAGCCTGAGACATAGTTTTAGATTGATATACCAACTAGTACCCACCGATTTGACTAGACATCATTGATGAATGTGACCAAATATGGTTTCAGGAAAGGCCGAGTTTTTGGTATCAGCTCTCGATTTATGCATGTAGATTATTAAGGAATCACTATCATGTCGACATCCATCTCAAGAGGAGCTCATGGGGAGTCATCATCATCCACTGCATAGTATCAGGAGCAGTTGTGGGGTCAGAGTGAGCTTATAGAGAGTATGTGCCGGGGTAGGAGAAAATATGTCAATAGTAGCAGCAGTAGCCGGAAGAGCTACAATAATAGAACCAACAAAAACAAGAGATGTGTTAAGAGATGCATTGATGGCTTCAACAACAAAAGAATGATTAGGTGGAATACATGTGATATCTAACTCATGGTTTACAGAATGTTTCCCCGCTATCATCTCTTCCAACTCCACCAGATGACCCTCCCCTTCAGAGATGTATTAATGTTTTAGGATAAAACATTTGAATATAACTTTTGATTGAAATAGAATATATCTATATTTTAATAAAGCATGTTTTTATATTTTTAAGAATATTACATTATTTATTGTTTATTTAATTATATAATATTTTTTAAATATATATAATTTTTTAGTATTTATTTTAATTTATTATTTATTTTTTAATTTTGTTTTTATTAGTTTTCAATTTATTTCATTATTATTAATGTTTTCAATATTTTATAATTTATTATATATTTTTAATATCAAGAATATGATTTTATAAATATTAATAATAATAATATTTTTATTATATTATCCTTATTATTTTTATTGATTTTATATTAATGTTATTTTAATATTTTACAATTTAAATTATTTTTCTAATATTAATTTTATTATTTATTTAATATTAGTATAATTTTTTAAGAATTTAAATATTATTTTATTCAATTTTGTTTTTTATATTATTTACGACAGGACCTATTGCAGACACGGTTTAAAAAACTCCACAATACTACTTCTGTTGGGTTATCACAATAGTGACTTTGAAAACCCATTTAGAAACTATTTGTAACAGATGCACTTCCAGTCACAAATAGTTTCTCTCTATTTTGGGCCATCTTACAAAATATTATTTGAAACGCCTTTTTCTATAACTGGTTATTTTCAATGGGATTGCATCACAAAAAGGTATTTTCCAGAGGATCACATCCCAGATCACCGATCCAAAATGTACCATATTAAAGTAGAGATCTACATCATATTATTGATTTTATTGATCAATTATTTACAAAAAACACATTTTAGAGATAGATTTTCTTCTTGGATACCATCAATTTAAAATTTAGAAGGTGGATATACCAAAAATGGACATCTACATGAGGTAAGGAAATTATGAATTTGTTATTATGACATTTGGAGTTACAAATTATCCTGTTATCTTTATGTATGTAATGAATATAGATTTTAGAGATAAACATGATCAATTTGAGGATGTATCTATAGGTGATATTATTATATCTTCCAAGGGAATGGAATATCATGATGAATATTAGAGAATTGTTTCATATGATCCAAGGACAAAAAAAATCATATGATAAATCAAAAATCATTTATTATTGTATTCATAAAGTATCATTCGTGGGTCATACTATTAAATGTGATGGTATATCAGTTTAATATTCAAAAAAGAATGTTATTGTTCAATAATCAATACCAACTATCCCATGGTTTTGTGAAATATTTTTTTTAAAAAGTAAAATTACTCTTTAAACATTTTTCATTACACCTGACTCATTGTTTATTTTTCATTACACACAACACAAAGTTAATCTTAGGTTATTTCCCATTATAGGATAACTTGTGTAACACACATTTATGAGTTTCAACAAAACCATGATATATTATTAATACAGTAATCTTAACTAGAACATTATAACCAATCCATTAAAGATAGAGATATTAATAGTAATAACTATGTTTTAACTTGTAATTATAATGTTTTTATATGAATAAGAAATATTGATTTAAAATAATTACTTTTCCAAAAAGTTTATATATATTTCGAAAATACTATTTTCGCAAAAAAATATTTTCTTACGTATTTTCGGAAAAATAATAAAATTTATTTATTAAATTCATATAATTTTAATTTGATTAATCAAATGTCATCTTTAAATCATTGTATGAAGATAAAAATTGGTGAAAATTGGTTATTTATTTGAAAAGCATCATTTTTTCATGAATAGGGAAAAATACAAAATTTTAATTTACAAATGTATTTTAGTTTAATTTATTTATAAAATAAAATTATAATATATTTCGGTTTTAAAGTGATATTAGATCATTAATAAATCCATTGATATAATTTAGTTTATTATCATCAATTTCATATTGATTTTTGACAAAAAATCATTTTTATCCTTTGATCATTTTCTCCTAATCCCTGATTTCTCTTCGTGTCTATAGGATTAATTTTAAACCAAAATTTTCCACTTCTATGAATTTAAATAAAATTTTATTAATTATTTGTAATACTAAATGTTCATATTATTTAATAAGAATAACTAAATCATTTTCCAAAATTAATTGTAAAAATTGAAAATAATAAATAATCAGGACTAATGTAAAATGGGATTAATAGTGGTTAAATAAACATGATAATAACAAAAATGACATATAAAATTGTATAAAATATATTTTTTGGTCACATGTCGACATTATAGTGTATAAATATTGAATTTTAATACCTTTTTACCCTTTCTGTCTTATGAAAAAATTTGGGTACACATTTTCTTTTCATAAACATAGAAGTGTGCCACACACCTCACTTATAAAAGGCCACCTACTCTCATCTCTTAATCACACCTTCATAGAATTTTTTCTGAACCTATAAAATACCAAATAATGTTCCAAAATACTACATATAATTTTAAACAGTTTATTGTAAAGATAAAACTAATATTTTAAGGCGTTTTGTGAAAACCTAAGGATGATTCTTGAATAAGTGGTAATGTGCATCCGTGACCATTTTTTTTATTTTCTCCTCCACAATGGTAAATTATCATTATATCATTTTTATATAATATCATATGTATCTTCCAAATATTTAAATCTCTTTATTATATTTGAATTACCAAAAACTACTTCACTTCTATCAAATGGGTTATAAAATCATTATTCAATTATTGGATGGAGTTCAGTCTAACAAATAGTTTTCCATCAATTTTCCTTTACCATCTCTAAAGAATGGTTATAATTATATAATTAATTATTTTTATATGATATTTATAATTATATAATTATTTTGTAATTATTATATCAAACATATCTTTTTACAGTCTATTTTAAAGGAATATGATATTGTCACAAATGATTATGGCTAACTAATGTCACAAAAAATGATGTGATTCATTAACAATTTACATAAGAGTTAATAAAAAAAGTATTAATGATTTTATTATATGTATATATGAAATAAAAATGATTCTATATTGACAATTTTTCGTTTAAAATTGATTCTTGTAATCCAAAAAATAATTTGGAAATTGCTTTAATCCATACCGGTTATTGAAAAACAAACAAGTTCTTGAATGAAATACGACATTAAAATGGAATTCATAATAAATATTTAATAAATTATCATAAAATAATCATATATTTTATTATATATATGAATCTATTTCAAAGATAAATTTATAAAAGAATTATATTTAATATGAAATATGTTTGAATGAGTGTGGTGGAATTCATGATTTATGTAATGTGATTTCTACTACCCCTTTTATTTTTTTTAAGACAATAAAATTTAATATGTTTATGTTCTGTGTGGCTTATAAAATACCTATTTGGAATGTTATATCATTAATATTATATTTATAGTGATATTTAATAGTTTTATATCATTATATTTTTTAGGGATTTCGATTTAATAGATTACTTAAATAGTAAGGGTTTTTCCCTCAATTTCCATTCTTTGATATTTTTGTCATGTTATATACCAAACTTCTATTATGAGGTGTATATACAGCCCCTTTGACATGTGATATCATGAATTTTTTTATAATCATGACATTTTATGTTTTATTTAATGTTATCTTATCATGGGTCTATAATATAATGTTTTTAATTTGGTACAAGATTTATGATGAATTATCAACATATATCAAGATTATTTATTACTAACTCTCTAATAATGATATCTTATAATTAACCTCTCATTAATTGACATTAAATTTTATAACCACTGGTAATTCATGAATTTTTCTTATTTTTTTAAAAAATTTCACCTATTTTTTAATTAAAAAATTAAAAAATTATGTTTAATATAAATCTTATTTATTTATCTTTTTTTGTAGAAAAACCAATATCTTCCTAAAAAAATTCCCAATAAACTAAAAAATTTTGTTAATTTTTTAAAAATGATTTAATAAATATTATTTAACCACTTTTTTACTTTTAATAAAAATTATAATTAAATATTCATGTTCACAACCAAAAAAATATTACTTCCATTTTTTTTAAATGTTAAATAAATATTTTTTTTACATGCATGAAATGAAAATAACTATCTGTCATGAAGAAAAATAACTTTTTCGATATTTCCTATATAATAATTAGTGATTATTTCCAAATAAACATATATTTATAATGTTCATGTTTTAATTTTATTTATCAAATTGTAACAAATATTTTCTTATAGAAATTTTTTAAATAGACTTCCAATATTATATCCCATCGAATATGAAATACATTTAGGTTTTATATGATTTAACAGGGATATGATATAACGATTAATTTCTTATAATTTTTTGGGATGGTTTTTTTAATAAGATATTTTTTGGTAATGTTTTTCATACACTTGTGTTCTGCAAGGTTGAAGGGTATTTTGAAACCCAAATATTCATGTGTTTTTAAATAATAATTGTGTTATGAACCCCATTTTCTTTTAGGGGTTTTAATATGATGAATGTTTTAAAATATTTTTTTATAATTATTTATTTTATTCAATCTGTTATTTAGGTTATGTTATAAATAAGGAAGGTATTTTTTTATAATCAAATATTTTTGGGACCCATATCACCCTCCAATGAATTGGGTAATTAAAGATAAATCATGTGTAAATATTTAAATAAAAAAACAAATAATATGTTCACAATGTTATGTGTGACCATATTTAATTTCTAAATGTTATGGTCGATCCTATTTAAATGTTCATAATGTTATTCATGAACCTAATTACATTATCCTAGTGTTATTCGTATATTTTCAATCATTTCCATAATGTTATCCATGGAACGTGTTTCATTTCCATTAGTTTATTTAATTACTTTAATTAATTTCATTAAATTAATTATTTATCTTTTTTTATTTATACATGTTTACAATGTTATAAGATGATATTTATACAATAATTCTTTAGGTAATGGAAATTTTGTACTCACATAGATCATCTTCTTTGATTTATTTACGATTCATGTCTTCTGAACTTTTTATAATTCTTACACGAATCAATTTTATTATCATTGATATGAAAGGTACAAATTTTAATTTCTATGGTCTTATTATCATTTCCATTGAAGCGTGTTATTATTACGTATCTCCCTTATTTACCCTTACTGAGAATTTTATCTCGCCCTTTCTTATGTATCATTTCCCAATGTTACAATTAATGGTTTTCATGTAGGGATATTAAAGGATTAGACCATTATGGATGAAACTAATAATATATCATCAATTAATACTATTTTATTCTATCATTCCAAATGCACTAAACTATTTTTATCCTCATGCATGATTTTGAGTAACGCAATGAATATTATTCTAAAAAGATGTAATATCCATGTATAAAAGTCATGGATTACCATAGTTGGTATCAGATGGACTATTATTTAACCATTTTAATTAGGGATAAAAAATATTTACTGATATCCCTATAGATATATATAGAAATATGTCTTGGGATGACTCCTAGGACAAGCCGACTGGTGACTCAATATATAGGAAAATGTTCTAACATTTTGGTAAAGTATAAATCTAGTGACATTAAAGAAATTATATCATGGAATTGATACTATATGGTGATGTGGAAATTACATTGAGGTAAATATGGGTAATAACACATAAAGTTTAAATTGAGATGGACTTTATCATCACATTATGCACTATAATGGTATTTTCCACACACTTAGTTTGACACTCCTAAGGGTTATGTTTTAAAAATTCATGAAATATTTATAAACCCTCATTAAAAAATTATATATATAATGAACCTAAATAAACTATACTATACATAATATGTATTCTATTGAAAATAATATATCATGATTTAGACACCCTATTTTTTATTTTTCTAGATTATTTGGTTTCCCCATTATGATTTAGGTTACCAACAATATCTATCTTTATTCAATGGATTGAACCTGAGGGAATCAAGTTATGATGTAATGAAATAAAAATGTATAGAATTTTCCTCATTGTAATCTTATTCTATTGGGTTATAAAATGAAAAACCTTAATTATATTATCACAAAAAATTCTCAATATATTAGTCCTGATGAACATTTAAATATCGAATGAAGGCATAAAATATTAATTGAGTCATTAATGAAGAAACATTCCCTTAATATAGTCATTCAATTGGCCCTTTAATAGTTTATAAATATATATGTACAATTTAAATAGTAATTTGTTCCTATGGCTTTCAGTGAAAAAGTAATTAATTGGTTATTTACCATCTATAATGTGAGGCGAATCAGTATAGTAATCATATCATGAATATGTGGCATTGAAGAGAAATTGTTTCCAAGAATTTGGATATCTTTAATATATTATTTTATAATATGTTCTTTACTTATATTCATAAAAAATAGAGATTGAATTCCACATCATTACACATAAGGAGGAATATTCTTATTGGTCATTATAATGAAAATATTACAAGTCTTGGAATATATTATTTATGTGTTATAATTCTACCTGAACATATGGTTTATACATTAAATAATGTCTTAAAACCAAATATCCTAATGTATTTGTCCATAAGGTGGTTTGAATGATATGAAAAAATTGTATCATGTTCTCTAAAATATGAAATGGGTGCAACAAACCCTCTTGGTTTTGGTGATAGGAAAATGATTTCGGGATTCCATATTAATTATAATTATATAGAATAAGGATGGAAAAAATTCCAAACTCATAATTACAATAATTGTGGGAATGTGTACATATGTGAGTTACAGAAATGAACAAGATGATGTTTCATGTTTGGGATGTCGAACAATCATTAAAAATAATGTAGAAATATTTTGAATTGGAGATTCAATGAAATTAATGGATATAAATATCAATAGAAAATAATTATCACTCACTAGTGTTACAAATGCATGTAATTTGTGAATTATGTAAATAAAATCCCCAATCTCTGTGACAATGACAATGATAATCCAAAAAACCAATAAATACAATGGAAAAAGAGGAAGTTTTATATAATCATGGTGGTTGAAGTGAATCATGAAAATTGGGACACACTAATCCTCACTTCCATTATTGGTAATTTCATGATTTATTTTTTTGAATGAGCCCAATGAAAATATAATTATTAACTTTTTTATAAAACTTCATGATATTATCTCCATATACATGAATTCTAAATTACAATATCACATTTGATATCATATCAGTATGAGGTGGAACCCAATATCCTTATTGAAATGTTTTTAAAGATAACACACTATTTAATGAAAAAAGTGTGAAATATCTTTTGGAATAATTTATATCTATAGGAGTGATAAAATGAAGTGTTATGGTTACCACAATGAGTTTAGGAGTTTTATATTGATCATAAAATTTAATTCAATGATTACCCACTTTATATTTTATGTAATTGGAGCTCATCGTTGTTTTTTATATTTTTAGATAAATTTATGGAAAAGAAACACTTTATTTATTTATATAGTGAAAATATAATTTGATGATTAATGCCTTTAAAATATTGGGGTAAATGATTAAATGTTCATGCAACCATTAGGGTTTATATTATCATTGATGTTGAAAAAATTATGTGTCATATTGGATCATATTACTATTATAGCACACAACATTTATATCATAGAGGAATTATATTTATATTCTCTTGAAAAATATAAAATAAGGATGGGATAAGGTTGTATGGATTTTCAGATTTAGTTTTATTTTTTCAGAGTCTGGGGAATATCAATATGTTTTAAAATATTCATCATCATGATCTTTATACAGACTTGATATTCATCAATATCTATCATCTATAGATGGAAGGTTAGATTTAATGAATAATTAAAACCATAAATGATATGAATATAGAGAATATTGGTACTAGGGAACATTGTTTCATTCTAGGTTGCTGAGAGATTTGGGCCACTAACATACTAATTGGATCCTCCATATATGTATAATTATATAGACAGGTTTTCCATGTGTCACTGATTTGATGGTGTATCTGCATCGCATATCATGTGATCAATGTCTGTGATTTTGAGCATCAGACTAATGTGTCCTTTTAGGATCATTTGTAATGTTTGTTTGATCGAAGTGAGAATTTATTATGGGCAAAGATCGTATGGATAGATCATGTATTTTGGATACATGGGAATATAGGGGGGATATTGGGTGAGATAATCACACTTACATTCATAGTGGCCCAATATTTTTGCATAGAATCATATAGATTATTTGGAGTATAGATAGATGATGAGATTTTATAATATTGGGATATTGTAGGATCTTGGACTTCTCTAGAGGCGTCGTTATCTTGTTTATATGTACTTGTTTTCTTTATTTTGAGTAATTTTTAAATGATTTTAATCATTGGTTAATTTTCGTGAAATTTATATGTTTTTTAATAGTTTTTATATCCTAATAATTGGTGCATATTTTTCCTAAACCATACAAACATTAGAGAAAAAAGTGTAAATCAAACCTATGTGATTCACACTACTAGTGCATATTTTGTCATATCGTGAACCCTACATCTAGTAATAGTGTTAATCCGTTAAATGAGTCCCTTTTTAGGCTTATGGTTAGTGTAAGTGATGCTACCATATAAAAAACCATCCTCACAAAATTTTAAGCACGTGAAATTAGATTAATAATATTGCAACCCTTGAAATTCACCAAAAATAGATCGCAAATCAACCCTAAACAATTTATCTTAATTTTGGATGCTCCAACATAGATTGAAAGGCCATTTGAACTCTTTTTATGATTATTTTAAGCCTAAATTAAATATTATAACCTCTCCTTGTAATATATTCTCATCTCATATGGATTCCTCCCTCCCTCTTATCTTTTTATCACCCTTTAATGAGATGTTTTTCATCTGTTGTAATGGATATTGATCTATGATTTTTAGATATTTATTCATTTGATCTTAGATCATGGTTTTGGATCTAGATCTAATTATATTTCATGATTTTGGTTGTCCAGCCAAAAATTTTGGAATTCTATTGATGATTTTTTCCTAATTATTTTGAGTTTTGTGGTAAAAATTCAATTCCCATAGTCTTGATTCCAATTGAATCTATGTGTTTTATGAATTCAATATTAACATTTGGACATTGAATCATGAATTGAATAAATTATTAGATTAATTAATTTATGAAAACATTGAATTTAAATAATTGTTTAGTGAATAAATTATTGGAATTCTGTAATTATGAAATATATGTGATTGGATTAAATAATTATTGAATAGATTTATGGAATTTGTGATAATGGGATCTATGGTATATTGGGATTTCATAATTAGTCAATTAATTTGATTATAATCTAGTTAATGATGAGGATTATATGATATATGTCTTGACCATAGTGGGTTAAATATTTATATTGGTAAATAATGTAAAATCGTTTAATGGTAAATTGATGTATTATTAAATGTGATTAAGTTAATTAATAACATTTTTGGGATAAATTGGGATTGTATATTGATGTTATATATTGGTAAAGGGAATTATGTTGATTAATATTGATTGTTGTGATATAAGTGAAATTTGTGGGATTTATTGATAAATGTTGTGAGATAAATAGTTCACTACATCAAAAGAACATATATGCAAATTGATAAAATTTAGGGGTCATGGACTGCTGTATAAAAAGAATATGATGGTAAATTTATATATGATTTTGGGAAGCATATTAATTCTTCAAAATCCCAATTTTGTGTTTTTTTGATAATTGAGCTGTGGGTCACATACAACTACTTCAAACAACCACGGGGGTTATACATAATGTTCAAGACGCAGGGGTTGAAATTGGACTGTGGTTACAATTGGACATGATATGATTTATATTAAATGATAAATGAAAACCATGGTATTGTATTATGGTCCAGACCCCAGTATGGGTAAAATTATGTTTTCATTATTCTTGTTTCCTTAGGCACCCAAGAATTTATGCAGATTATTAAGGAAATATTGTATATGCGAAAACTATTTTCTTTATGCATTGTAATTAATTCATTATACAACTTCATAAAATTTTCTTGAAAGTATATTGTTTTAGATGTTGTCGATGGTGGCCTAGAGAGTTGTAGTCACTCCCTTCTCAGGCTTCCTGATCGGTACCCAAATAGACAAAATGTATTATGGAAAAGATAATATAATGTGAATATTGTTATATGGATAAGACAATAGGGAGCATGGATGAGGGAACTAGACATAATTACTGACCCTATTAAGAGTTTTTAGTGTCATTATTTATTTTTTGTTTTACATGTTGAAACATGTCATGTCTATGGAATGAATTATATATTGTTCAGTTTTGGAAATTTTATTTCATCTTTCTATCATCATGTGATATTGTTTTGGTGATTTATTGGTTGAATCATTTGTTTGTTTTTTATTTATTTATGTTGTTATGCTACTTTGATAAAAATGGAATAGTCTCCATATCGTCAAAATTACACCATTTTTACTTTTCAATAGCCTCTTCATTCATGGATGAATGCCTGAGATCATATAACTGATTAGATCAATTCAGTAGTATGTGTAACATGGGTAGGGATGTAACATACCATCTTTAATTAATCAAAATGGGATTCTAAATCTTCATTCATGTGTGTGGCAGACTATCCCCTTGAAAACAAATATCATTTTTCCCATTAACACTTCAAAATTATAATTATAATGACGAATTTATTATTTTTATTTGATATATCATCTTTTTATGAATCTATAATTATTATATCACACATAATTTATACATTATATTTTATGGGAATAAGATAACATCACTCGTGTGTATGGCATACTACTACACAATGAGGCAATGTAATTTATTCACGCATTATATGGGAAAAAATATGGATTACTTTATAATAATATGTAATATATATGATATAAAATTATTCATTAATGATAATATACAAATTACATTTCATTAAATAAATCAAAAAAATGGAAACCTTTTTCATGATTACATACATCACACCTTCTCCATGAATAATGTATTTCATTTCTTGTCAATAAATTTTATGGATTACACTAAATATATATATTCTAAATATATCTAATATTTATATCAGGTTTTACTTTTTTGATCTTATAATTACATGATCTATGTAGGATGACGCAAAAAAATTTACATCATACATAAAAAACAAAGACTTTATTGCCCTAATTGTGAAATTATAATGGAATTGTTAATAAAATGTAAGAAATGGTCATAAAAAATAATATATTGTAATTAATAATAATATGGTTCTAAAATAGATTTATAATATAAATGTATTTATTTAAAATGATTTTTTAATGAGTACTACGGACGTATATACTGAATCTAGGTGATTTATATTCTCTCATTCATTTTCTAGTAGACATCTTAAAATTCACCACTTATTTATTTTATGTGGTGTATATACTAATAGATTGACATATTGTATTAAGAATCACATTAGATTATTTAAATTTAATGTTTTATATCATATTAATCATTATTTTGGATTATATTTCAAAATATTGCTATATAGGTTTGGGGTTTTTATGTAAATATTCTTTCCTTGATAGGTATGTCATGTAATAAACCTATAAATTTTTTTGGGGTGTATATGAATCCACATAAACAAGTACTATCCTTACATTATATATTATCGTGTTATTTTATGTTTCATTTAATTTAATACATTCACAGTTTTTAATATTTAATGCTTCCATTGGGATTAGAATTTTATTTTTTTAATCTCATCTTTTGTAGGGATTGTTTATGATTATGTCTCTAATGATCAAGTCATATGATCTACCTCTCATGAATAATCATGAATTTTATGATCATCTAGTTATTCATCAATTTTCAATTAATAATACCATTTTCCAAATATTTGTTACACATTGTAATTGAGAAATTTTTTAATGAAAATTATCCATTATTTCGACATTCAGTAGAAAAAAAAATTTATTTCAAAATAATATTTTCAATAAATATTTTCATAAAAGTTTTTAAAATTTTAAAAATTATTTAATGAAGTAATTTTTACACGTATTTTTACTTTGTAAATTTTTTTAATGAATCATAACGTTGTTTTCCTAAAAATATATATTTTTCTTTTGTGGAAAATGAGAAAGAAAATAATTGTTTAATGTGTAAGGCTTGAACATAATTATATGAAGTCATGAATAGAAATTTATATTCTGATTCCTTTATAATCATTAAATTATTTTTTCAACAAAATGGATTTTCAAAATGTTTATGTTTTATATAGTGTTTATCATTGTAGAATGGATGGTTTTTAAAAAAATATTAATTTAAAAAAATTTCCATCTATTATGACATCCACATGGTTTTCTATTTGATTTCCTTATGATTCATGTCTTATTAAGTGTTAATATTTATGGAATGACTCAATATTGTGATCATTGATATATTGGAGAGGTTTTCAATTTCTCTTCCCATGATCTTATAGCCATATTCTGTTTTTATTTTTTTGTATCTACCTTGTTTACCCTACTATATATACTATGATGACCCTATCATATTTTTCATCTCCCTAGGATGTGTGGAATGTTTTAAAGTAGGATTAATAAATGGAAAGATATATGTTGGAGTCATTGAAGATATTTCATTAATAAATCGCATTATAATCCATGTTACCGAATTAACTGAACTATTATGATATTTAATAATTTTTTTCAATAATTTAAAGATTATTTATAAAAACATTTAATACTTATGTATGAGATGATTGGGTCTCTATACGAATCATGGTCCTTGAGATCTATTTTCTTGAACTATTCTAGATCCCTTGTATACTTATAAATTATCAAACACTAACATAGCTCAAGGCAGTTCCCAATCCCCATGGGATGGTGACTAGCACCTGGAATATTACAAGAAAATGGTGGGAATTATTTTTCTATATAAACAGCAGACCGAAATGATAAATGTCACTATTGTAAAAAAAACTACATATTGAGAAGAGAATCAGAACCCAAAACTGTGTATATAACCAAAGTACCACCATAATGTACTAGAATATAAATTATTTAAAAATCCAAATTACCGACAAACACAACACTCAAAGACGAGATGATCAAAAAAATCATCCACTACCTTTTGGCACTTCCCCCTTCTATGATCATGGCAAGGGGAAGTCTAAATATTCTTGAAGGCAAAGAGTGATTGTGAGATAAAAACATGGCGGGTTCACTAGGTGTTCAATAATTATATTCCAATATAAATAAAAGAAATCATGGTATGAATAGTAAATAAAACAGGAAAGGTTGAACAATCTTGAATTTAAACCAAACATGTATTTCATTTGAATCTATGAAACACATTTAATAATTGTACAAGTAAATATATTTTATAAAACACATTATATAAATAAAAAATAGGGCTGAATAAATAGTTTAACAAATAATGGAATATATATCAGAATAATCACAAATAGAAACAGGTTCATCAACTAATTTTTGTGATAGTTCTAGGATGTATGCTCATCACACACTTATATAGTGACAATGTAACTGTTCACACATGTCCCTCATAAAATGGTCATAGAGGACTCAAAAACATCTAATTGGGTAAAAGGTCATCTGAGTATGTATTTATTAGAGTTGTAAATTGTTATTCCATTTCTAGGGAAGTCTCATCCAAGCATGTTATCCCAGACAACTCACTAAATACATATTCATTCATGTGACCAATTAAAAATCAATAATAAAAAATAATTTCAAAACCATTTAAAACACATTTTCCAAATTTTCCATTTCAATATGTCAACATAAAATTAAATACCAAAACATGGGTTTTTAATTATTTCATGCCTTTTTCAATATAAAACCCATGGTAGGTTATTATAAAAATAATATAATTACTTTTTTTCAAAATCAAGTCACAAATAAATTTCTACAATTCCCATTAAATTGAAATGATCCTCTAATTACCATTTCCAATGGAATTGGGTGGTTTCCCAAAATATCCTTACTAACTCCAATAAAATTAAAATTTCCCTAAAATTGGATTTTTTCAATATACTTGAATGAAATTAAATTAATCAAACAATTCAATGGATCCAAATTTGGCTATATTGAATGAAATTGACTACATGTCCCATGAAACTAAATCACCCACAATGTTACCCTCCTAAATGAGAGAGGGTGTATAAGATCATGATACACATCTTAAATACAAGATTAAAAAACATAATTATTAGATCCATTAATCCCAAGATGATTTGTAAAAATCCATGAGGGATAGTGAATGAGATAAGGAGATATGGAGACTACAAGCATAAGGGGAGGCACCAAAACTACAACTATATTCGATCACATAACGAAATTATTGGGATTAATTAGGGGCTCCAAAATCACATGGGGAAGGATTTTTGTTAAGAGTATAAAATCTAAGAGGAAGTGGAATAGTATTATTATTCGAGCTGATGTTTGAAACATGAGAATTTCCTCATCACGTGACATGTAAATAGGTTTCACATCGCATAACTTTTAAGTCTCCAATACACTATAAAACCATCATATTTTATTAAAAGCCCAAATTTTTTATTTGTATAGGACATGAAAACTATACGTGACATGTACCTATTCATGGTGAATTCAAGATTCAAAAAATGTGTTGGGTGATGATTACATGTCATGTCACCACATTAAATTGTTGGTAAATCCCTATAAAACTGATGAACCCTTAGGTTTAATTATGAATATACCAACGTATCCATGAATTCAACATTATAGGTATCCTCCCAATTCTGTCATAGCCCAACCCATACAAAAAAAATGAAAACCATGTCAAATATAAAAATGTACATGATATAAGTTTAATTGGATGTCAAAAACTACCACCATATGATTATTATGTACAAAAAAAGCTTACCAATAAACCCCCATATCATAAATTTGAGCACAATTATCTTAATGTAGTGTGTAATTCTCCCAGATTTCATAAGAATAAAAAATACGCTTCCATTCCACATAGAAGAATGGGTTAATCCTATTATTAAGTTCCTTGGTCTCATAATCAACATTCTTAAATGGATGTTCATTGATGAATAAATGAGGCCTAATGTAGATATCACTCCAACCCAAGTTATTATATGGGTTATAAATATATATTGTTATCTACAATACAAGGAATTAATCATATATTGTTGAACACTATGGAAAAAGTGATAAATGGTAATCCACTATCACCACCTACCCAACAACCTCAACATGGAGCAAAAAATATATAGATCGTCTCCCTTGACTCCCAATCCATTGTTGAACAAAATGAGGTGAAAAAATCACAAACACTTGATCGGTATTATAATATTTCAATAACCTATGGTATAGATCATAAAATGGTTTATGAAATTAATTGGCTATCAAACACTTCTAAAGGATCAACTGAATCATTGATGTCATTTCATGAAATGTTTAAAATTCACCAATCTTCAACCAATAAAATGGAGACATACAAGGCTTCCCATAAATTCCGTAGAAGGATCCACACAATTTTTGGACTGGTAACTATTATTATATGAAAACTCAACCATCCCCAAATTTTTACCCCAATATAAACCATTATCGAGGATACATACATGAATCACATAATCAAGAATCATTTTAGCCCTCTCAGTCGGTCCATACATCTATAGACGGCATTCCATACTTAAATGAATATGAGATCCCAGTGCCACCTGAAGTACTCTCCAAAATAAATAAGTAAAAAAGAATACATATATGATACTCTAACATAGGGAACTCTCTATAAATGAACAATATCTATCACATAGATATTTCCTATCTCCTAAACATTTGTTGTATCTTTAAAGGGATATATGTTTTCCAATTTAGTCAGCCCATCGATCATAATGGGTATCATATTCATTTTTCTATTGGTACATGGAACACCAACCTCATATTCCACTGAGATTTCATCCATCCTCTATGTCAGAACTGAAAGTTTACGAAGAAAACATGAAGGTATATAGTGATTGGCCTTGACATGTAGTCATGTAAAAAAATGAGAGGGAAAATTTGTAATGTCATGTCTCATACATATAATAAAAAATAATCATGTCATTTAATGGAACATATTTATGGTACTTGGGCTCAATAGACACTATGAATTATGGACATCCCCAATAACATATTTTCTCACTGCTAATAGTACAGCAAATCCATTCTGAAAATATAGAAATAACTCTATGGAGAATGAAAATTCAAGAACATTCTACCCAAAATAAATATAGTCTACAATTATTTGAAACTCAACATCAATATATTTTTCCAAAAGAATCATATTGAGAATAGTGTGTGTCAATTGATCATTAGAAAAAAAAATAGGAACTTTTTCCTAAACTCCAATATCTAACTATTAAAAAAAAGATCCATCAGGTTCTACTATTTTTATGATACATTCACTTCTTGGGTCAGATGATTCCCTATCAATGCATCAATGATTAAATTATATTTCATGGTGTAAAAGAAATGTCAGAGTTAGAATATGTCATATATTCAATAAAATTCCTATGGAAAATATTAATACATTTTTTAGAGAATATATAACTCATGTTTTATTGTTGAAAAATAATATATAAAATTATATAAAAATATAATTTTACCAACTTATAATATCATTCATTACATATTTTTGTTTAGGGTAATGGGTAAGATAATTCTTCTCAGGTGGATAACTCTACTGAGAACTATAGGCCACGATGTGATATCCCTTCATAATAACACAACCAAACCTAAAACTGATGAATCACATGATACCACATTGACCTACCCTACCTCTAGAAGAGTCCACGAAGGCATAATAGTTAAAAGAAACTTCACCTAGACAAAATAAATATTACATTTCTCATTCTATGAAAATTTCACTCCATTCTGAGTTAGACTAGTCATCAAAGAATCCAACATTGAGAAATCATTTTCAAACCAGTGGTAATATCTAGAAAATCCCAAGAAACTGTGAATCATGATGACATTCCATAATTACTGAAATATAATTACCACATTCATCATCTCTAGATAAACAATTATTCCTTGTTCTTACACCACAAGTACCCTTAAATTCACTTCTTAAATCTAGAAATCACATTTGGATATCAATGAATAATGTTAGTTATTACTACACAATTTCATATTTACTCCAAGATAACGCTCTTGATCCTCCTTGGTCTTAGAGTAAACAATGATTTCATCCAAAAGGACTACTACGATCAAATCATGATACTCATGGAAAATACTATTCTCAAAACCTACAAAGAGTATAGGAGTTTTCGTTAGACCAAATCGAATTAATTGTTTTTCATAATAGATAGACATGATCTGATGGTGTTTTTCATAATGTTAGATTATTTTTGTAAATAATTTATAACCAAATTGAAGATAAATAATTGAAAACCACATCCCCCATTTTAACTGGTCAACAAGATTAGAAATACATGGTAATAGGAACATTATATTTACTGTAACTTGACAGACTTTTTGGTAATAAATTCAAAGGAGAAGTGAAAAATCATCTTTCACAAAAAATAGAATAGGGGCCACCAAAGGCGACACAGTCATGCATATGAAGAATATTCTAATATATAATGTTGATAAGTATTAAACTATATCATTTTAGATGGTTTCATTTTGTATGAAGGAATAGATAGTGGTTGTGTACCAGATACAAAATCAACAGAAAAGTCTACCTGCCTTTTCTATGGCAGACGAAAAAATTTTGAATGAAAAATATTTGAAACACAATGATATCTGGAAAGAGATCACTACTCAAGGATTCTCAGTCCATATCTAATGAAAATATTCCTATTATAATAAATAATTTGTATAAGATGTTCGGACTCTACTAATCCTTGGTTCCCATTAACCTAGAATGATAAGGCACACTCTACCGAGAATAGTAAAGGAAACTCTTTCAATATATATATAT
Source organism: Viscum album (assembly GCA_963277665.1). Taxonomy (NCBI): domain Eukaryota; kingdom Viridiplantae; phylum Streptophyta; class Magnoliopsida; order Santalales; family Viscaceae; genus Viscum; species Viscum album. The sequence continues at coordinate 409,999,122 of OY728157.1, forward strand.
ACATATATATCAATTGGGATATATATTTAATGATTTAATCTATCCCAATTTTAAATTCAATAGGATTCATGTGGGGAGATTGAAGATCCCAAGTAAGATAAAACTCATTTAATGATAATTAACAAGTAAGATAATAATGTACCAACTCACTCTTAGTTCTGAGGGGTGTAGTAATATCAATCACATATGATTAAAGATACATAGATTGATTTTACATATTAAAAACAACAGCTGATATATATGATTGAGATACATCAGTAAAAATTAACATAGTCACTACTGGGGACCTATAGTGATGGTACATCTCACAATTTCTCGACCAATATCTTCCTCCATTAGAGACACTTCTACTACCTGAAGAAAATTCAATCTGTATTCCTATGGATGGAACCAATTATATCTGGAAGCATATTATTTCACGGAAGTAATTTTAGTGTTTGATGATCTCATTATTCTATGTGGAGTATAATAGAAATGAAAAAACTTATTCAAGTGACATAGATAATCATATGGTCCATATATCTTTGGTGCCTTAGTGATAACCCATTTCATATTCTCAGGCTAATATAACTAGTTGAAAATCCAAGGTCCTCTTCAAGTAAATTTATGAGTTTTAAAAGAATGTTCCTATCGAGAACAACCATGAGACTCATCACACATTTTCTTCCCTTCATATGCACATATTGAACTTCCATTAGGAGAAAAAGTATGTCCCTTTAGCCCTAACTTACCATCAAATTTAAGATCAACCATCAACTCCCTATCCAGCATATCAGTATAAGAAGATATATTTATCATGAAATCCTTAGAATGAATATCTTATCAAAATCCCATTATGAATCATCGAGTAATCAAATTCTCATTTTACAAAATGTAAGGTAAACAATGTAGAATCATAGTAAGGAAATTTTCATATTCAATCATGGACATGGAAGTCTGCACATTTTTGAAAACCTATATAGCCATAAACAAAAACATAATCATTTGAAAAAATTATTCATTGAAAATAAAATTAATTTCCTTCCCGAATAAATTTTCATGCATCTTCTTTATAATGATAATGTACCATCACATCCAACTTATTACCTCACACTTAAAGGTTTCACATATCACTATAATAGCTTCTGGTGACTCAATGAAATCACAGAGAATTCCAATCCTTCTGAACCGACTCTAAGCCTCTTGATGCTCGTTGTAGAAAAATAATGTAGTTGGATTCCCATAAAGGAACTCCTAATAAAGATTCTGCGATTAATCCTTATGGGGATTTATATCTAGATAATTAATGGGGATTTGTGCATGTTCCAGTCCATGAGCTTGGAATACACACACAATAACATCAATAATTTAATGCCCAATGGGAAGATTTGATTATTGTGTTTCATTAGAAGCTTCATTTTGGATCCTATTATCACATCATAAATGAGTTATAATGATACACAATATTATAAAACAACATTGAAGATGTCATTAAATTCAATAGATATACACTTAAATAATATAAATAGGGAAATTAATATCATCAGATAGTGAAAAAAATTAGGATTTCAATTTATCTAAATCAAAATCAAGAATATTCTAGTAAATAATATTCATGATGCATTTCTGAAACCACTTAAGTGACTAAATTCTCAAAATAGAGTATTTTTTCAAGGAAATAACTCATAAATTCTACATATGTCCTGAAAATATCTCAACTTACATACAAATATCACAGAATTATAGTAAACCAACACCTCTGAAACCATCATTCCACAAAGTAGCTGAGATACTACGGTACTCTGATAACTGATCTAGAACTAGCTTATCCCAAAGGGTATTCTTGATCCCCATGGGATGTCTACTAGCTCTTTGAACCGTAAAAGATAGTGGTGGTAATGGTATTTACACATAAATAGAGGAATACATAGATAAAAGTCTGTATGCATAATATAAAACTCCACAATTATAGTTTTACGAGAAGTTAAATAGGAATATAAACCCAAAGTACAAAAAAATGTACCAAAAAAACAAGATAAAAATAGACTATCTACCAATGAACACATAACTTTATGACCTTTTGTTAAAAAATAGTGGGAACCTCCATGTTGAGTTTTCCACTTTCTCTATCCTAGTAGTTGGAAGTCTACTAAAACCTGATCGAAAAGTTATGTTGTGAGTTTAAATCCTCATGGGGCCTTCTGAAGTATTCGATAATAAATTCTACTATAAAAAATCAAATAATGAATTAATTTTTAAATAAAATTATCTTGGAATCATAATCAAATATTAAAAAAGTATTTGTATTTAAGTTATAGATACATTTGAAACAATTGATTAAGAAAAAAATTTATATAAAAAAGGTTTATATAAACCAACATAATGAATGAATGAATGAACCGGGTTTACAAATATTAGAATATATATCAAAATAATTTTAAATGTGAAGCATGGTTATCATATAAGTGGTATGATAGTTGATGGTTATGGGATATTCACACAATCAAATGGTAATAATTTCAATGAGAACAAGTGTCTCTCAGACATTTGTCAGAGATGATTCATTAACATAACACTGTGGATTTGATTCAACAAGGTATTTATTTCTTAGGTTTGTAAATCATCAATCCATTTCAATGGAATTAACAACCTATATTATGTTTCCAAATAACATATTTAATACCCTGTATTTTAAAATCTATAACAACAATAATTAATAAAAAAAATTATTCAAAAAAAAATTTAAATAATATTACCCCATTTTAATTTTAAAATTAAAACTTTCATTAGAAACCAAAAATTATGTTTTTAATAATTCCATTTATTTTCATTATAAATCTAATTATTTTCTCTTATCAAATAAGTTTTATAAATTTTCTCCAAATAAATTTATAAATCATTTTCAAAGACTTCCATCAATTTCAAAATACACCCCAATTAACCATTTGATTGGAATTGGGGGGTTTCCCCAAATATCTTAACTAACTCAAATTGAAATCCAATTTTCATTAACATATGTTATCATAAATTAATTAAAATATATTTTAGTAATCATGAAGATCAAGGGTTACATATTTCCTGATATCAATTGAAACTGCATACCATTTTCACGAAACCACAATGCCCACAATAGATCTCGCCATGAAAAATAAGGGCATAAAAGATCAATCAACTCAATCTGGAAACAAGATTAAACAACACATAGTTTAAATACATTAATACACAGAAGATATATAATAATCCACAAATGAAAATGGAATGTGAATGATATATAAAGATTCCACATACCCAAAGAGGCACACTGCAATTAAAACAAAAAAAATCAATGAATGAAATGATTTAGAAGGGCTGGAGGGCCCAAAAATCTCTTAGGGATGAATATAGATTAACATAAATGAAACATGGGGGAAGGGAAATTGTATTTTATGTCAAGCCACCTATTTGAAAGAAAATGTTATTATATTACATGACGTATAACCTAATTTCACAACATATAATTTTAATTTCATTTTTTTTGGAAAAAACCAATAACCTATTCTTAAAATCCCTATTTTTATTTATTAATTTATAAACTATACACGATGTGTATCCATTCACAATGTGTATTTGTTTAATGGAATATGATGGGAGATAATTACATGAAAAGTAACCATATTAAAAAACTTTTACACTCCAATATGATTACAATAACTATAGGACTTATGATGGAAATTCCATGATATCTCTAACTTTACCATTACATGTATCCTCCCAATTTCTACTCATGACTACCGAGCTAGTGAATAGTAAATACATATAATGAATAAAACATACATAAGATAATGGAAATGGGATGTTACATTGATTGTACCATTTTACTGGAATGACACTACTGAAGCATCCTGAAATATTTACCATAGCTATCAAATACACTCATCATGATGACTAAGAAGGATGTTACGTTCTAGTTGATAAATGAAATTGAATTGATTTTAAATTATATAAATATATTTTTAGTTTATGTACTATTTTTCACATGTCAATGTAGTGTAATTAGGCTTGATATCCATAGTGATGCAGAAAATAAGGGACTGTGATGTATCAATATTCAGAATGATATATATGAATAATATATAACAACTATAAAATAGTGTTGGATTTGATCAAATATTTTATGTAATCAATATATGACAACCATATGAAAGAAAATATGTCATATGATGATATGAAAGGATATGACCATGATAGTTTGGATATGATGAGGATTGAAATACAAGGAAAACATATTTATTTACAGATGTTGTAACTTGAAATACTACGAAAAAATGATAGATCCTATCCTTCCCAAATTAATTTTCAACCACACATCCATTTGAGGATTAAATATTAATAGAGGATGATAATGAGTTTTAGATGAATGTTATGAATGTCCCTATGTTCCAGCATGATTTTAATGGATTGATCCGACTGAGGAACACTCTATTAGTTCAATCAATACAATATATTATGATGGATTTGTGGGATAATGCTCACGGCTCCACATTATCTATTAATTCTTAGATGTACAAATAGATATAGTGATCTGAAAGAGTATTTCTATTTTTACAATATGAAAAAGGTTATTGAATAATCTTGATTCATGGTATAATAGAATGTTTTTAGAGGATATATGAAACATTAAATTTATTTTACAATAATAACACATGGATGAATGGAAATGGGAAGTAATTACTAGGGATTTCATAATTGGCATCCTCTAAACATCTATATGGAAATAAAATATTTTGGTTTTAAAAATACAACTTACGATATTAGAAAATTTAATTTTCATTCAATAGGATTTATATCCTATTCCCATTTGAGTCATGCAGAATGGGTATGTGGTATGGTTTTTTGAGTACGCCATTCAATTATATCTTATCGGGATCTAAATTTTTTGTTGATGTTGTAGTAAAAAATTGACATGAATTGAATATATATTTCCTTCCCACAACTTCATATCAACATAATATATATGGTAAGTAATATAGATCCATTTAAACTCTAGATTATAAGTTAATGTCATTCAATAAAAATATGAAATTTCGTTCGGATCAACAAATTCCATTAGAGTAGTGTTGTAGCAAAAATAACATTCACTTGAAAATTTTAGTGGCTAATTATCAAAAACAATATTATTGAAAGTTCAATAATCCATCCTATTAGTAAAAAATTGGAGAAAAAAAAATTTGGTCTAAATATATATGATTAAATGGAAATGGAAATTATATTTATTAAGAAATGCATCTAGTAGCATGGAGTGAACATTAATGTTATCCAAACATTAATTAGTGATATATAGTTTTTGAAGTGGTTGAAAAGGAATTCCCATAAATTAATCCATTATGAATGGTAAGGAAAATTGGATGTAAGGGTTTAATGAGTCCTTGATATATTTGTCCCTTCAAAATACTTGATCATATATTGATTGTATCTTATCACATGGCACTTCCATTGAATCTCTATTATTTTCTTGAATTATTCTTTATATATATCCTAAGGAAGTACATACCAAATACTTCACATGTTATAAACTCATAAATCATACTACTGTATCATGATCTATAATATGATGAAAAACTAGTAGATGTTTTTTATCATATATGGAATTTTTTGTGAAACAAAAATACTCACCGAGTTATTGTTTTTTTAAATCATTAATTTTTTTAAGCTACAAGGGAACCCTAGGATAAATAGAGGAAGAAGTATCCCTAATTATTTGTGTCAATGAGGTGGAAATTTTATGGTAAAATTATTATAAGGGTGGTAGAATGTAACCCCCCTACCATTTTGTTGAAATATTTCTTTCAAAATATATGTTTAATGTATTTCATTACCCAAAACAACTAGTTTAAATAAATCATTATATAATTTTATTATATTTGTATTAAACGTGATACATATCACCTATACATTGGATTGGTTGGTATGAATAAAACTAACTAAATTATGTAAAAAAAATTATTCAAAATTTATAAAATTAATTCAATGGTTATTAGTTTGATAGAAATTAAATTAAATGTATTTAAAATTAAAAAATATGTTCTTTTAAAATAATATGTATTGAAAAATAATATTTTCTTTATAATAAATTAAATTAATCTCAACTAATGAATTATTTTAATAAATTTTATATAATGTTTTTTAAATTAAAGGTTTATATATTCAACAAATAATTTTTATTTATGCTATAATAATAATATATTGATTTTCATGAATAAAAATGTATCTATTATAACAACAATTTTTATTTTGTTTTGTTAAATTATTTCAAATTTAATTTCAATAATATTTATATTTATATAATATTATAAAATTTATTTCTATAATCATAATTAATTTAATTTAATGTGATTTCATTAATTTATATTCATAATGAAAAGTAACCATGATATTGAATTTTAACTCAATAATATATGTTAAATATGGTTAAATATATGATATAAAGTTATAAAACCTCTATAAAACTTGACATTATCATATTGTATTAGTTTTTTTAGAAAAAAATATATTTTAAATCTGTAAAATATTTTATTTTTAAAAGATATTTTTTAATTGGGATCACATGCTAGAATTTTTTTCAGAAATGATTTATTATATTAAAATTAACAACTATTTTTAGGTATTTTAATGTAATAGAAATTATTGGAGATTATGTTTAGTTTTTTTAATACAATAGTATATTTACCTTCGAATTTTTTATTTGACCCAAATCATTTAAACCATCATCGTACATGATTTAAAGCAGATATTATTTTAATACTAAAATCATTTTTTGAAACATTGTTTCATGTATTTTGTGTTCTAATATGAAACATGTTTTTTGAAAACTGTTGAAAAGATATCAGACAAAATGGATTTAAAATTTGGAATCACCATTTTCAAATTTAGTTATAACACACATATAAATTTTGGACATAAAATTATGTTGTCATGGTAAAATGTTATGCTATCCATGCTATATATGAAATTGGATTACAGTATTTTAAATAAAGTGATAATGATTAAACTGTTTCCACAACATGTATCATTTCAATGTTTGAGTTTTTATTTACTTTTTATGATTTTATCATCCAATTTTGGGTTCCTTGAATCAACATTACATGATTATTATATGTATAATATTTATTCTATTATATAAATCCATGTGGGTCATTTTTCACATTTTTAAATGGTAACCCCATATCTTTCCTTATTCACAATGTTTGATCCTTCTAGATCTAAATATAATTGATATAATAAAATCCTCTCTTCATTACCCATGATAATGTTATTTTCATTCATCAAAAATATTCTATTTTTGATCCATTAGTTGTAATAAAAGTGAGGTTTCTCAATGAAAATGTGTAAATATTAACCGAGTACATTCAATTTTACATAATCTCAAAAGTCCTCAAAATATATTATCAATTAAATAATAGAAAATTAATTATATTAAATATACCGAATTGTTATTATGAATTTGTAAAAACCATTACACACATTCATTCCATACAATTTAAAATGATAACATCACTTATGTGTACGTGTGGACAACCACATCCAAAAAGCGATGCATTTTATTTTGCATCACCACATAACATTGATGAATATAATTATTGTTTTTCTGAATATGTATGATAATTATGATATTATAATTTTTCTATAATGTAGAATTATTTTTTAATTTTCCTTCAATCAATCCATCAGAAAGTGTATACATCCCTTATTCATATATTGGGACTACAATCTCCACAAAGTGTTGTAATACTTTTTCTCATCAATTGATTTAATGAATGATTATACAATTGTATATAATGATTAAATATTTTAGATATTTCATAACTAATATTTTATATTGTCATGACCCGTCCCCCCAGGGCCCGTACCGTGACTACCCCAAAACCTCCATCCGTAGGCATGTGGCTTATAACTATCACTGAAAGGTGTATTCCCTAGATCCGAGAAGGCATTGCCTTTATAACCTATAGACACATGCAACCAACCACACAACAAGATCTGAAAACAAGTTAAACTATATTGAAAAAAGAGTACTGAAAGTAAGAGGGGCCAGAATACATGCCCAACTGTAAAGGTACATGTACAACTATAATTCAATACAACTGAAGGAAGAGAATGATTTCTAATGGGTCATCCTCTGAGGATTCAACTTCAAGGGTGGGTACAGATCGCCTCCTCAGCATTCCACATCCGCACATCCCCTTTGTGTACCGATAGGTCATATGGTCCACCTACGGACACCGTCCAGTCCTAATACCCTCATCCTCAGTCAGCGCTATCCATCATCTGCACCGAAACACAAAAAGGTACGGGCATATCCCTTGCATGGGTGAGTATAATGATACTCAGTAGGGACCCGAATACCCCCAAGGTCTCAAAAAATATATAGAGGATAAACTAAAATGCATTAAATGAACTGACAACCCTACTTAGGTATATGCCAATACATATACTAATGTTATCAAGTATTCCAATCTCAATCATGAGGAAATACAAAGTCTATCTCACAAGCTCATGATCGACTGTTCCACAAAGGAAGGAGTACCACGAAGGTAAGTACCACACAGGTATGCCACCGAGAAGAATACTACAAAGGTATTACCACAAAGGAAAGTACCACACAGTTATGAACTCAGATCATGCCATGTATATCTCAGGTAAATTAGTAAATATGATCAGATGTAACTATAGAATCAACATACTCCATTAAGAGGAAAACCCATGAAGGATCCTAAATCATTATCATACCCACATGGGATTGTAATACATCACAGAACCACACAAGATCCTAGCACCCCGTCAGAACGACATAGGATTCCAGTACATCGTCTAACCCACACATGATCCTAGTATATCTTGAGTACATCGCCAGACCCACACAAGATCCTAGTACATCATCAGTACATTGTCAGACTGACATAGGATCCAAGTACATCATCAGTACGTCGTCAGGCCCACACAAGAATCTAGTACATTATCAGTACGTCGTCTGACCCACACGTCATCCTTGTACATCGTCAGACCCACTTAGGATCCTAGTACATCTTCTGTACATCATCAGACCCACACAAGATCCTAGTACATCGTCATAACATCGTCAGACCCACACAAGATCCAAGAACATCATCACAGCTAGCTAAAGGGTTCCCAAACTAAGATTTCTTGTCCTTGGGAGGGTCTGCTCCTCAAGCTCGTGTTCGATACTCCATCTTTCATGAAGATAAATGAATATGTATCCCTAAGGACCGCCACATCATAGGGGTCTCATCACAATAGACGGTGTTTCTAACAGACGCCCGGTCTATAAATTATTTTCCTTTTAGTCACGAGGGCCTGATTGAATTCATTCTTGATCCAACCTAACCATTCCCCAACATTATCCAAATCTTTAGTGGGGTTTACCGAAGGGACCGACTCACTCCAAGGTTTCCATCACTGTAGAAATTTCGTCTAATGGAGGCTCGGTTCCAATGATATGGCCAAAATAGTGAAAATGGGTCGAATATGGTCCTGGTATGGTCCACCAAGGCCCCCTTTGTCCGGCACCACTCGCGTTGGGCCGGCCGGCCTAGCATCGGGGCGGCCTCCGGGCGGCGGGGCGGCCACAGTGCGGCAGTTTTCTATTGTTCTCTTCCGTCAGGCAGTGCGTTTGTGTCTTCACCTTCATCCCGGCCGGCTGTGGTACTGGTCACCGTTCCTATGCCCCACCGATGTTAGTGGCCATTCTCCTCCATCTAAAAGATAACAAAAAATATTACACAATGATTTGCGGAGTGGTCAAGCAATGTTTATTTAGCCTACACCCTCCTCTTTAGAGAGGTATCAAGCAACTCAAATATATCTTGAACCATGATGAAATGTTTAGAATGGGTAAGGGGGAAAATTCAAAAAACCACCCTACCTTGAAGGTTCTTTTATGTTGGTGCAAGAAAGTATTCAAATACGTCGATTTTCATCGTTCCCTCTACATGCCTCTAATCCATTTCTCGTTCGACAGTTTTTTGGATAATCTCTCTTCGATGGAGGTTGTTCTTCAATGGAGAGAAGTTCTCCAAGCTCTCCCCTTCTCCTTCACCAACCAATAATCTCAAAGGAAATAGGTTCCAATTTAATTTAAATAAGGTAGATTAATTATGTTTTCACATTGGAATAATTAATTGGATCAAATATTTGTCTCAATTAAATGAAATGTGTTTTCATTATTAAAGTTGGAGGGATTCTGTGGGATAACTCTTCATTAAAGAGGGAGTTCAAGGGGTTTCTCCCATTAAAAGGGTTAGGGTGGTCCCAACCAATAAAAAATCAAAATGGTGGTTTTAGGCTCGGTGGTCCCCACCTCAATAACATACATGTGGGTGGTTTTAGTTCAGGTGGTCCCCATCATTATAACAATCAGACGGGTGGTTCCAAAAAATAAAAATGTTAATTTTTTTTTAAAAAAAATTCGCAAAAAATCAAAAAAAATCAACTTTCACCCTCAACCAAATATCGTCATGGAGAAAGTATGATTAAGTAAATATTGGCATTGAATGTTCAATAGCGTCCTCATATTTGAATTCCAAGAACTGATTCTAAAGATTCAAAATCCTGCGCACACATTTACTGAATGTACCTAAAATAAGTTCAGAAATTCATTCCAGGCACAATGAGAATCAGAATTGCGTGCCGTTATTTTATGTGGACTCGTAAATTTCCTATATAATTAAAAAAATTTCAGGAAATTATTAGGTCTTTACATTCTCGCCACCTCTGTGCTTTGAATCCCTAAAATCAACAACACAAAACTAGGAAAAAAAGTGTGGGTACTGAGCACGTATCTGAGCCTCCCACTCCCATGTTCTCTCCTGGAGGTTCTCGTGCTACAAGTTAACATGCACTAGAGGTATCGACTACTAACAAATGACCCACTCCTGTTGATCCTCAATCTCTACTAGAACCTCTATAAATGTTTCCCCATCATCGACGTCATGCTCGCTGTGGCCGATGATGTGAGAAGCGTCATGCACGTGTCTCCTTAGCTGGGAAACGTGGAAGATGTCATGCACATCGTGAAACTGATGGGGATGTTCTAGGTGGTATATCACCTCTTCATCTCTGTTGAGGACCTAAATACGTCCAATGAACCTTGGGGACAAATTTTCGCCTCACCCAAATCTCCATAAATCTCATCGGGGTGAGACCCATAGAAATATGTGGTCACCATCCTCGAACTCTAGAGGTCTACATCTCATGTTGGGAAAATACTTATGCCTACACTTTGTAGTCTTCATTTGTTCCTAAATGATATTCAATTTTCTTGTGGAAGATCATATCATCTCTGGTCCCATGAGTGCTGAATCCCCTGGGTCAGTCCAGCAAGAAGTTGATCTACAAGGTCTCTCATACAAAACCCCAAAAAGGTTCCATCCCAAGGGTGGAGTGATAGTTATTGTTGCATGGAAACTCCACCAAGGTAAAGTGATCCTCCCTGTTGCAAATGATGTCAAGGACATAGGCACACAACATGTCCTCAAGTGTCTAAATGGTCTACTTAGTCTAGCCATCCATCAAAGGATATAAGGCAGTTCTCAAAAGAAGCTGCTTCTCGAAAGCCTCATACAACCCCTTACATCACCGAGAAGCAAAAAGTGCATCACAATCGGATACAATCATCAAGGTTACCATATTGAGATGTGCAATATCATACACATAGAGGCATCACGTGATGTCTACTGAACACTACTCTTTGATCTATTGGAGGTGGTCCGACATGGTGATTCGGTCGTCCATCACCTAGAGAGAATCAGGACCCCTAAATGTATGTGGAAGTTATGTCATGTAGTCCATGTATATCCCATCCCACTTCCACTATGGGACCTATAAAGGGTGAACAAATCATGCTGGTGCATGATGCTCCACCTTCACTTGCTGGCAAGTGAGGCATCGAGAGACAAACTCTACTTCTTCATTCTTCATTCCCGGCCCCCAATGCTATTGTCGAAGATCCTAGTACCACTTCCCACTCCTAGAGGTACCTCTAGTGGGAATGTGTCGATCTCCCTCAACACTACCTCCCTAAGAGAAACAGGTACCATGGTATGTCCTTTGAAAAGGATGACGTGCTCCCAACCTTTAGAAAATCAATTACGTGCTTCTCCTATGGATACATAAGCATGTCGTTCCTCGCAGTTAGTGTCCCCACACTACACCTCCCTGACTCACTTAAGATGTGGGGGAGTGATTATATGAGACTGACGAAAACATGCTCCCTCTTGATCCACAAATGATGTCTGCAAAGAGGCCAGCTGCTCTGTCGCCTCACTTAGCAACTGTATACCAGATCTCCTACTGAGTGAATCTTCTACTAAATTCAACTTCTTAGGAGTATAGACTATCTGGAAGTCATAGGAGTAGAAGAATTCAATCTAATATTGCTATCTTAGGTTCAGGTCCTTTTGAGAGAAGGTATACCATAGACTATTGTGATCAGAGTACACTGTAAATGCTCGCCCATCAAGTAATCTCGCCACATATTCAATGCAAAGACCACAACTGCTTAATCCAGGTTATGGGTAGCGTAGTTTTGCTCATGTTTTCTCAGTTGTCGAGAAATATATGTGATAAATAGTTTCTCCTACATCAGGACACATTTAAGCCTGGTCCCTAATGCGTTGTAGTAGACTATGTACCTAACGCCCTCTTGTGGAAGCCTCAAGATGGGGGCACTAGTAAGCCTTCACTTCAGCTCCTGAAACATCTACTGGCATATTTTCGTCCACACGATGGGTTTCCCCTTCTTTATAATTGATGATAAAGGTGATGAAATTATGTATAAATCTGGTACAAACCTCAGGAAGTAACCTTCCAATCCCAGGAAACACTATACCTCTGTCACACACTTGGGTGGATCCTAAGAATGTACAGCCTCAATCTTCACTGGATCCGCTGAAAATGTATCCTCTGAGAGGACATGTCCCAGAAAGTGAACCTCTCATATCCAGAACTGGCACTTCGAGAGTTTACCATTAAGCTGGTGCTCTTAGTATGTGTCCAATACTGCATACAAATGATAGGCATGTTACTCCTCGGTAGTTGAGTAGATCAGAATGTAATCAATGAATACCACCACATAGCGATCAAGGAATGGAAGAAGTATCATGTTCATGAGTCCCATGAATAGTGCTGAAGCATTGGTTATAAAAAATGGAATAATCAATAAGTCTTAATGGTTGTACAGACATCTAAAAGTCATCTTCTGCACATCTTCCTCTCGCACTCTGAGCCGGTGCTAGCTTGATCTGAGGTCTATCTTCAACAACCACCGTGATCCATTCAGTTGATCAAAGAGGTCATAAATCCTCGAGAGTCGGTAATTGTTCCTCATGGTCACCTAGTTCAGGCACCAATATTAAACACAATGTGTCAAGATCTAATATTCCTTCTTAGAGAAAAAAAAAATCGAGGCTGTCCAATAAGAAACAATAGGCTAATGTAACCCTTTCTCCTATAAGTCATCCAGTTGTACCCGTAGCTCACGAACCTTCGCAGGAGCCATATTATTCATAAGTGTAGATATAGTTTCCATCTAAGGGTATATGTCTATATAAAATTCGACATCTCTTCGAGGAGTTAGACCTAGAACATCATCAGGGAAGACATTAGTGTAATGGTCCCCCACTACAAAATTGCTCGGAATCTCCACATCAACCGCTCTGAGGGTAAGTCTAGACAACTGATGAGTGATCGACTAAGCTATCTTCTGAGTAAGTCCATATTGTGTTGAATAGGATCTCTTCTTGCCGGTGAAGGTAAACCTGGTACCATCCGTGATAACACACCACACTTTGTTCCTTATACAGTCAATCTGAACATGGACTATAGATAACTAGTTCATACCCAAGTTGACATCATAAGGCCTCGACGCCACTACTAGGAGATCTCAACTAAATATCTCAGCTCCTATAGTAAGCTCACACTACCGACACCAGTGTGTAACCATCAAATCCTCTCATCTTAGAGTCTCTAGCCCTAAGGATAGAGCCAACGACTCTTTCATAATCTCTGAGCTCCGAACGAGGATAGTGAAAATAAATTAATGACTGGTATCTGTATCTATAAGTACTGCAGCTAAGGTGGGGAAGACACAGATCGTATATCGTACCATCTCTGGAGCACCGTGATCATAAGCCTCAACTACCTAGAGTTGAGCTCTCCCATGTCCTCCTAGTCCCTATGGTCGGGGTGGACCACCTGGTGGTGGTGGTGGTAGCATCTCAAATGGTCACCCACTACCAGCTACACAATCATCTCATCTTCCACGTCTACCTACTCCCTGCAGACCTCCTTGGTCGAATCTCTATCTCTACCTGGGTAGTTCCTCGACCATTTGATAATCATATGTACGACGGGTCTGGCAGTCACGAGCCATGTTATCCTGCACGCTGCATGTGAAACAATGCATGTTCCTCGTATGACTGGCTATGTCTCGGGTACCCTTCACAACCAATCTTGAGTCATGAGGTCATCCACCCTTTGGTCTAGTCCTCTTGGATATCTGTGAAACTTATCTGCTACCATCTTCTGAATAGTCCACTACATGACGTTCAGTGGTGGGTCTTGCTGCTGGCGACTGCACATCAAGAATCCTCTCCACTAAGAGTGCTCGCTCTAACACGCCTGCCTGCATTGGGATGCTAAGATAAATCATCGAAGCCCTGATCTCCCACCTGAGTCCCTGATCAATGGTCTAGGCCCTGAAATATCGGTCCCGTTCTATATCATTGGAGTAGAGTGATATGCCAGTAAACCTTACTAATTACTATGACATAGTGATTATGCCCTACTGTAGATGAAGAAACACATGTATGGGAACTACGCAAAGAGTCACTGGGACAAACTCTTCTCGAAACTGGCTATCGAAGTCTGTCCAGAGAAACATCTCATTGTCATGAAACTCGAGCATCAAGCTCCACCATATGCATGTGAATGCATGTAGAAGGAATGTGGCAAGGATCGCCATGAGATTAGCTGGTGTCCCTACTAGTCTTAAGACTCTCACTACGGCCTCTAGCCAATCCTCATCTGACTATGGGTCCTTATCTCCCATGAACCTGGGTGGCAACTAGCACCAGAAACTCATGAAATGCTCTCAAGAGGCATGAAACCTATCTTTCTAGGTCTGGTGGCATCGGTGTCCCAACTGGTAATGGTACCACTGGTGCTTTCGCTGGTGCCTCTACTAGAAGAGGGCCATGCACTGAGGCCTCATCGCTCGGTGGGATATCATTGCATAATATATCTGAAACCCTAGGTGGCTGTTTGCGTAAAGGAATCCTGAAAATAAATAGGTTCACCTCGATCAATAATTTATACTTGGTGAGCTAACTCAAATAGTTCATAAAGAAGAATCTTGAAAACACACACTCTATTATAGGTTTTGTGCAATGAGTTAGAAATTATAAGTCGAGGTCCTATGGTATGGATACATCAGCCACCGCACAAACACTAGATTCCCTAATATGATAACCACACTCACTACAGATAACACTATTTCAGTTAAAAAGTTCGAATTCATATGTTCTATGGTAGAAAAAACTCCTTAATTTCTAATTTGTTATGACCAGTATATTGTGGAATGTTCCTTGAGTACCCCAAGCCTGCCTTCTATAGTCCAGGGGATGGAGACCTTCACTGAAAGGTCTGTTCACTATATCTGGGAAGGCATTTCCTTTATAACATGTAAACACATGCAACCAAGCACACAACAAGATACAAACACATGTAAAACTGTATAGGAAAAATGGTGTTGAAAGTAAGAGGGGCCGGAATACAAGACCAATATTAAAGGTACATGTACATGTGAAATACAATACAAATGAAAGAAGAGAAATACAACTATTGGGTCATCGTCGGAGGTTCCTACCAGAAGGGTATGTACAGATCGCCTCCTCAGCACTCCACATCTGCCCATCTCCTCTGCATACCGACACGCCGTATGGTCCTCCTCCGGGCACCATCCGGTCCTGGTACCCCTGTCCTCAGTCAGCATTGTCCATCATCTGCACCTGACCCAAAAAGGTGCGCGCATATCCAATGTATAGGTGAGTATTACGAAACTTAGTAGGGACCTTGAGACCCTCAAGGTCTCACAAAATCCATAAAGGATAAACCAGAAAAAAATGATATAAAATGAAAACCCTACTTAGGTATATTCCCATACACATACCTATGTTATCAAATAGGCCCATCTAAATCATGAGAAAACCCAAAGTCAAACTCAAAAGCCCAATCTCAACTGTTCGACAAAAGAAGGAGTACCACAAAGGTATGTACCACAAAAATTCACCACACAGAAGAATACCACCAGGGTATTACCAAAAAATAAAAGTGCTACACTGGTACAAGCTTAGCTTAGCCAGGTATATCATAGCTACAATAGTAAAGATGAATAGATGTATCTACTAAAAAATCTTCCTCTATTAAGTGGTAGACCCATGAAGGATCCTAAATCATTATCAGAACCACAGAGGAATGTAGTACATCGTCAGACTCACACAGGATCCTAGCACCTCTTCAGACCCACATAGGATCCTAGTACATCGTCAGACCCACACATGGTCCTAGTACATCATCAGTACATTGTCAAACCCACAGAAAATCCTACTATATCGTCAGTATATTGTTAGACACACACAGTATCCTAGTACATCATCAGTACGTCGTTAGACCCACACAGGATCCTAGCACATCTTCAGTACGTCATCAGACCAACACAAGATCCTAGTACATTGTCAGTACGTCTTCAAACCCACACACGATCCTAGAACAGCATTAGTACATTTTTAGACCAACACATGATTCTAGTAGATTGTTAGTACATTTTCAGACCCACAAATGATCCTAAAACATCATCACAGCTAGCTACTGGGTTCCCGCACTAAGCTCACATTTCTCCGAAAAGGTCTGCTACTCAAGTCACTATTTGATACTCCAACTGTCACGAAGTCCCATGAATAAGTATCTCAAAGGACCTCCTTGTCATAGGGGTCTCAATGCAATAGACGATGCATCAAACGGAATCACGGTCTGTATATTATTAGTCATTTAATCCTGAGGGCCTGGTTGGATTCATGATCGATCTACATGACCATTTCCCCATCTTTTTCCAAATCTCTAGAAGGGTATACTGAAGGGACCGTCTCACTCCAAGGATTATAGTGCTGAAGACAGTTCATCAAACGGACACTTGGTTCCAATGATATGGTCTAAAGAGAGTAAATGGGTCAAAGTTGGTCTGGGTCCGGTCCGACCTGTCCCATCCCGGTGTGGGTCGACCCGGCCCACTGGTTCTAGCCCATGCTGGGTGGCCCAGCCTAGAGGTGGGGTGGATGTAGTTTTGTGGGGCGTAGTAGTGGGGTAGGGCAGCCACGGTGCGGGAGGGGGGAGTGGGGGTGGGGGGGGGGGATGGGGGGCATGAGGTAGTGTGACGGTCCGCCGCGATTCACTTCCGTCAGGCGGTTCGGTTGCGCCGTCGCCATCATCGTGACAAACCGTGGTTTCTATGGCCATTCAAATGCCCCACCGGTGTAGGTTTCCATTCTCCTCCATCACGAAGAACACAAAAAATATTACACAATGATTTTTGGAGTGGTTAGGACATGTTTTTTTGGTCCGCACCCTCTGCGTTAGACTTGTAGAAAGCATCTCAAATATTTCATGAATCATGAAGAAATTTCAAGAATGGGTTAGGGGGAAAAATTCAAACAACCAACTTACCTCAATGGTTCGTTGATGTCGGCGTGAGAAATAATTCAAAGATGTCGACTTTCGTCATGCCCGCCACACACCTCTGATCCCGGGATCGTTCTTCGGTTTGTCAGATAATCCCTCTACGATGGAGGTTGTTCTTTGTTGGAGAGAAGTTCTCCAAGCACTCCCATTCTCTTCTGCCAACCAAATCCTCTCAAAGGAAAGTGGTTCCAATTATATTTATATTTGGTAGATTATTTATTTTTGAATTTTGTCATAATTAATTGGCTCAAATAATTGACTCAATTAAATGAAATTTGTTTCCATAATTAATGCTTAATAGAGTCTATGAGTTATCTCTTCATTAATGAGGGAGTTCAAGAAGATTCTCCCATGAAGAGGGTACATGTAACGACCAGAAATTTTGATTAAATTTTACTTCCTAATTTTTTGTGTTAATTTATTTTATACTCAACAAAACTATCTCATTTAATAAAATGAGTATAATGAAAATAAGACCATTGTGATTCGACTATTATAAGACTATTGGTCAATATGACCATTAGAAACTCAATGTTTCGATTATTCTATATAAATACAAGTGATCTTGATTAAATAATAAAGAAATAAGATTTGATGGCCCCATCCATGAGTCTCGGGCTGATCGAATCCCATCTAATGGAACTCAAGAAGGATGTAGCACCTTTGGGATTTTCTCTGGACTAAACCCATGTTGAACATCATTTTTTGATGTTCGAACAGAATCACCTTCACAATAAGTTTAAGGTGATAGAAATCACTACTCGGGTAATGTTGGCCGAGCTGCCCCAAGTTTCTATCGCCTTAGCACTCCTTACACTTAGATATGATGCTGGTGTTATAAGGGGATATGTAAGGAGACCATAACTACCTTGTCTAATTATTTGATTTAAATATAAAATGTGATTTCTTTTAATGGTGAAGTTTGTGAATTTTTAAATTTCCGGATAAATATAGTATGCATATTATTGATGAATTTTAGAAAAGGTATATTTTAAAAATATTTATGTAAAACTTAAATAATTAATGATGTGAAATGATTTTTAAAAAATGGTCTTCTATAGTTATTTTCAGTATGAAATTTAGATTCGAATAAGATCAACATAATTTTTGATGAATAGAAAATTATGAATAGTTATTTTGCACTTATGATTTTTAATGTGATCAAATGGATTAAGTAACCTCACTTAAGAAATTATTAATATAATTTAGGCACCTTGGTTAAGTAAGGTGATTCAATAAAATAAGTAACTAACTGATTTAGAAATTATTGGTTAAGTATTAGTTTTTTCAGGTGAATATTGTATTTTATTTAAAAATTAAATTAATAATATTTGGAAAATTATTTTCATAAAATAGAGTTCATTTTTGATATAGTTGCATTGATATTTGGTTAATGTGAATTTTTGGGATTTTTCTGAAATAGTTGAATTTTCAGTGAATAGTGTTTCTATTTAAAAATTAATTAAAATTTTATAGAAAATAATTTTCATAAAATGAAGTTTTTTTTTGAAATCAGAGCATTGATATTTGGTTAAGGTGAATTTTTGGAAATTTTTTGAGACAGTTGAATTTTCAATGAATAGTGTTTCTATTTAAAAATTAAATAAAAATTATTTAGAAAATTATTTTCACAAAATAGTGTTCATTTTTGAAATCAAAGCATCGATATTTGGTTAAGGTGAATATTCGAGTTTTTTCTGAAAAAGTTGACTTTTCGGTGAATAATGAAAATACTGTATTTCAGTTTCAGGTGTTTAATGACATCATTATGGATGTAATAATTATGTAATATCTTTGGTCGACTTATGAATAGTAAGATAAGGTGTGATATTTCCCAAGTGGCCAATACCATGGGAAAAAACCATGGGCAAGCCCATGGATTTTTCAATACCACCGATGAGGCGTCCCTTGGCAATTAATGCTTTGTCCCCTCACTTCTTGTATAAATACCAAGCCATTCCCTCATTCATTTCATTTCCAAATCCTACCCAATGTTCTTCTTGTCTCTTTACCTCCCAAGGAGTCCTTCCAAGGTTCCCTAAAGCCTCCAATGGTCCCAACCTTTAATTTTTTGAAGTTACCCTTCAAGGTAAGGGATCCTCTCCCCCTCCTCATTTGAGTCATGACTTCTTTTATGTTGTGTCTTATAATTTCCATCTCTTTATGTTGAGGGTATGTTCTTATATGTTCTCATTTCTTTCCATTTCATGTCTAGTTTTTGAGAGAACCTTTCCGCTCTCATGAATATTTTTCTATATTTTTAAGTGACGACGTTAGGCTGCCGAATTTTTCGTAAAAGAAATAGCATTTTCTCTTTTCTTTCATGTTTTTTTTCATCTTGTATGTCATTAAAATATAAATTCCATGATCTTATTCAGTACCCATACTATATTATGATTAATTTAATTTTGGGTGACCCTTGTCCCTTCTCTTTATAATGTTTTCTAAAACCATGTTATATAGCCGTTATGCAGCAGAAATTTCATCTCAAATTTTCTACCTCTTTCTGTCATGAAATTCTATTGTTTATTTACGTGAATACCCACACTTATTTCGTTTATATGGGTGTTCATAAATATATAAAGATAATATATTTTATTTTTTAATTGACATACATATAACCATCACTCAATTTCTATGGGTTATAAATGACTTAATGATCTTATTTTTAAGCGCTTTTTTAAACATCACGATTTTCACATAAAACCCATTTCTGTGTTTCCATTTAGGTAATTTATGAAATGTTTGATTATGATCTATTTTTCTCACATGTAAGTAATGACATATTAATGTTGTGCCCTAAGAGGGCTCCAATGCACTGGGTAATGATTTATTCTCTAGAGATGACAGTTTTCACGATACCTTGGTATATAACCTTGGTAATTTTTATGACCACATGGGGATGGACCTTGGTGATATATTCATTAATTTCTAAATGAAATTTTGTATCCACATATTCATGTTATATTTCATGTTCATTTCATTATGATATTCCTATACTTCCATTTCTCATGTCATTATGTTGTATTCACGTTCTTATTGATATCACAAGTACATTGATTCCCTTGTTTACCCTTATTGGGCCTTCTACTCACCCTTTCCTTTGATGTCTGTCTCCAGGATATGAGTTACAGTAAATGTACAAAAGATGAACCTATGATGAAGCCATAAAAGTGGTTTGGAATTTTTTTGTTGTTGTTTTCATGTATTATGTTCTTGATTTCCAAGAAACTAGACACTAAAGACCCTCTTTATGTAAAATGTAATGAGATGTTATGTATTAAAAAGGCGGGATGCTATAGTACGGGTGGTCCCCACCACTATAAATTTATAATATGAGTTTAAGGATAGGTGGTCCCCACATATATGACATTTACATGGGTGGTTTTATTTCAGATGGTCCCCACATTTATAACATCCACATGGGAGGTTTCAAAAAATAAAAATGTTATACATTTTTTTTATTATTTCATGAAAAAAACAAAAACTAACATTCACCCTCGACCAAATATTGTAGAGGTGAATGTCACATTAAGATAATATCGGCGCTTCGAGTTTAACGGTGTCCTCTAATTTTAATTCTGTGCATCGGTTCAAATGTTACTAAAACTCACTCGCTCGTTTTCTGAACGTACCCTGCAAAATATTCATAAATTCATTTCGAGCACACCGGGACTTAGAATCACGCACCATCAATTTTCACAGACTCATAAAATTATAATATAATTTAAAATAATAACATGGAATTTCTGGTTATTTACTTATATTTTATAAAACCATGACTGGGGATCAAATATAAGAACCATTAAACCGAAACATGCATGGAAAAAGTAATAGTTACCACCAGAATGTTCATTTTAATGAAAAATTGCCAATAAAAATATAATAGTTAGATATAATAGAATGGTACAATAAAATTTATTCTTATATTTTGTGATATAATTTATGTATAATAAATATATGTTTATTGTATTTAATGTTTGAGTGCATATGAAGTAATACAAGGCATGTTGTATGTGGATTATGTTTCAATCTCATTTTAATATGTATTATTTATAATTAAATTTTCATAGATGGAAGTTATTCTAAACTGATATAATAGACCAATTTTAATTTTATCCATAATTATTAATATTTAAATTTTTAGGTTTCATTATAATTTTTATATCATTGGAACTCAAAGTGGTCTGAATTTTTATTTCAAGAAAACAAGACCATATTTCTTGTCATCTCCTTTGGAATCCTTCCCTTTCATATCTATGTTATAAGTAAAATTTAAACAATATAAAATTAAAAAAATAAATGTAAAATTAATTTATAAACATATTTTAAATTATATTAAATGTCTTAAAATTAATCTTATCATTTCTTTTCTGAATAATATACTTCTTACCGATGGTGGGAACTAAAAATTTGTGTTTAATAATTATGACATCATTGAAATTTCATGTTTTCTAAACCTTTTAATGAATTTAATAATACATAATAATTTTAAATGGTTGTTTCTAAGTAAAATAATTTACATAATATTTTTTAAAATTTGAGCTTCTAAATGAGTTATTTCAAATTTAAATGTTTATTTTCCTTAAAAAATATATTGGATAAAATAAAAGGCATTTTTAATGTTTAATATCATCATTTCATGTTACTTATGATAAATTTGGGAAATGTTATAATGATTCCATCAATATTGTTTCTATATATGGTTTATTGTTATGATGATGTAATTTTTATGAGACCCATTTATTTTTCAATGGTTATGATATGACAATATGGTTAATGATTTATTATATTTTTATGTACATTTGAATAGATTAAGATAACATGATGGGTTTCCCTAGAAGTATATAGTCATGCAATAAATTGGGGTATGAATATGTATTATATTACAAATTAAAAAATAATGGAGTTAAAAAAATCCTAAATGATGATAAAGTTATATAGATATAAGTTACCCCTAACAGAATGACGAAATTAAAAGGTAGGCATCCCATTACGAGACTTCGTTCACTATGATAGTCTTAGGAGATAGTCTTGACTATGGAAGTTTTTTTATATGCATATTTTATGTTAAAAATGTATCTTATAGTCTTATGATATTTTTTAATGGATCATGTTTATTTATTATTTTTTACACTTATAGCTTATATCATTCATTATGACAAATAATTTTTCCATTATTACTTATTAATGACCATTAACTGATTGTGTTTTATAAATGTAAGTTATAATCATCCTCTCATACCATTATTCATATATTATTATATCTTATTAATATTCAATGATATATCATTTGTTTACCCTTACTAACTATATGATCTCACCATTTCTCCATGTTAATATGAAGTTTTTTAAATTGGGGTTGTCTATAAAGTGTATTACGTGAGAATATTATTTTACGCTGTAAGAAGAATATATTGGTAAATAATATAATTGTGATCCAATTCTCAAAATTAACCAAACCTATACGGTCATCTATAATTTATTAATTTGTTTTTTAATATTTTTCTAAAATTATATAATATATATGTATGAAATTTTATGGTTTCCTCATTAACACATAATTCATTAAACTATTAATAGTAACTATAATAGAAACTATTATATGTTATTGTAAACTTAATTTTTCCACATATATTAGTTACATAATGGCCTTGTTTTCAAATTATGAATCATTTTTTTATTCCATTGATGCATTTCCCATTGAGATTCTTCCAAATTTCATGAAATATATAAAGATGAATCATTATTATTTTATGTTATTCATCAAAACTATAGTTTCCGCTTATTTGGTTCATTTAGAAACTCACCTATGATATATTTTTTATTCACATATCAAGATATATGGTTATAAATGATCACATTCATTAAATGTATATATTTTATATCATTTTGTTTCTCTTGACTGAAATCAAAATATTTCCCATAAAATTTTAAAACCATTTAATGATCATTAATAATTATTGTGTGTAGTCATATTTTAATAAAAAATATTTTTTGGTTTGCCTTAATCATTACACAATATTTTTAATCTATGACACTTTAGTTTGAACCTAATCCACCCATAGTCAGTATATGTACATATAAATCATAATAGCACATAATGAAAATGGTAATTAACCCATGCATATCCCTTGGTAGTGTCCATAATGATACTTAGTCTTTTTCCCACTCACCATGAAAGGACGGTGATCATGGTAATACCCAATACACAAAATTTAGAGTTCTTACCCCTAGTATTATAAATGAAATAGCCAAAAACACTTTCTAGTATATATATTTGTATATATTTTCATGTAAAATAGAAATCATTGTTTACCATTAAATAATTTTTTTCCTATTATTAGGCTTATCCTATTTGGTTTCACTAATGTTTCCTCATTTTAGTGTCTATAAATTACTAATCCCTTCTTTGATACCAAATAATTTCATACATAAATATTAAATCATATTATATTAATATTCATTATATATCGCAATGACCCATTCTATAATCATAATGGTTTAGTGACTTTGTAGACAATGATACATAAAAAAATAGGTTATAATATATGTACATCATATCCCACTATGTTATTCACAAATGGTATCCTTCATAAACTTATCCTAATTAAAAACATTCTTCATATTTGTGGGAAATGAAAACAAATTTATGTGTGGGTATGATTCCGTGTGAGGTAAAAAAGAAGATATCAATATATTATTACTTTAGATCATAATATTTTAATAATTATAGGTGAACATGATTGTAATATATAAAAATCATAGAAAAAATTCATAAATCTAAAACATGATTCGTATAATTTTCCATGGTTATTAAGAATACAATAATCATATTGGAATCAAATGCTATGATCCATGAGGGACTAACAATAGTATTAGATCATTTCATAAAAGAGTGGAATAAAATGTCGTATAATCATAATCATTGAAATTTTATGTCAAGGATACTCTCTAAGACAGTAATCACATGCTGGGTTAGGCTAACGAAATTTTTACCTTAATTAGGATTGAGATAACATACCATGAACCATTTTATGGCATGGTATAACCTCATATATAGTCCTTGAAATCATAATGCATCAAAATTTACCAAACTCATTGGAGGGATAAAACAGTCCCCCCTTCATATAATCATAATCTATTCATATATGTATCCCAAAATTATGAAATCATTTATCATTTCATCATAACATTACTAATGGAGAATAAATAACCGATAATCTATATTCCAATATTATATTCTTAAAAACCATATAGATATAATGTGTAAATTATTATATGATCATATCTCTGGTGAATCTTATGTAACATCGTAGGATTTTATGAAAAATTAAGCATTAATTTAAATGATCAATATAATATTTAATGAGTAAAATACTCTATTAAATTTTCAATCATTCTTTTATTTTCTACATATTTCCAAAAAAAATGAATACATTTTCCAAAATAATAAACCTAGAAACATTTAAAAATGTTTTAAATGAAATTATAATTCATTATTGATTGAAAATATGTTCATGATGTTTACATTAAAACAATGACTCCTTTAAATTTTTTAATAAAATATAAAAATTAACCCATTTAGAGAATAAAAATATGCTACATTTAAAAAAAAAGAAAGGATATATTATTATTTTTAAAATTAATTTATACATGCATTAGTGAATAGTAAAACCATTCATGAAACCTATTGATAGAAAATATGGACATTAAATAAAAAATTCATTGATGAAAAAAATGAATTTTATTTTCCATATATGATAATTGAATGCTTTTTAGTACATAATGATAGGAAAATTAAATAAAACAATTATTTTAAAAAATTAATAGTGAAAATGGTGATTGAAAATATTTTTTATTTCTAGACCACCTAATTTCATCAATAGGAGTTTATAATAACATTTACTAATAAAAATTATATTGTAACATACATCCCATATAAATTTGGTTTATTTTGAATGATAAACCCTATGAATGGAATAACATAAAATAATAAATTAAATACCATGAAGTTAATGATATTAATAATACAATTTTTTGTGGTAGTATATACACTACATGGAGAAAACTTGTGGTGACCATGGAATATGTCTCATTGAAATAAAAGATTTATGAGAGACCCAAACCACTTTGTTAGTATTTGTATCAAACCCCCTTGGATGAAATAATTTTAATTGAAAATTCAAATTAAATTAATTATTAAGGATTTGTTATATCAAATTTCAAATGGGGTGTATATAAACCTCATAAATGATAGTAGGTGAGTAAAATCAAACATTCCTCAATGAATAAATAATGAGATAAATAACATGTACATTATGTTCAAATTCATTTATAAGTTATCTAATATCATATATAATAAATATAAATTTATTAGGGATATTTAAAAAACCAGTCATATGTAATGCCTTATATTATCCAATTATAAACATTCAACAAATTTTAATTGGCAGTTATTCATTAGAATACTAATTTTTATGTGATAATAGTGTGGAATTAATATATGTTATGGTTTGACAGTTATGGTCCCTTAACATTGAAAAAGTATAAAAATACATAATATTTTGAAAATATCATAGGTATGATATTTAAAAATTATTTAAAAATTTATATAAAAACATAGTATTTTGTGATGAAAAACGAATTATGTCACCTCATGGACTGAGTAGTTTGTACATACACACGAGTGGTGATACCTATTTTTAATGTATAGAAAAAAATAAGTAAATTGGTAACTCAAATTTCTGAATTAATTACTCAGCAATCTCAGTTAGAGGAGAACCCCTGACAATTTATTAAACAAAGGAAAAGGTATAGTAAATAGAAAAGAAGAATGCAGGCGAACATCTTCCCCACATCCAACCCGTTCCAAACAAAACAAGAAAATTACATGTCATAATAATCATACCCTTCACCATATCCATAATAAGCTACTTCCCCTACAGTAGCTGATTCCTATTCTGAAGACGTTTCATGTTACTTCAATATATTAGCATACTTCTTTCTAAGATTCAACTTCTCCAATGATGATTTCTCCTTACAGTATTTCGCATGATACACCAGGGTGGCCCCAATTTCCTTCTTAGATGAGGACCTAGTGGCCACTGGCTTAGGCCGATGAGAATAATCCTTCCTAGGTTCTCTCCTTGGTGGAGGAGTCATAATGCCATAATTTTTAGAGAACTTCCTTCTTCCACTCTGAAAAATATCACTGAAAGAGGGTCTAACAGCACCACAATTTTCATTATCCCTTTCAGAAATGTCTCACCATTTTTGAGTGACCTTCACAGAAACATGATCATTTTAACCATCATCCTTCTACCGCAGCGCATCCTCGGCAATAGCTAGGCACCCTCCTTCCAGCATCTGTGATTTCACTTTCGGATCAATTAGGGAATGACATTGAGAATTTATGTGATTCCAAGACCATCACATAACACCCTCTCCATTCCACCCTCATCAGCCTCTATTTCCTTGGAAGAAGTCTGGACATCTTAAACCGATTCAACTCCTTCAATCACACGAGGTTCCTCTTCGACTTCAAATCCTTAAAAATGATTGTATGTGGTGCCAAACTGAATTTCCTAAGCCTCACAAGCTGTGCATTCAATAGTTTCAACAGATCCAAATACTGATTGATATAAACCAACAGTGTTCTCCAGTAAGGGCTACTGCCTCACAACCAGATCACTCCTCAATCAATCAAAAATATTCCTCACTTATGGATTTGAGGACACCATCATTTTATCTATACCAAAATATCATATAGCAGCCACTATAAAAACCTCCAGGTTCACACATTACAATTGAACTTGATATAATTTCTCCCCCATAACTACACTACTAGTTGGAGAAACTCCCTCCCAAGCATTTTCCCCAGTCTCATCCTTACTCATTATCAGTCCATTTTATGTGAGGTCTGTTCTCAAGGCCTGATCCAAACTAGTAGAAACAACACCTCCACTATATCTAGTCTTTACAAATTTTGAGAGGCCACCCACCATATGATTGTGACAAACCAATTCTAGATGACCAAAATGGCCGCAGGACACTCAATAGGGAATCCATTACTAGATAAAAACGTCTTATTTCCAGCGAAATGCTTGTTCATTCATCACCCAAATACAACGGACCAGTGACACTAAAACGTCAACATCCAGTCAAATTATCGGAAAATTAGGATGGAATACAACCCTAGTACGGTGATCAAAAAATAGATATCTCCCAACCATGTTTCTGATTGCAAACAAGATCGACGAATTTTGAATGGAAGAAGGAAGACTAGGAATGGTTACCCATGTCGCGATCGTCGAAAGGTCACAACAAAAGTGAATATTGATGCTTCATCAAAATAGTTAGAATGACGACCTATTGCATCCTTGAGGGGTCTAGGACTAGGTCAAGAAAACCAACGACCAAACATTCATGTAGCTTCAATGAATAATCGACAAATTGATCAAACAATTCAACCGAAGGACGATGGAGACAGAATCGAGCCACTAAGGTAAAATTTCATATATCTGTAGCACTGTTGAGCTCCACCGGAAGTAGTGAATGTTGCGGATCCTCACGAAAGAGGTATGGGACCTTTAGTGAGATAGAGATCCATGGGAAGGGTAGAAGTGAATTTGTGGAGGGTCTTCTCTTCCCATGCGGATGATGGAACAAGACTCCCCCCTCCTATCGGGGGGGAGAAGAGTCTAGAGGCATTCAAACTAGGTTATCAGAGAGAAGCCAGAGTATCCAATAGAGATCCAAAAGCCTCTGTAGATTAATTATTATATCATAAAAATAACATATATTGGTTAAATAAATATTTATTACCATATTTTTAATTAAAAAATGAAAATCGAATCATATCACTTTGTTATTGTGGTCTCTACACATACACATGAGCGATGTAATCATTTTCCATGTGAATGGATAGTCAGAAGATTGATAATATTTTTTAATTAAAAACCATCATAATTTCATAAAGATCGCATATAGACATTAAATCCATCGTAATATCTATCGAAGATGGTTTAGATGGAAAATGATTCATATCACTGTATGGTGGTCATGGTACACATGAACACACAAGAAAAAATTTCATTACAAATTTGATAGAAAAGATGTTGGAAATTATTCTGATATAACCATAATAAAATAAAGGATTATTTATTGAACATTATTAATCAAATTATGATGGATAAAATAGTTATATATTATGTAAATGATTGCATATAATGGAATTAGCATGTTTTATATTTATACCTATTTATTGAGAGACATCCTTTTGCTTACACCCTAAGACTTCAAGGATTTGTTTTAGTAAATAAATAAGGGATCCAGGATGAATTAATTGAATATTTATTGGTTTTATTTTTCAGATTGTATGATTTATAATTCTTATAATCAAAAAAATAGTTTGTCTACGAGATTTCACTTTAAATATAAGGGAGAGGGATCACATTGAATTACATAAAATTTTAAAACAATATAATATCGTTCTTTAATTTAATTATTCTAAATAGAAAAGAATAATAATTTAGGATAAAATAAGTGAGAAATAAATTCATCCAAAAATATTACCCATCATTGTGTTTCATTATAACCCATGTATCTTAGCTAACCACCCATCCACTGGTAAAAACACTTTTACAATAACTACGATAACCAAATTTTATTATTATTATTTATTTATTATGACCATTCATGAATGATTTCTAATAAAATAATATATACATAGTAATTAAAAATTTACAATATATTTTTATATTAAATTTTAATCATTGGAATAAATTAAATTTAGAATAATTCTATAAAACACAATTAATTTTTAAAAAAAACAAATCATTTTAAAAAAACTAGATTTATACGTAGTTTATGCCTATTAAAACCATCATGAGAATGTTAATATTTTTAATTGAATAAATTATATATATTTTTTCCATTATAAATATAAATCAATATTGATTCATTTAATTTATAAATATAAAAATACATTATGTTCATAAAAGTTTTTTCAATAAAATAGTGCTTTAAGGCTAAAAAATAACTTATACCAAAAGTAAGTATAATTATTTTTGTGATGTAATAAATTAGTTCATAAAAAATTAAATTATAATTTTTTTACTTTATGTTAAAGATATAAATATAATAAGAAAATAAAAATAATATATTTTATAAAATGAAATAAAATTTTAAAAAATATGTATGTTTAATTACTCAATAAAAAATAAACATTTATTGATAAATTCTAACAAATAAAACAAAAAAATATGAGAAAGTAGAAAACAAATGATATTAATTAATGATATACAATTTTTATAAAGGTTCAAATAAAATATAATATTCATTAACAAAATAAAATTAAAATACTTTTTGTAGAAAACATTTTTTTAAAGAATAAAATGACTTTTCTAAAAACTTAACCCGTATATTTTATGAATAAATAAAAACATTTCCATTATTTAAGAAATTTATAAATTAAATTCATAAATTTTTTATTTATTTCCATACCTTTTAATTTAATGTCTTGTTTAGAATTGTAGGATTTAAATACTATTTTTATTATCATGTCACTATTTTCATAGTGATCTATGTTTCATGTTATGAAATCCATCATGAATATTATTCTATATTTATGTGTTGTTACATTTATTTTTATGATATTTAAAATTGCTATTTCATTTAAATATATTTATAATTTCAATATTTCCTTATATTATTTTTAAAAATTATTTGAATTTGAATGTGGTTCCCTATTTGTATATTACTTTTTGACATGGGATTATAATTCCATTACTATAACACCCTCAGATACTAAAAGAGGGAAATAATATTCAAAACAATATATAAAAATAAAAACTAATCTTATAAGAGAATTTAAAACCGTTATAATTTGTGGAATATTTATTTTTAAACATTTTTTATCACATAGGAATCTTTGTGATACATGCAAAAATAGGTTTAAACGAAACTTGATATTGTATTATAATATTATTTTTTTATACATGACCATTAGAAGATAGTTGTTAAGATGATTGTTATGTACATGGATAAATAAATTATGCAAATTAGATGGATTGATGAAGTGATAGAAATAAATCCATAGTAATCTATTGATTATAAATAAAAAATGAACCATTCAAAATAAAAAGAAATATTTTCAAAAATAATAGTGTTTTTAATGAATTTTAGTCCATATTTGTTAACATAAATTGAAAAAATTAACACTTTTAGAAAGAATATTTAAAAAAAATCATATTTGAAATCAGTATATCAATATTATAATATGGTAGAAAATATTTTTTAGTGAATATTAATTTTTTAGTTCATTATGAACATACTATTTTATATAAGAATTTCAATCCTTTTTATCAAATTTAAAAATATTGTTAATTTAATGTTGTCAAGAACTAGCTGGGTTAACCCCAAATTGGTCAACTGATCCATCCTACTATATATATAAAATTGTTTCGCTAATCCCCATGGGCAGAAAACTTGTTCTTGGCATTAGTTAAAAAATGGGAACAATCTCTCAAAATTACAAAAAAATAAAATATGACAAATAATTAGAACATCAAAAAAATATAAAATACCTAAACTGAATATCATTTATACAAAAGAGGAAATATAGAACCAAAACTAAACAAAATAAAAAAACTATACCTAATGACCATAACATCGCCATGTATCCTTAAGGGACATAGTCTAATGCAAAATCAACCATCACCCACAGTGATAAAATCCAAGATGAATCCTACGCAACAATCTAATAACAAGTATGAAATATAATTGTGTGTATTAAAACATAGTATCCATGAACAAACTAATCTAAAAACAATACACTTCCTGTAAAATAAAAAAAATATCAACTTTAGTCTTGAAATACATTATATAAACGTAATACGTTTCCCACACTTTTCCACTTTCTTAAAAATTGTGATCCATTTCCTTTTTCCCATAAAAATCCACATTCTTTTTTCTAGGAGGAATCATTATAATTTCAAAGAGTGAAAAATGAAATAGTGCACAGAACATTTTCTATAAAATGACTCCATAAATGATTAGAATCCAATTTATTATCTTCAGCAATAAACTATATCGGCCAGTTAAACAAGAATAAAACATACATAAAAGGGGAATAAAAAATATCAAATAATTGTATACAACCAATCATGTGTCTCAATCATCCACTATGAGTAGCTTTGTGCCAATAGACATGTTAAGAAACTATGACCTCATGAATAATCCATACCATACTAATATATGTGACTCATCTAGAAAATCATGCCTCGCTTGATGAAATCAACACAAACTAACATGATCAACCATCCCTCACATTGTAAATAATGGGGGGAACTATACCACATTAAGAAAACTCAATATATCCTCATGAAAAGTCATACTATCTAGAGTGAAATATGACAAGACTTATATTTATTACACACATAGACATGATTTATTAAATAAAAACATAACATGATCCCATATATAAGATAGAGAGTTATAGTGTCGTTGGGTATTAGTAACATTACATAACAACTTAATACATAAAACACAACATCTTAGTGAAAACATATTTTACACGTCCACTACATTCCCTCATACTTATCATTTCATGGGATAACCCGAGGACATGAATAAGAAAAGGGTGAGATATAAATCCTAGTAAGGGAGTAAAAAATGAATAACATGAAAAATATAATACATGTTCGGAAATAGGCATATCAATGGAGAAAAAAATAACATGAACATAAAGTAATGATATAACATGATTATCATAACATGGAAATATGGTAACAACACTTAACATGGAATTATCTTGAGCCAAGGAGCATTACACATGGAGCATGTGTAAATCCTCATTGAACTTGAATTAATACTAAAAACTCATTTTAATAGAATTATCAAGATTAAAAAATCTTTGAACATGTCATATCATTATACTATACTTTTACAAATTCATTGGAGATCTATTAGGGTGTATCCTTTTTAAACATTTCATTTCATGCATAAGTGTGAAACATGGATCATATAACATTGAATCGATCGAAAAAATATATTTTCCCATAATTAGATATTGTTGAATAAATACATGTAAGTACCATTAAAAATGTACATGTGAATAATGTTTAATACCCTTGATAGAGGCATGGGTATGGTATTAACTACATAATGATCTGGGCTTTGAAAAATGTGGTGCAATTTCGGCAGCCTAAGGACGTGACATAAGAATTCATAAAAATCATTAATGAGAGAGAAATGGTTATATCATAATATATAAATTAAGTGGAATGTAAGATAGTAAAATATATACATGTCCTAACAAATGTATTGGTATTTAGATACGTAATTCAAAATAATATCTTGAATGTAAATGAGGAGAGAGAAATTCCTTAAGAAATTTCGGCATGGTAATAGGTATACATTGGAGGAATTAATGAGAGAGAAAGGGGATATATCAATATTCCAACATGAAGATATAATTATGTGGGAGGTTTTAAATCATATCCCAATATTTATAATTTAATATAAAAGGTCATAAA
The DNA here is from genome assembly GCA_963277665.1 of Viscum album. Lineage (NCBI taxonomy): Eukaryota > Viridiplantae > Streptophyta > Magnoliopsida > Santalales > Viscaceae > Viscum > Viscum album. The sequence continues at coordinate 410,032,427 of OY728157.1, forward strand.
AATATTAGGACACTTGGAGATAAATAAGGAAATTGAGAATCCCTTACTTCGAAGTGTTATCACAAAGGCTTGGGAAGGGAATTAGAGAGATTTCATGGGATCATAGGGATCCTAGGAAGGATTATATAAGGATTATGGAAGAGTATAGACAAAATAAAATATATTTTAAGGAAGTTTATGTGGGAGATTTGGCGGGTTTATATAGAAAATGAGAGGGAATTCTATGTTATTTATGTTTGGGACACCACACAATATACTAATCAAAACCACAAACCAGACCATTGTCTTTTCATTTTGTTTTCCAAAGATTAGTGGAAAATAATATTTTACAATTCCAATGGCCATTTTTTTAAAATAATAGGGTTTCTTATGTGTAGGTGAGTTGCACTCTCAACGAAATCAATTTAAAAAACGAAAAAAATTTATAAGTCTTGAAGGGTTCAATAAAGATCTGTATAATAAAAAAAATCTAAAAAAAATTATTTTAATGTTAAAACATATTTTGGAGGATAATAATGTATATAGTATTTTATTACTTCACTATTGTTTCATTATGATGTCATAAAACACATTATATATTAAAATGGTATTTAATTTTTACCCAAAAAATCGACTATCTCAGAAAAGTATAAAAAACTCACCGTTGGATAATTTCAATGCCCTGATTCAAAAAATAATCTTCATTCAAACCAAATAATTATCTAAATATGTGAATTTACCTTTTAAAATAAAAACTGACAATTATAAAAAATGCATGGGGTTTGAAAAAAGTTACTTTCAAACCTTAAAAAAATTTACAATTTAATTCATAAAAATTATACGACTATTTGTACTTAATGAAAAGTATTTCACTGATAATAATATTTTCTTAATATATAATATAATTAAAAAATACATTAATTTATCAAAAATTATTCCTTAGTTTAACATTATCTAAAATAATACCATTTTTTAATAATATATTTACAAAGTAACAATAATAAAATGAAAATATATTCATTATTATATACAAAAATAATGTACATAATCATAATTCTATGGTATTGTTAATTAAACCCTTAAAACACCTTCCTTAGTCCTTAGGGTAAGGTGAACAATGGAAATAGACTCTTGGGGTGGCTCAGATAACATCACTTGAGTGGTAATCTCAATCATCTTCCACTTCTCCCATAGGCGGTTCCACTCTAGGTTAGTGTATTCAAACATGTCATGGGTTAAGTCAAAAGAGAATCCCATTGATGCCACATCCTTTCGGAGCACTAACAAATGGGATTTATAAGGGGAAATTCTACTAGATGAGGCCACCAAATCCTTTGTTTGAGAAAATTAAAATTGTTAAAAACCTATATTTATACTAATAGTGTGATCACTATTCAATGTCTATATTAGCAAAGTTCAAAAATATTAATGGTATATTAAAATCCAGAACATAAAATCAAATAAGTTCATACATTTTTCATAACTATAAGAAGACATTAAAATAGTAATTTTCATTAATTAATTTTTGGGTCCTTAATATCTTCCCCCCATTTAAAAAGTTCACCTTCAAAATTTCCTTATCCCAAAATAAAATAGATGTGGGTAACATTTCATCATCACTTCTTCTAATTACCTCATAACTTCTTAAAACGTGTTGTTTTGTCACCACACCTTGATGAGGGTCATTGTATTATTTTATAGAACCTTTTCCCTATGATCTAAAATATTAACTGGTTTCTCCTTGTAAAAATTACCACCCCCTAGATGTACTACCTCTGAAGATAGTACATGTCAAGGGTCAAATATGTAAATTTTTAAAAGAAAAACATGAAAACATCATATAAATTGGCCATGGTAGGTGGAAGTGCTAGTCGATAGGCTACAACCCCAACACGATCAAGAATATTGAAGTGGCTGATGTACCAAGGAATTATCATCCCTTTCATTTCAATCCACATGACCTTATTCAATGGAGATATGCATAGAAATACAATGTCTCCAAAATTGAACTCAAGGTATCGTTGACAGTGATCCTCAAAACTCTTCTCTCGACATTGGGCTGCATTAATATGCTGTTGAATGGTTTTCACCTTCTCCAACATTTCTTCAACCATTTCAGGTCCTAACAGTTTACCCTCACTGACTTTATCCAAACACACTACTGTTATGCACCTATTCCCACCAATGACTTCATATGGTGTCATTCAGATGCCCTTGTGGAAACTGTTATTGTATGATAATTCAACTAGTGGAATATATTTTTCCCACCCTATATTGAAGTCTATAGAATATGATTGTAACGTATATTCTAGTGTCTGAATAGTTTGATCAAATTTTCCATAAGTTTGAGGATTATAGGTCGTACTAATGTTCAGTTCTGTGCATATACCTTGTTGGAAACTTTTCCAGCACTTTGAGGTGAATCTCAGATCACAATTAGATACATTAGATCATGGTACTCCAAGAAGCCTTAACAATTATTTAATGTAAATCTGTGAGATTTGATCCAATGGGATGTCCTCTATAATCATGATAATGTGATCTGTCTTTGAAAGGCGATACTCAATGACCTATATAGCATTTTTTTCTCTAGATGTCCTTGGAAGTCCAGTGAAAATGTCTATGGTAATGTTTTCCCACATACTTGTTGGTATGGGTAATGGTTGCATCATCTTTTTAGACTTGTTCCTCTTAGCCTATACATGATGAAATACTAGGATCTTTGATGTATATTCAAATATATCCCTTTTTCATATTGTTTCATCAAATTATTTCTCCGAGATCTCGATACATTGTTGTTCTCCTTGGGTGAATAGAGAAGGTAGACTTATGTACATCATTCAGAATCTCCTTATATATCTATGGATCAGATGGTAAACATTATCATGACCCAAATCTCACAATTCCATCTTTTTCAATAATGAACTCTGAGGGTTTCTCATTTCTGATAGCTTCAACCTTTTTCAGAATTTCCACACCCTGTCTTTGTGTATCCTTTATTTTCTCCAAGAGGGATGGTTGTGCAATAATTTGAGAAATGATTGATGATGTTTCTACCTTAACAATACCCATTTCTATACTTTGAAAATCTAAAAATATTGGGTCCTTATCAATTCTCATCATTGATAGAATCACAAGTTCTTTTCTACTTATAGAATTAGACACCTTGTTCGCTTTCCCATGGTGGTAAGGGATTGAGCATTCATGATACTTGATGAGTTATATACATCTTCATTGGTGCATATTAAGCTATTTTTATTTGAATATATATTGGAGGCTATTGTGATCAATATATGTCTCACACTTCTCCCCAAATAGATATTGCAGCCATATTTTCATCTTAAAGATAATAGACTCCAACTCCTGATCATGCATGGAATAGTTTTGATCAAGGATTTTCAGCTGCCGTGAGGCGTAGTATATCACATTATTGTTCTTCATATACACAAAACCTGTGTACATCTTTGAAGAATAACTTAATATCATAAAAATATCTCCACTAATGGGTAATGTGAGCACGAGCATAGTGATTATCCTCCTTTTCAACTCCTTGAAGCTCTATTGGCATTCATCACTTCAGGAAAATGGTACTCCCTTATGGGTAATCTTGTTCAGAAGGTTGTACCATCTTGAAAAATTTCTTACAAAATGGTGATAACATCCAGCTAATCCCAAGAAGCTACTAATATTTGTTACTAATGTTGTCCTCATCTATCACTCAATTGTATCTGTCCTGGTGGTATCCACTAATATCCCATTAATTTGGATGACATGACCCTTGAATGGAACCTCCTTCAACAAGAAATCATAGTTTCTGTACTGTTCATAGATCATCTCCTTCCATAAGGTCTCTAGTATAGTAATTATATGCTCCTCATGATCCTCCATTGTTTTGGTGTATATTAGAATATCATTTATAAATACTACCAAAAAATTTTCGATGTAATCTCTAAAGACTATATTCATCAAATCGATAAAGATTTTTGGAGCTTTAGTGAGTCTGAATGGAATTAATATTAATTCATAGTGCTCATATCTTGTATGAAAAATAGTCTTGTGGATATCATCCTTCATCTCCCTTACCTGATAATATCCCAACCAAAAATATACCATGGAGAAGTATAGTTCTCCATGTAGCTAATCGAACAATTCATCAATTCGAGGCAGAGATTACTTTTTCTTTATCGTGATTTTGTTAAGATCATGATAATCGATGTGACGGTGCATTGTACTATCCTTCATCTCGATGAAGAGGACTAGTGCACCCCATGGTGAAGCACTTCAGAATATAAAAGATTTATCTATATTCTCCTGCAGTTGTTTCTTCATCACCTCAAGCTCCACAAAATCTATTCTATACAAAGTCTTGGATATTGGCAACACCCCAGATATAACCCCAATTTTGAAAACAACATCCCTTCTAGGAGGAAGACCAGAATATTCATCAGGAAACACTTTAGAGAATTACCTCACAATAAACATGTCTTCAAGGATGGTTTCATCCTTGTACTCAATCATCTATTACAGATACATGTGCTCCTAGGGCTATAATATCCATGCTTGAGATGATAGAAATAAAGAAGATTCATCTCCCTCCATGCACTAGTATAGAATCGATGGTTGATTCCCCACATGTATATTGATTTCCATCTACAAAAATTTATGTTTTCTCCATATAAGGAAATCCATTCCATGTAGAGAATTAAATGAAATTCCACTATAGGGAGTATGGCGGGGATCATCATGTTTTTCAATCCACCAATTTTGACAGGGGTGGAGTTATATTCATGGGATTCAATGATTGCCCCATTTTCCATATTAACCGACATCCATACATCCATGATTTGTGGTGGTGTATGGATTGTTATTCTATGTTTTAGAGGTATAAAATAATGTGTAGAACCATAATCCAAAAGTTGGTACACTATTTTTGAATGAATAATTACCTTACCTATCACCACTTTGTTGTCAGGGTTCACTTCAAAAGTAGTGATGGAAAAATATATCCCTTGTTGCTTTGGTCGTTTTTGGTTTCCTCTTAATAAACATTGTGTCAGGCACTAATTTGAGTGGTTTCTAGGTTCTGTGATGTTAAAGCAATGAACAACGTGTTGAGGTTAAAAAAGAGTGTTCTTCTCCTTTATTGCAGCTATGGGTTTTTCATGTTGGAAGTTAACGGCTTGGTTCCCTTATCTTCCACACCTAATGCATTTCATTTTCCCCTTCAAACATTTTCTAGGGTTCTCCATTCCACACATTTGGCAAGTGGGGTGCTGTATCTTCTTAGTACTGTTTGATTCATCCATCGGACAGACAGAATCAAATTCCACCTTATGCTTCTTATCCCCATGATACATATGAGATCCCCCAATCTCTATTTCAACCCTGAGGGCACGTTGAACTATTTCCACATTGGTGTCGAAGTCACGGATTTACAGGGCTTTCTACATACTATGATTAAGCCCACAAAAGAGGTGGTCAACCCTACATTCTAGGTTAATGCAATGATGGAGGCATATCGTGCAATCCTTTTGATGTTTTCCTCGTATGCTCTGACAGATGCATCATCTTTCTCTTTAAGGGAAATGATGTACATTTCCTTCTTAATATGTAGGGTGCAAGGAAAAGATTAATCCCAAAATATATGCTAGAATACCTCCCATTCCATTGATTCAGTCTCCTCCTTATGCTTCGTATTTTTGATCAATGTGTCCCATTGATCAACTTCTCCATCCATACGATAAGAAGCTTGGAGAACCTTCTCTAGTTCAGAACATTGATGGATCGATAAGATCTTTTCAATTCATTTGATCAATTTTCAGTGATTGAGGGATCATATGACCAATTAAAACTAGGAGGAATTTTTCTCATGATTCTCTTGATTTCGACTAGTTCTCTCTTCAGGGGGGGGGGGGTTGAATGTTCCTATTGACCCATGTTTGTATTCAATTATTGAGTTAACTGAGAGTGTATAATGAAAAAGTTCACGATTCCTACTCCCAAAGGATTGGGGATTTCACTAGAATAATCATCACATAAATCTTCACATTAGCTGTCATCCCTATTCCTCCTATTATCATCCATTGAATGGAATAAAAGAAATGTTAGGGGTAACACATAAAGGGTTATCAATGGAAAAAACATATAAATTATAAATTACTTTTATTTCCCTAACATATTACTCTATATGATTAAATCTATATTATCCATGATCAACATTCAAAATTTTTTTCCTACGGTATTTTTTATTACTTTAACAATGGTTCATACTAAGCTTGTGAATTTACCAAAGAATATCCCCCAGAAGTGTCGTAATCAAAATTGTAGGATCACCCATTGTTTTGTTCCAGGATACCCTGGGTGAAGCACAAAACTCCTTATTAGATTTCTCACTTCTAGGTACATCTTTGTTAGAGCCGCCTCTACATGGTCGTATCTATACATGGATATATATTCCTGATAAACCAATAACTCAACACTCACAAACACATATGGATGATTTTATTATACATCTTCTTATATATATGTCTTCACTAGGGGTTTCTAATTATAATACCAAAAATAACTTAATCTATCCTCATATACCAACTATGAAAACAATTCTCTTTATTACACATTTAGACATGATTTATTACATAAAACAATCACTTGATACATATAGAAGATCAAGAGGTATTGTGTATTTTTGGCTTTGTAAAATTACACAACAATATAAAACATAAATCACAACATCTTAGTGAAAACATCATTTACATGAAAATAAATTCTCTCATACTTAGCATTACATGACATAACCTTAGGACATACATATGAAAAGAGTGAGATACAAAGCCCAGTAAGGGAGTGCACAAGGCATAACATGTTGAATACAATATATTTCAGGAAATAGACTTATCAATGGATCTTAAAAAAACATGAACATAAAGGAATGGTATAGAATCATTGTCATAACATCGAAATATGGAAACAACACTAACATAGAATTAGCATGATCCAATGCATAGTACACATGGAGCATAAGTAAAACCTCATTGCACATGATTCCTAAGTAAACCCACATTTCACATGAATTATCATGAGTAAACACTCATTTCACATTACATATCATGATACTATACTTTACCCAATGCATTGGAGTTATACCAGGGCACACCCTTCTTAAACATTTCATTTCATGCATAAATGTGCCACTTGGATCCTATAACATGGAACCAATCATCATAAAAAGTTATTCCACGAATAAGGAATGTGTAATAAAAACATATATGTACTATTAAATATGTAATGTTTATACAGTTCTATCCCCTTGATAGAGACATGGGTATGGTATTCAATGCACAATGATTTTGTCTTGAAAAAACACTGTTTAATTTAGACAGCATAACGACGTGATATAAGAATTCATAAAAATGGTTGATGAGAGAGAAATGGGTGTCTCTTCATAGGTAATGAAATGGATAGTAAGGGGGTCATATAGAAACATGTCCAAACAAATGTAATTGAATTTAGATTCATAATACAATTGGATTAGTAGAATTTAAATTAGGAGAGAGAAATTCCTTATGGAATTTCGGCTTGGTAACGAGTGTATAAGGGAGGAATTTAAGAGAGGGAAACTAGATCGATCATTATTCAATAATTAAGAAATATTTATAGGGGATACGAAAAATAATACCCTCACATTTATAATTGAAAATGAATGGGAATAACAATATAAGGAAACTTGGACATAAATAAAGAAAGTGATAATCCTTTACTAGGATGTTTGTTCCCTAAGGCTTGAGAGGGGCTTGAGAGAGACTTATTTGAAGATTGGGGCTTAATGGGAGGATTCTAGAGAGAGGAGGGTATAGGTTGGACGAACTTCAAAGGCATTGAGTGTAGAGTATGTGGGAGCATGAGTGGGTTTATATAGGAAAAGAGAGGGAATTATTAATTATTTAGTTTTGGGACACCACACATTAAACTAATCAAAACCAAAAACCAGAACATTGTTTTTTCCCATGGTTTTTACCAAGGGTGAGTGGAAACTAATATTTTATATGGCCAATGGCTGACCATCTTAAAATAATATTGTTTCTTAAGTGGAGGTGAGTCACACTCTCAAGGAAATCAATTGAAAAAACTAAAATGTTTTTTAAGACTTGCACTGTCCACTAAGGCTTTGTAAAATATATCAAACAATCCTAAAATCACATTATATTAAAGTTATAACCTATATTGTCTGAACATATTTTTTATAGAATTTTATTACATCACTATTGGGTCATTATGATGTCATAAACAAATTATATATTTAAACGGTGTTTAATTTTTACCCAAAAAAAATCGATTGTCATAGAAAATTATGAAAAATTCACTATTGGATTTTTTTGACATCCGGATTCCGAATAAATATTCCATTAGTCCAGATAATATCCTAAATTTGTGAATTTACACTTTAAAATTTAAAACTGACATATATAAAAAATTCATGGGTTTTGAAAAAAATAACATTAAATCCTTCATAAAAATTAATATTGTATTCATAAAGATCATACGACCATTTATACTTAATAAAAAGTATTTTATTAATAATAATATTTTATGAAAATATAAGTTAACTCAAAAATACATTAATTTATCAATATATATTCCTTAGTTGAAAATTAACGAAAAAATACTATTTCTACATAAAAAACTACCTACAATGTGACAATAATAAAATGAAACTATATTGATTATTATATAAAAAAACAATGTATAAAATCAAAATTATAGGTTCATGTTAAATAAACACATAAAACACCAACATAATCCTTAGGATAAGTTTAATGATGGTGATAAACTCTTGGGTGGCTCGGATAACATCGCTTGAGTGAAAATCTCTATCAACTTACAATTCCCCTGTTGGCGGTCCCTCTCCAGCTTAATGTATTCAATATCATAATGAAATTGGTCAACAATGAATCATAATGATTCAACCTCCTTTCCTAGCTTCGATAAATTTGTTTCATATGGGGAAGGTCTACTGGATGGGGCCATCACATCCTTTATCTATGTAAATTGGATTTGTTAAATCCTTATATTTATACTAATAATTTGATCACTTTTAAACTACTATTTTAGAAAAAGTGACAATTCATAATGGTATTTTAAAATCCAAAACATAAAACCAAATAACTGCATAAATTTGACATAATTATAAGAACACATTTAAACATGAATTTTCATTAATGAAGTTTTGGGTCATTAAATGTAACCTAACTAGTTCAACAATAATTATCCAGAAATGAAATAGCTATTCTAGGATCACCCTATCCAAAATACAGAAGACGATGAGTCAATCGATTCCAACTAAAAAACCAATCACAAGAATATAAAAAATAATAAATCACATAGTATGCATCATACAAGTCCCCCCATAGATCAATCTTTTTACCTTTAACACATAGTAACCAAAAGGAGTCCATAATAAGGATATCCAATTTCACATATGTAAATTCAGTTATGAGGATTATATAGTAATTATATCCAACTATATAATATAAAAAATGTAATAATCTAGTCAAAGGAGGGTTTTCATGATAAACAATTTCACTACATTTACAAAATATCCAGATGGGGCTCAATCATACATCTATGAAAGGATCAAACCAACATTCGAAAATGGTATAATTTCACCATTTTTTAGTTCAAAAACATTTAGAACACGTTTCCATTTAATCACCCACATCACACATTCAAGACAATTCAATTTTCACCATAATTCCAAATATTCTACTAACCACCACCACATGGAAAAACATTCTTCAAATCCAAATAATAATTTCCTTTAAATCCAAAATCACAATGAAAAACAACTTAATGATCCCAAATCATTATTTAACAAATCATAAACATATTAAAAAATCTAATACTATATTTTATATATCATAATGTACAATTAAAATCCAACAGAAAAATTTAATCAAACACTTGATGTGTAACATTTAACAAAATAATTATATTTATTACATAACAACAAAGAAGCCATATCTTTTCACACAAAATAACCTTTTCAATGATCACAAATATTTTTTTATCATATACGTGGGGTGTGAAATGCATGAAATCAATGATTATTAAATTAATAAGGCATGTGTCATGGAAAACCTACCTTAATCTTATAATGCTTCAAAAAAGTACACCAAAAACACACCACAATGGTTCCAAGAGCAATGGTCTACTAAGAAGAACCATAAACACACAAAACCACCAACAATTTTGAATTTAAACATCAACCCTAGATCCAAAATCTCATGGGAGAATGAGATATTATGAATAAATAGACGGATAAGGATGATGGAGGAGAGAAAACAAGATTACCTTGGAAAATCATTTTTAACTCTTGAATTTATCCTTATATCTACACTAAGGGAAGAAGGAGGAAGCGTGGAAAAAAACAATGAGGCCACTTAGGGTCGCACACACCATGGGGGAGAAATGTGAATACAGGGGCTTAAAATTTCACATGGTATGTTTCGTAAATTTATATATTTTCATATATGGATGACTCACACGATATGTCAGAACAGTTAACCAATTAATGTGCCAAATGTGTGCCCATTAGGGGAAATAAATGAGCACATAAAATACTTTTTTATGTGGTTTGAAAACTATGTTCAATCCATGAAAAATGGTTCTATCATGAGATATTTGATTCCTACAATCATTAAGAACAACTTAAAAAACCATATGTGGCACAAGTATTATAAAACTAAAGCACTCCAAGGCTTGTAAAGTTTCCTAGATCATAGAAATTAGTTTTCCCAAACCATTTGTTAACCATGTGACATTAAAAATACCCACTTGAACTCACAATTCAAAACCATAACAATAAAAATTCAATAGCCAAACTCAATTCCAAAAGATAAACATGAATATAGGTCCAAAATAAAAATCACATTCTGATAATTCTCCCCATAATTAATACATTTCATGTCTAAAAATATAAAGAAATATAGTTTATCGATCAAATACTAAGTATTTAATCCATCGTATGATCCAATCACTTAATCTAAGAACATATAAACCATATTCAAACATAACTTAACAATCATTCCCAAAATATTTCAACAACAGAAACCATTTTTTGAGAAATTATGGGAACTCGAGCTATAACTTCCACTACATTTCCTAAAAAGGGACCACTGGGAAACCTAAAATGAATCATGATGTTTCTAAAAAACAAATTAAAATAATAAAATTAATTAACATCAATAGAATCCATTTTATACCATACCAATAACATAAGAAACTGATTCCTCAAAATAGGAGTCCTGAATGGAAAACACTTAATTAAAAATCACCTATCATGAACCAAAAGCATAGTCCAAGATTAAAACCCATCACGATCCAGGAGGAGAACATTTACACTCTGACCAACATACCCCCACCAAAAGGGGCCACATTATTTAAAGAATCTAATGCTTTGTAGTAAGGTGACTCTAATCCCTAATCAGATCTCTTTATTCCTATAGTAATATAAGATTTTAATGATATATAGTCAAATTTTTATAAATCAAGAGAGAAATAATAGAAACAATACACATATTATAATTCACCTCCAATAATGGGGGAAATAATTTAATTCTGTGGAATGAAAATAATGGTGTCATTATAAAAAATGTTCCCAGCTAGTCTATAACATTCTCATATATCTAAATTAATAGTTAACACCACAATTTACTCCTACCATTATAGAAAGTTACACTATAATATAATGAAACATTAAACTGTGTCTGAAAATCACTCTAATCATGTGAACTAGCTCCACATTGCTTATTTGAAACACGTCGACAAAACCATTTCATGTTTCTTAGGTGTTGACTAGCATGATAGGTATTTACAGCCATAGGACATGATTGTTTATTATGATCTTGCTTTTTTACACTGATGAAAAAATAAGATCCCGTGATTAAAAAAAGAGGAAGAATGGTAAAGAATTATTTTGATCCTATTACTATCACCAAAAGCAGAATGATTCTTTCTCACTACATTACTGGATTTCACTACCCCAATTCCCAGAACTCTGGGTTGGGTTACTACTTTAAAAACCCCTCAATTATAAGTTCGACATGAATAACATGAATCACCACATCATAAAATGAGGTTATACTAATCACTCACTTCATAGAAAATATATCAGGATGAATCCCACTCTCGAAATCTAGAGCCATTATGGATTCATCTACTACATTACCTGGGTCATATGGAAATAGGTCTACAAATAAATGAAAGAAATCCAACACCAACCAATAACCATACCACTTACATCACATTTTCATTCCTTTCCATACCTTAGTCATCTCAGCGAAGTGTTGTCGGATGAACAAATATTCAAAGAAATTCCATGTATCATATTCCCTAGGCATATCTGTAGAGCCTAACATCCACCACATTGAGGGTTAACCATCATGTTTATAGGTAGAAAAAATCACCTTTAATAACATAGATAACTCAATGTGGCTAAATATCCTTTTACTTTTCAGCATCAACTATTCTAGTTAAAGAGGATCTACATGATGATAAATTAGATGTGGATTTTACTTTTGAAACTCAAAAAAAATCCTTAGTTTGAATAGTTGTAAAACCTTTTAGTAGTGAACCACCCATTGTTTCACCACAAACATCCATTGAATCTCTATGTGAGTGAACACTTGCCCACAAGAATCTCAAGATCTTGATCAGAACCTACTCATTAACAAAAACTCACCTCATTCAATTATAAAAAAAAACAGAAAATATCTCAATGATTTCCAAAACATTCAGAGAATCTTTCTAAACAACAACAAAAAATTAATTCACCAACAAAGATTCGAGACTCAAAAGATAGTATTAGCATCACTTCAAATAAAAAGAATCACAATCCACATAACCATTGACCATCAAGTCACCACAATTATCCACATTAAATATTTTTTGAATTAAAAATGTACTGAAGGGTTGCACGATTAGAAATGGTATTCCATTGAAACTATATCTCATATGCACATTCTCATACCACACCAAGCCCATATGAACTCTTTCCATACCAAGAATTCATTCAATAATATAATCTTTTCTCCACTTCCCAAAACATATATATGCATGTGGGTACCATAGGAAATACAAATGGTCAAAACATTATATTATAATTTCAATATTCACAATGCTTTTGAAAACCACACAAACCACAAAGTCATAAAAAATGTTAAAATTGCACAAATAAATATATTTTCATTCATTATCAAAATTAAATCCAATACAATTCATCGAAAAATTTATTTAATCTCATTATAAACAATTTTTATAAGCTTAAAAAACATAATTCCATCAAATGGTTTGGATTAAAAAAATCATTTGTTCTCATTTAAAATAGATTTACCAATCCCTATTCATAATAAACATCCACTTTCAGAAAAAATAATTTGATTAACAAAATATAAGATTATTAAAAAATTGATATCAACAAAACACTTCCTATTTAAACCAGATTTCAAATTAAAAAAATCAATCTTCTGATTCCTTTTTCAAAATGATTCTGAAAATTCATTATCTAGATTATCAAAAACAAATCATTTCCATTTAAAATCCAATTTATAGAAATCAAGAACATGATTTATAAAAACAATTTATTGATACACAGATGAAAAAAACAAATAATTGAAACTACTGTCAATGGGTGACTTGTCCATATTGTAGTTGGCCATATGCTCATCTGATCACCATCATAGAGAGACTTTTATGACCATACCCCATGCCCCACATGGATTTCCTGGCCGTGCAAGGTCAAAGAGACCACTACACCAGCTCCAATTTTCTATACCAAATACCAAAGAGACCATAAAAACAAAAGTAACCAATGAAACTGACATCCCCGAGAATTCCAAGGCTTTTAATAGAGTGTTTTGGCCCAAAAATTCCATATATCAGTACCCTAAGGTTCTTATAATCCTAGTCCTCCTAAATTAACATCCCCAATTACGAATGTGTGTTCAAAAAGTAAGGTCCTCAAATTATTATCTACTATGATACCATTTTCTCATGAACCATCTCAAGTCTCCCAGTAAACTTGTCACTCGAGATGACCCATGATATGTCTCAATGTGCGTTCTTGACCCCTATGGGCTAGGAAATAGTGTCAAGCCATAATTGAGAATCAAGAAGGTATCATTTCACCCATTTATAAATAAATTAATCAGTGGAAAAAATTGATTATCGCAATATATATAAAATATCCAAACTAAACATCAAAAATTCAATAGATGAAATATAAAAAAAATAAAAAACACAAAAAAACAGATCCTGATTTCCAAAACATCTCCATGTGTCCCAATGTGTCAATCTCATATTTCAAAACCAACCATCACCCAAGGAAATAGTAACCAAGATGAATCTTGTACCAAAATATATAATCAAGAATAAACTATAGGTGTGAGTAATAAAAAGATGTCGACATGCCCAACCAAATCTATTCCTAACACACTTCCATTAAAAAAATGGCAACTTCATGTTTTAAATATAATATATAAACATATTCTTTCTCCACACACTTTTCCCCAAAAAAAATCATGCTCCATTAAAATTTTCTTCATTTAAAACCCACATTCATTTTCTATGGTGAAACCATTAGTATTTCAAATTGTAATGCTGTAACCCTAGATGCCTATATTTGGTGTATTATTTTAATAAATTTGAATTGTTATAAGGAATCATGTCTCAATGGGTCGATCAATTTAGAAGTAATGGTAAATATATTTCATAAAAGAACATAACATTAAAAATTTTAACATAAAACATAGCATAAATAATTTTTTGAAAATGCCACTATTCCCGTAGCTTTCTGCATATTGATCATAATACATTTCATTGAATCTTGGTAAAGTAAAAAATAATAAAGGGTTGAGCTCAGAAATTCAATAGAGATAAATAGTTTAAGAGAAGCTATAAACATTTCAGGAAAGATTATATAACAAAAACAACATCCTTTTAAACATAAACCTGACAAATAATATCACAAAAATAAATCCAACATATCCATATAGACATGCACAAGTATATAATAATAGAATAATATTCACATGTGATAACTAATTTCATAATGAGGGAATATATAATGCTGGATGTAATAACTTCAACATCAAGGCCTTGGGAAAAGACCATTCACAAATATTCTTTCATGGACTTCTTCAAAGAGACATGTTTGTCTCATGAGATATGCAAATGCATCAAGGTGAAATGGTGGGCCCCACCTATCACATACTATGTAACGATCCAAACATTCATTAATGAAAATTCATCTTCATCTAATTAATTGTCTTATTATGGTTATATAAAATGTGAACTTCATTGGTATTATGTTTCTTGATTTTAAAATACCATTATGAATTGTGATATTTGCTAATATAGTCGTTCAATAGTGATCACATGATTATTATAAATATAAGGATTTAACAAATCCAATTTACTCATACAAATGAAGTGATGACCTCATCCACTAGACTTTCAATGTACGAAGACCATTTTTCAGAGCTCAGAAATGATGTGGCGTCATTGGGCATCACTCTTGACCAAGACCAAGCTGAGCTTGACCACGCTAGGCTTGAGCGGGACCCACTACAGGAGAAGTGAAAGTTAATATAGATTTCCACCCGAGCGATGTTATCCGAGCCACCCCAACTGTCTGTCACCCTAGCACACCTAACCCTTCGGTATTATTCGAGTGTTATAAGGGGTTATGTAACAAGATCCTAGAATAATGATAATGTACCTTATTTTGGTATAATGAATTTTAATTCATTTTATTATTGTTACTTTGTAAAAAGTTATTAATGCAAAAATAGTATTTTTAGTTAATATTCGACTAAGAAAATTATTTTGATAAATTAATGGATTTTTGAATTAAATAATATTTTAATAAAATATTATTATTAAATTACATTTTTTAAATATAAATGATAAAAATTTTTATGAATTCAATTGTAATTTTTATTAATGTTTGAAAAATATTATTGTCAAAAACAATGAATTTTTGGTAAATGAAGGTTTTTATTTTAAAATTAAAAAATTCCCATATTTATAAAATTATTTGGATAAAATGAATATTATTTTTTGTAATCAGGATGTCAAAATTATGCAATTGTGATTTTTTCAAAAAATTTTGAGAATCAAATTTGTGGGTAAAAATTTAATAATGTTTAAATATATAATTTGTATTATGACATCATAATGAACTAATAGTGAGGTCATAAAATACTATAAAAATTATTTTTGAACAATAAATGTTTCAGCATTAAAATAATGTAATTTTTGATTTATTTGATTTATTTTATAATGAATTTGTGGACCCTCCTGGGCTTATATAATATTTTGTCTTTTTAAATTGTTTTCCTTGAGAGTGTGAATCACCTCCACATATGCAACCCAGTTATTTTATAAAGTTCAGCCATTGGCCTTATAAAATATTTTTTTCCACTGCCTTTTGGCTAAAATTATGGGCAAACACCATGGGAAGTTTTGTGCTATTGATCAGTTTAATGTGAGGTGTCCCGAACAAAAAAAATAATTAATTCCCCCACCTTTCCTAAATAAACACATCCAAGATCCCACTTCATCTTCACTCAATGTATTTGCAGTTTGACCATCCACATCTCTACTCTCTCTATAATCCTCCCAATTTCCCCAAGATCCCAATAATCCTCTCTCAGTCCTCTCCCAAGCCTTTGGGATCAAACATCCAAGTAAGGGATATCTTTAGTTTTCATTTTTGTCCAATTTTAATTAAGTTGTTATGCCTTTTTTTCAATTAAAAAAGTTTTGGTATGATTTGTAACCTCCCCCATACTGTCCTTTTAATGTTTGGATGATGGAAGACCTCATTCGCTCTCATTAAAGACTCTTATGTACACCTGTTACCATGCTGAAATTCCGTTAGGGATTTCTCTCTCCTCTTTTACATCCAAGTAATTCTTTTTTATTAAGCATCTAAATTACATTACTTTTGATGGAACATGTATCTATATGACCACATTAAATTCCATTTTATGTACATATTTTGAGACCCCATTTTCTATCTCATCAACTAAATTCATGATTCCTTATGTCAGACCGTTATGCGGCCGAAATTCCACCGCAATTTTTCCAAGCCAATATCATTGTGTAGTGAATACCATACCCATGTCTCTATCAAGGGTATTCACTTTTATGATCATATATCTATTGGATGGTACTTTCATGTACTATTCCACTTTATTTAATCATGTAATAACTTATGATGTTGATTTATTACATGTTATATGAATAATGTGGCACACTTATTCTTGAATTGAAATTTTTAAGAAGGGTGTGCCTGGATAGCGCTCCAATGCATCTGGTAAACTATAATATCATGAAAAATAATTTTAAATGGTTTTTGACTCATGCTAATTCAAGTGAAACATGTATTTACTTGTGAATCATGTGTAATGAGGGTTTACTCATGCTCCATGTGCAATGAACATTGTCCCATGCTAATACCATGTTAAGTGTTGTTTCAACATTTCCATATTTTGATTATCATGCTTTATCTTGTCATTATGTTAATTTTTCTATTGTGCTAAATTGATATTGTAATTGTCTAAAATGTATTATATTCCTCATGTTAATACATGTTTTTTCCCTTACTAGGCTTTATAACTCACGCTTTTCTTAGGCATGTCCTCAGGTTATCCCATGCAATGCTAAGTACGAGGGAATGTAGTGGTCATGTAAAGGAAGTTTTCAATAAAGATTTTGTGTGTTTTATGTTCTAAGATATTATGTAATGTTCCTAATCCCCAAATACAATAGACCTCTCGATATTCTATGTTGTATCAAGTGAATATTTTATGTAATAAATGAGCTTTATGTGTGTAATAAAAAGTTTGGTTATTATAGTTGGTATCAGAGGATAGGTTTAGTTATTTTAGGGATTAGGATAATAAAACACTTGTGAAGACTTAGAGATTATATAAATTTTAATAAAAACATCCGTATGTATTAGTGAGAATTCAGTAAGTGGTTTACCCAGAAAATACATCCCTATCTGGATACGAGCAGGTAGAGGTGGCTCTTGCACAGATGTATCATAGGTGTAAAACTCGAAAACACCGCTTTTAGCTAGACTATAATGGGAATGGGTGCAAGACAAAGAGACATGCTGCACTCTTGGTTATGAAACTCCCGGGGGATATTCTTTGGTAAATTCATCAGCTTATTAATAACCCTTGTTAAGGGAATTAAAAAAATACCCTAAGAATATATGTTAGAAAGTAGACTATAGATAGCGTAGATTAAAGCCTATGGATTCATAAGATAATGAAATAAAAGTTATTTATAAGTCATTAGTTTTGTTCTTAGATTACCCTTTATAGGATACCCATAACTTTCCTTTTATTGTATCCAATGGGCAGTAATAGTAGGACTCAGGATAACAATCGTTGTAAAGATCAATTTGATGACTGTGAAAATGAGATGACCAATATCATTGGAGTGGGAATCGCAAACATTGTCACGCTTCTCTCTTATTTAACTCTGGATTTGAATAGAAACATGGGTCATGAAGATTGTTCAACCCCCCCCCCCCATGAAATAAAGAGTCGCAATTAAGATCGTCATGAGACATAGGCCTCCTACTTTTAATGGATAATTTGACCCCTCAATTTCAAAAAAATGGATCAACTCCATTGAAAAGATCTTCGCCATCATTAAATGTTCCATATAAGATATTGTTTTTATGGATTATTATCATATGGAAGGTGAAGCTGATCAATGGTGAACGTTGATAGAAAATATGAAGCTTGAGGAAGAGATTAAGGAGTTGGAATAGAAGGATTTCTAGAAGATGTTTTTCGATAAATATTTTCCACACACCCTCTTACTTAAGATTGAAAGGAACGTACATTCCCTCATCAAAAAAGATGATGAATATGTTGGAGCGTATGAGGAAAACTTCACACTTCTAGAACAATACACCTCCATATTTTTTGTTACCCATGAATTCTAGGTTGACCTCTTTTTTGGAGAGATGAAACCTGGCCTATGGAATGTGCAGGCGATTCGTGACATCAAAAGCTATGAGGAAATTGTCCGATGTGCCCTCAAGGTCAAAATGGAGATCATATAATCTCATGGATAATAGGGGGATAATAAGCATAAGTTGGACTTCAATAATGGAGGTCCTATTGATAAATATAATGGTTCTATGAGGTTCCATAACCCCACTTTCCAAAGGTACGGAGGGAAGAAGCCCAGAAATTGACTCAAGGGGATGAGGAAATGCTTTAGGTGTGGAAGAGAAGGGAACCTAGTTGTTAACTACCAACAAGAAAAACCCACTACTACAACAGAGGAGAGGAATGATCTATTCAATCCTTAACACATTGTTTATTGCAACAACTGTAATGAACCAGGGCATCTTGAAAATCCGTGCCCTAAGATAAGGGTTTTTGGAGGCAACCAATAACCTCCAAAGCCGGAAGGGAGAGATTTTTCCATCATGACTTCCGATGTGAACCCCGACAAAAGAGTGGTGACATGTTTGCTAGTTATTCATTCAAGAATAGCGAACATACATTTTGATTCAGTTTCTACAAATTCTTTTATATCTTGAAAGTTTAGTAGAACAATCCATGAACCACTACAAATCATGCATGTGAATATATCAGCGAGTATGGAAAAACAAGAAATCATTGCATCCCATGAATATAACTCCTCCACTGTCATAATCTAAGGGTTAAACTTCCTAGAGAACCTTGTCATACTCTTTTTGGTGGAATTTGATGTGATTCTGGGCATGGATTTTATTTCCTTATATAGAGCCAAAATAAATTTTAGGGAGAGGGAAATCACTCTGTATGTGGATAATCGACCCCCGATTCAATACAATTGTTAGGAGGAAGACAAATCTTCTTTAGATCTGCCATCTCAAGCGTGGATATTACCTCCATATGTGAATGCATATCTGGCTCAGATGATTGAGTCTAGGGAGGAAACCATCCTTGAATACATACCTATTGTGAGGGAATTTTCTGATGTTATTTTCGAGTAATTTCTTGGTCTTCCCACTAGAAGAGATGTTTAATTCTCAATATATCTTATACCTGGGTAATTTCCAATATCCAAGAATCTATATTAAATGGATATTGCGGATCATGAGGAGCTAAATAAACAACTATAGGAGAATCTGGATAAAGGGTTTATATGCCCAAGTGCCTTACCATGGGGTGCAACAGTCCTCTTCATCAAGAAGAAGTATGGGGAAAGGCGCCTTTGCTTGTATTATCGCGAGTTCAACAAAATCATGATAAAAAGAGGAACCCTCTCCCATGAATTGATGAATTGATTGATCACCTGCATGGAGCAAAATACTTCTCTAATGTGGATTTGCTGTTGGGATATTGTCAAGTATGGGAGAAGAAGGAAGATACCCCCAAGAATTCTTTTTGTACAACATACGGGTAGTATGAATTAATAATAATTCCCTTCATACTCACTAATGCTCCAAAAATATTCATTGTCATAATGAATAGAGTCTTTAGGGACTACCTCAATAAGTTTGCGGTATTATTTATAGATGATATTCTGATATACTCCAAAACCATGGAGGATCATGAAGAGAATCTACGAATTGTAGTAGAGACCATGAAAATGTATAAGCTCTATGAAAAGTAAAACAAGTGTGAGTTCTGGTTGAATTAGGTCTCATTCATGGGAAATATCATCATAAGAAATGGGATATTTGTGGATCCTTATGAAGCAGTTGCAATTGAAGGATGGTTGAGGCCAACATCTGTAACATATATCCCTATCATCATGGGGTTAGCTAGATATTATCCACGATTTGTGAGAAAGTTCTCATGATTTTCCAACAATTTTACCAAGCTAACTCAAAAGGAAGTAATGTTTTCTTGGAGTGATGAAGGTGAAAAAATGCTCCAAGGAGTTAAAATGGAGGCTTGTCACTACGCCCATTCTCACTTTACCAACAAATGGAGAAATTTTTGTGGTATTTAGTGATGCTTTGAAGAAGGGAATGGACTGTGTTTGGATGAAAAATGACAAAGTCATTGCCTATGCATCAAGGAAATTAAATTTTCATGAGCAGAATTACCCAACACATGATTTAGAGTTGGGTCGGTGATCTTCTCTTCAAAAATTTGGCAGCATTATCTTTTTGGGGAGAAGTGTGAAAAATATATGGAACAATAAAGCATCATGTATATATTCATATAGAATGAGTTGAACATGCTCCAATGAATATGGTTAGAGCTGATAAAATACTTTGACTGCATAATCTATTACCACCCTGGGAAAGAGAACATGGTGGCAGATTCTCTATGTAGAAAGGACCCAACAATTCGATCATTGATATGAATTGAGAAGGACCCAATCTTCTTAGATTTTATGTAGATGGACATGGGTGTCATAAATAAGGGAATATCATCAATCCTTTCACAAATGATTTCCTAACCATCTCATTTAGAAAGGTGAAAGGATGCTCAAATGGATGATATAGGAATTCAAAAGAGAGTGGAAGCTATAAGAAAAGGTAAATCCATGGAGTTCAATGTTAATGAAGAAGTGATTTTGAGATTTGGGAAATGAATATGTGTTCCATCATGTTCGGAGCTAAATAAGGAAATTTTGGATGATGCACATAGTTCAAATTTATTTATTCACCCAAGAAACAAAAAGACGTATTGAGATCTCCAAGAGAATTATTTTTGGGAAGATATGAAGGAGTCGATCACTGATAATACATTAAAGTGCCTGGTCTGATAGCAAGTGAAATCAAAGAGGCGGAATTATAAGGGGATGAAGCAACCATTTCTCATACCAGCAAGGAAATGAGAGCACATCAACAAGGACATTGTCAGTTGATTTCAGAAGACATCCAAAGGCACCAATTCAATATGGGTTGTTTTGGATCAAAATAAAAATTATACACACTTCATTACTATTTGGGAGGATTTAATAATGGATCAGCTGGAACAGATATATATTAGAATAGTGGTAAGGCCTTATAGAGTACCACTATCTTTTGAATCAGATTGAGATCCAAGTTCACCTCTATGTTTTGGAAGAGACTTCAACATGCTCTATATACTAAGCAGAACTTATGTATGGATTATCATCCTCAAACTGATGGCCATTACACGAAGACTATCCAAACACTTGAGGACATGTTGAGAGCATGTTCTATGGACTTCAAAGGAGGGTGGGACAAACATCTTCCACTGGTTAAATTATCTTACTAAAATAGTTTTCACTCGATCATTAGAATGGCATCTTATGAATACATGTATGGAAAGAGGCACGGAACACTGAAATGATGGGGTGAAGTCGGTGATTGTAAGTTTTTAAGACTAGTTGAATAATCACCTATAATATCAATATCTAATTTAATAATTATGGAATGAAAAATTTTGAACATCATAACAACATAGTAAAGGTCTCGGGCCAAGACCACAAATAAATTTTTTGTCAAGGCCTTATGCCAAGACAATTTTTTGTCTCATGAGACCTACCTATGCATTGAGGAGATATAGCGTGCTCCACCCGCCACTTACTTTTCCAATGCATTCCACATATGAAAAGGTTGAAACATGACATAAACATTCATATTAAAACATGCATATGAAATGTTAATACTTTAACCATAAACCAGGAATGGTATAAAAATAACACATAATTAGTCAAAAATAATTAATTAAATACAATAAGTATGGTTTTCCTTTAATAAATCAACCCTAATAAAGAATAAAATAAAATTAAGGATATTTACATAGAGGAAAATAACCAGTAAAACTATTTGAGGGAAATATACCCTTTTCTTGAAAACATTTAAAAGTCACACAACTTATCAATGAATTCATTTAAAAAAGATTTTGGAATCAGTGTGTCCCATACCACATCGAATCTTTTAAAAGGAATTATAAATTTAAAACATTCATTCCCATATAAATAAATCCCTAATTTTTTTAAATAATTGTCATTAGTGAAAACGATTTGGAAGAATAAATCATTAAAACATTTAAAGTGATATTATTATTAGATTTTGTAACCCAATGAGATACATTTGAATACAAATAATTGAGGTAATAATATAATTATAATTTCATGATAATAATGGGATTCAATATATACTAATTCAATGTACAATATATAAACCATATAAAAGTGAATTGGTTCATAATAACAAATAAGTCTTCGTAGAATGTAAATTGAGATGAAATCCCTAATAAAGACCATATCATTTGGTTAATGATACATCAATGAATTATTAATGTGTGAAAAATATAAATACACTAACCTTGATTTGATAATCAATGTAAATAAATTAGATTACATTCACACATTTTCTTATAAAAACGACACCAATGACTTAGATGTTAAACTCAATAAATGGAAATTGATTTAAGATTACTCTTATCAAGTTCATATCAATTACTTGAGAATTTATCATTGGAGGGATTATGTGAATCAAAAGTATATCCACATAATGGGGAGTGAAAAATACTACATAAATAAATAAATAGTTATTTCACACATAATCTTGGATTAAAATAATCAATGAAGTTTGTGTAAAACCCAATGAGTGGAAATCGAAAATAGAGATCCCCTTACCAATTTGGTAACATATGAAACATACACCCCTTGACAGAATGATCATAAAATTTAGATGTTAATAAATATAAATTAATGTAGATTTCCAAAGGAATAAAATCATGGGCAGTACACACACTACAGAAAAGGAAGTAGTGGAAATATAACATGAATGTCACATGAATAAGAAGTGAGATGAAAACTCATTACCTTGTAATTTTCTTTAGTATAATCTCTGTTAACCACATGTATATTTGTTAAATAATTTTTTTTAAATTATACAAGAACAAAATACAGAAATATTATATCATATATGATCTTTTAATATTGATCTGTTAAGGATATTTTAGTAGTATCATTGTTTTTGTTGTTAACGGATTTGTTTTACCTTATATGATTTGTTACGCAATTCATGTTTGTAATGCATAAGATGTCTTTGATTCATATTAATATTGATATTCAGTTTGTAATGATTAATTTTAATCCTGAAATGATTAATATTCTAGAATGGTTATGATGGGGAATGAAATCTCATCGCGTCGTGGACACGGTAAGTTGTACCTACGAATGAGAGAAAATATCATTATATTACATTGTGAAATATTATGTAATTTTATGGTATATTATGTATAAAAAAACATTAAAATTTTATATTTATTATTTACATCAGTTATACTCATTATTATACCCATTAAAATAATGATGTGTTTAATAACAAACTACAGCACGACGGGGTGATGGTATGACAAACGTACGCACGTATGGTAACATTTTCATTCATTGGATAGATAGAATAATCGATATAGTAGTACCTTATTTATAATAATATCAATTTATGTAGAAGGTACTAGATTTACTATTTTAATATAGAAACAACAGTGAAAGTGGAAGTAGAAGAAGAAACGGACTTCGACAGAGGTGATGAAATTATTACCTCTTCTTTGGGTGCTACTATTTGATTTGATCAAAAGGGCTCCTTAGGTTGGATTTATTATAAATTTATGGCATATATGATTAATTTAGGTTATTTTGGAGGATATTGTATCGGGTTTTGGTCGAGCCAAAGGGATTTGTAGGTGGTATTTTGAGATAAGGGGATGTACCCTTTTATAAGAGAGGTGAGGGTCTCTTTTGGAAAAGCTTGATATGTAATTTTATTATAAATAATTTTCTATTTATAATAACTTCAAATGGATTTATTTAGATGATAATGTGGGTATGGTTCTAAATCCTCTCATCCAATAAGTTTTATACAATTTTAGATATACATATTATCCTTATCATTTAGATTTAATTCTTAGTTAAATTGTTTAACTTTTATCAGTTGTTCTTGTAATTTTATATGACATTGTTTATAAACATACTATAAAAATCAAAGAGAACCTCAAGTGGTTCCTTAATGAAATATATACCATTATATAAGTCCTTTTTCAGAACCTTATATTTTTTGGAATGTTATATATTTTAATAATTTAGTATTGGTTTTAAATACTCATTTGTTTCAATTTAGACACTATTTATTATATGGTTTTTTGAGAAAGTAAAAAAACATTATTACATATAATAAATACATTAAATCAACCCTAAAATGACATATTAACCTA
Organism: Viscum album; assembly: GCA_963277665.1. Classification (NCBI taxonomy): domain Eukaryota; kingdom Viridiplantae; phylum Streptophyta; class Magnoliopsida; order Santalales; family Viscaceae; genus Viscum; species Viscum album. Next base: position 410,057,635 of record OY728157.1, read on the forward strand.
AAATTATTTTTTAATTCAATAAAAGTCTTAATTTAAATTTATTTTGATGTTTATAATATCAATTGTTTTAATCTTTCATTAATAAAGAAAATGACAGCATTATCATAGTGTCATAAATGAATTTAATTCCATAATATTAAAAAATTATAAATAAAATACCATGATTGAAGAAATATTTTATGCTTTCTAATTAATATTTATAGTATAATTTATCTTATGTATAACCCTTTATTAAAAATGGTTTAGTTATTGAACTTTGAATTTAACACTTTAAACTCTTCTTTAAATAAAATTATAATAATTTCCTTAATCTAATCCAAGGGGACCAAAAGGATCATATTTTATTTTTGAGGTTGAATTTTGTAAAAAAAATATCAATAGAATTAGGACATGTATGATGGTAATTATAATATAATTTATAACTTTAATTACACTATTTACATTTAACTGTGGTAAATAAAATTCAAAAGATATTATTCCCAAAAAATAATTTTTATCCTATTAAACCAAATGTTAATTACTAATGTAAACTTTGTATCATGGATTTTTGAAATTAAATTTAAATAAGTGGTAAAATTTCATTTTATACAAATTTCCAAATGTGCCTAGATAGTGGGTAAAAGACTATTAAAAGTTCAATAATATTTATTATTTCAAATATTATTATAAAATGACTTCAATTAATTAAATTGGACTAATATAGGTATTATGTATCTTTTTTTGACATTATAATAAATTTATATATCAATAATAATTATTTGAATAATAGACTATTTTAAAAAATAAGATATTATTTTCACTATTTATAAATAATTGAATGTTTTCAGAAAAATAAATAAAATTCACCTTAAACTAATTTTGATATTACTAATTCAATAATTATGTCTATTTTACCAAATTCAAAACATTTATATTGTATTAAATAATTTAATAAAAACACTCCCATTATCAAAACCAAAAAGTGAGTTTTCGAGAAGTAAAAACTATCAAAAGATTGATATGTGTTAATGTCAAATTTATATGTAAATTACTTATATTTACCAAAATTGGATTAAAAGATAAAAATATAATCCAATTATACTAAGGACCAATTAAAATTTATAATTTTACACTATAAATTATTTTGTTTAAATATGTTGATTTCATTTTAAATTTATAATTTTTCAATATTAATTAAAATCTGAATGTTATGAGAAAAGAAAAAAGACATTATCGAAAAAGAATTTTTATGTCTCTCTTCTAAAGAATAATTTTATTTTTTAAAATTTAATATATAAAAGTGTTAAATATTTTATTTTAAAATTGTTCTCCATTAAAATTAGGCTATATTGAAATTTTTTGAAAAATAATTATTTTAGCTAAAAATTTTAAATTCGTCATATATTATTTCTAAGAAACGAATAATATATATTTTAAAATTATAAGTAGAAATAAAATTAAAAATGATTTTAATATTATTTATATCTTTTTTTGAACAACTAATTTGGTAGGTCGTGGGGTGCTTGAAATCTATGTTGTTTGTAGCGCAACCTATTGAATTTATTTAAATAAAATAACTTACTATAAAATCTTGGGGTGTTACATTACTCCCCCATTTAGAAATTGCATCTTTTAAATTTTAATAAATGGGATTGGGAACTTCATTGAAAGTCTCACATCTAAAAAAGACACAATAAAACTATCACATTAAAAGAATTAAAGAGAAGTAAAAAGGTCACCTTAGATAACACAAACTAGTATTATATGTAGAAAACATGGATATGGAAGATAAACTAATTGTCAAGATTTTATGGATAGTGATAAAAAACATGATCAAGAGAATGGTAACAATATGAAACCATAAACATTTGATGGGTTCAACGGTTAATAGTTTCCCAGTAGGAAAAGTAAACAGACAACATTTTTTGGTATAAAGTTCCATATCATAATGTTGAGGAATTTATTTATGGGATTTACTAAGAAAATAAAGAGATAAACGTACTTTTTAATTATAGTTTCATTATTTAATAAATTTTTACCACTAACTCATCTTTTCCCCAAATGATTAATATTCATGATGACATGGTCACACCTAAAGAACTAGAATCAACTTCTAGAGAATCATATTATTCACAAAGGATGAACTATATATTTCCCTTGTCTTAGGATATTAACCAAAACCAAATGGTTTGTACAAGATCAGATGGTCCCCAAAATAGATAATTCTTTATATATAGATATATTATCCTTAATTTCATAAATTAAACAAATAATAACCAATGCTCAATTAAGTCCATTCAATAAACAATTGTCTATAAATTCCTTTAATATAATCCAATCTATGACTGAAACCCAAAACTCAAAAGAATTTAATCACATAGTACTTCATAGTTATTCTTAAAATTTATCTCCAAATAACATCAAATACTCTTAAAGTATCATACATGAGTGTAATTAACCCAATCACGTATTTATTTGATGGTTTAATCATTTAATAAGATGATTCCCTATTAAAAAATATAGATTCTTTAAAAATAAAAAAATCCACTATTACCAATAAAATAAAATCCTACAGTATTATATTTTTGTTTAGTCTTATAGTGTTCTTAATCGAGATAGCGTCATCCAAAATAACATTTATCTCTTAATCACCAAAACATTTTTCTATATTATGGATATCTATTTGATAAAATATATGATCCCAAATAAACAAATTATTGATCAATAAAATAATTTAACTAAAAAGAATTAGTCACACTAACTAGGGACATCACATAGTCCACTGGTAGGTGAAAAATCCCAGACCCACTTTCATTTTATGTTAAATTATCGCAGCTTTGTCTGACGTGAGGGGTTATCACATGGTCTGCGTGTTGTCCTTTTTCAAAAACTATATTTTTTAACATTCTCAAAATGAGATGAATTTCTCAAACTAACCATAACATAATTTGACCACAAATGTTATCTTATACCTCACATTCTATTTTCAAAAATTTATAACCTGTAATTACCTCAAATTCAAGGAGATATAATCACAAATGGTGTCTTATAAATATATTCAAAAAAGAAAAGATAATTTTTCCTCAAATAGTTTTTTCACAAAATAATAGTAGGATTACACATACATGAGAAAATGCTTCCAAAGTAATCCCATCGACAAAGAGGAATAATAATTTTAAACATTTTTCTATCCATTTATTTCTACATATGTTATTCTATGACCTAGTGGTTATCTTATATAATATGGAATTGACTCGGTTAATGTCGTGGTCCCCTACATTAATGACAGATGAATGTAAATAGAATCATAGAATCGTTTTTATTTTCATCCATAGTATTATTCATTTTTCCATAGAAATTCTATACATTTTGTCTTTATTTCCCACACATAATCCATTTCTTTGTTCGATTGAGACACTTTCTTGGGTGTATTCTTCCATATTTTTGGAATCAAGGAAATAGAGCATTTTTCACTACGGTATCCACTGCTAGAGCTCTTATCATTCTCCACCTTTCTCTTCTTTGTTGAGTTTGTGAGTTGGTAAATGTATATATTATTGATCATATTTTCTAGAAACCTGCTTCGGCGTTAACATGATAAGTTTTACACCTATCATCATTACATTTATTTGCTCATTTACTCCATCGTTTCAACCTTGTACATCATGTTCAATGTTACTATGACTTTCTTGGAATCCAGTAATTAACTAAAACTAAAATGCATAGTGTGTGTGACAATGTTCATAAAATCATTTGGAGAATATCATGACACATTATTTTCAATCTAAAATACCTTAATATTAACCAAGATTATTTATTGTTAACTTATATAAAGATTCTTCAAATTAGTTTGTAATGAAAATTAGAATTATCTTAAGAATATCCCATACGAGTGTCATAACCAAGAGTGTAGCAAGACCCATTGTCGTGCACCAGTTCCAGTTCGAGTCTAGCATAAAGCGTTGTTTTTGGGTTTTATGCCTAGGTACATCTGTGCCAGATCCACTTCTACCTGCTCATAGGGATTTATTTCTTGGAAAACCCACATAATATTTATATTACCAGTTTTTTTAATGTTCTTCTTTACTAATACTCAATGTATATTTTATTATATTGTTTTATAATTAGTGTTTTTTTAAATCTAGCTTATAAGGATTGTACTCAAATTCTTATGATACCAACTGTAGCACCCCGACCCAAGTTACCTAGATTTGATGCATTATTACATAACATTTTCATGATAAAAATAGATCATGTCTAGAAATACTACATAGTTTAGTAGCCTTGTAATTAGTAGATAAATACATAATTTTTACATCACATCATGAAATGGAAAAACAAAAAAAAATTCTCTCCATGGAACAGACTCATATTCCTTATCCTATTCCTACTTGTCAATCATAATACACTTCTTCACATCATGAGAAAAAATAAGACATAATAAAGGGGTGATCTCAGATGGTTAGTAAAGATAACAATATACCAGAAACTATAATAAGAAAACATAATCATTTAAAGCAATGTATAAGACTAAAACACAATTCAATTAATCTTAAACATTGGCATAATATGGAAAATATAAACCTTCTTAATGAAATTTACGTATTCACATAAATATTCTACTAGTATAATAATCACATGTATTATTAATAAATAATTTCATAATGATGGAATGCATAATGCTGGATATCATAACCACAATGTCCAGGCCTCGTGCTAAGACTACAAGTAAAATTTTTGTCAACACCTTATGCCAAGACACTAGTTTTTCTAATGAGACCTAACGATGCGCCGGCGAGCTATTGAAGGATCCACCCATCACATACTAAGTCAAATGATTTTCTCATATGAAGAGGATGAAACATTACATAAGAATTCGTGTTAAAACTAGTATACAAAATGTTATTACTTTAACCATAAACCATGAATGGAATACAAATAACACTTCCATTGTAAAACATTACTAATTAAATAAAATATTGAAGATTTTATTATAATAAATCCACCTCAGTGAAGAATAAAATATAATGATGGATATTGACATAGATGAAAACAACCAGTAAAAATATTTGAGAGAAATATCCCTTTTTTTGAAATCATTTAAAATTTGAACTATTTATCATTGTAGACGTTAAAAAGTGATTTTTGAATCAACGTGTCCCACACAAATTTGAAACATTATAAAAGAGTTTAAATTTTAAATCATTCATGTACATATAAAAAATTTCTTAAAACTATCTTTACGATATGGACATTAATGGTAATGATTTAGAAGAATAAATAATTAAATTGATTAAAATTATATTTTAGTTAAATTTCCTAACCAATTGAGAGACGTTTGAATACAAATAATTTTGGTAATCAAAACATTATAATATCATAGGAATAAATGGATACATGGTATACTATGTCAAAGTATAGTATATATACCATATAAAAGTGAATCGGTTCAAAACAATAAATAAGTCTCAATAGAATGAAAATTAAGACAAAATCCCATATAATGAACGTATATATAGGATAAGGATAAATAAACGACATAATTATGTGGGAAAAATATATATACACTATATATTATTGGATATTATATGTAAATAAATCATATGACATTCCCACATATTCTTGTAACAACAACAGCAATGACATGGATGTTTAACTCAGTGAATGGAAATTGAGTAATGATTACTCTTATCAAGTTCATATCAATGACTTGAGAAATATTAAATTTAGTGATTATTTGTTTCAAAATATTATCCACACAAAGGGGAGTGGAAGTTACTACATTAAAAGAAAATAGTGATTTCAAACATAGTCTTCGAGTAAAATAATCAATTATGTTTGCATAAAAACCAATGACTGTAAATCGAAATTAAAAATTACCTTAATGATTTGGTAAATTATGAAACATAAACCCCAATGTTTAAGGAACATAAAATGAAGATTTAAATACCCATTAATTAATTTATATTACATAATGAATACAATCATGGGTAGTACATACACCACACAAAATTAAATAGTGACAATGTTGCATGAATCTCACTGGAATAAGAAGTGAGATGAAATCCCCTTACCTTGTAATTTTCTTTAGTAGAGGGTAGGTTAACCTCATGTATAATGTTTAAATAATTGTTATTAAATAATACAAGAACCACATAAATAAATATGATATCATATATAATATTTTAATATTGCTCTGTTAAAGATATTTTAGTAGTATAATTATTTTGGGTGTTAACTGATTCATTTTACTTTATATGTTTTGTTACATAAGTCATGATTATTATATGCAGGATGTATTTGATTAATATATAGAATTATATTAAGTATTAATAGATTGTTTTTAATCATCAAATGAAAAATACTATTGAAAGGTTACGATGGGGAACCAAATCTCATTGCATCGTGGAGACGGTCAGTCGTACGTATGCACGAGCGACAATATCATTTTATTACTAGTGAAATAGTTTTTAATTGGATAGTATATTATGTATATATAATATATAAAATGTTGTTTTTATTTACATAAATAAGTTATATTCATTATTATTCCCATCCAACTAAGGAAGTGTCGAATAAAAAATTACACCACGATGTGGAGATGGTAAGTCATATGTATGCAAATATGGTGACATTGTCATTAATAGGAAGGATAGAATAATGAATATAGTTATAAGATTTTTATAATTACATCAAATTATGTAGAAGTTACTAGAGTTATTATTTTATAATGGAAAAAACAATGAAAGTGGATGTGGATGAAAAAAACCTTCGAAAGATGTGATAAAATTATTATCACTTATTTGGGAGATTCCTTTTGATTTGATACAAAGGGATCCATAGGATGCAATTCTAATAAAATTAATGACACTCAGATAAATTTAGAGGTAGTTGGGGGATATTTGAGCAAGGTTTTTCCATGTCAAATGGATTTGGAGGAGTGATTTTGGGATAAGTGGAAGTAAACTTTTATATGAGAGGTGAGTGTCACTTTAGAAAAAGCTTGAAATATCATTTTATTATAAAATAATTTTTGGATTATAATAACTCCAAATGTATTTATTTCGAGGATAAGGTTGGTATATCTCTAAATACCACCAATAGATAGGTTTTAGACATGTTTAGGTTCCCATTTTAGCATTTTCATTTAGATTTAAATCTTATTTTAATAGTATACTTTTTTCCATTATTAGTTTATTTTTATATTACATGGTTAACAAACATACTATAGAATTGCAAGAGAAACACATGTGGTTCATTTATATTATATATATCATTATATAATTCCTTTTTAATATTCTCATATTTTTTAGAATTTTATACAATTTATTAATTTATTATTTGTTTTGAATACTCATATTTGTCACTTTTGACACTATTTTGTATTTGATTTTTTTGATTGTAAAAGAAAACATTATTATTTCTACAAAAATACATTATATCAACCAAAACATGTCATAGTAACCTAGAAAATTCATTTAATGAATCAACAGTCTCAATTTAAATTTATTTTTATATTTATAATATTAATTGTTTTTATAATTCAATAATAGGGTATTTATTGTATCATTATTGTGTCATAAATAAATTTAATTATATAATATCTATAATTTATAAATAAAATACCACGATTTATGTAATATTTTTATCGTTCTAATTATTATTTATATTTGAATTTATCTTATTTATAACCATATATTAAAAATGGTTTCATTATTAAACATTGAATTTTACACTTTTAAGTCTTTTTTAAATAAAATAATAATAAATGTCATGATCTAATCCAAGTGGACCAAAATGATCATATTTTATTAATAAGGTTGAAATTGGTCTGAAAACACTTATCTAGTATTATTAGGACATGTGTTAGGGTAAAGTTAATATCATTTTTGTAGGACCCCGGGACACCCTGAGAGGGGAGGGGTGAATTAGGGTGGAAACGTTTTCTTCTTTTAGTTGTGGATCTTGTTTCCATGATGGTAGGAACTACTTAAACCTATATGATGGAAATGATCAGCAATTAAACATTCACATGCAGAGAGATGACACAGCAAATTTTATGTGGTTCACCACTAAGGGCTACGTCCAAGGAGAATACGCCGACAGGTTGTCGGTCATACCTAAATCCACTATGCTTCACTAGTTGTAGATTACAAAGGTTCGGGTACAGTCACTCTGTCCCAGGCTCACTACCTTTACAATTGTTCAGGGATAGCTCACTGCGTCCCTCGCGTCACTCCCGTTGACTCCCCCTAGCTCACTGCCATTGGTGAAGTCTCACTCAGTTTATAGACGTGAAGGTCTCTTCAATAAATGTGCATTGATATTCTTTTTCTCCTGTTCAGCATGATACTTTTCTTGCATCAGGGTTCAGAGTTGATTCTCCTTATAGTTCAATCTTTCTTCTTTAGTGCAATGACTGAATGCACTAGATCCCCTTGTCTTCATTTTCCTGAATCACAATCACTTATGTGATTTCTCAATAAATGATGTTCATCTAACTCGGCATTTGTCAGAATCAATTTACCATGTATGCATGAGATCATGCATGTATAATTTAGATTTCTTCTTCAATCTTACTTTCCACCAAAAGTATCAGACACTCATTCAGTTCTCGTGCAGCTCTAGAAAGGAGGGCGTGCATCAACAATATTTGGCTCTCATTTTCAAGCCCGGCGCGCAAGTCTCTATCTGGCGGGCAAGTCTTAGGCACGCAAGTATAACATGGCACACAAGTGTCTCCAAAGCACCTGCGCGACTCTGCCATCTTGAACATGAAACCTGCGTGACTCACTTCCTTCCTTGCCCAAATCACCTGGGGCGCTCAACCATTAGTCGGCGCGCAACCTCTACTTGCGCGACCCAACTACCACTTGCGTGGTTCAACCACCTGCGTGACGAGAGCTCGAACAATCTCAAAGTCTTGAGCTCCATTACAAAAGAAAGAGGCGTAGTCCAGTATTTATAGGCAAACTGGACCCCCTGCGCGGCGGCGCGCAAGTCATCCATCGGCACGCAAGTCTCGGCCCCTGCTAGGCACTTGCGCGATCAACATCCAAACTTGCGCGAACATCTTCCCTTTGCCAAATTCGGAGCTTCTATTCTCGAAAAACCATTGGCGTGCAAGTTATAATGCATTCAAGGCGTCAGCGGGAAAGTCTCTTCCCGACACATAATTCACATGCGCGACCTCACCAAAACTTACCCGACCCTTATCCCTTTGCCATATTTTGATGCTCTGATTTTCAAAAACATTTGGCGCGTAAGTTTCCTATCCTCCAAGATTATGGCGCACAAGTCCCTTTTCCAAAATCACTCTTCTTCATTTGTTGATTTTGAGGCCCTGAAATTTGTAAAACACTGGAAAATGACGCCACCTTGTATCTGCTCTTTTTGCACCGCCTCCAGATCATCCATTCCTCTGTCGATGTTCTTGAATCAAACAAAGATCGTTGACCACAACTCTTGAACTCTACATGTCACCATGGAATCTCCTTTGTCAACAAATTTTTATGTCGTTTTTTTTGCTTGGTCAACAACCACGATCACCTCAATAGCACTTCTTCTTGGTGATCTGTATCCTTCAACAACTCTTTTTCTTTTATCACAAACTCTACTATTGTGATATGTATTCTTTGAAGGAACAACTTTAGTACCTTTATCTTCTGATACAATGTTATGTTCATGGCCATCTCATAATTTCAATCTCCACATGGCCATATTTGAAGTCAACTCATTAGCACATTGTCTTCTTCGTCAACCATCATGATCAACTTCATGCAAAGCATGTGATTCAATCCGTAAAGAAGTCTCTAGCATGGTTCTCATGCAATCATGGGTAATTGCATGGTCTTCATCCAAAAACCTCATTCTTCATTAATCATCCTCAAATGGATTACTCCTCACATTATTCATTGTTGTAAACAATGTATCACCTTTGACACATGTTCTTTGAACTTAAGATCAGCACAACAATCATCTGAATCACCACTCCTCTACTTCATCGGAGTACTTCATGATATTATTCATTTTGATATGCATTAACAACTATTGACAACAAATACAACCTTATACACAATGTGGTTCCAACAATCAACCCCTTTGTATTTTGTTTTCAATACCTTCTACATCTTCTGAATTGAATCTGTGAATGTCAAAATGTGAATCTTCTCAGCAAATCAACATTTCTTTTCATTTCACTTTCTCTCCCACTTATTGACAAGAAATAAAAAGCATATGGTAGGGAGGGTATCAATCCTCACTTATGCAATGTTTCATTAATCATTTCACTCTATGTCTACTTGAGCAAAGCTCGATGTAGAAAACAAGAGGATTTTATTAAGTCAACAAGGCTATCCGTAATCCCCAGATCATGATACCAACATGAGATGATAACTCATGTATCTTGTCTTCAAGGGTTAACCACTTTAATTCCAGGTAGAAGAAGATCAACTGTGATAGGTAATAACCAACCTGAAACTCCTGCACTCACATCATCAAACAGATCAAAAACATTCAAGTGCTATTGGCAGGATAAGTGACCTTGGGGAACATCCTTTCTTCTTACTTCACTGATCAATTCAGTTACTCCCCCTTTGTATAGTGATCTATTATTTGATAAACCAAGGGATAGAGATTGAGAAATGGCATACCTTCTCCATTGACATGTTCTTCAATAAATTCACAGAGTAACTGCTTTTGAGTCCAGTCGGAGTTGATATTGATTGAAACAGTGATTATGGAAGCTTCTTCATTATTCTTCCCCCTCAAGGGAAACACTCATCCTCGTCTTCCTCAAGAGTGATACTTCATCATCATAATCATTGAGCATCAATTGAAGAATACAATAAGGATGGAAACATCTTTATCTTGGCTATCAAGAGTTGACAGCATTCACTGCTCCTCAGGTTCTCCCCCTGAGAGCATGCTTCACCTTTAATTCCCTACATTATTAGAACAAATAAAATACACAAATGATTACGGGAATGAGGTGGTTCCTTCTTGCTTCATCAAGAAGACTTTCATGGATGAGGTTCTTTTCTCAACCAAGTTCATCTGTTCACTCCAGTCTTCATGCCTGCACATTTGAACATATGTTCTGTCATTTGTCGGTGTGGCATGGCTCTGTTCACATTCTCTTCTGCTTTGTGTGGAGAATTGTTCTGCATAGAACCCATCACGAATGATAAATTCTTACTCTTCTTAAGGACTTCTTCTTGCTCTGGTATTAAGGTTAGGCAACCTTTTGTAATGTGACCATATTTCTTGCATCTCTCACACAGAACTTCTTTGACACGTGTGTTTCTCTTTGCTTGCAATCTCTCCTGCATTGTTCCTTCATCATGTGAAAGTTTTCCTTTTCCTATGTCACCAGCCTTGGCCTTCTCATCTTTATGTTTCCTTATTCATTTCAAATCTTCTAGCCAGATGACCAATATGTCATTTAGAACTTTTGCAGCTGGTTTAGGTCTTCCACATGGGTTCATCCAAGATTCATCCCACTTAGTGTTTGTTTTGGATGAATGACCCTTCAATTTCATGGATCTAAATTCCTGGGTCTTCTTAGCTTCCCTACTTGGGATCTTCTTGGGGAAATGTGTGTTCACAACATTCTTCTGATTTCTCCCAAAGGTAGCTGCTTCATTATTTGATGGCATCAGAGGTCTTCTTTTCATTTCAATAGTGAAAGCATGTTGATATGGACATGTGCCTGCATTGTGACCACTGTCGTTGCATACATCACAGATGTTATCAAGAATTCCAAATCTGTTTGCAGTAAACAGATGCCTCTGGACCTGCTGATGTTGCTTCTTTTTCTATGGCTTCCTTCTCTTTGATATAGGCATTCTCTGTGCTTTTCCATGTAAGGGATTATAAAGACAATCCAGTGCACAGTGCCCAAATCTGTTGCAGCACCAACATTGACCCACAAATCTTTTCTTCTTTGTGTCTTCTTTATTAAGTTGTTGGGCCATCTGCAAAATCTTTTGTGCTCTATTTGAGGAACCCACTTCCTCCTTTTTCTTCCCATCCACCCTATACATGGTGGTAGGTTTCTTCTTCTCACCTTTCCTCATCCATACATGTTTAGAACTTTTCTTCCCACCTGCACTGATTGTATGAGTGTATTTAGAAATATGAGTACAAGATGGTTTGGATGGTACCTTCACTTTCTATGTTTATTGTGATAGATCAAAGAGTGAAGTCATGATCTTCTTATCACATGTAAGAGGTATTTTGACAATAGAATCCTCCAGTGAGCATTGAGTACCAGCAGAAACTGATTCTTGATGTGGATAATCAAGAGTTGTCATAATCTTCTTATCACATGTTGGAGGCATTTCAGCTTTAGACTCCTCCAACGAACATTGAGTGCAAGCCTCACTCATTTCATTCTTTTGTGAAGTCTCAATATTTGTGTTCTCAATCTTGGTCTACTGGGCTTCCAATTTTTGACCCTCAATATTGAGGATGATCTTCTGATCTTCAATCGCGGTCATCTTCTCTTCACAAGTCTTCTTCAATCTTTCAACCTCATATTCATGCATCTCATCTTTGTTTTGTAACAAAGAGTCATGTTCCTTGAATTTAATGGAAGTTTCTTCCAAAAAAACTCTTGACTTCATTTCTCTTCTTCAGCTCAGCTTTATGTGCATGGATCCTTTCTTTTAAAGTCTTATTGACTTCATCTTCTTCATCAAAGACATTCACCCATTTGATGAGCTTCATACTTTCAATAACTTTTCTTTCCAACCCCTTTTCCTTATTTTCAGCTTCCCTTTCTAATCGATTGATCTCATCCTGCATAGATTGGAATAGGCTATAAATAATAGCAACCCTTTCTTTTGGAATATCATGCAGATATGTTCTGAGTTTTTCCTGAAAGCTTGAATTAGGGGTGTCATCCTTTCCTTTGGATGAGTTCTGAGCCACCTGCTTGATACTTTCCAAGCCTAATGTTTCTTCATTATTGGAGTGGCATGGAGAACAAGACACTACATCTTCTTTAGATGTGGGGGACTTCTTCATCATCTTCTTCTCTTTCTTTTTCCTATTTGTCAAAGTCATGGGGGATATAGATTTCTGATCAGAAATGACTGCGTCATTATCAAGACTGCTATTCATTGTTGACTCTAGGAAAGAAACTCAAATCCTCTTCTCAAAATAATTACTGGAGAATATCCAACATACGTTAACCTTTCCCTATGATACCACTTCTAGGACCCCGGGACACCCTGAGAGGGGAGGGGTGAATCAGGGTGGCTACTTTTTCTTCTTTTAGTTGTGGATCTTGTTCCCACGTTGGTAGGAACTACTTAAACCTGTATGATGGAAATGATCAGCAATTAAACATTCACATGCAGAGAGATGACACATCAATTTTTACTTGGTTCACCACTAAGGGCTACGTCCAAAGAGAATACGCCGACAGGTTATCGGACGTACCTAAATCCACTATGCTTCACTAGTTGTAGATTACAATGTTTTGGGTACAGTCACTCTGTCCCAGGCTCACTGCCTTTACAATTGTTCAGGGATAGCTCACTGTGTCCCTCGGGTCACTCTCGTTGACTCCCCCTGGCTCACTGCCATTGGTGAAGTCGCACTTAGTTTATAGACGTGAAGGTCTCTTCAATAAATGTGCATTGATGTTCTTTGTCTCCTGTTCAGCATGAGACATTGCTTGCATCAGGGTTCATAGTTGATGCTCTTTATAGTTCAATCTTTCTTCATTAGTGCAATGACTGAATGCACTAGATCCCCTTGTCTTCGTTTTCCTGAATCACAATCACTTATGTGATTTCTAAATAAACGATGTTCAGCTTACTCAGCATTCGTCAAAATCAATTCACCATGTATGCATGAGATCATGCATGTATCATTTAGATTTCTTCTTCAATCTTACTTTCCACCGAAATTATCAGACAATCATTCAGTTCTCGTGCAGCTCCAGAAAGGCGGGCGTGCTTCAACAATATTTGGATCTCCTTTTCAAGCCCGGTGCGCAAGTCTCCATCTGGCGCGCAAGTCTTAGGTGCGCAAGTATAACCTGGCGCGCATGTGTCTCCAAATCACCTGTGCGACACTGCCTTCTTGAACTTCAAACCTGCGCGACTCACTTCCTTCCTTGCCCAAATCACGTGGGGCGCTCAACCATCAGTCGGCGCGCAACCTCTACTTGCGCGACCCAACTACCACTTGTGTGGTTCAACCTACTGCGCGACGAGAGCTCGAACAATCTCAAAGTCTTGAGCTCCGTTACAAAATGAGGTGGGTTGGTCCAGTATTTATAGGCAAACTAGACCCCCATGCGCGGTGGTGCACAAGTCAGCCATCGGCTCGCAAGTATCGGCCCCTGCTAGGCACTTGCGCGATCAAAATCCAAACATGCGTGAACATCTTGCCTTTTCCAAATTCAGAGCTTCTGTTCTCGAAAAACCACAGGCGTGCAAGTTATAATGCATTCAAGGCGTCGGCGGGCAAGTCACTTCCCGACACATAATTCACCTGCGTGACCTCACCAAAACTTACGCGACCCTTATCCCTTTGGCATATTTTGATGCTCTGATTTTCAAAAACATATGGCGCGCAAGTTTCCTATCCTCCAAGATTATGGCGCACAAGTCCCTTTTCCAAAATCACTCTTCTTCATTTGATGATTTTGAGGCCCTGAAATTTGGAAAACACTGGAAAACGACGCCACCTTGTATCTGCTCTTTTTGTACCACCTCCAGATCATCCATTCCTCGGTCAATGTTCTTGAATCAAACATAGATCGTTGACCACAACTCTTGAACTCGACATGTCACTATGGAATCTCCTTTGTCAAAAAATTTGTATGTCGTTTTTTTTCTTTATCGACAAGCATGATCACCTCAACAACAGTTCTTCTTGGTGATCTGTATCCTTCAGCAACTCTTTTGCTTTTATCACAAACTCCACTATTGGGATATGTATTCTTTGAAGGAACATCTTTAGTACAATTATCTTCTGATACAATGTGATGTGCATGTCCATCTTTTAATTTCAATATCCGCATGGCCATCTCAAAAGTCAACTCATTAGCACATTGTCTTCTTCATCAACCGTCATGATCAACTTCATGCAAAGCATGTTATTCAATCCGTCAAGAAGTCTCTAGCATGGTTCTCATGCAATCATGAGTAATTGCATGGTCTTCATCCAAAAAACTCATTCTTCTTTAATCATCCTCGAATGGATTACTCCTCACATTCTTCATTGTTGTAAATAATGTATCACCTTTGACACATGTTCTTTGAACTTAAGATCAGCACAACAATCATCTGAATCACCACTCCTCTCCTTCATCGGAGTACTTCATGATATTCTTCATTTTGATCTGCATTGACAAATATTGACAACAAATACAACCTTATACACAAAGTGGTTCCAACAATTTTTACCTTTAATATCCATATTTACTTTTAACCATGGTAAATAAAAATCAAAAGTTACTATTCACAAAAAATAATTTTCATCATATTGAACCACATATTAATTAATAATTTCAACTGTGTCTCTCCAATTTTTTAAATTCAATTCACAGAAGTTGTAAAATTACATTTAATGCAAATTTGCAAATGTGCCTAGAAGGTAGGAAAAAGAATATTAAAAGTTCAATAAAATTATTACATCTAATCATATTACAAAATGACTTCAATAAATTAAATTAGACTAATATAGATATTATGTATCTATTTTTACTTTAAAATAAATTTAAATAATAATAATAATTATTTAAATAAATTTTGATTTTAGACAATAACACAATGTTTTTCACTATTCACATTAAAATTGAACATTTTCAGGGAAATTCCAAAAATTAACCCTAGTATAATTTTGATATTATGAATCAAAAAAATATGAATATTTAACCAAATTAAAAACATATAAATTGTATTAATTAATTTAAAAGAAATATTCCCATTGTCAAAACTAGAAAGCGGGTTTTTTAGAAGTAAAAATTATCAAAATATTGATATGTGTTTATGTCCATTTTAAATGTAAAATTTCTTTCAATGACCAAAATTGAATTAAATGATAAAAATATAATCTAATTATACTTCCAAACCATTCAAATTTGTAATTTAGAACTTAAATTTTATTTATTAAAAAAGATGTTTTCAATTAAAATTTAGTATTTTTCACTATTCATCAAAATATGTAATTAATAAGAAAGCACCAAAAATTTTACAAAATAAATTTTAATGTATCTGTTGTAATGAAATTTCTTTAATGAAATTGAATATATAAAACTATCAAATATTGGATTTAAAAAATTTTATTCATTAAAAGGATGTAAATTTTAATTTTATGAAATATATATCATCTATTCAAAATTTTGAATTTGTTCTTATATTATATCTGGGAAACACACAAAATGGATGTTAAAATTATATACAGTATATAAAATTCAAATTAAATTAAGAAATATTCATATACTTTTTTTTGAACTGCGAGTTTGTTAATTCATTGTGCGCTCGAACTTGGTGTTGCGTGTTGGGAAAGCTATTGAATTAATTTAATGAAAATAACATTCCAGGAATTCTTGGGGTGTAACACTCAATGTCTATCATAGGTTTATTATATGTAATCTATATTTTCTAAATCCATTTTCATGGATGTTTCTAAACCTCCTCTGATACCAATGATAATTCCCCAATCCTAGATGCCCGGTGCATTATTTCAATACATGGGGAGGATAACAAGGAATCAAGTCCCAAAGGAACAATAAGTTTAGAATTAATGGAAAATGTATTATATATAATAACATAACATTAAAATTTCTATCATAAAACATATCTTAAATAATAATTTTAGAATGACTTTATTCCCCTAGCATAACACTGTATATCAATCATAATACACTTCTTGGAATCCTGGGAAAATAAAACAGAAGAAAGCGGTCATCTTAGATGCTCAGTAAGGGTAAATAATTTAGAAGATGCTTTAAAAATTTAAGTCATGATACTTAATAAAAACATCATCCTTTTAATGATAAAATTGATCATAATATGGAAAAAATAAATCAAACATTACCATATCTACATGCTCATGGATATTCTACCAGTCAAATAATCACATGTAATAACTAATTTCATAATGAGGGATTGTATAATGTCATACATAATAACTACAACATCAAGTACTTTTCCCATGACCATTGACAAATATTCTATTAAGGAATTATTTCAAGTCACTAGTTTTTCTCGTGAGTCTTACAAATGTATCGAGGGGCTATGACGGGCCCCTCTTGTCACTTATTAAGTCCAATTCGTTTCTCATATGAAATGTTTGAAACATAACATAAAAATTCTTATTAAAACTAGCATATGAAATGTCAAGAATTTATCCATAATCAATGAATGGTATAGATTTTTAACATCCATAGTGAAACATATCATAACTCATTGAACACAATATGTATGATTTTATTATAATAAATAAACCTTACCCAAGAATAATATCCATTAAAGGCTGTTTACATAGTTGAAAATGATCGGTAAGACTATTTGAGAGAAATGTCTATTTTTCATGAAATCATTTAAATGTCACACAATTTATAATGAACGTAACATAAAAGATATTTAAGAATCAAAGTGCCTCATACCACTTTGAAACATTTGAAAGGAATTAAAATTTTAAAACAATCAAGTCTATATAAATAAATCATCAAAATCATTTTGAAAATATAGACATTAATTAAAATGATTTAGAAAAATAAATCATTAAAACATTTAATATCATGATCTAGTAAAATAGTGCATTAAATTAAACCATAGAATATTCTTTTTGAAAAAAAATTCATCAACCATGGAAATGGATGATAAATATGTCCCAATAAATACTTAGACATAAACAATCTCAGATAATAATGAGATTGAGGAATTCAACCTTACCTTGTACTTTTCATTAGTTGAGGGTACTTATAAAATCATATATAATGACAATATTATGTTATTAAATTATAAAAAGACCATAATCATATTTATGGAATCATATATGTTTCATTTATGACATTTAACTACACATTTAATAAGAATTTTCATGTTAATGTAGCATTTTAGGTAATAATCGCTTTCTTTGTCATAAATGTTTTAATTTGTTAATCTAGATAGTATTAAATAGACTATGTTTTAAATAAATCTATAATATAAAGCATGATTTATATATCTTATATATTCATAATAAAAATATTTATAATAAATAAAAATATGAAATGGAAACACATTTCATGGATAAAGTAGTCCATACGTAGGCATGAACGTTGTTTCTGTTTTTTATCTTATAGTGTGGATGTAAGTAAACAAAATATATTTTTCTAAATATATATATATTATTATAATAGGAAATTTTTTTCATATATCTCATACTTAATAAATAAATATATTTTTATAAAAATTTATGAATAGTTATCATTGAAGTTGAATCTCATCATTAAAGAGAAATGGAGGTTCCTTTTTATAATATTGGTGAGTGGCACTTTAGAAAATATGTTGAAATATTAATTTATAATAAAATAAATATTAGTTTTTAATAGATTAAAATTGATTTTTATTCAATGAAAATAGGGGGATGGGTATAAATACTCCCAAATATATGTATTAGAAATTTTTTTATCATCATTTGAACCTTATCTCATAGATTTATCTCATAGTTATAATAATTCTACTCTTACTATGTTCTCTTTAGTTTTTATACTACATGGATAATATGTTTAAAATAAAATTCCTAGAGAATCTCATGTGGATCATTTATAAAATTTTTATCACTATCCATGTTATTTTCATGAACTCTAGGTTTTTATTATTTTTTATATTATTGGATAAAATAATATTTGTTTTAAAAACACATTTATATAAATTTGGAAACTATTTAGAAATTTATTTTTGTTAAAGTAATAAATAATTTATTCCTTTGAATAATATACATTAACTCATACTTCATATGTCAATTCCATCTTAAATATTCATGTATATCTTCAAATATCCAAATTATATTTATTATAATATTTATAATATCATTATTTTGTTATTTCATTAATAAGGAAAATACAACATCATTATTATGTTATTAATAAGTTTAATTTTTTTATTGTTGAAGAATTATATATATAATACCATGATTTATGAAATAATTTTACTTTTTTAAAAAATAATTATAGTAAAATTTATTTTATTTATAATCCTATATTAACAATTGTTTAGTTATTAAGAATTGAATTTAATACTTTTAACTCTACATTAAATAAAATATAATAAATTTTCTAATATAACCCATGTTGATCATAAAAGTATCAAATTTTAATAAAAATGTTTATTTTGGTCGAAAAAAACATATACAATAGAATTAGTACATGTGTTTGGGAAAATTATATTATTTTAATATTATTTTTACCTTTAATTACATTTTTTCCTTTTAAATGTGGTAAATAAAATTCCAAAGTTAATTTTCACCAAAAATTAATTTAATCCAATTGAAAAACATTTTTCAAACTGATGAAAACTGTATCTATATGATTTTTTAAATTCAAATTATATAATTGGTAAAATTATGTTTTATGAATATTTTCATATGTGCCTTGAAGGTGGGTAAAACCTGTTAAAAGGCCTATAATTTTTTTTATATCTAATATTATTATAAAATGACTTCAATGAAATAAATTGGACTAATATAAGTATTATGTATCGATTTTAATATTAAATTAAATTTAAATTAAAAATTATTATTTCAATAAAAATTCGTTTTTTATGTGCAATGTATTATTTTTCATTATTCATCTAAAATTGAATGTTTTCTTAAAAGTAACAGAAATTCAAATTAATCTAATTTTGATATTATAATTTCAAAAAATAAATCTATTTTACCAAATTTAATTTTTAGGAGTGTCTAAAATTAATTTTATTGTTTTTCACAAAATAACATAAAAAGTTGTTATTTTAAGAAAATAGTTTTTTCTAAATATTTTACTATTTTAAAAAAACTTATAAATTTATTTATAAATATTTTTTATTTATGTGAACAAATTATAAATAAAATTCAAAATTTATTTGTTAATATTATTTTTAAAATATTTAATTCATAAATAATTATATAGATTAAATTATTATAATACTAATGTGTCGTTTCGTAGAAACTCAATATTGCATATAATGCAAGACAAGTCAGTGTTGTGTTAAATATAAGATATTAAAATACATTATAGAGATACTGTACAATAAAATATTTGGGTTGTACACAAATCGAATAGAATGAGGGAATATGAAAAACATCATCGAAAAAATTTCTCCCATATTTTCTGAGAAACCCATTTATCATTTTTAGAAAAAAAGAATACTACTCAATGGAAATATAATGAAATATATAATAATGGGAAATGGATAATATATCATTTTAGAAGCATAAGATTCCAGCGTCTCAATCAACTTCAGTAAGTATATATATACCAATAGGTAAGGGAGGAATCTAGGAGCTCTTTAATTTTCTAGAACATACTAATACATGTTACTCACCATGGAAATCACTACTCACTAGATGACATCAATACTCAATAACATTCTTGTCCACCCCCACACAAGGTATAAAACTATGGGCACTATCCCATTATAAAAAAACTCAATAAATCCCCATTCTTGGGGAAACTAGCTAGTATGTAACCTAACAAGTGCAATAATCATTCTTATAAAAGTCAATAGATTTTTTAGGTTCTACGTTTCAAGAGTTCAGATGAGGGTGTGCCAACTAAATCTAATGGTGAGTCCAATCACAACAAAATATATAATAAAAATATTTCACACTATAGGCATCACTCAGGCCCCACCAAGGATCAATCTATTTTTATATAACTCAAATTTCCTACTGTTGTCTAGTTCGAGGATATAAAAACTCACACACATTATATGGATCACAAATATTTCATAATGTTTAAATCCCACCCATCTAGGATAATAAATAAAAATAACGCTCTATGGATGTTTTTCATGAAAAAACTTTTTTATTCATTTAAAAAAGTTACAAACGAGCCTCAAGCATATTTTTATCAAATGATCAAACCACCTTTCCAAATATTAATTCCACATATAATAAATATATTCACCAAACAAACCATAATTTAGAGATCCCAACAAACATGAAAAAGGCATCCAAGAATGTAATCTAATATTAGTTATGCAATATATAACAAAAAATTGATATTTATCACATAAAAATAGATAATCCACTAATTTTGACACCAATAAATAATTTCAAATATGAAAAATAATTATTTAGTATATAATGGAGGTTACAAATAATGAAATCAATTATTCATAAATTAACAAGGAACATGTAATGGGGATCCTAGCTCAATCATAAGGATATTAAACATTGGAAAACATAAAACACAACATGTGGGTTCTAAGAGACAAGGTAGACCAAGAGAAACCATAAACACAACCCCCCCCCCCCAATATAAATGAAGGGAAACAAGAACCCTAGATCCACATGACAAAGGGAGAATAATATCTTAAGAGGAAATGGATGAAGAAGGAAGGTTTGTTGAAAAGGATAGATTACAATTATAAATCACCATTAACTCATGAAAAAAGACATAGATATACAGGAATGGATGAAGGGGAAAGCATGTATAACCATGGAGGGGGCCTCTTAGGGTCACATGCACCAGGGGGAGAAATGGTTCTTTTTGGGGTTAAAATCCCATTAAGGTAGCTTATAAATTTCATAATTTTTTTCGATATTGGGATATCAAAAGAGTTGGAAACATTGTTTACTAAACCATGTGATAACCATGTGCCCCTACAAGAAACACATGAGAACCTACATGTTTTGGATTTACTATTGGAAAACCATGCACCAACCACATAGAATGGTTCTATCTTGAGACACTGGCTTCTCGCACAGTTTAAGCATGTTTTGAAAATCATGAATAGTTGATACATACTAAACTATAAGAACTTTTAAGTTTTCATTATTTACTCTAGAATTATAGATGTTTTTTCCAAACCATGAAATATCCATGGTCTTTTGGGAAAATAAACGTAAACTCAAAATTCAAATCCATCACAACAAAAAATAGAGAGCCAAACCCAAGGACTACAGATAAACTATAACATAAGCTATAAATAGAAATAATGATGTCCATTTTTTTAAATTAAAATAAGTATTATTTATTTATATTAATTTTAATTTATTTAATTAAAACAATATATTTAATAAAATTTTATATAACATTATAATTAGTCTTCAATGATTTTTTTTCAAGAAAATTTTTTCCACTCTATAATAATTCTCCATTTTAAATAAAGTAGTGAACCCATAAACATAAATATTTAATATATTTTATATATATTAAAAAACAATAAATTTGAATTTAAATTCTTTAAATTATAATTATATTCCTTATAGTTAATATTGTATATATTTTAAAATGAAATTTATATTCTCAAAAATCAATTTTCGAAAAAAATTTTGGATTATTTTTAAAATAAATATTTCCACTTTTGAGAGTTTAATTTTGATAAACAGATTCCATATTTCAAATAAAAATAATTTATTTTATCTAATATGTTCCAATTAATTTTTAACGATAACGAATAGATTAAATAGTAAAAATATCGTGTTTATAGTAATAATGGGTTTATTAGTGGTCAAAATAAAAAGAGAAGTGTTAAAATGATGAAAATGTATTTTAATTCCTATTTTTTATCATATTTTGAAATAATATCTTCTATGGATAAAAAAATTAATTTTGATTCATTTTTTAATAAGAAAAACCTGGGTGGAATTACTTTTTTTCATAATACCATGTGTGCCATCTCCCCTACTTATAAAACACCACCAACTTTCCTCTATTATTCACACATAAAAAACCCATTAATTTAGAAAATACATATCCAAATAACTTCATTACATACCTATCCTGATCCTATAAAATTTTATTGATCATAAATTCTCCCTTGGAATACCTGTTTTGCTAATAATGAAAAATTGTTTGAAGAAGCGGTAACATCCCCAAATGAATGTTTTATGTAATTTATTCTTCAACCTACTTAAAATATTATTAAACCATAGTGTAGTAATAAAAATATTATAATAAATATACAAATATGTGTTTATGTTAAGGTATTTTCAACAAACAATCTCCTCCTCTATCAAATGATTAATGAAATTGTCGAACATGTTTACAGTGGTCTACCGGTTTGTAAACTGATATAATTTGTCTTCTAATAGAGCTTGTCACGAATATATATAATGATTTATATAATATTTATATATTTAATTTTTTATATAGATATAATTCTCTAATGATAATATAAAACACAATTCCATACATACCATTAAATTTAGAATATGATTGCATTGCTCGGTTGTATGGCAGACTACCATCTCTTGAAGTAATGTGGTTAGTTTTTGACTTTCTCATTAATGGTAAAGTAATAAGTATTAATTTTATTATGATATTTTTATATTATTTTAAATTAATTATTCTGTGAAAATATATATAATATAATTTCATTCCTTATATATAAGGCCCCAACCTATCTAAATATGCCTTGTGCTTCATTTCATTAATTCATTTAACCTTGTAATCAGTATAACATGGTTTTATTTTTATTTTTTATTTCTTGTGAAATTTTTAGCTCATTGGAACAGCATGGGGTAGTTCATAGTTGTATCATGGTTAGGGAAATCCATTTAATTTCTATAGAAAAATGTTTTCCCACTTTGCGGCCATAGGAAGTGGTGCACAGTTTGTCTAAACTATGCAACCGTACCCCCAAAACCATGCACCCTGAGATCGTAGGAATTTTCATGATTGAAAAACATGTTTTAAACCCCTCTGAATATTCCTAAAAAATGAGAATCTTTTTTAGGGGCATGGGGCTATGCTGCTTGGTTTGGAAAACGGTGCAGCTCTTCCTTGAAAACCATGCTTGTAGAAATTATACCCATGTATTTATGTTAAAAAAATATTAAAGCCCCAATATTTTAGATTCAATTCTACCTACATAATCTAATTTCGTTTCATTTTGTTTTTTTCTCCCATGATGATAATGGGTTTTTTCAAAACACTTCTAATATGAATTGAATTTCCAACGGAAGAAATTTACAGCTATTTGGTATATAATTTTCTTCTCATTTGGTTTTCTCACTCCCCTATTATTCATTCCCTTTGTAATGGAATTACATTCAAACAAATTTAGTGGTTATATATGGTTTTATTAATAGAATTTCATTAGATATTGGTATGTTTTTTCTAATATATTATTTTCTATTTTGATTGTGATAATGCTACAATGAATTGATTATTATGATATGGTGTGTGTTCCTCAATGACCATGAGGTAATAAGTTTAATTAATATTACCCATACAATTTATTATGATTCACATATTGTAGTTTTAATATTTAATTTCCATTTTACGACATTGTTATTTTAATAAAATTATGAATTTTACTTTCCCATGTTATTATGTGAAAATTCACAAAACTCATTGGACTCATTAGTGTTTAGAGACCAGGCTTGATGGAAACCCTTGTGGTCTTCCAATATAATTGAAATTATTATTTATGAATAATTAATTGTTGATAAATATATTACTAAAATGGATGATAAATGTGATTTTGAATTTTGATCAATAATAGGTTATGCAAATGGTTGATAAATAGTTTTTAAGTGTGGAACAATGATATGTGATATTTTTGAATGATGTGAAAACCATGTTTTGGGTCAAGTAATGATTCCCCAAATACCATTTTGGTACCACACTTATTCTCTTTTACCCATGTTATATGTATTTATGTTCATGTTATCACAGATTTGTGGAACATTGACTACTGCTCTAAAGACCCATGGGGTTCCAAACTGAATCACTAGGCCCCCAGTTTGTGAATTAAAAATATTAATTAAATTAATAATTAATTCCCATGAAAGAATGATTTTAAAAATTCATATATTGAATGGTTCAGACTTCCACATGTGTTGAAGAAGTTATGATCACTTCAAGTGTCACTATGAACCCGATTAACTATGTGGTTATTTAAATAATATAATATGAGAAAATTGATTATTTTAACCTTTTAATTTTATTCTTTATACACTTATATCCAATATTACCAATTTTATAATTCATTAGACTCTATTATCAATATCCAACATGGTTTTACCAACACCCTATCATGATTCATGATCAATAGCTTAATATAATTCATGTTTACATGAAAGGATAAGGGTATGATCCCTATGTTATATAGATGAGTTAGGGTTCAGGGTAGAGCATGTATAAGGGGGTTGTACATGATTTTCAGGACCCTCTCGGATGATGTTAGTGTGTCTTTACTATTTTTCATCTTAACAGACATGACACTGATAGGACATTACATAAGAACTACTTTTGTTTTGGATGTTATTTTCCAATTTTGATTTCATGATGTGATAGCTATTCTTATATTGTTTTTTGAATTATCTTACTTAATTATTGTTTTTATTCATCTATTATTTATTAATTTTGAAAATTTTTATTCACCAAAAATGATGATATAGTCTCACTCTATTTCATATTACACCCTCGATTCATGTTAGTAACCTTGAGAATATGTGGAGCCATGCCAGAGGACTTCTTGTAATCTCGGGGAACTATTTTTTGGATCCCTGGTTGGGATCTCAAAAATTAGTATCAGATATGATTTATATTATCTATAGAAGTATTATTGTTTTTAAAATATAAATACTTGTCCAGTTTTATTTGGGAGTTGTTCATGAGTTCATTTGTGGGTTCATCTAATCCATATACAGGTGAATCTTGATATTTTTAGGGTGGGAATTATTGTTGTAATTTTTTTGTTATAGTTGATGTTATTACAAGATGGTTGATACACTTATTGAGTTCTATTATTGATTTCTGAGATTTTTTTGATGGACCAGTTTAAAATGGGAGTTGGATATACATGCAATATTCTATGAATTGATGTTTCATGTGATGTGCATCATTTTAGGAATTCAGAAGAAAGAAATTAATTAGAGCATTTTTTAAATTGAAAATTCTTTTCAAGATTTGACTATTTCATTAATTTAAATTCAATCTAATAATTAATTGATATTTGTATATGATTCCAAAAAGGGATTTCTCATTATATAATGGTCATTCTCTTGAATTGGAGGAGTGTTATTTTGTTTCAAAACATGTCATACCTTATATTATAGGGATGGACATTATTTATGGTATGGATTGGTTGGAATCGTACCAATCCCACATTTATTAATATCATAGAAGGGTGACATTTTCAATTCCCATGGGTGATATTTTTTCACCATGGATAAAGGGATATTTTGGTTGTCTATGTAGGGATAGTGAAAGATCATTTTGGGGATCCCACCATCGAGACTGTAACAATTTAGTTTGGTTATGGGTGTGTGGATCATGATTTCATTCCACCCATGGTGCACCGGTTCTATGACATGTTTTCACAATAATTCAACAGGATTCCACCTAAGAGATATATTGAGTTAATAATAGATATAACTATCATAGATGAAGATGTTTGCATTCCACTAAATTTATTTGGTATAATAGAGATTTATAAACATATGATTCAACTTGAATAATTGATTGATAAGAGATTTATCTTTCAGAGTACATCAAATTGGCGGTATAAAGTTACTTATCTATTAAGGATGGTGGGAAATAGTGTTTTTATGTATATTAAGGGATGTTTAACCATATGATATTGAATTACTCATATCATCATTCATTTATTGATGTTCTCATTGACCATTTTACAGGATATTTTGTTTTCTCAATGATTGAACTGATATTTTGGTTTGAATAGTTGAGAGTAATAAATTCTGATATACCATGAACTAGATTTAGAATCATGTTCGGCCTATATTTTTTCACCCATGTCATTCGCAAAAATGAACTCTTTGATATTGTTTATTCCATTGGTGAGAAGAATATTCCACCCATACGTGGATCTATTTGTAGTTTTTTTATGAAATCTTAGTGTACTCTAATAATCATGATGATCATTCCCAACATGATGACATCAGCTTATATATACTAATAGTGAATATACAATATACTAAGCTATTTAAGTATAAATCCATGATTGAAATGTTATATCTCATGGGCCACATTTCCACTAAATAATGTGTTTTAGTAGTCCATAGAATGTTCTATATGTGGTATCTTGGTATAATCCACTGAATGTTTTTGATATCTAATGCATTATGGTGTTGGGGGGTAATTATTTGAGGGTTATCTAAGACTATTCACATTTCACATCACCAATTTCAACATAAACAATAATGATTTCATTTTTGAATGGTCTTGAACATCTGATAATGGTTTCAAGGTGTTTATACAACCTTTAACTATTAATCTGATCTGGATCCTACCCGAGCGAGGTGTGGAGTATACCTTATTTTATGATGTTTTCGTTATTGAACTTTTAGAAGTGAGGATCTTTGGTGATCAGGTTTAGTTTCATTTATTTGGAATATTGTGGAAACAAAAATTTGATTACATTATGTAAAGTCTTTAGTTAGGTACTGTGGTTTATGACTTATACAGTAGGATGAATTTCTAATTTGGTGAAATTTTATAGGGTTACCCGACCAATATTTTAAGGTATATATTATTTTAGTAATATTTTAATATCTAGAAAAATATATCTATTGATTATAACAGTTTATCTATTTTTTAGATAAAATATAAACTCGTGAAGGGAAATATATTTGTTGATTTTTGGAGATTGAATCCCTATAATCCTATTGTTCATGAAAATAATATTATGTGGAAGTTGGTAAACTTCCTAGATTAGATTAATATTGAGGTATAGGAGGAACTATAGTAGATGACCATTATAACCATATCAGTTGAGTCTAAATAGGTGATACGGGTCAGTGAGATGCATTATGATGATACAAAGAGTTTGAAAATTGTGATATTCATTGATGGTGGGGAGCCACCTTCTTATTAGAAAATAGATGATGGTGAGATCATTTATGTTTGGAACCATTTTATTATTCCAAAATTTATGAATGTGTACATGACACATGAATTTATTACATTGAAGTGGGCCTTAAATATTTTTTTGATGAAAATTAACCATTAACTACTTTCATAGTATTTTTTATGCCCATGTAAACAGAGATTGCATGATTTTTGTCATGATGCAACACATGTTAGTAGGTGAAGTCTAGGAATCAATGACCTATTATTTATTATTGAATTTTTACATTCATTAATGGAAGTGGGAAGTCATTACCATCAAACTTTTAGTGGGTATTCCAAGGACTACTCTAAAAAATGATTCTACATGGGTGATTGTGGAACGGCTGAAAATGATAACCCATTTCTAGGTCATCTAAGAAAATTGAAAAATAGACCAGTTAAGTGATATAAATGTTGGGGAGATATTAAATTCTCTTGTAATTCTAGATAGCATAGTTTTATACTATTACTGATGTTTTATTTTGCAATTATTTTTATTACTACTGAAGGCATTGGGTAAATAGGTGCTCTTAAGTATCTCTTTCCACCCACAGGTAGACGAGAAAACAAACAACAGTATTAATGTGAAAGAGGGTATATTGAGAGAATTCATCCATGATTTTCTAGGGTGTAATGAGAGGCACTTATAACTAAAATGGTTTTCATATAACATCATTAAATAGGCTACTATTTATATGGATCAAAATCAGTATCATTATGGTAGGACTTTTTTATAGCCTTTATATTAGATGGAGGAGTATGAGACAGAGTTGTCATGGTCGAGTCTAATTTAGCAGCCACTATAGAAGTTTCAGTTAATTTAGAAATGTATGGATATTACATAGAAGAGATAGACTTCGTATAATGATTGACATAAAATTCATCTTGTGTTCGAAGTGGGTGATAATTTATTCATTTAGGTTTTTCTGATATTAAGTCACCATAGGATTTAGATATAGGGCATGTTGGAACCTAGGTTATCTAGTCTATTTGAGAGGTTGGATAAAATAATATAGTTGTAATATCTATTTTCACATCCATATATGAAGTCCTTAATGAAAAATATTATTTTTTAGTTTTCATAGTATCGGCAGTATCACCCTGACCCTTCTCATTTGATCGATGATAATGATGTTGATCTTGAGGATTGTGCATTATATGAGTACCATATGATTCAGGTTGTGGATGACAATGACAATGTTTTTTTTGGGAAATAAAGTGTTATTTGTTTCAATATGTCGAAAAATGGTCGTGTTTAGGATGGAACGTGGAGTGGGATGTAGATATGTGGTATTAATGGAATGTCCTTTTAATCATGGAGGATTAATAATGTTTGGTTGTATTGCACGAGGATTAGCTGATATAAGGTTGTGATATATTCATACCTCTACTTTTTTTGGAGGTTTATTATGTTTATTTTCATATATTATTTGACCCTTGTTTTTTAGGCATAGGATGGGTTTCTCATTGGGTTTGTTTTTGGTGAATTGTGAGAAATTCGAAAGACCATGGGGTTGTACAATGGTGGAGCACAATTAATGAAAATATTTGCAGTTTTCCCATGGAAACCTATTTCCCCTTTTTCGATCCATTGGACGTTGCACCATGTTTGGGAAAACATGGTGAACACCCCTCTCCCAAGCCGTTCACCCAGAAGCTATGGGGATTATAATGGTTGACACTTGTTTTTCAAACTATGTTCCACTTAGGAGAAATCATAAACCCCATGAGTTGGATGTCATGATTGTAGAGAATTATACATACGCACATAGGTGTCACATATCGGTTCCCTAATCTTGTTGGTCACATGTATATTGGTGCACCTCCCCACACGTCAAATGATTTCGGCTAGTAGTGAGGGTCAAATGTATAACATCAGGAAACCATACTCTCTATATCAAATATCAAACTCATAGAAAATAAGTAATCTATTTCTATAATGATAATAAACATTACCATAAAAACTACCATAACTAATAGAAACATGTATAAAATGATTGATCAAAATTAGAAAATATAATCTAAACCAATGCATTAGATTTTTCATACCATATATATGTGAGAAAAGTACCATGTGAAAAAAAGTATTAAACTAACAAAACCAAAGTGGGTCCCAAAACCATTTCTGGTTTCCTCATTAATGTTCTGTCGCAATATCAACAATCTATAATATGGATCTATCCTGTATCCTTTTCTGATAACAAGAAATCTATTAATGTACCAATTTGGTATCCTAATTATAGATTGATTAAAAAGCATTAGGAAACCAACAAATCCATCTAAAACAATATCCAATCATTATTAGTGTATGAACTAATATAAATAATAAATTACAATATATGAAGTAAATATTTCACAAATTTTTTTTATTATCCACATAATCCCCATGGTTTATGATGATACCCAAACCAACAATACATACTTCGACATGTGCTGGAGTGTAAGACATATCTCCTAAAGAATAACAATACAGTCATTCATTACGCACTTAATCCAACATTCCTATCACATAAACTAGGAAATGTAGTCCAATAAAATTATCATGGGGCCTAGTACGTCATGTTTGGAACCCCATGTGTATTTGGATCATCAGTCCCTATCCCAAAATTTTGGGATATTAAGAGCATTAGTTCAGTCCCATACATTAATATTTACATGCATGAACTTGGTACATAGAGAAAAATTCTATAACCTTGTCAGTATTAGGAGTGGTAAGACTTATCTCGCACCGTATTTATCAATAAATCACACATATCACTTATGTCACATTATTCAATGTTAGACATAATTATCAATCATATTAAATATTCACATCATGGTGCACCATTTCAATTTGTCAAAATAACCATGGTATATCACATTAATAATATGGAATATTATGGAAATTTCACCATTAATATATTTATCATTATTTAATCATAATGTCCATTAACCCATCATGGTACAGTCATCCAACCCTTAAAATCTAATTTTCAACCAATTTCATATCATAAAAATCAACCAAATTCATAATCATGATTTTCACCAAATTCACAATCACATTATCCCCCCAATTTCATAAACAAATCAATTAATTAACCAATTAACCAATTAATTAATTAATTAAAATATGAAATATCCAAATGTTTCATTTTAAATTCTATAATTACATAAAATCAATTATACTCATGACTATGAGAATTTCAAATTAGACTACCTACCTGAAGGTCATTTATGGATGTTTTTCACACCAAACATCCCCTAATTGAAGAAAAATGATCATAATCAAAACACTAAAAATGATAATGGAAAAACTATAATATCAAGATAAAATTAAAGAAAACAATCGAATTATATCTATAAACTCATCTCCAATAGTGGAAAATTTTTCCCCCTTTATCAGGGGAACACAAAATTTAAGGAATCCAAATAAGGGAAATGCTTAATAGGTCTCTCACACAAAACTGTGACATTAGGAGATGAAAAAATCAGTCTAAAATTTATGTGAGTCATCCAATTTTCATGATTATGAAGGTTATATAATGGTATCATAATATAATCATTCTGAAATCCCACTTAAAAAATTATTCTTGGGAAATTACAATGTGTATAATTCGTTTTAGTGGGTTATGAAAAAATATTGGTAACCTAAAGTGAGTATTTATCTAGATTAATTAATATATTTCATGTTATAATATTACACAACATATCATATTTCATATCATTTACTAGTTCACCAAATGTGACCATTCATAATTTGTTTCTAGTAAAATTTACATATCGTGTATTAAATTTTCACACCATGTGAATCTTATGTCGAATATTTCTCATCCCAATTTAATAAATTCATCATAAAATGTTTGAACCACCTCTTCCTTAATCCAATGACTTATTAAAACCTCACAAACACAATAACCAAAATGATAAAATCAAAATATAACATACCTGGTAAAATAAATGGATCTCACAATCCCCTATCCCTATAACAGTTGTTCCTTGAGCGATACATAAAATCATCCGAAAGATTAAGAGTTTTAAAATTCAATCCACTAAGCATACATATATACTTCTCCCTTCAATGTTTCACCCTAAAAATGTCCATGATTTTATAATAATTGAACTATCTATTTGATATTTCCCCACAACACTTTTTCAGTGTGATCTATAACATTAATCAGATTCTCTTCAAAGGACACATCATTCTCAAACTCAATGTCCTCAATATTTATCACTTAATAAGGGGTGGTTTGATACTTCATATGTATTGAGACATGAAAAACTTCATTTATATATTTCTACATCTATGGAAGAGACAATCGGTATGGCTGGAGCCAGATTCTATCCACAATCTCATATGGTACAATAGAACTAGGCCCCAACATGACCTATCATCAAATTTGATAGCGACGTAGTCTAGGTGACCCCACAAAGAACACATGATATTCATCAATAAACTAAAGGGGTTGACAACATTGATTATTATGCAACTTCATTCTACTATGATCAGATGACATACCATTCCAATTTAGAAAAACGTTCTCTTACACATCTTTCGTGAGACATGGTCTTAACAACTTTGTCTCACCTACCATTATCTATTATATTGGTTATCTACATGACCTTCCATAAATAGAGACATAGGATTCCATGTTAATAGTTTTTTGATAATTTTTAATAATAAATATTAATTATTACTAATTTATTCAACCAATACCCACTAAAATTGAGAATAAATGACAATAGAATATCATATAGCTCATTAATAGTATTTTTTATCTAACCATTCTAATGCAGGTGGAAATCCATTCATATAAAGAGTTTTATATCATGTGCCTTATTTTTTAATTTTGATATGTTTAATGTAAAACACATGTCACATTCTAATTTTTTTATATTTGGATCCCTATATAGATGGAAAATATCCTGATCATATATTTACACCATCTGGTACCCTAAAAAAGTATCCCAAATAAAAAATTATTGTTCTAATTAGTCAATAAGTCTACTATTACCCATATAACATCAATTATTCTAGGAAATCATACAATACCTATGACAAAATCCATGGTAAATTCATCAAAATTCTATTCCAAAATGGTTGACTCTGGTATAAAACCATAAATTTGTTGATGGTCACCCTTCATCTCTTCATAGGTGTTGAATCATGTCATGAAATCTATTGTATCCTTTTTCATGCTAGACAACTAAAAGTATATCTCAAATCATGATAAATTTTTTCAAACCTAGATACACCACCCATATTAAGTCATGAAATTCTTGAATAATATCCTCTCACATACACATATTCATAACCACATAATCATGGACATAGATGGGCTAATACCCATCTATGGTATTATAGGAAGGTGATTCCCTACATTGAAGCCTTTCATTCATGTCTAAAAAATTAAGATCCACATAGTGCCTCTCTCTATCCATGATTAGAATTGTATACACTACTGATAAAGAGATGAGTTTCATCATGATCTAGCCCTCCTAAACCATAATATTCGTCTCAGATAGAAAATTCAACACCTTCCACAAAAAACTAGAATCCTAATCTTCATGATTTTTTGTTTTCCCTATCATTCTTTCGGCAACATTTTTTTCCCATTCATTGTGTATATGCTTTCACAAAAGGAAAATATTTTATATACTAATCCCACCTCACTTTCAAGGATTCAAATATTTTTATAATAAGATATTATTTAAACTCTATTGATCGGTATGTAAAATAAAATATTAATGATATATATAATGTCGCAAGAACATCTTCTCACAATAAATTGTTTCTAACATGAGGTCATAAATAGGGCAACTCTATTCAGCTGGCCTCATCTTCTTTTGACCCATATTAAATAACCGAGTCTCCATGCATCAACAGAACTCCAAATCTAATTGGTGAGGAATCTAAAACACTATATAATACTCTCTCATCTTAGGTAGGATCAATATTGGTGCATTAGAATACCTATAACTCTACTCCTATAATGCATTATCACATATCATAGATCATTAAAGATTTATCAACTTCTTGGTCAATCCTGAAAGAGGATTAACAATGCTGGAAAAGTCCTAGATGAACCTCCCATAATAACACAATAAGACGAAATATTTTGGATATCAGTGTAATTCATGGGATAATCCCATGAAAACACAACTTGGAATTTCTATGGGCCCACAAACACACCTACTTATGTGATTATTTGATATATGAAAGTAACCCAATGAATCTGTAATTTGAACTAATATAGCTTGGTGTATAGCCAATTCTCTTTCAGTATACTCATGATGATGTAAATGTGTTGGAAAATATCTTCATGAGTCTTGATGTACAAAAATTTGTTATCCACAAAACAACCACAAATATATCCATTTAAGGGTGGATGATTCGGTTCATGTGATCCATAAACAAAATGGGAGCATTCATCAGCCCCAACGAAGTCATGACAAACTCATATAGACCATAAAATTTTTTGAATGATTTCTATGGTATACCTAACTTTAAACTCTTGATTGAATATACCCTCACCTAACATGGATCTTGAGGAAAATACAGTCTCCTCACAATTAGTCAAATAGATCATTGATAGTTCGATGACGATTTTAATTATTCACTATCTACCTTTTCATCTTAACGTAATCAACACATAACCACAATGTCCTATTAGCCTTCATATGGAGAACCCAAGGCCACATACATTGATAGATAATTCCACAATCCATATACTCTTATATTTATAACCCATTCTCTAGATTTTGTATTGGATCCATTCTATAATGTTGAAAAGAATCTGTATTAGCACTATGCATAATACCAATATAAAAATTTGACATCTCTCTAAGGCGGTAGCGTTGAGAAGTCCCCAGGAAAATTTTTTTGGAATTGGTCCACTATAGGTGGAAATAAATAATTCTTTACACCCTGCTTATCCATGAAAATTCTTGAAACCTGGGTAGTAATCTCTCCCATTTACTATTGTACAAGGCCTTCATAACCTTCCTATATATCAAAATATCCATGGTGTTCATGACTGTTACCCTCAAGAGACATAATGGTCCCCCTCCTTTGGGAAGAAAAATATATTCTCAATACACTTATAACCAATCCATTCCATAAATCATGTGAAAGCCAGTTATTTATTATGTGTAGTGATTCCAACAGAAACAGTACTCCCCAATATAGACAGTGAATCTCTTGTATAAATGATTGTTGCTCAACCATACAATCAATGGGTGTATATCATCATAAGCCCACTCACAAAGTCCACTTCCATACTCAACCCACATAGAGGTTTGAATGATATAAAATATAAAAGGCTTATATATCATATATTTCATAATCCCTCATAGAAGATACAAGAACAATACCTATAACTATGGATGACAGAGCCTCGATATCCATAATTTCATGTCAAACTACATGCATCTATAACAATCCTCTTCCAAGTGCTGCAATTTATATCCCCTGAGATACACTACTCCACTGAAGTGGGTGTTGTTTCCCCAAAATACCATGTGCACTACCATTACCTCTATGACACGTACAACTGCAACTAGAATAATGATATGTGGTACAAACCCAATTTAATCACTCTTATTCTACCAATCTCCTCCGCCAGTGCCCAGTTATTGTGGGTTCTTACTGAACCATTATTGTTTAATAATATTCTAGTAAACTTTACACAATACTACTTGTTGAGGGAATAATCTAATATGTGACCTAGCATACCGCATTGGTGTAAGATAACTCGATTAATGTCCACATTAACTGACCCCCTTGGACACTATAATTTCTATCAACATTGAATTTAATCGTAAAGTGAATAATCCTATGTTCAAAAGAGATACCTCATAGCCATAAAATTGAATCTCCATTTCTCCCACAAGAAGCTACCTTCAGGTTCTTCTTAGATATGACACAATGATTTTCCAGTTCATATAACTTCTTTATCCTATAGATTTACACCTAGGAAATAATCTAACATTTAAAGCCATATTGAAATAATTTTTTTGTACTATACTAATATACTTCATACTCTGGTATACATTCTACATCTCAGTAATGTTACCATCCTCATCCATCATAAAAATAGCCCCTAGGTAAATATCATAAGCTCATCTAGCATCTCTTTCATGAGCATATTATGATAAAATTGCTCCAAGAACATCTTATAAAAGTCATCACATACCATATTCTCCAACAGTCTATCTCATGTTTGGATGTCCCACAAACACTTTTGTTCACCTTGTAACATATAAGATTCTAACCTAACTCTCTTCCTGTTAGGATACTCTAAATGGACGAGGATCGTTTGGATATGTTTAATCCATAACTCAACTACCCAGCATAAGTCCTCTCTAATGACTATTAGATGGTGATACAATTATAACACCCATGTAAATTCAAACATGTTACTTATAAACCTCCCTAGTAAATTTTCCATAAACATCAAAAGTGGTAAAATTATTCATTATAATTCTCTCTTAGATCATTACTTCGAACTATTAGAACCTCGAGTTCTACTATAAGAGGATAATTTCTTGTCATGTCCTCATATCATCCTATCAACAAGTGTCCTCATGGAAGAATATTATTATAGATAGAAACACACTTCGTAGGGCACAAGATATATTATTAACAAATTTACATAAGTTTAAATCTTATAAATCCCTAAAAACTCGTCACCAATACCCTTTCAGAAAGTCAAAAAAAGATTCATTATCACCATAGTCAACAATCCCTTATCAAGGTCATGGTTAACATAGGGTAAGTGATTTCATACTTCTTTTATTTCCATAGAATCCAATTTTATACATTTCATATTGTAGTATTTTTAATCATTTGAAAATTTTCCATTTTATATTAGGCATAATATTCATTTAAAGTACTCATATAAGAAAAAGAATTAAATTTTAAAAACATACCCAATACCTCATTTTTTGTGAATTCCTAAAATGACACATGTAATACTAATTCCTATGTGCCTATAATCAGGCATGTACCCTCAACTCCCTTTTTATAATAGGTGATGATGAGAAATATATGAAAATTAATATGATTACACAAAATGGGAATCACCCATTGTTAAATAAAATCCAACTATACGTACAATCATAAATCACAACAATCCCACCCAAGGTATGTGGAGTTTCCATTGTACATGAGTTAGAGACTCACATGTATTAGCTAATTAATAAGTAATAAATGATCCTAATATCATGTATACATTTCTTGAATAGTATGAAAATAGAAAATATAACAAATGATAAGAAAGCATGCCTCTGATACCACATTATACCATCCCAACCCATGTTCAACGTACTGATGCTCCTCGCCGATTGGTATGATGACCTTAAGTATACCTCCTCATATGGTAAAGGCTTCTAAATAGAAATGGGTCTCTAATATGTATCATGGAGAGACAATACCCTAATTATCAATGTATAAAAACATCATAAAATAAATAATAAACTTCCAAATAATAATAACCATTAAGATAAATACTACCATATCCAATACATTCCTATATTACATGATAAAAAAACCCGTAAACATCATCCAGACCAATGTTTTAGATATGTACTTCTATATATATGCCATGTCTCAATGATAAAATCAAAAATAAATCCACTAAAAACTTCCAAGTGGGTCCCAGAATCATATATAGTTCCATCATCCATGATCCATCCAAATATCATCCATGTGATAAAATGAATATTCCCATGTTCTATCATGAAAACAATAAATCTATTCCAATTGTGATTTGGAAACTCAAGTAGGGTGTTTGTACAACTCCATATGCCAACACCAATAATGGACCAAAAATATCAAATATATAATAGTGTATGTAGAACTATATATTATAATTAAAAATACATAATGAAAATATTAATCATGTTTTAATTTCTCATTAATTAACCACATAATAACTCAGGTTCACTAAGACACCTCAACTAATAATACCTACATTGTCCCATACTAGTGTCTAAAACACAACTCATGGGGATTAATAATCAACTCATTCATTTCTTATTTATAATCGCATTAATATCATAGACACATGGAACCCCATTCTAATTCCAATATCATGGGGCCATGAACATCATCTATTGAACCCCATGGGTATTTGTAGCATCTATCCCGATCAAACACCTCATGGGTATTTTGTACATCTAACAATGTCCCATAAATTAATATTCACATGAATGCATTGGGGGCTAATAACATCAGTCTGGAACCTCATGGGTACATAGAGAATTATTCCTTATCCCACAACACATTTCTCAATCAATCACACAAAATAGATATATCAAATTTATCCAGGGAATTCATCATTAACCAAATTAACAGTTCTTTACATCGTTGTGTACCATTTCAATTAATCAAAACATCCATTGTACATCACTTTAATCATTTGTATATATATATATATATCAACATTATTCCATTTATCATGATTTAATAAAAATACCCATTAAACTGTAATGGTAAGTCTAACCAACCGTTAAATTTCTATTTCTATCCAATTCTATATCATATTAAGCTACCAATATTATAATCACATTTTTCAGAAATTTCATTATCACATTATTTTTTCAATTCATAAACTACTTAATTAATTAACCAATTAGTAAGCTCAATTAATGATGTAATTTCCATATGAGGAAAATTAAATTCTATAATTACATACATGAAATTAAAATCTATATTGTGGGATTTGATAGAAAATTCACATACATTAAGTTTTTTAATGAATGTTATTCAAACAATATATCCAAAATTTGAAGTGGAACTATCAAAATCACAATGTCATGAAAGGCGATTCACCAGAACTAATAATAAATATGAAAAGGAACACAATAATAAAAACCTAGATATATTCAAAATTACAATTGAGTAAAACGAAACCCTCATCATTAATAGAATGTGTAATTGAAGAAACACATAAAAAGGATTACTGAGTATCTATAACAAAACCGTGATGTTTAGAGAAGACGAAACAACTCCAAAATAGTTGTGAGTCATCCATGGGCCAAGAGGAGGACGAATATATGATGGTATCCAAAATAAATCAACCCCACAGACCTCTTAAAAATTTATTTCCTGTGAAATTATAAGGCGTGTAATTCCATTACATGTTGTTTAATATTTTTAGCAGGTTATGTCGAAAAAACAATTTGCCTAGGGATAGAATTTATCACAATAAATTTTAATATGTCAAGTAATAAGATTATAAAGAGTTTAATTTTTTCATTTCATTTACTTTTTCATCATATATAACCATTAATAAACTATCTTTGTACAAATTTACAATCCATGTAATCAATTTACATGGAGGGTAAATCTTCTGTTGGGTTTTTTGTAAGCTGGAGAAATGATATCTTCTTTAAAGATATGAATGACCTCCAATGTATTCAAATGCCTCAGAAAACATTCTCCAAATATATAATTAACTGAATACCAAAAAGTTAATGGACCTAGTAAAATAATAGGATCTTATATTCGTTGTTTGCAAAAATGTTTTCTTCCACTAATGAAATTGTGAACCTTGAAATAAAATCATCAATTATTTTTTATAAAAACTCTATGATCCCCTGTTTATATTCTCATTCTCCCTTTCTTGACATAAAAACATTATCTATGATATTAGAGGACCTCAAGAGTATTAAAAGTACCCTAAAACCTCTTATTGTGTGAATTGATGATTTATTATTCGAAATCTTCATCGATTTGGTGTGTAATATATTCCTCATTTTGGTGAATCTCTACCTTTTTTCATCCCCTTCATAAAGGAATATTATTCATTATTTAATTATAGATTATATATAGGATTTAAATAATTTAGATAAATTTATCTTGCTTTTAGTTTTTTTCCAAGATCACCTCCAATGTTATGATTTCAATCATTCTACACAGAGTTGTGGGTTACAATTTAGAGAGAGTTCATCGATGATCTAGAAGTTGGTAGAATAGTTGATTTTTCCCTTATAATTGGTTATGATTCAATTATATATTTGAAATTTTTCATTTAATGATCCGTAAATTTAAATTTAAATTAAATTTTTATTTTTATTTTCCCATTATACTACGAGACCCTATAAATATTCTAATGGAAAAGTTGGTTTTTTTGGACTGGACTTTATTGAAACCCACGGGGTGTTCTCATATAATTGAAATGATAATTTATGAATTATTCATGATATAACAATGGATTGAAAAATTGGTAGATAAATGGGATTAAAAATTTAGTTGAATCATGGGTTTTGGAATGGTTGATAAAAGGGAAATGAATGTAGAACAGTGTTATGTGATATTATTGAATGATTTGAATACTGTGTTCTAGGTCTAAGACTGCTCCTCCAAATACCAAAGGGGTTCCATACTTCGTCTCTATTCCCCAATTATATAAATATGTATTTTCATGTGGTATCTAAGTTGCAATAAATGGAATCCTTCAGAAAAAACACACAGGATGAAAGACTACTACTCTAGGACCAAATGAATGAATGTGAAATTTGAATTAATTGAATAATGTAACCCCCAGATATAATTATTTACGAAATTCAAATGGATTATGGTTCATACTCTGACACAAGAATATGTAGGTATCACTGGTTGGAGTTTCACCATGAATCAGAGTGTATATAGATTACTACAAAATATTAAATGTGAAATGTGTTTGAATTTATAAATTTTAAATTATTCATTATAAAACTAAAAAAAAGTTTTTGACTGGATATTTCCTTAGATACTATTCATGGTGACCTATTGAGAAGTACTAACACCCATCGCATGTTGCCTGATTGGCACTGAAATATACTTCATGTTATTAGGATAGTATATTTGAATTATTCTAATGATAAATGGATGAGTTGGGATTCAGTTTGGATCATGGATGAGGGAACTGAACATAATTTCAGGACCAACATTGAAGCTGTCAATATGTCATTAATTTTGAGTTTTCATTACACACATGACTCTGATTTGACATAAAATATTTACTAATTTCGATTTGGATATTATTTTTCTATTTTTTAATCATCATGTGATGCATGTCCTTATATTATTATTGATATTATCATTATTATTTATTGTAATTTTTTTATTTCCTATTGGATTCTGTTGTTGTGCTACCTAGATATAGATGATATGGTCTCAAAATGTTAAATATCTGAACAACGTTGCTACTTAGAATAATATTCCATATGGGGAGGCTCTCCTTGGATCAGGTAATTAACTGTATTGGAGAATCAGTATGTAGATCTTGGGTCGAGATGTCACATAACCATCCACTAATAAAATAGTAATGTCATTTGGGTGCTTTGTAGACTATCATCTCTTAAATCGTTCAAATTTTTAACTTTTTATATACATGGAAGGAAATATAAGAAAAATTTAATTGATAAATGTGACATATAAGAAGTGATATCGATTAATTAAATTTAAATTACATTCCACTTCACATTCATTCTACCCATAAAATAAATGATTTTGTTTCCTATGTGTACATATTAGCTACCATCTCAACGAAGCGATGCGACTCATTCTCCATGTTCTATTTTCAATAATAATTATAATGATGTATATAATGAAAATAATTATTTATTAATTATATATATATAATATAATATGTAACTATCTCCTATATTCATGATCTGTAAATTTAATGACTAAGCCTGCATAAGAAAAATGGTAAATTAACACATTAATCAATTATGACAATGAGATGTTATTAATGAAAGTGTAATAAGATATTATAAAAGGATCATACATGATATTATAAGTAATAAAATGTATATTGTAAAAGTTAATGAAATTTTTATATCAAATATATAAGACATTGAAGGTTGATTATCTAAAGGGTGGAGTGAGGTAAGGGGTTTTGTTAACCCAATTTTTGTTCTTTGGGTTAAAAATATACTTCATAAATTATGACATGCTAAGACATTGTATAAAATGACTATAAAATATTTTATTTATTATTTCCACTATTTTTTTTGGATTTACATTTAACACAAAAGTCATTTCATACATAATATCAACTTAAATAATATGATATTTTAAAGGTTTTCATCTCAAAATTAATTTTTTAAAATCACTTTCATTTATACAGATAATTTATTATAAATGGTTTATATGGGGACCCTTTAGATAACATATCGTGAATCTATCCTACTTTATGATAATTTTAGTTTAAATTAATAAACTTCATTCATGGGATGTTATGAGTCAAAAGATAACAATGTTTTAAGTGTTAATGTTTCAATCTCATTTTTACCGGGATTGGTTATGCCATAATTTCTTTTGTTGGAATATATATGATCATTACCATGTATAAACTATCTAGTTAATTATCGTATATTTATTCATGGAACATCAATTGAATATTATCATTTTCCTCTATTTCATAATTAAAATTAAAATTAATCTATTAATATAATTGACTTTGTTTTATTCATCTTTCAAAAAACCATGTTCATCCAAATCTATATCTTCTAAAAGTAATCAAAAATGTTTTAATATTACTATTTAAATTAACATTAAAATATAATTTCATTTTTTCAAACATTTTTTAAAATTAATATTCTTGTTATTTTCAATTAACAACATTTTATCTTTTTCTAAATATATCAATGAAATCTTTTTGATAACATGTACGACATGAAAAATATTTCTTCCATCATAACCATTATTTTACTCAATGACTATATTATATGTTTCTAGGTATATTTGGAAATAAAATTATCTCTACGATATTATTTGAATTGAATTTTTTCAAAAATGATTTTTAATTTGGAATGTTTATTTTACTAAAATCAGTAATAATTTTTTTCAAAATATTAATTCATCAAGGAAAATAATCTATAATATTATGAAATGATTCTAAGAATTGTATATATGTATCTTAAATAAATATCAATCTTATTGTCCATTTCTTTTATGGTGCAATTCATTCAATATTACCATCTCTAAAACTTATTATTTAAGGTCGATCTATAGATTATGTTACAATACAAGATCACTGAACCCATTTCCTTTCATGTTTTATTCATCTTTTTATACAATATGATTTATTTTTATATGACACAAATATGCATGTACATGATTTAATGTGATGGGTGGGCCCATAATTATAATCACTTCAATATTTTTTGTACGGTTTTAGTCTAATGATACGTCATTTATGGTATTATAGGGTCAATCTAATCCTTTATGGGACTTTTTCCACCATGTGATGTTATCCTAGTTGTAATATTTAACTTCATAAATGTCATGATTTATGATACTTCCACATATCCTAAGATTCAATGGTCTTATGATCCAAATTTCATTGCATCATTCCTCCATGTTATTTCTCATGAGTCTTAAATTTTAGGATTTTTTGTCTTACCATTGAGTCACATGTTCTGCTTCCTTATCTTGTATATTTTGATAATGCAATTCTTATCTCACCTCATTCTTTATGTATTATAAATTTCATTCCATGAATATTTTCAAGTGAAAATGGTTTTTTGGAGATATCTATTGAAATACAATAATTAGTACATGTTATATGTATTAATAATAAAGTATTTTAGAAACTCAATCACTATAATAACCTTTTTTCATAATTATTAGATATTTTTTATTTTGAATCATGTAATTATTTGTGAAAAAGTAATGGATAACTATACGTTGTATAATATGATTGGTTTATGTAAAATTTGAAACAAGGATGAGAAATCATTATTGATAACATTAGGGATGAGTTGAGGGATAATACTATGAAAAAATACCATGGAATACTGGTGATTATATATTGATGAATTTTCTAAAAATTACATCCTTGTATAGATAATACAAGTATAATTTGTTCAGGTGATGAATTATATAATATTAATTACTCTAAAAAAGGAATTAAATTCTTGACTTTAGTGTTACCAAATATATAGAAATTGGCCTTATGTCACACGTAGATTGACACTGTTGGTGGATTTTCTACTAAAATTAATAAAATATTTTTAAAACAACATAACGTATATGAATAGATTATGTCCATGAAAGAACAATGATAAAGCTAATGTGTCTTACATTTAAATTATGGTGTAACATTTTAGGCATCTAATAATCAATTTTTCAATATTATGTGATTTTCCACTATGAAAATTATTACTTCTACTATGAATTGTAGTTTTAGTAAATGGATAAAACTAGGAAGAATAATTATAAACTTAAATATGTTAATAAATTCAGTGATTATGAGAATGAATATTATGTAATGTTTGGACATAAAAAACATGACTATGACTAATCAGATATCTTTATATATTATAAACAATGTGAACATCAGTGAGAGTCTAAATGTATCAAACAAAAGGTGGAATGAATTTCAAAAAAGTTCATATGGTAATAAAAATATAGTAAAGAT
The DNA here is from genome assembly GCA_963277665.1 of Viscum album. Taxonomy (NCBI): domain Eukaryota; kingdom Viridiplantae; phylum Streptophyta; class Magnoliopsida; order Santalales; family Viscaceae; genus Viscum; species Viscum album. Next base: position 410,102,020 of record OY728157.1, read on the forward strand.
GATTTTGCTTCCATATTTTATAGAAGGTGGGATTATTCACCTCGTAGAATTTATCAAATAGAGATAGTGATGTTTTTAATATGTAATTTTTTGTTACATAGTAATTAATTTTTCTGTAATTTGTTGTTTAATATATAGGGAACATGGTAATTATTTAAGTTAATGACGTAAAATAAGAGTTTCCACTAAGCCCAAGGAAGGATATTTGTTAAACCAAATCATTAATGGAAAAGATTTTATGTGTTTATTTATAAAGTTTAATCAATTATGATGTATATATATTTTTAACATTCCTGTTTTTATTTTAATAATCGTTACATATCTAAGGATTGTGTTACTTTTTTTAAGAAAATATTTATACATTTTATATTTACTTAAGGATTATGTATACCATAATGGGTTTATCAGTTTATGTTTGATCACATGTTCATTGACTTAGAAACACATTATTTTGTTTTAATTAAACATATTATGAGGAGAATAATGATATACTATTAGATGTTTTAATGGGTTGAAGAATATATAACATTTTTTATTAAAGGAAATAGATTTTTTGTGGAATTATACTATTAATTTTTTGAAAATTATTCTGACGGTTTTTAAAGATAAACACTTTTGGAATGTATATGATGAACATTGGGAGTTAATATTGTGATATTATATATTGATAAATTATATTGGAATATTTGAGCTGCCCATACTAGTTTTAGTAAAAACAAAAGAAAAACATTTTTGTTCTTATGGGGCTTACATGATCCCATTGAAATTTATTTTAGTATTTTAGGCATAAAAAATTTAATTTTTCATTAACATTATTTGGAGAAAAATTGAAATTTTTGTGGAAGTTATTAATTGATGATATTATACTTTTTATATATTTATATTTCCTTATGTTCATCATTTGGATGGTAAATGGATCTATCCAATCTAGGAATAGGGTCTCTAAATAAAAAATTTAAACTAGTACCTTGACTTTTGGATGAATCAAATGGTCTCTTAAATCATCATATATTTTTTGTTTTCAGGTCCTCAATTTTCCTGAAACCATTAACTTTATTTTTATCATTGATCTATATCAATCTATATTAATCCTTCGGTGTAAGTATTCTCTTCTAAAATGTTGTATTCATTTCCCTACAATGTTATTCTTCATGGAAATATAATAATGTTTTATTTCAATTTAACTTCATACATCCTATTGTCTATTATTAAGTATAATTTTTTATAACCCTTTTTATATTTTGGGTTTTTAATAGTGTTATTTTTAAATGTAAAACCCATTATTACCTAGATACAAATTATATTTCAAGGATGAAATTTATTTATGGGGGTCGATTGTAACACCACAAATTTTTTAAAGAGGAGCTTCATGATAGATATCATATATAACATGAAACACCAATATTATAAGATAATATAACACCCTAAAACATTAAAATATATATCTTTTTTAAATAAATAAAATCTATTTGATATCTTACGATGCACACACCATCAGGTTTCATAAGCATACATCACTCTATGGAAATATTTTTTTTAAATGTAGAAATTACAACCTAGTCATTATGTTGTCAAGTTTATATAAGGAGAACTAAATAAATAAAAATATGTGGCTAAAACATTTATAAAATTAATTTATTTTTTATCTATTGATTATAAAAATAATAATAACAATATGAATAAAGAGAAATGTTTTTTTGAAAACATATATATTTTTATAAATGTTTTATTATTCACACTTTTCACACACAATATAAAAAAATTGTAAATATTTTTTAAAAATAATTTAAAAACGAATTATATTTATGTAAAAATATTAATATTATATATTGGTGATATTTTATTATCTTTAGAAAAATAGTATTTTTTACAAATAGTAAAAATACTAAAATTTATAAATCAGTCATTTTTAATGAATTAAGTCATATTATTATTTCAATATTATTTAAAATTAACTTACATATTAGTTATTAATATTAAAATCAATAAATTACATTTAAATCATATTTATACTTCATTTTAGTATAATTTTTTCTTCATTATTTAAAATAGTTTTATTAGAAAATAATGGCAAGTGCTTAATGTTTCTCTAATTTATTAATTAAAATAACCCATCCACTATAATTATTTAAAAGATATATATATATATATATATTATCTATAAATATTAATTTGGAATTCATATAAATATTATTAATTCTATTATAATTTATATGATATCATCATTTCTATAAAAAAAATATTTCTATAACTATTTTTTCAACACATATGGAGGATTAATCTTAAATTGAGTTTTGTCACATATGTGAGTTGAATTTAAAAACCCATCATCCATACATGTAATTGGAAAATTTATTTAATCTAATCTATTCAAAATATTTTTTTACCAAATTGAATTTTGGAAAACGTAAAAAATTGACATGGTTAAGGTAAACACTGGTTTACCTGGTACTTAATGTAAAATGAAACATCATAAAATGACCCAAAAAATTTATAATTCAGAATTTGTTTCCATATTTAGAATATTAAACTTATAATTATCTAAAATGCTCCATTAATTTATCCATTTTCATATTTAAAACATTGGTGTAATTATTTCAGTTTAAATAATACAATGTATATATTTTACCCCACTTCTAAAATGCTACCAACTCTCCTCCTCTTTCAACACATAAAAAACAAATTATTTACTCCAATACCAATCCAAAAAACTTCTTTAATTACATCCCCTAATATCAATATATTTGGATTGATCATAACTCCACCCAAGTATAGGCTTTAGTGGAAACCAAAAGAAATCGCTTGAAAAGGTTATATTATTCTTGACCATGCATTTTATATTATTTATTCCCCTTCATCCTTAAAATAATATTAAAATATGAATATATAACAACCAAATTTTCTTACATATACATGTATATTTTTATTTTAAAATCATTCCCTATCACTATCTTATCCTCTCTCAAATAGTAAATGATATCGTTGATCCTATATATGGAAGACTACGTCTTAGTGAACTGATATAATTTGAATTAAATCACTATTTAAAATGGATAAATAAAAGTAAGTATCCAAATATCAAATATAATATTTATAATATATTTAAACTTCTATAATTATAGTATAAACTAAAATATATGACATTTTATACTACATGAAATATGTTAACGCGGTGCATGTGTATAGTGGACTACCTCCTTACGAAGCTATGTGGTTTTCTCAATTACTCTTTAAATATAAGTTTTCAAGAATTAATTTTAGACACATATATTATATTCATTATTCCTTAATAATTCTATAAAATGAATTTATCATATAATTTTTACCGTACCATCCATTTAATGAATGATAACATGGTTTGTGTGTATGGTTGTCCACCACCGCAGGAAGTGATGTGATTGTTTTTCACTAATGCTTTAATAGAACATAATAAAATATATATTTAATTAACATATTTTTTATATATACAATGATAATTATTCTATAAAAATAACATAAAATCAAATTACCTACCCATTAATCCATTATGGAAATGATAATGTCACTCGTGTATGTGTATGGCCTGCCATCTCCATTAATAGATGAGTGTAATTATCCATGTTCAAACATAAAAAATTATTTTCATGATATATATTGTAACGCCCCAACCCTAGTTACCCAGAGTCGGTACATTATTACATAACAATGGCATGATGACAAGAAAGATCAAATCTCAAAAAATTGATTGGTTTAGTAGCCTTGGAAACACGAGATATATTCATAAGTGTTACATTACATCAGAAAGTGAAAAACTACTACCACAACATATTGTCTCCATATTCCACACTCATATCCCCACATAATATCCCTGGAGGTCATTCATAATTTACTTCTTCACTTCCTGGGAAAAATAAAACATAGAAAAGGGGTGATCTAAAATGCCCAGTAAGGATAGAAATATAGTAGAAACTTTCAAAAATAAGCATAAAAATTTAAGGCAATGTATAACTAAAACAAAAGCCTTTTAAACATTAACTTCAACATAGTGTGGGAAAAGTAAAATGAAATAATGCCATTTACTTATTCAAATTGATATTCTACTAATCGAATAATAACATGCAATATCAATAACCACTTTCATAATGATGTAATTCATGATTCCGAACTTTAATTTATGTGTCGAGGCCTCATTCCAAGACTTAAGGGATAACTATAACCGGAACCCATCCCGGAGAGCCTCTGTAACCGGACTCCATCCTGGAGTGCCTCTAATAACCAGACACCAACCCATAGTGCCTCTAATAACCGTACAACAACCCGGAGTGCCTCTAATAACTGGACACCAACCCGGAGGGCTTACTTTTACCGGTCCCCAACCTAGAACATACTAGTCCAACACATTAATCTTAAAAAGAGGATGAAATATAACGTAAACATTCATATTAAAACTAACATACAAAATGTCAAAACTTTAATCATAAACTATGAATGGTATAAAAATATAACATCCACAGTCAAACATATTACAAAAACTTCAATACAACATAGAAGTTTTGTATCATGATAAATCAACTTCAAATAAGCATAAAATCCATTCAAGGATGTTGGCATACATAGAATCAAAACTCTTTTTAGAGAAATATCTCTTTCTATTTTGAAATCATTTAAGAATCTTATATTTATGAAATAAAACATTTTCTTTGAAAATATTCTTATAATCTTGTAAGGGAAGCTTTGACGATTTTATAACAGCAGAAAATAACTGCACCCACCGTATAAGTTAAAAAAGCAATCTTACCTTAATTCTGTCGAAAAGGTTAAAAAGCACATTGTTTGGAAAACGACGGAAAGATTCCTTTATAAAAATCTTATAAAAAGTCAAAAAAGGGTATAAATGACCTTAACCCATATTCTTTTAAATAGTAAACATGTTTTGAAATACATTTCTAAGAAACATGGATGTGGATGATAAGGATATCCCAGTAGATTATTACGTATAAACAATCTCGGATAAAGAAGAGATTGTAAAATAACCCTTACATTGTACTTTTCCTTGGTTGGGGTAGGTTAACCTCCTATATAATGGTGAAAGAATTATTATTAAATTATTCAAGAATCATATACATTAATATGATTTCATATATAATCTTTTAACATTGATTTGTTAATAATATCTTAGTATTATCGTTTTTTTGGGTGTTAACTTACTCATTTTCTTTTATATGTTTTGTTACGTAAGTCATGTTTGTAATGGATAGGTTGTATATTATTAATATCCATAGTGATATCAAGTCCTTAAACATCATTTTTAAATAATAAAATTATAATTATACTTGAATGGATAAGATGGAGAATGAATCTCATCGCGTTCGTGGAGACGGTAGTCCGTACGTACGCACGAGCGACAATATCTTTCTTTAGATATTAAAATAATATATAAATGGATAGTATGTCATATATACAGAATCATTAAAATGTTATACTTATTATTTATATGAGTTACACATCATTATTATACCCATCCAAATAATAATATATTGAATAACAATTACACCACGACGTGGAGGCGGTAAGCCGTACGTACGCACGTATGGTGACATGTTATTCAAAATGGTGGATAAAATACTGAATATGGTTGTACCATATTTATAATAACATCACAATATATATATGATACTGGAGTTAATATTTTAAAATGGTAAAAACAAAGGAAGAAGAAGTTGAAGAAGAAAGGAACTTGGAAAAGGGTGGTGAAATCATTACCTCTTCTTCGGGTTCTTCCTTTTGATTTGATCAAAAGTCCTCCATTGGTTGGCTTTAGGATCAAACTAAGGCCTCTAGGTTGTAGTTAGGGAAGTTGGGAGAGTATTTAGGTAGAGTTTGGCCTAACAAATAGGATTTTATGGTGTGATGAAATGAGAAGGAGGAGTGCCCTTTTATAAGAGGGGTGAGGGGCACCTTTGGAAAAGCTAGAAATATTAATTATAATAATTTTGTATTCTGTGTCTAATGGATCCAAAGTTGATTATTTAAATTTAAAGGTGGGGATGGGTCGAAAACAACTCAACCAATAGAATTTAGACAGGTTTTGGTACTTATATTAACCTTATATTTAAGTATTAACTCTAAGTTAATTAGTTTAACTTTTACAATGTCTCTTTGTATTTTTATATTATATGGTTAATGAACTTAATATATAGATCCAATAGACACCCAAGTGGTCAATTAATGATACAAATATCATTATATAAGTCTCTTGTATGAACCTTAGATTTTTAAGAATTTAATATCAATTAATAATATAATATTTGTTTTAAAAACTCTTTTATGTCAATTTTGACACTATTCAATAGTTGATTTTTGTAAAACTCATAACAGAATGATTACTTCAGAAAAATTTAATTAAAGCATTAATAACATATCATATTAACTTAATAAATATTTTTAATTCATAAAAAGTCTCATATTATATTTATTTGTGTATTTATAATATCAATTATTTTAATTTTTCACTATTATGGTAATTACTGCATCATCATTGTGTCATACATAAATTAAATTATTTAAAGTCTAAAAATTATAAATAAAATATCATTATGTAGGAAATAATTTTATCTCTCTAATGAATATTTATAGTCGAAAATAAAACATATATAACCCTATGTAAAAATTGATTTTCTAAAAGATATATGCTTGTGTCATTTTTGTATTCATTTTATCTTAATTAAAGCTAAGTGTCCCTATCACCTACAAGTGGCACCATGGGGTCCCACAATCGACCAAAAGATACCTATGGTCGAACATGTATCAACCAATAAGTTTAGGACACGTTTTAGGGTAATTTGTTATTATTATAATATAATTTTTTAACCCTTATCTACCGGATTTACCCTTAACCATGGTAAATAAAATATTTACCAATGTAATTATTAAAAATGTCTAAAAATCAAAGTTACCAATTTACACAATTTGAACATCCTGATTACAAATATGGAATCCATTTTTCCAAATTCAAAACACATAAGTGGCAGAAATTAATTTCAAATTAATTCTCGTTGTTAAAACAAAAAGCTTGTTTTTAAGAGATAATAACTTTCCAAAGATTGACACTTGTTTATGTTTGGTTTAATTGTAAAATTATGTACAATGACCAACATTATATTAAATGGTAAAAATATATTCTAAATATACTTTAAAACCACTAAAATTAATAATTTATCAATATAAATTATGTTGATTAAAAAAGTTGTTTTTATATAAAATTTAGTAATTTTCACTATTCATCAAAATATAAGTGTTATCCGAAAAGTTCCAAAATTTCACCCTAGTCTAAATTCGATATTCCAAATCAAAAAATGAAGCCTATTTTGAAATATAATATATATATAATTTCAAAAAGTAGATATTAGTATTCATAACGGCTAGTTTGATTGGTTGTAGTTTGTTAGAACTCAGTGTTGCGTATAACACACCCTATCACATTATTCAAATAGAAGCATATCGTAGAAGCTTGGGGTATTACATTTTAAATTTTTGATGTCCCTATTTAGTAAAAAAGTATAAAATATTGTATTTAATAAGGGTTCACTATTAAAAGTTGGTAAAAGTGCAATACTGAAAATGAATTTGTTCTTACATTATGTCTAAGAAACTGATAATGTGGATTCTAAAATTATAAAGGTTATATAAAGTTTAAAATTTAGTTAATACTATTCATAACCCCTTTTGAACTGCTTTTTTGGTAAGTCATGGTGCGCTTGATCGCGGTGTTGTGTGTAGTGCCAGTTATTGAATTATTTTGAAGAAATAACACACTATGAAATCTTTGGGTGTTACATTCTCCCCTCCTTCAATAAATTGTGTCCTCGCAATTTGAAATTGTTCTTAAAAAATAAAAGGTTTAAAATAGAAAATATATTTGGGAGAAAACCCACATCAGAAATTGGGTTACTAAAATTTAGTCTTAATGTGAGGAAAAGAGAAATGAAAGGGTCACCACCAAATTATGATCTCGATTAGGAGAACAGTGGTGGCAATTAGAGACATATAATTGGAGGAAAACATAAATATTTATAGGTAGTGATTGAGGTCATCAATCACAAAAAAATATAAAATTGAGGCCCTTAAATTCATCAATCTATGATGATTTGAAATACCATCGGTTCAACAAAACATATGGTATTGGGATAACACATTTTTTACGTTTCAAAATATCTTAGTTGAAATCCCACATCGAAAAATGAATTAATGAGGCCTCTATTTAAAATAATGAGTGGAAAGTATGAAGATTACCGAAAATAACACATACTAGGGTTCTATATAAGAAAATATGGATATGTAAGAGAAATATAACAATCAATTATCTGATGGAGTGTAGTAGAGAACATGGCTATGAAAAGGCCAACAATCCCAAAGCCATAAATTAGTGATGATTTAAGGTACCATCTAGGACAACATTTTTGTTCTAAGTTCCTTTTCTTAATTTTAAGGAATTTATTTATGAGATTGGATAAGATCATAAGGAGATATAATTACATTATAATTAGATTTTTATCCATTAATAAATTTCTACCACAAACTCATCTTTCACACTAAAAGATAATAGAACGTAAAAAATTTCTATTTATACTATTCATACAAGGTTCCAAAATAAACGAATTTATAATTCATCTACAAGATCTTTTAATAAAAACTACATTACTTAATCCAGGACATCTCGTGGGCCAGTGGTAGGCGATACACCCTTGTCTCCCTTCGGTTGCGGGTTTAAGTCTCGCGGCCTTGCCGGTCGCGACGGGTTGTCGCCCGACCTCCGGGTTGTCCTTTTATGGAAATCCAAAATTAATCTCAAACTAGAATTTATCCAAAATACCTCTGACCAAACTCACAGTCAAACATTTATAAGGATGGTAAACAAAATGTAGATCCTTTTTACCCTGTAATAGAATATAAATACCTTCATCATGTATTCTTTTAAAACACTGAAACATCCTGAATTACCATAATCCTTATTGATTACATTCATGCTCCCTTATTCCATATAGAATGCTGGATATACTTCATCAATCCAAAAATGTTTTAAACCCCAAAAGTGATGGAATATAAAAATCATTAATCAGCTTCAAGGTAGTCAATAATATCAAATATAATTTATCCAAATTAATCATGTATTATTCTAAAATCACTACCTCGGTATCAGAACCCTATTATGGTTTATCTTTCTCTCAACCATATATTTTCCAAAAATTTAACCTGCTATTGAGTCACTTTTCTTTGTTCCACACAATCTAAAGTCCTTAATGAAATAGTATTGTAGTACAATCCTTATATACTACATAATTATTATAACAAGTACATTGTTTATACAATGACATAATCAACATAAGAACTCTAATCATTCCTCTTAATCTATGGTAGTATCATAACTTGATTATTATCCAATATCATCATTTGTGGCATAGTATGATGACTAGGATATAGGTTCGCGTAGTGTCCAAACATCTTGCAAATGATGCATTGTACATTTGAAACCATTTTCTTAACCTTGAAGTCACGTACTTTGTGCCCTTTTCCTCCAAACTTATAACAAACTCCCATTCCTTTCAGGCAAGTTCTAGGGTGTTTCTTTCCACAGTTATCACATATGGGAAAATTCTTCTTTTCCCTCTTCCCTTTATCCATCATTCTCTCTTCCATCCTTTTCTTCTCTTGCTTCCCTTCAAAGCCATAGGAATCAGTAAACTCTTTACTTATCGTATCAACACATGATATTATTTCTTCATATGATGATAATACATGCGAGAATATTTCTCTTATAAATTCTGGCATAAGACCATGAAATATATGATACTTCTTTCTCTTTGTATCATGTGCATTTCTAGAGTTCTCATTCCTTCTACTGGGCACCATTTCTAAACAATGGCATACATTAGATTAGTTTATGAATAACAATACCTAATACCAAACATGTAAAACACATAACATAAATTAAATAGTTTATGGATATAATCCATAATCATAAAAATGTCTCTTTTGAGAAAGTATATACGCATAAACCATTCTTAATGATTTGTAAAGAAAATGAGAGTTATCCTATGAATATCCCCTGGGAGTGTCGTAACCAAGAGTGCAGTAAGGCTCGTTGTCGTGCACCAGTTCTCGTTCGAGTCTAGCTCAAAGTGGTGTTTTTGGGTTTTACCCCTATGTACATTTGTGCCAGAGCCGCCTCTACCTGCTCGTATCCAGACAGGGATGTATTTCTCGGAAAACACACAAAATCTCTACAATTCCCAAAATTCTAGGAATTTCATCTATACTAATCCTCAAAATTCATCTTAAATCTATGTGTCCTAATCAGAGTTTATCTAAATCTAGCTTCCAAGGTTTGTACTAAACTTCCTCTGATACCAACTGTAACACCCCGACCCCAGTTACCCAGAGTCGGTGCATTATTACATAACATTGGAATGATCACAAGAAAGATCAAATCTCGAATGATCGATTGGTTTAGTAGCCTTGGAAACACTAGATATATTCATAAGTCTTACATTACATCAGAAAGTGAAAAACTACTACAACAACATATTGTCTCCATATTCCACACTCATATCCCCACATAATATCCCTGCAGATCATTCGTAATTTACTTCTTCACTTCCTAGGAAAAATAAAACATAGAAAAGGGGTGAGGTCAAATGCCCAGTAAGGATAGCAATATAGCGAAAACATTCAAAAATAAGCATAAACATTTAAGGAAATGTAAAACTAAAACAAAAGCCTTTTAAACATGAACTTCAACATAGTATGGAAAAAGTAAAATTAAATAATTCCATTTACTTATTCACATGGATATTCTACTAATCGAATAATCACATGCAATATCAATATCCACTTTCATAATGATGGAATGCATGATGTCGATCTTTAATTGCAGTGTCGAGGCCTCGTGCCAAGACCTAAGGGATAACTGTAACTGAAACAAAACCCGGAGAGCCTCTGTAACCGGACTCCATCCCGGAGTGCCTCTAATAACTGGACCCCAACCCGGAGGGCTTACTTTTACCGGTCCCCAACACAGATCATACTAGTCAAACACATTAATCTTAAGAAGAGGATGAAAAATAACGTAAACATTCGTATTAAAACTAACATACAAAATGTAAAAACATTAATCATAAACTATGAATGGTATAAAAATAGCACATCCACAGTCAATAATATCACAAAACCTTCAATACAATATATAAGTTTTTTATCATGGAAAATCAACTTCAAATAAGCGTAAAATCCATCAATGGATGTTGACATAGATGAAATCAAAACTCTTTTTAGAGAAATATCTCTTTCTATTTTTAAATCATTTAAGTGTCATATATTTATGAAATAAAACATTTTCTTCGAAAATATTCTTATAATCTTGTAAGGGATGATTCGACGATTTTATAAAGGTGGAAAATAACCGCACCCGCCGTATAAGTTAAAAAAACATTCTTACCATAATTCTATCGAAAAGGTTAAAAATCACCTTGTTTGGAAAATGGCAGAAAGATTCCTTTATAAAACTATTATAAAAAGTTAAAAAAGGGTATAAATGACCTTAACCCATATTCTTACAAATAGTAAAACTGTTTTGAAAAACATTTTTAAGAAACATGGATGTGGATGATAAAGAGATTCCAGTAGATTATTCCATATAAACAACCGCGGATAATGAAGAGATTGTGAAATAACCCTTACCATGTAATTTTACTTGGTTGGGGTAGGTTAACCTCCTGTATAATGGTGAAATAATTGTTATTAAATTATACAAGAATAATATACATTAATATGATATCATATATGATCTTTTAACATTGATTTGTTAATAATATCTTAGAATTATCGTTGTTTCGGGTGTTAACTTACTCGTTTTGTTTTATATGTTTTGTTACACAAGACATTTTTGTAAAGGATAGGTTGTATATTATTCATATCTAGAAGGATTTCAAGTCCTTAAACATCAATTTTAAATCATAAAATGATAATTATAATTGAATGGATACGATGGAGAATGAATCTCATCGCGTTCGTGGAGACGGTAGTCCGTACGTATGCACGAGAGACAATATCATTCTTTTGATATTAAAATAATATATAAATGGATGGTATATCATATATACAGAATCATTAACATGTTATATTTATTATTTATATGAGTTACACATCATTATTATACCCATCCAAATAATAATATATTGAATAACAATTACACCACGACGTGGAGACGGTAAGCCGTACGTACGTACGTATGGTGACATGTTATTCAAAAGGGTGGATAGAATACTGAATATGGTTGTACAATATTTATAATAACATCACAGTATATATATGATACTGGATTTATTATTTTATAATGGTAAAAACAAAGGAAGAAGAAGTGGAAGAAGAAAGGAAATGGAAAAGGGTGGTGAAATCATTACCTCTTCTTCCGGTTCTTCGTTTTGATTTGATCAAAAGGGATCCATAGGTTAGATTTAGAATCAAACTAAGGCCTCTAGGTTGTAGTGAGGGAAGTTGGGAGAGTATTTGGGCAGAGTTTGGCCGAACAAAAAGGCTTTGAAGGTGAGAATAAATGAGAAGTAGGAGTGCCCTTTTATAAGAGGGGTGAAGGGCACCTTTTGAAAAGCTAGAAATATAAATTTATAATAAATTCATATTCGGTTTATAATGGCACCAAAGTTGATTATTTAAATGATAAGGTGGGGATGGGTCTAAAAAAACTCAACCAATAGAATTTGGACAGGTTTGGGTACTTATATTAACCTTATCGTTAAGTATTAACTCTAAGTTAATTAGTTTTACTTTTACAATGTCTCTTTCTATTTTTATATTATATGGTTATTAAACATACTATATACATCCTAGAGACCCCCAAGTGGTCCATTAATGATACACCTATCATGATATATGTCTCTTGGCTGATCCTTAGATTTTTAGGAATTAAATATCAATTAATAATATAATATTTGTTTTTGAAAACTCTTTTATGTCAATTTTGACACTATTCAATAGTTGATTTTTGTGAAACTCATAACAGAATTATTACTTCGAAAAAATTTAATTAAATAATTTCTAACATGTCATATTTACTTAGAAAATTAGTTTAACGCATAAAAATTCTAAAATTATATTTATTTGTGTATTTATAATATCAATTATTTTAATTTTTCACTATTATCATAATTACCGCATCATCATTATGTCATAAATAAATTAAATTATATAAAGTCTAAAAATTATAAATAAAATATCATTATGTAGGAAATCGTTTTATCTTTCTAATGAATATTTATATTTGAAAATCGAACATATATAACCCTATGTAAAAATTGTTTTTCTAAAAGATATATGCTTGTGTCATTTTTGTATTCATTTTTACTTAATTAAAATTAAGTGTCCCTATCACCTACAAGTGGCACCATGGTGTCCCAAAATCGACCAAAAGATACCTATGGTCGAACATGTTTCAACGAATAAGGATATGACACGTTTTAGGGTAATTATTTGTTATTATAATATAATTTTTTAACCCTTATCTACCAGATTTACCTTTAACCATGGTAAATAAAATATTTACCGCAGTAATTATTCAAAATGTCTAAAAATAAAAGATACCTATTTAAAAAAATTGAACATCCTGATTCCAAATATGGAATCCATTTTTTCAAATTCAAAACACAGAAGTGGCAGAAATTAATTTAAAATTAATTCCCGTTGTTTAAATAGAAAGCGTGTTTTTAAGAGATAATAACTATCAAAAGATTGACACTTGTTTATGTTCGGTTTAATTGAAAATTTTCGTACAATGAACAAAATTATATTAAATGTTAAAAATATATTATAAATATACTTTAAAACCACTAAAATTCATAATTTATCAATATAAATTATTTTTATTAAAAAAGTTGTTTTTAATTAAAATTTAGTAATTTTCACTATTCATCAAAATATTAGTGTTATCCGAGAAGTTCCAAAATTTCACCCTAGGATAAATTCAATATTCCAAATAAAAAAATGACGTCTATTTTGAAATATAAAATATATATAATTTCTAAAAGTAGGTATTAATATTCATAACAGCTAGTTTGATTGGTTGTGGTGTGTTAAAACTCGGTGTTGCGTATAACACATGCAATCACATTATTCAAAAAGAAGCGTACCGTAGAATCTTGGGGTGTAAAATTTTAAATTTTTGATGTCCCCATTTATTCAAAAAGTTTAAAATATTGTATTTAAAAAATGGTTCACTATTAAAATTTGGTAAAAGTGAAATACTAAAAATTAATTTGTTCTTACATTATGTCTAAGAAATCGATAATGTGGATTCAAAAATTATAAGGATTATATAAAGTTTAAAATTTAGTTAATACTATTCATAACCTCTTTTGAACGGAATTTTTGGTAAGTCATGGTGGTCTTGAACTCGGTGTTGCGTGTAGTGCTAGTTATTGTATTATTTTGAAGAAATAACACACTATGAAATGTTGGGGTGTTACCTATATAATGATAAAAAATTATAAGAGTGAAATAACTCTTTGGATGATGTAAATATATCAGATTTTCACATTATGTATCATTTAATACAGAACATTAATTAGAAAATAATGTAATTAAAACTTCAAAATAATAGTTATATAGAAAGACTATTAATAAAATCGTTATAAGATGTTATAAAATTATATTATATTATATTTTCAATATTAATTTGGTTATATTATAAGCTAATAACATGTGTTAACTCCCTATAAATACTTTTATATAGTTATCAACTAAATCAAATCATGAGTTATGTGGTTTCGTTAACTCAGTTTCCATTTATTGGGTTAAACTTATACTTCATTGATTATATTTTTCTATGATTAGGTGTTAAATAAACTCATATTATTTTATGTCTTATATCCATTTTTTATGTTGAGATACATTTCATTCAAAAAATTCATTCATTTATTTATCCCCTATTCAATGATAATATCATTTTAAGGGTTTCATCTCAATCTTACTTCATTGAGTCAAATGTTTTTTATTCATATAATTTTATATAAATGGTTTATATACATCACCTTTACATAATTTTTAATGAATACTTCCTAAAAATTGATAGTTTATATTAAAATGGATCTACACAATAATGGGATGTTATGATTCAAAATTTACCAAAGAAAAATGTTTTATATTTCAATACCATTATAATTGAGAATGTTTATTCTAGAATATTCATAGTTGAAAACTATTTTATAGTTACCTTGTAAAAGCCTTCCCAATTATTATACATTGATTTTTCAGAAACATTTAATGTAATACTAGTAATTCACTCTTTTTGGTACATAAAACATTGGAGAATATTTTCTACTAATGTCTAATTAATTTATATCTTTAGTCAAAAGTCTTTATTATATTATATCAATGTATTCCAAAAAATTTAAAATGTATTAACTTTTATATTCAAATTTATTTTCCCATAATTTGATACTTGAACAAAATTAATAATGAAAATTCCTATCATATTCAAAGGAATGAACTTTTTATCTTTTACTAAAATTATAAATGAAAACAGTATTTTACCATGTATTACATAAAGGGTATTTCCGACCATAATGAATATTTTTTCTTCATAATTCTTCCATTGAATGATTCAAATTTAATTTAAATAAAAACATTTTTGAAAACATTTTTTAAATTTTAGTTTTTTTAATGTGAATTTCTAAGTCAAAATTTTATTTTTATCAAAATGGTCATTAATATTTTTAATTAATTTATATTTATCCTTTACAAAAAAATTTAATATTATGTAAATAGTATAAATTATGTACATATTTATTACACTTATATACATATTTTATTATCATTTTTTATGTGGTAATACGGGCCTTATGACCATCTATGAAATTCCATCATTAAGTTATCTCTTTTGTTTATGTTATAGGAAAACACTATTCAACCCAATTATATCCATGGGTAATTATTTTTCCTTTTTCATATGATTAAATCATTACGTGAAACAAATATCAATTTATATGAAATTATTTTTAATGGTGGGTGGATAATTATATATCCCTCAAATGGTTTTGGTAATATATTAGTCTAATTAGAAATCATTTTTTAGGTGATGTAGTTAACCTAATAAATTATGAGACTCAGTTCACCATCAGATGTTGTCTTAGATGTTTCCATTTTACTTGTATTATGCAGTGTGTTATTTTTCTACAACATTTCCTATGAAACTATAATCTTATGATATCATGTTATTTATATTATAATTCCACGTGATTACTTATATGTCTTCTTTTTATGATATCATGTTATACCACTGACGTATATTTTATTCTTCCTTGTCATGTTTCATCCCTTACTATAGTTTTATCTCTATCCTTTTATTTTTTATTCCCCATGATATGTCATAATCCTTTAGTAAGTCAAATGAATTTTGGGGTCTCACTACGGAATTAAAATAAGTATTCCATGTTTTATGTATTAATAACATAGTATTGGAATGAAAGTAGGTATTTATGATTATTTTTTTCTTAATTAATGGATATTTATGTTTTAACATCATGTATTAAAAATATAGAAATATTGGAGATATATTCATACCATATCATGTGAGTCTCGATGGGAAGGGCTCATTTTCCTTTAACTCTATCATACTCATTCCCCCATTCTCCATGGGTTGAGATTGATGATCACCATTAACTAAAGTATATATTATCCGAGAAATTTTATGAGTTTGTATTTTAGCCAAAATAGATTATTCATATTAAATTATAATGTATGTGTGATTTACATATCATAATCTTCGAATATACTAATCATTTTGATCTAAGAAGTTATATCAATCAGGGATCTACACAGTATGTAGGGTTATGTTTTAGAAATTATTTACGGTTACATGGTGTTTTAAATATGGTATTATTCAATTAATTAATATATAATGACTAATTTTAAATATTTATATAACATTTTATATTAATATAATTCACATTAATTAGTTCTTTTTTAATTTTTAGAATCCTTTTTTTAATACTAATTATTATAATTCTCAAACCCTACATTCCTATATTGATGGGAAGGTAGTTATATATTCTAAGTTGTATGTTTCATAGTTATTGGTATATTTAAAATTGTTATTATAATATATGTTTTTAGTTTATGTTTCACCTTATTTTGAAACTAAATATTACAAACAGTTTTGGATGTGAGTTGAAAATAATTATTATTTATTTTATGTTTTGGTATCGATTTTGTTTAGTAACATTAAGATTAATTGCGTGCTTGTTTTTAGACTTTTAGAAACAAGTTATTTGGGGAAGATTATATTTTATATATTCATACTATATTATAAAATATCATTGTGCATATTCTTCTTGGAATACACTATTCCTTAATCTATAAACAAGGTAGATGAATAGTTACACAACTCACCATATAGACGTTTAGTACTAATAGGAATATCTTTGGAATTGAGAATTTCCACTTATGTCATATAAGATTTCTATGGGTGTCTTATGGGTGTTCAGGTCATAATCTCTACAAAGGGACATTATAATGGTTTTGATATCATTAAAAATATTGAGTGGTTTGGATGTATCTGGTTAAGATTTATTTTCCTATAGGATATTCCTAACATGTAAAGTAACCATTAAAAAAGAATTATTAATTTTGAAATTATGGAAAATAAATTTTCCTACTATGTCCATATATTTTACTAATTTCCTCTATAGTTGATGAGGAAATAGTCTGGGTGCCTTAGTTTTTTATCAGTTGGTAAGAACCTCTGTATTTCATTAAGTTAGGTTGAGAGAAACATTATCTATCATTAAATTCATCATCAGTATGATTTTATATATATTAACTATAAGTAAGCATGTAATGTCATATACATGCATATGATTATTTATTTTATAGTCAAAATCAATTAATAATGTACATAAATAATAGTTAAAAAATATATAAAATTTTATTTCTGACTTATATTTTCCAGATTACTAGGAAAATATGAGAATATAATTTATTCATTATTTTTTATAGAATATTTCATCTTTCTATTGATTGTTAATACTTATTAATAAAGTTATTTGATAAATATTTTATAATTGAATCATAGAAAATATTAATATTTTATTTTGTTAGTTTATCATATTTTAATCCATGTAACTTGTACAATAAATATAATATTGTATATATAGATTTATAATAATTATTTTCCCTCACACATTGTTTTTATGTATTATGATTCAATTAGTAATCATTTGTGAATTTATGCATCAGTATCATTTGATTTTATAATTTATTTTTCATAATTGTCTTTAATTTGAGATGGGTTTATTGTTCTCAGGATATATTGAAAACATAATGATAGTTTTCATTGGTAAAATCATGTTAAAATTTTTTACATGAATTGTTATTTTTAATATATTATTTTCCAATATTGATGAACATTTTATGAGTTGGCTTCTATTTTTTTAGACAGATAGTTGGCTTATTGGTAATAATAAATAAAATTAGAATGATTTTAATTTATGAAATAATAATTATTTATCTAAAGAGTTTAACCCTCGTTAGATTCACTATTAAATCTTTTGACATTATTAAATATTATATTTAAATGAATTTGTATACTCATTATTTTTAATTGATATTTAATGAAAATTATTTTAAAATAATGGAGAAACGATTTACAAAACAAGTATAACAACCTCTACTGTAGTAAATTAGATATGGGTCTTAATTTATTATTTTGGAATATATATAAGGAATCTCAACATATAGGATTTATCAGTTTAGTAGTCTTTGGAAACAATATATGTAATTGATTCCTATATTACTTTAGAATATAAAATATAAAAATAACCAACATTAATTTTTTTGAATCCTTTAAAATAAATTAATGATCTATTCTTCATATCCTAGTTAATTGAATAAAAATATGTGTCTGGTAAAAAATATAGTATGGTTTACATATAATAAAATTTATTATATGTAAATAAAGAATAAAAAATATGGTATGGTTAATAACTGAATACACTTTCCATTTAATCAACAAATTGAGAAAAGAAATCATTTGTGTATAATATCAATGTTGTAATCTCATGGATAAAAATAATTGAATTATAAATGAATGAAATGAATAAAATTAGATATTATGATATTATAAATCATAACATATCTACCATCATGACCTTGTGAAATTATATTTTAAACCTACCGGTAAAAATTATTTAATTTTTCCCACTGATTTTTCAAAAAAAAGTTTTTTCAATGCATCTCGGGAATATATAATTGTAGGCACCACTCTAAACTATATATTCAATTTATTCCCTATATATAAAATGATAAATTTTATTCCTAAAAAATATACGCTATCAATAATGATCTATAATGATTAATGAATATGTAATATCAATATTTTCCCCAATACATAAAATAACATTAATGTAAATCACTATATATCTAAATAGAATATTGTTTATGAAATAATAATATTCATCACACAAAGTATAATTATATTTAATGAAAATTTTATTTTCAATGTTC
The DNA here is from genome assembly GCA_963277665.1 of Viscum album. Lineage (NCBI taxonomy): Eukaryota > Viridiplantae > Streptophyta > Magnoliopsida > Santalales > Viscaceae > Viscum > Viscum album. Next base: position 410,121,568 of record OY728157.1, read on the forward strand.
ATAAAAATGTGAATGTTTCAATAAAATTTCCATTACCATGATATTAATTGAAATATGAGGTATGATTACAAAACAAAGTGGAAATTGGTGAAAAATTATTTCATTTAATGAAATGGTGAAAATAAAACATTTAAGATAAGAATTCCTTAAATTTATTACATTATAAATTAATTGAAATATTTTAAAAATAGTGGGGAAAAATGGTTAGTGGGTCTGTAATGCTTGTTAATGTCGTAAATGTTATAAAACATTACATATTACTTTGGGTAATGAGTTTTAAAAATTTAGCAATTTGGGGGTTAATATACATATTCCATTCAAACTTTTATAAAATTAAGGAATAATGTAAAATATAACAGTAAAGTAATATTTTTTTATAAAAAGAATTTTCATAAAAACTATTTTAAAAATATGGATAAGAATGAAAAATATACTAAATAATTAATAGAAATAAATTCTAATTTTTTAAACATTACTCTTGAAAATTTAAGTCTAATTATATCATTACTAATTAGGTAAAAAAATTCATCTTGAGAAACTCGAAGGGTACCTATATACACTACCTAAAAGATAATTTGTGTGTGTTACCAAATATGTCTCAATGGGTTTAAAATTTGTAAAAAAATACATTAAATTACATTTCAATTAATTTAACAGGAATTATCCTAAAATATAGAATGTTTTGATTACATATAACTACATTATAGAACAAAATAAATATATTTAACTCTATATATGAATCATTTAAAAAAATACATCATGAATTGTAATAGGTATTTTATTATTATCATTATTTCGAGTGTTAACAACTTCTTTTTTCCGGTATAATTTTATTTTTTAGTTCAAATCCATATAATTTTAATATGGTTTCATCATTTACAAAATTTAATTAATGATATAAATATAAAATTTACTCAGAATATTTATATTCATATTCATTAATGAAAATAGTAAAATAATAATAATTTATCCCAATATTAATGATGTTATACAACACATACACATTAATGATGCTTTCACTTTTTGAAAGATGGAAAAGAAGAATTTGAATAAAAAATTAATCATTTAGTGATTATAATGAAATGAAATGTATCATATATTGTAATTAAATACATTTTTATTACTAGTGACATTTGTAATAAAGGAAAAATTGATCACATTACTTAATGGATGTGGAATTCCATTTGTACACATGAGCTATGTTGAAATTTACAAATATATTTGATCATATGAATATTTATGATATGATGGTTCTATATAAGTATTTATGTCTAAAATATCAATTATAATCATTAGTCACATCTTCAAAAACTACCATTTAATTTGTCAATGAAAAATAAACCACACTGCTACAGGGAGATGGTAAGCCATGCATATACACAAATGATATTTTTTATTTTCGTGGGGTCGAATAGAGATGAAATATGGTTGAAACATAACCATAATAACATTTCATTTTATTTATTATAATGGTATTTTTATAGATATAACTCTTCATGTATATATAGATAATATTTAATGAGTGGGTAATGATGATTGCCTCTATTTCCTTAAAATTCATTAATATAACTACTTAATGAACAAAATGTTAGACTTTTGGAAGTTATAAAACCTCTTAAACATTTTTAATAATTTTTGGTAAAGTAATTGGTACAGTTGGGCATTGATATATTTCTCAATGTTTTGTAAAAAAGATAAATGAGATGTGTCCTTTATTAATTGATGGGAGGTGCATCATTTGAATTTTTAATGTATAAATCTAATACAAAATTCCAATTAATGGACCAAAGATGATGTTTAAATCCATATTTAATTCATTTTTCTGATTTTATTACTTTTATGACTTTTAAATAAGTTAATAAAATATTATTTTTTATAAAATACCATTTAAGTAATTTTTAACAATATACATTTAATTTGGAATTTATTAAATAAATTTATATGTACAATTCCTATAAAATAATTTGAAACATTAATAACATGTTACATTTATCTAAAATATAATAACAATTCATTATTAAATTAGTTTACTTTTAGTACATTTAATATCATTTATTTTTTTTCTCTTAATTGAATAAATGTTATTTCTATGTTATAGAAGAATCGTAGGTATTATATTAATAAAAAAACATAAAATAAATTAATTTCATAAAAAAATATCTTTCATATGGTAATTTTTAACATAAATTTAGTTGTACTAATTTCTATAAAAAAATAGTATTTAAAAAGATGAAAAGTTATATAATTTTCTTTATCTCTCACTTATATATTATAAAGTTAAAAATCCTAGATAAATTTAAAAAATGTATTATTTTTTAATTTCATAATATTTAAGAATAAATAGACTCTCCCATTTATATTAAGTCACATTTCACGTGGATTTTTAATGCCTTATCACATTATTATTAACATTAATTACAAAATCAAAATTAACTATGGTGATAATCATTAACTTTGAAAACTACTCATAATGGCCAAAAATAAAAGTGACATATTTATAAAAAATTAATTCATATTTCAAAATATTTTATTAATTTTCAAGGTTTTATTTGTGAAATTTATCTAAATTAATTTCATTTAAAAATGAAAAAATTAATGAAAACATTTTTTCAGAAAATTTATATTTAATGAAAAATGTATTTTCCTTCCAAATTTAGTTATAAAATTAATTCCAATGAAAATAATTATATTGTTTGTAACATAGTTTAATTAATTTTTCATTATAAGAATTTTGATAAAAATAATAAATAATAAATTCCATGACAGAAGTAGAATTTTTTATATAAATATGTAATATTTAAAATATAAATTAAAAAAGAAAACATTTCAGAAAAAACAGAAATAATATCACCTGATGTTAATTTTCATATTTATATTTTAAATTTTATTTTATTTTCACCAATTCAATTTTATATATGTGGAAAAAAGATAATAAATTATTTTATCACATAAATGAATAAAAATAATTTTTTTTGGAAAAGTTATTTTTGAAAAATAAAATGACGTCCCTTAAACAATTGTATATTTATTCCCAAAGAATTAATCAATAAATTATTATTGAGCATGAAATTCATATGTAATTAATAATATTTATATTTCTATATCAATGTATTATAACAATAATATTTAAATAATAATATTTTTTGTTTTTTTTTGGATTAGTGTTTCGTGATGTATACTCTATCAAACATAATTTTCATTTCAATAAAATATGTGATATTATGTTTTCCCTCCTATAAAAAATCATCCTCAAATTTTCAATAAATGATTCCTTCTAACAAAAAATTAACATATTTATTCATCTATTTTATAATTTCTCTAAAGTACCTTTAGTATAACATTCCTTCAATTCCACAACACATTATCTCCACTATAAATACTATAGATTAGATATTCAGAATAAAATATATCAGGTTCCAATTATACATATTCATATGTGATAACATGTGGTGGGTCTGCCATATACATCCTTTACCATGATATATGTAACACATCAAGATCTTTAGAGAGTCTTCGTGACATTGCAACTCGATAATCCAATACTCCAATACATTCTATAATTTTAAAATGGTCTAATGTTGATGGGGCACATTTGTTTCTTCTTACCAAACCTTATACAAAACTTTAATTGACCTACATTCAATAAAATACTTCATCACTCATAAAATTGGAAAAAATTTCCTTTGGTTTTTGATAGAACTCATTTTCCTTTATTGAGTTGCATTAATATAAAATTGAAAATCCCGTACATTTTTCATTGTCTCCATAACAAGATTCGGACCCACATGTTTTCCTTCATCGACATCATTAGAACAAGTCACAACATGAAATCTATTTCAATATAATTATTTATATGGCCTCATTTGAATACATGAATGTAAGCTATAGTTATCCAAAAAAATAAAATCAGGATTCAAATCCAACATACCATGAATGAAAAGTGAGCAGAACCTCATCATATCTCGTAATGTTTGATCTGTTCTTTCAAATTATCGATTTGTTTTACTATGATAGGGAATGCTCAAATGAATATCATTATCTAGTGACTTATAAATACATTTCATAAATTATTATTTTAATCATTGACCCTTATTATTCACAAATAAAATATGAACACCATATATTCTTAAAACATCATTAATATAGTTCCTAGAACGAATCTCAATAGTTTAATCATTTCTAATGTTGAAAAATGTGTACATTTTTTTAGGTAGTCAACAATATCACATATTACATCATTCCTTAAAAGAGTATTTGGTAATCTGGTGACAATGTAAATATTTATATAATCCCATTTTATGATTTGAATATTTAGTGGCTGTATAAATCCAATATGATAATGTCTCTAATCCTTCAGTTGTTGAAATCCCAAGCATCATGATATATATTCATCATTTTCTTGCTTTCTATTATGATTCCAAATATTTTCTTTCAAACCTACAAATAACATGGTGCAACAAGGGTCTATATAGAAGTTCCATCTTTATGTATCATCCAGTAATTCCATTATTATTTCAAAAATATATGGGACACATTGGATATTTCTAAATTTTATAACTCCATTTTCACTTATGAACATAAAAAATTTCCCATCATTCAAGGTTTTAATTATCATTTGAAAATCATTATCATATCAATTTAAAAAATTTACCATTTTGAATAAATATTTAATAGATATCATTTGAAAATGGAGTAATATCTCTACTTCCTTAATAATCATCATTTCTGTCTTTACTATATCAATACAAATAGTATCCCCCTTAATACTAATTTGGTTCAATACCACATGATATTTTCACCTCAATCCATCTTATAGATTATTTTCTTTCATTTGGTGGTTTTATATTGAATAATTCCAATCCTTGAGTGTCTTTATTCTTTATATTTTCCTCATGTTAAATACTTTCTATGAAAATATGTATTCTATATTATTAGGATCTGTGTATATCACACATCATTCTACATAGAGATACTTTCTCCATATCATCAATTAAATGATTATAACTACAAACTAATTATCATGAGTTAGATAGTTATGTTAATGATTCACCAGATTCCTTGATTCAAATGAAATTATGATATTATTATATATAATTAAACAACCAGATCCCATCTAAAATCTGTCATTATATTTCATAAATACATTAATTCTTTCGAAAAATTAAAAATCATATAATTAAACAATATCCTCTTTAATTATTCTAAAAAATGTCAAAATTCAATTTGAAATATAATCATTATCTCTTAATGATTATCCTTGGTTAATATGAAAATTAATTATGTTCGTTATTCTATTATATTATTTGAACGGTTTTTTCTTAGTAGGATCAACTTATATTTCATATATGGAGAAAACATGTTAATCAACAGAATCATTTTGAATTCATAATTAACACCTACTTAATTAAAAATATTGAAATTTACTTCTAATAGTAAAAAACATAACCCACAATTGATTATAATGATCCTAAATGTTTTTATAATAATCCAAGATATCATCAATAAATACCATAATAAATTATCACAGTATACCGTGAATATTTTATTCCTTGTATATATAAAATTATGTGGTGAATTAGTAAATCCAAATGGAATTACAGAAAATTAATAATTTACATACCTAATATGAAATGTATTTTTGGGAATAGAATCATTCTTTTATCATCAATAATGTCACACAGAATTAATTTAAATAAATAAAAAATATTTTTTCTCATTGAAATTGATTAAATAATCATCAATTTGCGAATGACGATTCGTTTTATTTTTCATAATATCACTGATTTAATTATAAGAACTGTAGTTCCATATAATTCAATCATTATTTTTATTAAATACACTTAGGTCTCCCAAATGTGAAATTGCAGAGAATATAAAACTTTTTTTAAATAACTAAATGTGTAGTCTTTTGACTTCATTAATATTATACTGTATATTTTATAGCGATTATTTTATATAGTTCTTTAATAATTGTTTTAATACATGGAAAACTCAACTTCATTTTCCAATGAATGTATTTTTAATTCCTCCAGAAATACATCATTGAATTCTCATGTAATATGTATAATATAAATTATAAGATTAATTTTTTCATCCATATATTTTTTATAATAATCCTCCACATAATATCAATCAAAATATCTTCTAGAGATGTTTCAATAATTTAATCTGTAGATTAATTCTCTCCTCTAAATAAATAGAATTATACAGCATCATAGCAAATTATAATTTCCTTATTTTTTCAATACACTTTTTCATTATATTTTTTATTCCAATTCATAGCATTTATTGAATCATAATCGAAAATCTATATTGTAATCATGTAAAAATATTGGAGATCATTTTGTTTTATAAAGTTAAAATAATAAAACATCATTGTTTCATTAACACTATCACATGGATTTTTACTACAAACTTCTTTCATAATGTTATAGAGAAATATCAAATTGTATTAGTATAAATGGAATAAATAAAAGTGTTTGAAGATCCAAAATCTGATATATAATTTTTTAAATTTGATTATGTTATTAAAGTTCCTTATATCCAATAATTGTTAACATCAACCTCAGCTGTAGTGATCTCATAAGCTTGGTCGTCTCCCCTATTCCTCTTATGTGTCATGTTCCCTTTACTCTTGAGTGATTAGTGTAAATAATTCCCCATTTCCATATAGTTGAAGCATTAGAAATAATTTTATATTTTTATTACCAATTTTTTCATTTTTCTAATGAAAATTATCTCTATTATTTTAATAAACTATAAGGCATATACATCATTTTCTAGGATATTTTTTCTGTATTTTTTACATGATAGGAAATGATTTATTTCTCCCTTATACTTTAATTATTTGATATCTTCAAATTTATTAGTTGAAAAATTCTTCACTTATTCTTCCTTGATGATATAAGGTCTATATAAATACCCCTCAATTTTTAAAAACATAAAACAATTTCATCATACGATGTAAACATTTAGACTCCAATTATAATAAGGGTTTTGGTTTAAGAACATAAATGATATTGTTAATCTGATACTATAAACATATTATTTAATCTATAACCTAGTTGGGTGGCACTGAAAATGAAGAATCATATTCGGGAAAAAATTATGCATCCACTTTCTATTTATGATGATGAATATTTACTTCATTTAATTTCATTTCTAATAATGAAAATATTTATCAAGGAATATTATGATAAAAGGATTCCAATAAATATGGTTTACTTCTTTTTCGTCCCAATAATTGTGGATCATCCAAAATTATTGATCATTATTTTCATTACGGTGATACACCAAAAACATAATATTTTACCTACAATTACATCCAAATGTGACAAATATTTTTCAACAAGAATTATCCACTTCTTATCTACCACTTAATAAGAATTTCCACTAAAATATGTAGCCCTCATTCATGTTAAATGATCCAATATATGGTTATAATGGAATGAAATATATTTTCTCTCCATATACGAAAGGAAATTATACTTAACCGGGGTCAATTTCACATATATTTTCATGATCTGTTTAGCTAAAAACCCAACTGTATGGGCTTTCTCAACTAGGAGATCCCAACATTAAACACATGCATTTATTATATCTCTTTTGTTATCCATCATCAATAAATAAGGGATAACACTTATTTATCTCATATTATTTTCATTTTGCATAATGATAGAAAATAAAAATACCACAACTGTTAATTTTTTTTCTAATACTAGAAGGTATTTTTCATAATTATCATTTTAGTTATTTATATATAAATTATAGTTTCCAAGGCATATATAAAATGTTCAATAATACGTAATGTAACAACACCAACACTAATAACACAAACATATTATTATGTTAATAACATTGGAATAGATACAAGGTATTTCACCATACAAGATAAATCAGTTCAGGTGGTCTAGAAAACTTGTTACATATATGATTTAAAAATTACATTACAAATATAAAATATATTTTGACAAAAATAAGTAATATACATCCTTGGAACTCATTCAAATAATTATTCTTCAAAACATAAAAATTGAATAAAAATAAGGGTTTTCTAAAATAATCTATAATGGTTTTGTACAGTGGGAGACATCAGGAGTAAATAAGGAATGGTCAATATGGAATGTCAAATAATCGAAAAAATGTCATTTAATCAATAAAATAATATAAAAATACATCCAAGAAAAATATTGATATTCAATTAATATGGATAAAAAACTAAATAATCAAGGAATAAAATTAATCCTATTATACTTCATGATCTCATACATCATTATATCATACCATAAAGACCTCATGTGAGGACAATTCAAAATAATGCATAAAACCCCATTTAATTTAGCCAATTTATTTGTATCATGGGACCTGTCAATGCCCAATATGGAAATATATTCAACGAACCACCTGTAATTACATTTCCAATGCATTTCATATATATTTAACGACCAATTTAATTCTTGAAATATATGTATTATTAACTAATATCATTATTTAGGAATGAATTTGTAATATCCATATTTATCTACTTAGTCAAATAACATTCAAATTAAAACAAAACATATTGAAATGGATTAAATTTTATTAAATAATCATATCCACGATAAAAAAATATCTAGTTATTTAAGGTAAATTTAATATTAATTGATGATAATAAATTGAATATTCCAATAGAATTTTAATGTCCATGAGATTAATCACAAGATGATAAATGATTATAAAAGTGTACATTTTAGTAAAATCGGTTATTTTAAATAATAAATGAAAATGAAACATTAAAAATAATTTTCAATTACCATTTTTTGTAAAAAAAAAATTAAAACAAAAAGAACAATATATAGGGTATAAAATAGTAATGGTATGGGGAAAGTCTGAAAATGGAATATTAAATAAAAAATATTTTTTCATTTCTTATAATGAATGTTTAAAATATCCACTTTCAATAAAATATTGTGGTTATTTAATTCAAACCATGTATTAATTAATTATTATATTTAGATACATCTTGTGAATCTTGTGTGTAAACAAAAACAATTTTCATAAAACAATTTTTCAAAATATTGATTTGAAAAATATATATACTCTATCTAGTAGTAAAATAACATCAACCATTTTTTAAAATATTACACATGAATGTGTAACATGAATTAAATCATCAATAATAATGAATGAATATATATTAATGATAAAAAATTCTAAAAGGAAATACATACACCCCAATAAGCTAAATAGGATTTTCTATCAAATATGTATCAATATAGTTGAAATTGGGATAAAATGTCGTACATAACATTTATCATTAGTATAATATTCATTGAACATATGTATAATAAATTTATAATTTATATAATTAACTTACAGAAACATATAGATAACTATAACATTATATATGATCCTTTTGTGACATTTCATCACCAGTATGATAATAATCGTTTAATATTATCATTATTTGGGATCTAAATTTATTCATTTTTCATGTACGTTTTGATTCAATAATTCTTGTAATTTGATTGAAATAATATTTAAATTATTTTTCATTTTTTATTTCTTGATTTGATAATACCGCATTTGATAATTTGATCTTAATTTAATAATGTTTTCATTTTTTTTTGAATTTTGTCCTAAAAAGTGAAAAAAATATAATTATGAAATATTCAATGTTTTCTACCACTTCTGTATTTTAGAATAATATTTAAAATATTTTTCTAATTTGGGTGATTATGTTAGTCTTTAATAATTCATGGAATTCAACAAACTCTTCTGATCAAATAGATAATTTTAAATTTCACATGTATAAAAAAATAAATCATATTGAAAATTATTTCAGGCTCACCGAATGGAGAAAACCATAGTAAATGAGGAATAACTCATCATATGGACATCCAAATGATGTCATTATAGCTATATATTAAATAGGGTTCTAATATACAAGTAAAAATCAAATTTAATGAAGACATTTTCTAATTAAGTTATCCACTAAATGATCTAAATTGGAGGAAGATGATGATTCTCTTCATCTGAAATGTGATCTTACACATAACCCATCATGTTCTTTATCAATTTTTGCATAAACAATATTTTAATAGATTTATTTATTTCCAAAATAAAAAATGTTAAAAAAAATTAAATAACTTATAGTGAAATAAGTGATTTTATGTGATCCACCCTTGAGAATACCTATGTTAACTACTAAGAAAATTTAACAACTAGAATTTTCTTTTTCAATTATCTATGATATAAACATGTTTAAATGCAGTTCCTTTTCTAGTGATGTGGTACCAATAATTTATTTCAAAAAAATGCATGACTAAAATGAATAATAATGACCATTTTTCCATAGTTCCAAAATTTGATATAACTTTTCTGAATAGAATAATAAACTATAATTTTCAATCTTAATTTGAAGAATTTTCTCCTTTATACTTGAGTGAAACATCAAATGTTCACCCATATCTGGTCATCATGGATTGAAATAATAATCAAACCATTAGAGACCATTGTACTCAATAATTACAAAATAAAAAAGGAAATATTCCATGCTAAAGATACAATTTTTTTTAGATGAAACCTAACATGATCCCATTGCTTCTAAAATATCATGTATTGGTGGGATAATAACCAAAAAATCATATTAAATGGTTCAAAAATAGTAACTCTAATTTTAAGCCCCTTGGAGTTATTGGGGATAACCTAAAGTGGAAGGAAATATTATTACCATTTAAAGGATATTCCATATATTGGATGTAAGGAATAAAACCAGGATATATTCATTTATAAACTGACTAAATATTATAATTCCCACAAATAATCCTTCACACGTTCATAAGCACATCTATATGGAATGAAAATCTATGAAATTAGGTAGTGATCTGGATAAACCCTTTATGGGTACAAGGATAGATTTAAGAAGCTATGTTTCAGATTCCACCATCATGAAATTGTGTAAATCCCATACTTATCTTATTTTACAATGGTTTATTTGAAAATGGATAATACATTTTTCATGAATCATCATGAGGGGAATTTATTGACAAGTCACCAGAAGAATATAAGAGATTGATTGAGATGATTTCTCAAGAATCACTACAATTTAATTCAAGAATTATTGGTAATATAGGTATTAATGAGTTAATAACTTATCATCCACCACCATTATTACAAACTAGGATTGAAGAGCTAACTATTTTGGGGAAAGAGATTTCAATGAAACATGTTAGTGACCAACAAGGACCTGCTAAGATATGTACTTTGTGCTCATAAACCGATCATTTCATTGATGATAGTTCTGATGTAAATTGAACGAAATGTTATATAAAATAATTTAATCCATTGAAAATACAAAAAAAAAATTATTGAGAGAGAATAATCAATTATAATAAGGATTTGAATATTATATGAAATAATGATAATCCCTATTTAAAAAATTAAATCCAAAACCAACCCCCATTCTAGCATCGATTCAAAAATCAACCACAATGATAACAAAAGAAATCATATATTTCTCATTTATACCACATAACAACCACTTTCCCTAGACCCTATAAAAATCCGTCCAAAAATTCAAAACCCCATATTCTAAAAAACATGTTAAAACATGAGTTGATGGGTTGAAAGGAATCATCAATGATCATTCAAACAAGTTAGATAGTCTCATTATAATCCTAAAACAAAATCAATGGAATCTCGAATACTACATGATGCTAAATCATAATTGTAATTGATACATGATAACAAAAATAAGTCAAAAACATGTCAATCCACCATTAACCCCTAAGAGTGAAACAAAACCACTTGTTTTGAGGTAGAATGACGTTTTTCATTCTTGAATCATTTTGAAAATGCACCTACTATAAGAAAAGAAATAGGATTATATGAATGATAAAAATAGGAGTAAGAGATAACAAACAATATTTTAATGAAATAAATGGGATCACTAAGACCAACCCACACAATTTCCATCACATATGATGGAATCAAATATATTTAAAGAATAATAACCTCAAATAGAAATTATAGAAACCATCCAGAACATAGAAATTAATATCCCATGCAAGATTAGCATGAATAAAATATAAGGTATCATAACTTTTTTATGGGTATTTTCAAAATGAATATGAGACTTAATTGAAATGATATGATCAACATGGGAAGAACATTCTCAACCCTAATCACAAAACAGTTTCCAACAAAATGTTACGATATAGGGAAGTTTTAAATTTTATTAACTAGTAGTTCTATAAATTTATCCAATTATTTTTGGGATCAATGTGATTCGATTAATGTATTTCATCACTTAGTATTCATGTTTTTTGTGTAAGGGGGACATGAAGACAACAAGAGTGGTGGTCCATCATTCAAAAGATCAACATTTTCCACGAATGTGTTCTGATGTATGTCCTTGTTAAATTCAAATATCTCGTATTTTGAATAGATTTCAATGTTCTATATATCGATGAAGATATGATCCCATAACACTCACAAATCATTTTTTAGAGCAGTCATAAATGTTTTGTAAAATTAATCAATATCCTTAAACGGACACTCAGAAAGAGTTTTGATATATCAATATCTATATCTATATTTTTGACTCCATAATGCAACCATTAGTTGATAAATCACTAATTTTACTATAACATGAGGTTTTTGCTAATATAATTTATGAACCATATATATTCCATAGATTCTTAGCCTTATGGGTTAATTTTTTCATGAAAAATATCACAAAACATTTGAATTCCCAAACCCATAGATATTCCAATTTTAGGGGTAAAGAATATGGATAATATGATTTCATTGATGATTTCGTAAATGATGAATTTGATGACTTGATTTATTATGTGTATTATGTTTAACAATTTGATGTGGGGAACCCGAATTATATTTCATCACCTTATAATCCCACTAGAAATGAAATTAAAACCTCTCCCCACTGATTAGGAATATACATACATTATGGCAGGAATAAAATTACCAGGGACAATTTCATATAATCTGTTATAATCCCAACAAAAATATTATTCAGTTTTGGATAGAAAAATATCAAAAAATAGGGAGTAGATATGGTGATTACCAAATATTAAACCATAAAATTTGCTCACACAAATTTTTCTTAGGGGAGATTCCAAACCCATTAGAGAACCACAAAGGAAGATGAATCACACATTGATGGTGGTTTTGAAGAATGAAGTTGATAATATCTGGGAAGTTGGGATCATCTATCCCATTTCAAATTCACATGGGTTTTCCCAATCCTTGTATTTCCAAACAAACTGGCCCATCCTGTTTTTATGAATGAAAATAATAATCAATACCTATGAGAATTGATAATAATTAGAGGGTGTGGATTTATTTTATGAAGCTAAATTAGGTCGCTAAAATAAATAATTCTACATCCCCTTCATTAAACAGATGTAAGAGAAATTGGAAAGGATAACTAATTTTTTCATTTTGGATAGGTTTTCAGGATATTTTTAGGTACCTATTACTATCAAGGTTTATGATATGAAAACCTCCACATTCCTATTCAAAACTTTATCATATAAATGGATTCTATTTTAATTATTTAATTCTATATGTATATTTTAACGGTTAATGGAAAGAGTATTTTATGATAAATGTTAATATTCCCTGGAGGTTTTCTTAGATGGTTTCATGGTTTTTTTATATTTTTTACTAATTGTTTCTAAAAAATTTGGAAAAGTTTTTGACAGCCAGCATTGGAAGGAATCCAGTTTTAAATTTTTAAATGTTTAATTTCATGGGTGGTATACTAATTTTTCGTATACATGTTATATCACAAAACGAAATGAAAGTGAATAAATCAAAAAATAAGTGATATATTAATTTTTATATATAGTCTCTGAGAAATTCATTATATCATTTTTTGGACATGTATGATTCAACAGGATGTTAATCAATGATTTCAATATGACTACTCTCCCCCAATAAATATTTCATTTTAAATATACTAATTATTTTTCAATGATGATTTTTGGAAATCCTTTGATGATTTTAAGAAGAATGTTATTACACCACAAGTTATGCAACCACCAAATTCGAAATAATCATTCGAGATACTTTTTTATTCTTCCAACCACATAGTTTGATTGTTCCTTTATCGAAAAATTGAGGGAATTAAACAAGTCATTAACTATGAATACAGAATCTTAGATGATTATAAATTCAATTACACAACTGTATAATAAAAATAGATATTTTCATTTACTTACAATGACATAGATCATATTTTCTTGGAACTAACTTCACTGGGTTTTCTAATCATACATATCTTATGTAATTGATAAAGAAGGATGGTGAAAAAATTATACTATTGAGATGGATTATATTGCTATATATTTTCATCATAAAAATAAAATACCTGAAGAAAGATGAGAACCAAGTGGCTGATCACATAAGTAGTCTTCCAGATATTCATTGAGCTAAAATTTGAGAAAAACCCACACTGAATGATCATATTCCAAGAGACCAGTATTAATTATTTTAATGAAGAGTTACGTTGTATGATAACATGATCAATTTTTTTTATAACATTAGTACCCTATTATTTATATTCACATCAAATAAGATATTAAATATGAATCTAGATATTAGAATTGGGTTGATCCATTACTTTTGAGATTTAGAATGAGCAAGTGATCAAAATATTTTTAATTGAAATTGAAATTGATTAAATATTATGAGTTTTGGATAACATTATCTTATCGAGGCCACATTTTCCCTCAATGTAATACAAGGACGATTTTAGAGTATTTAACAATTTAGCCATCTATTTTTATTTATTCCCAATAATTTAGAAAAAGAAGTGAAAAATGTTGGTTTTTGGAAATATTTGAATGTGAAAGGTTATGAACCAAAATACATGGTATTTTTAATAGATCATTGATATCTAGTAGATAGATTTTATTGGTCATTTGACAATGTTTTATGGATGATTTTATATCATTATTGAAAATTATTATACATCAGAATAGGTGGAAGAAAAAACCACGGGTATAGATAATGCTAATGTTGTTTGTGATTTTTTTGGGATAACATATTTTGTAGTATTAAAATTCTTAGATCCATAATAAATGATCAAAAATATCACTTATTCCATATAATAATGTATGATTTTATGAAAATTTATGGGGTGAATCATAAAAAATCAGCTCCATATCCAAAACAGACTAATGGTCAAGATGATTTGTCTAATAGTGAAGTTAATAATGTTTTGGAAAAGAATATTGAACAGAAAATTAATTATTCGGGATAGGGGTTGGAAGAAACAAGATGTAGTTATGAAATATCCTTAAAAACCCCAAAAATGATGAAAACATAGAGCTTTAATTATGAGAAAAGGATTTAATTTCCAAAATAATTGGAACACCAGGCGTACTGGGATGTGATAATGATGAATTTAGATCATGAAATAATAAGGAATAAGGAAAGTTTTAGTAATCAGAGCTATAAAAATTTTTAAAGGAATATTTTGAAAATGTACCTGTTTAAAAAGAGATAACAATAATGGATAATGATAATAATACTTATCCAAAATTATCCCATACATGGGATATAATGATGTCATTCTACTCAAGACTCAAGTAGATTCTATGTAAACATTGATCTAGATGGGGAAGGTCCATTTATAGTTACACTTTTATTTGGCATTTATTTTTCTCATATTATGATGGATTTTGAGAAGGATACATTAACATTAAATGTGTATAGGCTGATGAAATTCCATTGAAAAATACAACCATAGCTATTAAGGAAGGTCACACTCCTACAACCAATTTATAATCAAAATCCATTATGTTATACCTATCCCTAGAAATCAGTTTCTTATTTTGATTCAATTAATAATATGATTATATGATAAATCCATTTGAATTAATTGTTGACTTAGTATCCTTTAACAATGTGGGTGGAAACCATTATGCTTTATGATTTTCTATTTTTTATGTGTTTAAAAATTTATTTGTATGTCATAACAAATTTAAAGTTTTTATTTTTCAAAATTTGTTATTTTTACCTTGTGTTCCAAAATGAATATATTTTTCATTATTGGAACCTTTGAAAATTATTGAACCAAATAATCCCCTGAATTTGAGCTTAAAAGATTATTGAAAATGCTTTGTTTCTTTTGAAAAACAATTGAATTTTTTTTAATATTCTAATATATTTTAATACCTTGAAACATTAAACTATATTTATTGTCGAAATAACATTCCCATGAATTTTTTAAACCATTTATTCATATAACTATAATTCACATAAATTATTTATAGAACTAATCTATTATTGCTTACAAAATTTTATTCACTTCTTTTATAGCAAGATGGTTTTAGGTACTAATGTTTTAAATGAATGAAAAATTTATTTATTATTAAATCCCCCATTTCAATAGAATAATTTAAATTTTGTGATTTTTTGTAGATTTAATACATGTATCCCTTATAATCTTGGAAAATCTTATGATGTTATCCATATTACAAACCAATTTCTCCTTTCAGACTTACTCTACATGTGAAATTGAATCAATGAATCGAACATAAGTGTGGGGTGGATAAAGCCTTGTATTATACTACCTCATATTTTGATACATTGAGTGAAAAATAAGATGTTATGTAGATGAATTTACTACTAAAAATTTCACTCCATCGAATGATATACCTTTCTGTACCTTTCATGACAAAAAATATTTTTGACTATCATTACTTTCATGAAAATAAAAAATAAAAATAAAAAAAATATTTTATATTGAAATTTTGATGGTGTGGGATGTCCATGATATTTTCAAATATTATTATAGAGTATTTTTTGGCACGATATATGAGGATGATTACTTACTTGTGTAAAAAATTAAAAGCATACACCTTTTCATCAAAAGAGCCACACCCTCCTTTTTCTTCCCCATTATTTTTTATATCAAATGTAATACCCCAAGATTACACGATACATTTTTCTTTGATTAATACAATATCTTATACTGTACGCAACTCTGAGTTCTTGAACACCACAACCAATCAAACTAGTCACTCAAAGAATTAGTTATGAATATAAATACACTACTTTTTGAAAAATTTTATATTAATTTTTCTAAATTCACTTCATTTTTTAATTCTAAATATCTAAATTAGTTTGGTGTGATTTTTTATTTTTTTTAAATCATTCACATATTTATGAATAGTGAAAAAAATGAATTATTGTTTAAAACCAACTTTTTTTAAATAATTATTTTCAAATTAAATTTATTCTAAAGTAAAAATAAATACGTAATATCAATATTAGGAAAATTTAATTAATTAGATTCATTTTATAATAATATTATATACATATAATTTTATTTAACTTTTTAATGCCTTTTACCCCCCATTTATCCACATTTAGAAATTTTTTTAAAATAAAATTTACCGCTTCTATGAATTTAATATAAAATATATAATAGATACCATTATCATTAGTAAGTAAAATGTAATTGAATAGGATGAAAACAATTTTTTACGAATAATGACTTTTGACTTCTATTTTCCACTATTAAAAGTAAATAGGGTAATCAAATGTAAAAATAATATTATTATAATATAAAATTATCCCAAATAAATTTCATAATTCTATTCTATAAGTTTATTTCGACCAAAATAAACATTAGGAAAAATATTTGATCCTTTTTATCCACTTGGATTATATTAGTATAGTTATTATATTATATTTTAAAATAGTTAAAAGTGTTAAATGAATCATTTAATAACTAAACCATTTTTTATATAGAGTTATACAAAAGATAAATTTGACTATAAATATTAATTATAAAGATAAAAATATATATGAACTAATTTTTATTTAATTTTTAATTTTTAGAAATTAAATAGTTATATTTATTTATGACAAAGTGATAATGCAGAAATTACCATATTAATGAGATATTAAAATAAATGATATCATAAATATTAAAATAAATGTAAATTTAAACTTTTTATTCCATTAACATATATTTTAGGTGAATATTAAATTTTAGGTTCGATTTAATATATTATTTCTGAAGTAATCAAGATGTTATTACTTTGAGAAAAACAAAATACTAAATATTGTCAAAATTGACATAAGTGAATTTTTAAAACAAGTACTATTTTATTAAATTATATAACATTCTTAAAAATATATAGTTCATCCAAATTACTTATATAATTTTACAAGTCCCATTAATTAACCACTTGAGGTTCTATTTGATTTTTATAGTAACTATATTATGCGTGTAGTATAAATATAAAAGAAGGCATTGGAAAAGTTAAACTATTAACCTAATGGATATGTCTAATAGATAAAGATAATATGGTGACTTATGTATATATAAAACTTTTTTTGAAAGATTTAGACCAATCACCAAATTATACTCTAAATAAATCCATTTTATTCTATTTGAAACCAAATTTTTTTTAAAATAAATTTATATTTCAATATTTTTCAAAAGTACCCATCACGTCTCTTATAAAAGGGTACATCACCTATCGTTTAAGTCACACTTCTAAAGCATTTTGTCTCATCCAAAATCGGCCCAAATCTACTCCCAACTACCCTAATGTCATTCTATAGCCCTTACATAGATCATAAATCTATCCTATGGACATATTTTGTTTAAACCAAAAGGAAGCACCAAAAGAAGACATAATTAATTTATCACCTCTTTCAAAGTTTTGTTCTTCTTCTACGTCCTATTTCCTTATGGTTTCCAAACTAAAATAACCAATATAGTTCCTTATACATAATGGTATTCTATTATAAATATTATACATCAATATTCATTATTCAATCCATCATGTGAATGAAAAATTCACCACTTGTGCGTACGTACGGCATATCATCTTCACGTCATCGTGTAGATTGTTATTCAAAACATCATTATATGGATGTGTATAATAATGAGTATAATTGATATAAAAAATAAATATGACATGTTATATGTTATTTATATATAATATTCAATCTAATTACATAATATTTCACAATAAGTAAATTGATAATTTTTCTCATGATTATATACGGCTTACCATCTCCACGACATGATGAGATTTCGTTCCCCATCATAACTAGTAAAGATTAATTTTAATTTGATTATTAAAAATATTTGTTAAGAACATAATTTCATTTGGTATATGAATCTAATACATCCTATCCATAAAAAACATGTCTTATGAAATAAAACATATGATATAAAATGAATTACATATCACCTGGGTAATGATAATACAGAAATATTTTTAAAAATGCAATATTAGAGGGTAATATATGATATCATATTTATGTAGGAAATTTTTGTATAATTTAATAACAATTATTTAACATTTATACAAGATTCTAAAAAACCATCTACCAAATAAAATTACAAGGTAAGGGTTAATGTTACAATCTCTTTAATATATGAGGTTGTTTATATGTAAGTATCTTCTAGGAATTCTTTATTATCAACATCTGTGTTTCCTAAAAATGTACTTCCAAACATTTGTAATATTTCATACCCTTTGGGAAAAGTCATTTATACCATTGTTTTACATTTTATAATATTTTTTGAATGTAATATTTCTATTTTTTTACAAACAAGGTATTATATAACATTTTCATCAAACTAAGAAAAGAATGTTTTAATCTTATACTACGGGTGTGGCTATTTCCGTCATTATAACACCTTCTATGATTCATTACAAGAGTATAAAAATATTTTCAAAATAAATGTTCTCTTTTATAATTAATATACTTTTAAATGATTTCAATGTAAAAAACATATATTTCTATAAAATTGTTTTTGGATTGATTTCATCTATGTCAACATATATTGTTGGATTTTATGTATAGTTCAAATTGATTTAATATGATACAATATTCAATATTTTATTGATATTTTAATGATATATTTGACTATGGATGTGCTATTTTTATTTCATTCATAGTTTATGGTATAGTATTAACATTTCCTATGCTAGTTTAATACAAGTGCTTATGATATGATTCACTATTTTCATACGAGGAATGAATTAGATGTATTAAGTGATTGAGGAGGACTGTTGTTGCCCCTCGATGCATTGTAATGTATCACAAGACACAACAGTGTCTTGTCATAAGGACATGACAATAGTTTTTTATTTACAGTCTTAGAATGATTCCATGAATATGTTGTTATGATGTACGATATTATGCATTCCATTATTATGAGAATATCTATTGATATTACATTTTATTATTTGTCTAGTAAAATATCCATGTCAATAGGAAAATGAAATTATTTGATTTATCATTTCCATATTATACGAAATTTTATGTTTAAGTGGCTTGTGTTTTAGTATTTTACATTAGCTCAAATGATTATTCTTATTTATGCTAGTTTTCGCTATATTGTTATCCAACCTGATCATATATTCTCACCCATTATTTATGTTTCCTTTTTCCCCGGATGCGATGAAGTATATTATGAGTGACTTGCATTAATAGTCTATGGGATATGAGTGTGTTCAAAGGAGACATGATTTTATTTATTTATTTCCTAATGTAATGTAAAACTTATGTACGTACCTAGTACTATAATGGCTACTAAACTGATCAGCCTTTTGGGAGTTGATCTCTTGATATCATGACAATGTTTTGTAATAATGTAGGGAATCGGGGTTACTGGGGTATGGGTGTTACAGTTGGTATTAGATAAGGTATAATACAAACCTTTAAAACTAGATTTATAAAAACTTATTATTAGGGAGAATTACCTTATGATATAAATTAAAGAATAGTATAGAAGAACATCCATAAATTTTGGTAATGAATGTATTATGTGGGTTTTCCAATCAATAAATCCCTATCTAGATACTACAAGTGGATTTGGTTCTAGTATAGATGTACATAGTAGTGAAAAATCAGACAAGGAGTTTTGGGCATGACTCAAGGTATCATAATACACGAAAATGGGGCTTACTACAAACCTGGTTTGACACACCATGGGGATTTTCTTTGAATAATTCATATTTTATTTAAAACAAATTATTTTGGATTTTTTAGTAAATAATTCTCCAATAAATTTATTTTATTATGGTTTAAATGCATAAATTATTCAATTTATGTTAATAATTTTCCTTATATTGATTTATGCATTTTGATTCGTAAATTAATATTGATAACGCCATTATTATGATATGGCACCTACTGGAAGGACAGAAAATGGATTCAAAAAACATTATCTATGTAGGGGTTTTCCTTCAGTTAATGATAATTATAGTGCATATAGTGATAAAACTGGTGTTGAAATTCTTATAACTATACTGGGACAACTCACTCACATTATGAATAATAACCTTACCAATATGAATAACCTTATCCAAAATGTGGGGGATCAATGTTAGACATTTTCATGAGGTAATAACCACCAACATTAATTCGGACAACAAATCCATTTGTACTCAGTAAATTGATATGTTTATTAGATAAAATAATCTATGCTTTGGGGAGGAAGGGGTGAAATAAATATAGGCGACGAATGGATAGTTTCGATTGAAGATGTACCTATAGTCCAAGAATATGTTGATGTGTTTCCAAAAATATTTCCCAAACATCCTCCAAAATAAAAAACTGTGTTTTCCACAAACAAAATTACTAGTTCAAATCCCATATCGGAGACCCCTTATAGAATGTCCATAGTGGAATTTTTAGAACTGAATAAAAAAATAGAGTAAATGAGTAATAAAGGATTTGTTCTACATGGTGTTTTTCCATGGGGAGACTAAGTCATTATTGTTAATGAAAAAATATGGATCTTTGAAGTTGTGCATTGACTATAGGGAAATCAATGCTATAACAATAAAGAATAAATTTCCCCTATATCACATGGATGATTTATTTGTTCAACTTCATTGATCTCAATATATTTCAAAGATTGGCCTTTGATCTAGATATCATCATTTCTTCTTGAGGGAGGAATACATTCCAAAGTCATCATTTCTATCCATGTATGGGCATTACAAGTTTACAGTAATGCCTTTTGGATTGAACAATGGACCCTCTGTTTTAACGAATCTATTGAAAAGAGTTTTCAAGTAATACATTGATGACATTGTAGTGGTATTTATTGATGATATCTTAGTATACTAAAAAGCTATATAGACCATGAAAATCACTTGAAAATGATTTCAACAACTGTTATAATAAATGAATTATAAAGGATATTTAGCACAAGTGATTTTTAGAATTAGGAAATTTATTTTCTAGGCCATATTGTCTCTAAGAATGGAATCTCTATTGATCCTTCAAAGACAACAGAAATACAAGAATGTCCAGCACTGATGAGTATTACTAATGTATGATATTTTATTTGTTTAGAAGGTTACTATCAGTATCTAGTCTGGAATTTTTCTCTATTGGATAACCGATAAACAAATCTCAAACATAAATGGGTTAATGTTTTTTAGAAAAAAGAGTATGAATAATGTTTTCACAAATTAAAAAAAAATATTATTCAATGATCCTATCATGACCCTACCATCTGGGAATTATGGGTTTGTTATTTATAGAGATTCATAAAAGAATTTACCTGTATGTTTCCTTATGTAGAATGATAGAGTTATTGCCTCTATATCAAAATAGCTAAAATTTCATGAACAATACATTCAAACCCATGATTTTCAGTTAGAAGCTGTAATATTTTATCTGAAAATATAGAGAAACTGTCTCTATGGTGAAGATTTTGAGATATATATTGATCCCAAGAGTTTAAAATATTTTTTATCATGAAAAGAACTCAACATGATGCAAATTTGATGGCTTGAACTACTCATAGATAATTATTTCACAATACACTACCACTCGAGGAACGAAAATAACGTGGAATATGCTTTGATCATAAAGGACCATGGTGTTCTGAACTAGATGATAGTTGATAGGGATCTTACATTAATCAATTTAATAAATATGGATATGGGAATAACCATGAAAGGTGAAACATTAATAATTTTTCAAATAGTTTCCAAACCATCATTATAAAAATGGATAAGTAGTTCTAAGACTAATGATAATGAGTTTCAAAATAAAATTGAATCTGTGAATTATGGGAGATTGATTGACATCGAATAAGAATATGGAATTTTGAAAATATGGATGACTAATTGTGTTCCTGATATACATGATCTAAAAATGGATTTTTTAGATGATGCTAATATCTCCAATTTCAGTTTACAGTATGGTAGTACTAAGATGTATAGATATTAGAAATAGCATTTTTTTGGACAACATAAAGATAGAGATTGCTGATTATGTGTCGAGATGTCTGTTATGTCTAAAAGTGAAGGCTGAAAGACAACATCCTAGAAGAGTCATGAAATATATTCCCAAATCATTATATAAATAGGATGATATTGTGATGGAAGTTAGCATAGGGATATCAAATACTCCTAGAAGAAATGATGTAATACGGGTCATTGTTGATCTTCATACCAATTAAAGTAATTTTATTACTATAAGTGAATATTTACCACTTAAACGTTTAGAATGACTATATATTAATGAAGTTGTTTGACTTAATTATGTACCCCTATTGATTGTTTTTTATTGTGATCCCATTTTTACGTAAATATTCTAGTAAAGTATTCAAAATCCATTGATATTGAACATTGTTTGAGCACTGCATACCACCCTCAAACTGATGGACAATTAGAATGGACTATTAAAACCGTAGAAGACATGTTGAGATATTTCTCACCTGACAATCAAGGTATGTGGGATTTTTATTTACCCCTGGTAGAATTTTACTATAACAGTAGCTTCCATTAAACTATTTAAATTGCACCATATAAAGACTTATATATAAATATATGTTTCACACCAACTTGTTGGGATGATGTTGGTGAAAGAAAATTCATAGGCCAAGAACATGCTGAGGAAATAATGGAAAAGGTGAATATTATCAAAAACCGCATCAAATCTACTCAAACTAGGAAAAAGAGTTATGCAGATAACCGGAAGAAGTATTTTGAATTTAAAGTGGGTGATAATGTATTCTTAATGGTATCACCATGGAAGGGTGTTATGTGATTTGGTAGGAAGGGTAAATTATGTCTCAGGTACATCGAACATTTCTAAATTCTAGAACGTATTTTATTTGTTGCTTACCATTTGGAAATGCAGCAATACAAATTTCATGATGTGTTCCATGTATCACTATTAAGAAAATATTTTACAAACCCAATGCATGTTCTTAACTATGAATAAATATAACTAAAACCTATTCTATCTTTTTGTGAAGATCCTATTAGAATTCTTGACACCAGATAACAAGTGTTCAGAAACCAGATGAAAAGTCACGTAAAAGTTCATCGGATAAACCATAAAATGAAAGAGGTGACAATTGATCCTGAGGAACTTATGATAAAGAACCACCAAAATATTTTTATGGCTTAATTTTCATAAAATTTAAAGGATTAAATTATTTTAAGGAGGGAATAGTGAAACATCCCAAACTTCCATGGTATAGTTCTCTTTAATTAATACAATAGCTTGCGTTGTACACAACTCCAAGTTCTAGTAAACCATGACCAGTCAAATTAGCCATTCAAAAAGTATTTATGAATATTAATACGCAATTATTTAAATTTTATAAATTTTATTTAACATAATGGAATTCATTTTTGGACATGGAATATTAAAACCATCTTAGGGTGAGTTTTTGGTATTTTCTGAAAACTTTTAATTTCAGATGAATAGTGAAAACACTTGTTATTGTTTAAAAACAACTTTTAAATTAAATAATTATTTTTTAATTATATATATTTTAATGTCAAAATAAAAATATAATACCTATATTAGTCCAATTTAATTAATTGGAATCATTTTAAAATAAGATTAGATATATAAAATTTTATAGTAATTTTTAATGTCCTTTACCCCACTTCGATGAACATTTGAAAATTTTCATAAAATGTAATTTTTCTACTTTTTTGAACATAAATTAAATAATAAAATAGACCCAGTTTTCATCAGGAAGTAAAATTTTGCTCAATAGGATGAAAATAAATTTTTTTGAGTAGTAACTTTTGAATTTTGTTTACCACTGTTAAAAGTAAATAGGGTAATTCAGGGTAAAAATAATGTTATAATAATATAAAATTACCCCAACACATGTCGTAGTTCTATTGGATAAGTGTATTTCAACCAAAATCATCCTTAAGATAAAATATGATCCCTTTTTATCCACATGGATTAGATTCGGACATTTATTATATTTTATTAAAAGAAGAGTTAAAAGTGTTAAGTTCAAATTTTAATAATTAACAAATTATTAATATAATGTTATACACAAGATAAATAAGAATATAAATATTAATTATAAATATAAATATATTTCCTATATCATGGTATTTTATGTAAAATTACTAAATATTAAATAATTAACTTTAATTACAACACAATGATGATGTAGTAATTTACTTATTAATGAAAGATTAACATAATTGATATTATAAATATAAAAAAATTATAAATTGAAACATTTTAGCCCATCCATGAATTTCAGGGATTAATATAACATGTTATGGTTTATTCAATTTATTTTTTTTAGGATTTATTTTGTTATCACATTAAAAAAACCAAATAATAAATAGAGTCAAAATTGACATAAATGAGTTTTTTTAAAAAAATATTTTATTAAATAATATAGTAGTTCTAAAAATATAAGGTTTAGAAAATTGATTTTGATAATGTTAAATATGTCATTAATTAACAACTTGAGATAATCTTGGAAATTTATAGTAACTATATTAACCATGTAGTATAAAAATACATGAACACTTCAAAAAATATATATTGTTTTACTAAGGATTAAGTCAAAAAGATAAGATTAATATGGTGACATAAATATGTCTAAAACCTCTCAGTTGAGAGGATTTAGACCCATCCACATATTATCCTTAAAATAAATTCATTTTAAGCTATTATAAATCAAAAATAATTTTATAATAAATTAATATTTCATGTTTTTAATTTAGTTCACCTCACCTCTCTTGTATACGGGTACTTCCCAATTCATTTAATTAACACCTCCAAAGCCATTTTCTCTAAGCCAATCCCCACAAAAATATCCTCCCAACTACCCTAGATGCATCGGTTAGTCCCATTAGAATACTACAGTCTTGGCATGAAGCCTTAAAAATATTTTTTATTTATAGTCCGGGAATGTGGAATTGACTAAGTGGTTATGATGTCAGTCATTATGAATTATATCATTATAATATTATCTATTGATATTACATTAGATTATTCATCTAGTAGAATATCATTTGGAATAATTATATAGAACTGTTGGATTTATATTTTCTATATTATTTTGAATTTTATGATTAAACGGATTTTATTTTAGTCTTATACATTAGATCAAATGTTTATGCTTATTTATGTAGGTTTCTGATATATTGTTATCCTTACAAATAATATGTGCTCATCCCATTATTATGTTTTATTTTTACTAGTATGGGATTAATTATATTATGATTTACTATCAAAAATAGGCTAAGGGATATGAGTGTGTTCAAAGGAGGCAGAGTGTCATTGTTTTTTCTTTTTATAATGTAATTTATGACTTATGTATATATCTAGTACATCCAAGGCTACTAAACTGATCGGTATTTCGGGACTTGATCTCTTGTGATCATTCCAATATTATGTAATAATGCACCGACTTTGTGAAACTGGGTTTTGGGTGTTACATAAAAATACTACCAACCAAAATATAATGAAAAATTCTGAAAAGTCCAAAGATAAACACATTTCCTTGAATCTCATCAGGTTGATATTTTGAAATTTACTATGTATATGGTGATGCTTCAATGGGGTATTATTAAAAAATCGTTATTGGATATTTAAATTTGTAAGATGATTGATAATTAAAGTGAGATATGTATATTTTGCGCATGGGGGGAGGAATTCATTAGAAATATATTGAATTATATTATTAGAGAACATGAAATAAATTATGCTTCCTAAAGTATTTTTTTTATTATAATAAAATTGTTTGATATATGGTTATTTGTATTGATTTTGATTTATCGAAGATTCCATGTCTTCTTTGTGGGGATTTTATAGAGGAAATCCTTCCATTAATTTTAATTAGTGCTTTGATAATTTAATCCCTCCCAAATAGGCAAGTTGAGATGAATTCCCTCATTTTTTTAGTTTTTTGTGATTTTAAAGCTAAATTGTTAAAAATTGATACTTTTGTAATTTTAACATTATTCTACAACTTTTTTTTACCATAAAATATTCCTTATTTTGTCGAACTAGAGTTAATAATGTTTTTAGAATTTTTGTGGGTTCTAAATATTCTACTAGACCTAGGGATAATTCAAACATCCACTATTCCAAAAAAATAAATTGTTCTGAATAATATTTATGGATGATTGATTAGACAAAACTACAATAAATATGGATAAACTAGAGGTAAAGACCACCAAATTAAGTAATTTCATCTATATTTGAAAGAGGAATTGAAGAATCATGTTCACATTAAATTTCATGATTATGTTCTCTCCTTATGATATCCATTGAATGCACTAAATTAGAGGAAGGTGAATAATATCTAAGCCTAAAAAAATTTTCTTGAGTAATTATCTAATAACCCATCGTATAAGGGTCCTAATAAGAATTAAAAGTTAGGGATCATGGAAATGAGATATTAGAACAATGTTTATAACAAACCCATAATTATAATCTTCAATATAATATATAAAATAAAAATAATATTTCTTTGGATAGTAACTATATAAATTATTTCCCACCCCTCAAACCTAAAAATAAGTATTTCCACTTGTAACACCCCAAGATTCCACGGTACGATTCTCTTTGAATAATACAGTAGCGTGTGTTGTACGCAACTTCGAGATTCTAACACACTACAACCAATCAATGTAGCCATTATGAATAGTAATACCCACTTTTTGATATTTTATAAATTTTATCTCTCAAAATGGACATCTTTTTTGGATTTTTAATATCGAAATTAGCCTAGGGTAAATGTTTGGAACTTTTTGGATAACTTTTATATTTTGATGAATAGTGAAAATTTCAAAATTTTAATTAAAAACAACGTTTTTAATCGAAATAATTAATAATGATTAAATATGAATTTAATTTGTTTTAAAGTATATTTAGAATTTATTTTTACCATTTAATTCAATTTTGGTCATTGTACATAATTTCACAGTTAAACCGGACATAAACAATTGTCAATCTTTTGATAGTTATTTTCTTTTGAAAACACGCTTATTCTTTTAACAACAAGAATTAATATTAAATTAATTTCATCCACTTCTATGTTTTTCATATGAAAAAATGGTTTCCATATTTTTAATCAGGATGTCAAAATTGTGTAAATAGGTAACTTTTATTTTTAGACATTTTGAATAATTACTTCGGTAAATATTTTTTTTACTATGGTTAAAGGGTATATCCGGTAAATAAGGGTAACAAAAATAATATTATAATAACAATAGATTACCCTAAAATGTGTCCTAATATTAATGGTGGAAGCATTTCCGACTATCAGCATCTTTGGGTCGATTCTGGGACCCCATGGAGCCACTTGTAGGTGATAGGGACACTTTATATTAATTATGTTGAAATAAATACAAAAAAATGACAAAAAGCATATATCTTTTAGAAAAACAATTTTTACATAGGGTTATATATGTTGAATTTTCGAGTATAAATATTCAGTAGAAATATAAAAAGATTTCCTACATAATTTTTGTTTATTTAAAATTTTTAGACATTTAGTAATTAATATTATTTATGACACAATAGTGATGTAGTATTTTCCTTATTAATGAAAGAATCAAATAAATGGTATTATAAATGTCAAAATGAATGTAATTTGATAGTTTTGATGAAATAAATGAATTTTATTGGTTAATATGATATTATAGTATATCTTAAATGAATTTTGTTTGAATTAATAATGTTTTTAAGACTTTAACAAAAATAAATTCATGAATAGTGTCAAAATTGACATAAATGATTTTTTAAAACAAATATTATATTATTAATTGATATTCTATTCCTACAAATCAATGGCTCGGCCATATGACTTATATAATGATAGGTGTATCATTAATGGACCAGTTTGGGGTCTCTTGGATGTATATAGTCTGTTTATTAACTATATAATATAAAAATACAAAGTGACATAGTAAATTTCAAACTAATTAACTAAGAGTTAAAACTAAAAGATAAGGTAAATATAATGAGCCAAACGTGTCTAAATTATATTGGTTAAAAGTATTTCGACCCATCCCCACATTATTCTAGGAATAATCCACTTTTGAGCCATTAGAAACCGAATATGAATTTATTATAAAATAATATTTCACGCTTTTCCTAAGGTGCCCCTCACCACTCTTATAAAAGGGACCCCCCCCCCTTCTCACTAATTCACACATTCAAAGCCTTTTGGATCAGCCAAACCATGCCCAAATAATCTCTAAATTTCACTCACATCACATTTTATGCCTTAGTCTGATCATAAATCCATCCTATGGAGCCCTTTTGATCAAATCAAAAGGAAGAACCCGGAGAAGAGGTAATGTTTTCACCACCCTCTTTCAAGTTCTTTTCTTCTTCCACTTCCGTTTTCTTTCTCATTTCAATTTTAAAATAATAACTCCAATATATTCTATATACTGTGATGTTATTATAAATATTTTACAACCAAATTCATTATTCTATCCTCCCTTTGAATTACATGTCACCATACGTGCATACGTACGGCTTACCGTCTCCACGTCGTGGTGTAATTGTTATTAAATACATTATTATTTGAATGGGTGTAATAATAATGTGTATTTGATTTAATAATAAATATAACATGATAAGGATTTTGTATATATTTTATACCATCCAATTATATATTATATTAACATCAAAATATTGATATTTTTGATCGTGCGTAAGTACGGATTACCGTCTCCACGACGTGATGAGATTCATTTCCAAGTTCACCATTAATCGACGTTTATAGAATTATATATTACTAAAAATTATGTAATATATGACATAATAATTCTACTAGAGATATATATATTTATATATATAAGTATTTATGTACTTAAATATATCTTATTCACTTACTTTCTTTCAATACTATATGAAAACAGAAACAACGTTTATGCGTACGTACGGACTACCGTCTCCATAAACGGTGTTTTCCATTTCATATATACATCCATTATGAATTTTTATATTCAAAATATATATGATAATGAAATCAGGTTTTATATTATGGAAGTATTTAAATCATAATCTAAGTGATACAATCAAGTGTAACAAGTTAAAACACGTACAATAAAGAAAGATATTATTACCCAAAATATTAATATAAATGTAAATTATTATTAAATAGGTAGTATAAAGTCATAAATGAATAATTTATGATATCATAAATATTAATATGGTTCTGTTATAATTTAATAACATACTTTAGTCTTCATACATGTGGCTAAACGTACCCTCGACAAATGTAAAGTGCAAGGTAAAGGGTTTTCATCTCAATCCTTATTCTCGTGAGATTCATGCCATATTGCCAATATTACATTTTGTGTGGTGTATGTACTTCCCATAATAGTATTATTTGTGTAATACACATTAATTAATGTGTATATACATATTCATTATATGATTCCTCTTTCATGGGTTGTATATTTCGTTATTTACCAATTTGGTAAGGGTTTATTTCACAATCTCTTCATTATTTGAGGTTGCTTATACATAATTATCTACTGGGATCTCTTTAACATCCACATCCATGTTTCCTAAAAAAATTACTTCAAATCATTCTTACTATATTATATACTATGGGTCAATGTCATTTTTACCCTTTTTTACTTTTTTATAATATGTTTATAAAGTAATATTTCCGTCGTTTTCCAAACAAGGTACTTTTTAACCTTTTCGACAAAGTTAAGGTAAGAATGTCTTTTTTAACTTATACGGAGGGTGAGGCTATTGTCCATCGTTATAAAATCTTCAAAGCTTCCCTTACAAGCTAATAAGTATATTTTCAAATTAAATGTTTTATTTTATAATTATGTTACTTTTAAATGATTTCAAAAAAGAGATATTTCTCTCACATAGTTTTGATTTCATCTATGACAACATCCTTTGATAAATTTTACACTTATTTGATGTTTATTTATTATTATAAAAATAATCCATATTTTATATAAGGTTTGTTGATATGTTTGATTGTGGATGAGTTATTTTTATGTCATTAATGGTTTATGATTAATGATTTGGCATTTCGTATTCTAGTTTTAATATGAATGTTTATGTTATATTACAACCTCTTCTTAAGATGAATGTGTTGGACTATTATGTTCCGGGGTGGGGACCAATAAACGTAAGCCCTCCGGGTTGGGGTCTAGTTACAGCAGGCCCTCCATGTTGGTGTCTGGATATTAGAGGCACTCTGGGTTGGTGTCCGGTTACTAGAGGCACTCTATGTTGGTTTTCGGTTATTAGAGGCACTTCGGGTTGGAGTTCAGTTACAGAGGCTCTCCGGGATGGTTTATGGTTACAGTTATCCCTTCGGTCTTAGCATGATTCCTTGACACCAAAATTAAAGTTTGGAAATATGAATTCCATCATTATGTAAGAGGATATTGTTATTTCATGTGATTATTAAATTAGTATAATATCCATGTGAATAAGTAAATGGCATTATTTAATTTTATTTCTTGCATATTATGATGATGGTCAAGTTTAAAAGGATTTTTTATTAGTTTTATACATTGACTTAAATGTTTATTCTTATTTTTGAATGTTTTTGTTGTATTTCACACCCTTAATGAGCGTTTGATCTCACCCCTTTCTATATTTTATTTTCCCCGGATTCCATGAAGTGTATTTTGATTGATATGCAGGGTTTAGCTAAGGGAATAATGGCATTCATAAAGGATTATTTATGTTGTTTTGTATGTTATAAAGTATAATGTAACATTCATGTATGTAATCTATTTTCCAAGACTGCTAAACTGACCGGTCCATCGGGATACGATTCCTTGTGATCATGACAAAGTATTAATATAATGTACTGAATCTGGGTAACTATGGTCGGGGCATTACCCCACTTCCATTAAAAGGTATCAAAAAGGTGGGAGGGATACTATTTTGGATAAATTCGACATTAATGTTAAAAATATTGTCTATTTTTTTATACTTTCTTAATTATCTCTTATTACCCATTTTCAATTACCCTTCACATCTTATAGAAATTTTTTTGAATAATCAGTGAGGGAAGAGTTTTCCTTTTTTAATGTTAGACTCTTCTGCGTTAAATAAAAAATAACTTTTACAATAGAATTGATTTTCTTTTAAATGGTTCCCAATACTATTAATGTGATTTAATTTATGGGTGTAGTTCCATTAATTATTGAATACATCATCTGAAATCCATTAAAATCCATCTACATTGTATCGTTTTTCTTCATGAGTAGATTGTGTTAGGTGGTAAGTGTTTAATGATAATTGGAACATGTGTAAATGAATGGAATTTTTTCAATATTTATAGACATAAAAAATATCTACTTTGGATATTCCTTTGAATTATTGTGATTATTTTATATATTTCATGGATATCAGAGTGGTTGAGAAATTGATGGCGGATTCCATCATTTATCATTCAATCTTAAAAGATGTGGAATGATTTTATGACAATGATAAAATGAAAAAAGGTGATCCTACCCAAGAAAAATGTTTTCACTTTTTTTCAAATGTAAAAATATATGTGAGAAGTAATTAATCATTGTAATGTCATTATAATCTCCCATATATCATATATATATATATTAAATTTAATTTTATTACATTCATTGTAAGGAATTAATGAAAAATGGATTGCACCTCTTTGTGAAAGTGGCAGTCCTTACTTATGGATGGGCGATGTGATGCTTCTCTAGTGGATGGAATATTAAAGAGGCAAATATAATATTATAGTAGAAAATCATATTTTTTCTATAAATTTCATATATACTCTATTTTTCTACCTATATAACCATCCATGTAATGTTTTGTTGAAAAAATAATTACATATCAACATAAAGACTGTAAACCATTTGTAAAAATGAGTGATGTTTTTAATTTTTATAATATAAAAAATAAATGGAATATTATTTTCAAATAATAATGATGTTATATACATATACTAACTTGACAATATTTATTCTTTTTGGATGATTTTACAAATTATAAGTAAGTCATATATGAAATAAATATGAATTTTTCAGAAGATATTTTTACGCCTTTTTCGGTAGACATCCATTATATCTTTTCTTATTGGACCTCGGGATTTTCTTTTGTATGCCCATAACCTACATAAATTTTAAAAGGATGTTGATAAATGTAAAGGTTTGGAATATTTCATGATAGATTGGTAAAAGGGGTTTAATGAGACAAACCACACGTATAATTTTATTAATGTGGGGAAGGGAATTCTAAAAATTTCTTTATTTATTGAATTAATATAAAATTTTTATATTTAAAAATCACACCAATTAATTTAAATTATTTTGTATTAAAACTTACACCAAATTTATTTACATAAAATATAGTGTATGCCTGAGTCAATATGTATTCATCTAATAAAATTTGGACAATTGTTGTCATGTTTTCACCCATATACTATAGTGTTATCCCCATAGTATGGTTTTTGGCAATTAGTGTAAAATTAATGTTCTGTACACATTAAGGGTTAACAACGATAATATAAAAAAGATATGAAATTTTTAAATAGACCGTGGTTTATATTTAAAACTATATCCCATAAATTTGAGAAAAAAATAAAATTTTTATGTATTTTAGATCATCTAATAAAATATTGTAATAAACTTTTTATGTATTTTAGATCATCTAATAAAATATTGATTATTATAAAATATCATTACTATAAATTCTTATACAATTTATTTAGTGTCTATATAAATATATCATAA
The DNA here is from genome assembly GCA_963277665.1 of Viscum album. Lineage (NCBI taxonomy): Eukaryota > Viridiplantae > Streptophyta > Magnoliopsida > Santalales > Viscaceae > Viscum > Viscum album. The sequence goes on from OY728157.1 coordinate 410,155,563, forward strand.
AGAATACAGAATTTATATTTATTATGTTAAAAAAATAACATGTTAAACTTCTCAAAAAAAATCAGGAACATAATAATTTAATTCAATTTAAATACATTTAGTATTTTAAGAATATTTTGTTTTTTCTATAAATTAAATTAATGATATGTTGGTGTTTTGGATTCTTTTATTGTAATTATTTCCACACCAAAAAATGAAATATATAAAAATCACAAAAAATTTCACTTATTTAGGAAAATATAATTTAAAACTAACAGTAAATTTTATTTATCCCTATCATAATATATTTTTGATATTGAAACATGAAAATTTAATTTTTTTGTCTCCATCACTCAGTTAAATATTTTAATAATGAAAATAATTTCTAAATAATGAGATGTCACATTTATGAATTTTCAATGTCTTAGAAACAATATACAAATTTATTTACATTATGTAAAATTTTGGGTTGTTTTTAATGACTTATCAAATTATTTAAACCATAATTACATAGTTTACTCTCACTATGGTGAATAATAATTACTATGATTACAGTTCACATTTATCGAAAATAAAATAAAATTGTTTACCAAATATTAACATCATGATTAAAAATATAGAATCCATTTTCTATGATTAAATGTAACTAATTAGATGAAATATATTTATGATTAAGGATAAAAACACAATAGAAATAATTTTTTTTGAAAATTCCTTGTTTAGTATGAAAATATTTTTAGACCAATTATAATTATAAATTTAATTACAATTTCCATAATTGTATTATTAATAATATATTTTGTCTAATTATCCATTCATTTACTTTTAAAATAAATAATATTTATTAATTGTTGGAACATAAATACACATTTTTATAAAAAGAAGTATTCTCACTATTCAATGAAAAATCAATCATTTATGATAAGACGATAAAAATCACCCGAGAATAATAATCATATTATAATTTCACAAATGGAGTTAATATAATAATATAAATTAATTAGTATTGGAAAAATAATTTATAAAATTTTCCCTCTCAAAAAATAAAAATCATTTTGGAAGGGGTGTATTTTTTATGAATAAAATGAATTTAATAAAAAATGACTTTTTCTTTCCTATGAATAATAAAAAAATTATTTTTAGTATGAAAATAATTTATAATTCATAATGATGATGGTATTGAAAATTAATGTTTCAATTATATCATTTATTTAATAATATTTAATATTTTACTCTCAGTGTTCCATGTTATACACACAATCGAACATTGTTTTCTCATTGAAAAAATTCAATATGTATTTATAGGTTATGTTAATTTGGTTTTTCTGTAGGGTGATTTAATATAGAAAGGATCAATCTTTTGTCATTTGGAATTTGAATTTGGAAATGAAATTTGATGTATTTATTTCGAAATATTCATTATATATTATAGTTTATGCATATTTATTTTTAAAAGGATCGTGATTTTCATTATCATCTGGGTGGTCTATATATCATATAAATCAATAGTTGAATTATGAAATATTATATTATTTCACGAGATATTTTATAACATTCGGTATGTCCAACAAGTGTTAGATGCTCACAAATTCTTGGAATTGGTCAGATTATTGATTGTTATGCACTATTTATATGTGTATACTTTTAAATGTTGTGGAAACGGTATGACTTAATGGATTGGAAGTCAATAATTTTGTCTCCTTATATTTTTTATGGGTGTAAGTCGTTGTGATGGTAAATTTTTCATTCATCCAAAAAATTACATTTATTACATTTATTTTTATTATTCTCATTAAAGGAATATGAAATTTCATCATCTATATATAGATTTATTTCCCCTCTCAAAATATATTAAAAAAATTAATTGAGTCTTATTATGAAATTAAGAGTGTGTTTAGATGTTTTTCATTGGTTTTATAGGAATTCAGAGATTTGGGTGTAGATTTTATTATGTTCCACTTATAGTTTTTAACTACAAGTGTCATTAGGTATCTGGTGGGGGCCACCTTGTACTCTTTATGATAGAAACTATCTAGAGACCTAAGGGACCTAGTAGGTACTCAATGTACCCAAACCAGGTACATATTATCCCTTACCTTGGAGTTATATATGAGGTTCAAAATTTTAGTTCATAATAAATCATTATTTATTCCATTTCCTCAACCTCAACCCTCACTCATTCCTCAAAGACGTATAGAACTACAATTACCCTACTTGTTCTCCCTCTTCCACTATTCGTAAATCCATGAACTGTGATCTAATAATAGGTTATTCTTATATTCTCTAAGATATCAAATCCCATATTCCCATCGTCACTCTCCATATAATAATTTCCATCATTTCATTATCTTTATGGACTCTAATGACCAGTGATTTCACCGATCTTAATGTAAAATAAATTCTATTTTTTTGGTGAATAGAAACCCTGGGAGATGGGATGAGAAAGAAGCGAGAATCTCTCTCTAAAGATAATGAGTGATTAGGTTTTTCATATGGGAATTTTATACTTCGAACCTTCTTTATGGTGGACGGATTCCTTGAACATGGCAGGTCAGATTCTCATCTTATACCTCATTTATGGGATAAAACATCATACATATGTGTGAAATGGTAATACTGATATTATGGGGATCTTTATGAATCACTGCTTCACCAACATTAATGGAATGATCGATTATTCCATTTGAAGAAAATGAAAAATTCAACACATCAAAGATGAACCTAAAACTATTTCTGAGTGGTTAAAAATAGGTGTTTACCCGATAATGGCTCACTTCTTCCATCCTAAGGTCATATGCCTTTGAAAATATTTGAATTTGAGGAACATATTTCATCAATTGGTGGTATTTCCTCCTGGTAATTGCTCTCATTAAAAATGGATATTCCTATACACTATTCCCCTTAGATGATAAAAAAGTTTGATCATGGGGTTTTATATTAACTGTTCTTACACTAGGGATTATCCTATTTTATGTATTTGATAAAAAAATCATCCCATAGGAGGTTTGTGACACCACTACCCAAATTCGAGTAAGTTTATATAGACTTAATTGGATTATTTGTCATCCTATATTTTTAAATTACTCTGTCTATTGGAATTATTATTAAAATTGACACGGAAACATATGTTTCTTAATTTGGACACTTTTCTAGGTTTGTGGTAGTGGTTAAATTGGGTTCTGATCTAGATGATAAAGCAATTATTTTTACAGATGATGTTATTATTGAGTTGAATACAATATAAGGGAAAATACCAAAATTCTATAAGCATTGAAATTTAATTGATCATGAATCTTCTAACTATGATCCTTCTAAATTATGTAGTTTCTATTTGTTATGTAGAAATGACATGAACATCTATCTTAAGAATAGAAAAAATGAATATGCTCAAAATGTTGATGTTATTCATAAGATATATAATCCTTATGATAACAATGTCCCTTTTAAGATTGATTATTTAATTAGAATTTCTACTGATAATGTAAAAAAATAAGAGAGAATGGTATGGACATGTTTCTAAATATGTAGTCAAGCCAACATATGGTGATAAGGGTGTCCATCCCTACAATTTATCTAATGTTGATGGCTCTACTTGTGAGAATATTATTAAATATTTAACTACCATCTTCTCCAAAGTGGCTAATGTCATTGATGATGATACTTATATAAAAGGATTAAGTTCTCACTAAAAGAAAACTAAACTTTTTTTGACTCTTAAAATTACAGGCAGTGATAATGACATGCAAGATGAACAAGTTAGTGAATAAGAAATACAAAAGGTTTTTTATCATCAAATTTCAAATGAAATGATCACTTCATCAGGTAACTAAAAGGGTATTAAAATTTTTTAATCTGATTCTCTAACTATTTATAATGTCTTCCATGAATCTACAAAATCCTTCCGGGATGATGAGGGTTTTAAACTTGTTTCCTACAAGAAGATAATGTATCCAGTTGATCTTCAAGTGGTGGTTGAGTAATCAAATGTTGGTAAACAAGTTCCTTTTACTGAACACAAAATTGATAGTTCCAATGAGATGTTTTATACAATTATTGGTTCTTTTTATGCACATAATAAAGAGAAGAAAACCATAATATTATTTTTTATGGTGGAACAATATATGATGAGGGGATGATGAATCCCATTTAAAGGGATAATTTTCCTAAAAAACTAGGATTCGTGTAGTGACCCATAACTTGACGTACATGGCCATTACATTAATTTTGCGGAATATATAATACATAACAAAAACAGACACCAAAGGACTGTAATAGTTTAGTGTCTTTGGAAACTCAGAATATAATCTTCTAGTCTTGGTGAATGATCTTCAACATCTCCCATAAATATCATCCTTTTTTTCTTACCTAAAACCATTCTTTATAACATGGGGAAAAGAAAACATATAAAGGGTGATCTAAAATTCCCAATAAGGGTAATCATGGAGAAAATAAAACAAACCATAAACATTTTAACATCAAAACATGAACATAATATTTAAACATAAAAATCTTGAGCAATGAAATAAAACATGATAGTACGTAAGGTAAAGATCATAATGGATCATAAATCATGATAAAATAGCATGGGAATAAATCATGTAATTTTGGAAACCATTAATCACTTGATATTACTTTTATAGTAGCCAAGGCATTGCTATCAAGACCATCTTAGTGGATAAAGTCCCTTTCTGAATCGAGTTCACTCCTTGTTCCAGTCCTGTATCATTGAACCATATTAACTTACTGTTTCATCCATGTCTATCTAATTAGATATAAATATTTACCCAATGCATTGGAAGGAGATATATGCCCCACCAATCTCATAATGAAATCATTCTTACGTGTGTCACATCATAAACATAAATCATTCATCATAACCCAAAGAATAAAATGGGTTTCATAAACATCATCCCATCATAACATGATCCATATAAAACAAATGGATATAATTTTATCAGAATAAAATTGAAACCATGTAAATCATAGATAAATTATATTTGGAAAATACAAATATGAAACAATGTCATCTTAGATGGAAAATGGTTTTGATAAAACACTTGAAAATAAATGTAGAGGAAAATATCCTTTCTTCTTAAAAATCATTTTCTTTTCACAAAATGCCATGAAATTTTAAAAGTTAAGGATTTTGTTAAAAATAGTCATGAAATCTTGTAGAGTAATCTTATTTAAAATAAGAAGTTATGAAACCATAAAAATTTATTCATGCCATATAAGTTTTAATGAAAATATTCTCCATGTACTTTTGTCGGAAAAGTCAAAAAAGTAACCCATATGGTAAACAAAAGAAAGATTCCTTCCATATGATGTGGTGAAAGTAGAAAATGGTAAAAATGTCATTAAACATACATGTAAGAAAATTAAAAATTTTATGAATACATTTTTATAACATATGGACATGGATAATAAACATAACCCTAGTAAATACATACAAATAAACAATCTCGGATAGGAATGAGATTGGAATAATTATACCTTACCTTAGGTCTGATATGCTTCGTATGTATCTGAACCTCCTATATAGTGATTTAAATAATTTCATTGACTTATTACAGAATAATATTCATTTTTATGATATCATATATGGTTCACTTATGACTTTATATTACCCGTACTTTTGTAAAATCCATGTTAAAGCAACGTTTTGGGTAAATTTTTTCATTTATCGTTCATGTTGTTCTTAATATAATTACTTATATCCTGATTTACATAATTTCAGAATTTAAAACATTTTATTATATATAATATATATTATGTATATATATATATATATGATAGATAGATAAATGGAATGAAATACACCGTTCATGGAGATGGTAGACCGTACGTACGCATGAACGTTGTTTTCGTTTACTTATTGAATTGAATGGAATTAAGTAGATGAAATACATATATATATATATATACATAAATCCAGTATCATTATTATGTCATATATTTCAATATTATTCATTATATATACTTTATAATCAATCATTAATGTTTAACATGGAGAATGAATCTTATTGCGTCGTGGATATGGTAGTCCGTACATACGTACGAGCGATGATATCATTCCCATGATCGTGGAATTGTATTGAAGTGTATATATAATATTTTAGAATCAATATCACTTTAAAATAATCATATATAGTTATTTATATACACCATTATACCCATCCAAGTAAGGTGGTGGTTGAAAACACATTACACCACGGCGTGGAGACGTTATTCCGTACGTATGAATGCGCTGTGATTTCGTTTTCCGTAGGATGGATAGAACGTTAAATAGGGTAGTTTCATATTTATAATAATATCTAATTATATAATTAATACTGATGTAATTACTTTATAATGAAACAAATAAATAAGAGGATGTAGAAAAATAAAGAAACTTGAAAGAGTCTGTAGAAGGGATTACTTCTTCCTTGATGCACCTACATTAAAATTCTTCATAGGGCACTAGAGTTGGTATATTGAGAATACGATAACCTCTATGTTAAAAATATAGAGGATGAGAAGTGGAATTGGTGGGGATTGGCTGAGCTTCAAGGCTCAAAAGTTTGGGAAGAGAAGAGGGAAGGGGTGCCCTTTTTATAAGGGAGGAGAGGGGCACCTTAGGAAATATTAAAAAATTATTTTATAATAATGTCATATTCGGTTTTTAATAGCTCTAAATTTATTTATTTCAAAGATACGGTGGGTATGGGTCGATATACTCTCACCCAATAGGTTTTAGACAAGTTTAGGTTACTATTTTATCTTTATCATATAGATTTAACTCTAAGTTAAATAATTTAACTTTTACCATGTATTTTTGTTTTCTTAAACTATATGGTTAATAAACATACTATAACAAGCCAAACAAACCCCAAGTGGTTCATTATTTATATATATATTTTTATCTAAGTCTTTTGGCCAATCATTATATTTTTAGGAATAAAATTAATATTAATAATATAATATTTTAAAAAAACTATTTTATGTCAATTTTGACACTATTTGGTAATTGATGTTTTTGAAAATAATAACAGCGTGATTAGTTAGAAAAAGTTAATTAAATAAATACTAACTTTTCATATTATCTTATAAAATTAGTTTAATTCATAAAAAGTCTCAAATTACATTTATTTGGGTATTTATAATATCAATTATGTTAATATTTCATTAATAGGGTAATTACTGCATCATCATTGTGTCATATATAAACTAAATAATTTAATGTCTAAAAATTAAAAATAAAATTTCCTTATGTAGGGAAGAATTTTATATTTATAATGAATATTTATAGTCTAATTTATCTTATGTAAAAACCTATATTAAAATTTTTTTATTTATTAAATTGTATTTTTATCTATTTTAACTCTTCTTTAAATAAAATAATAATAAATGTCCTAATCTAATCCAAGAAGACCTAAATGGTCATATTTTATCCCTAATATTGTTTTAGGTTGAACTACACTTATCTAATAGAATTAGGTCATGTGATTGGGTAATAAAAATTTTATTTTTACCCTTAATTACCCTATTTACTTTTAACCGTGGTAAATAAAAGTAAAAAGATACTATTCACCAAAAATTATTTTTATCTTATGGAATCACATTTTACACCTTGATATTAACTGTGTCTCTGAAATTTTTTAAATTACACTCACAGAAGCGATAAAATTATGTTTTATGTAAATTTTCAGACTCTCCTAGGAGGTGGGTAAAAGACGGTGAAAAGTTCAATAAATAATTTATATATCTAAAGTTATTATAAAATGACTCCAATGAATTACATTGAATGTATATAGGTATTATGTATCAATTTTAACTAAAATAAATTTAAATAAAATAAATAATTATTTATATTAAAATTCGATTTTTAAATTGTAACTTAGTGTTTTCACAATTCATCAAAAATTGAATGTATTCAGAAAAATACCAAAAATTCACCCTAGGATTATTTCGATATTCCGAATCCAAAAATGAAGTCCTTTTTGAAAAAAAAATTCTAAAATTTCAAAAAGTGTGTATTACTATTCATAACGGCTAGTTCATAATAAGATTATAATAATATATCGTTTACTGAACTCTATACTGTGTACTACACATGCTATCAAGGAAGGTCTTGATTGCGTGTAATGCATGCCAAGTAAGGGATGCGTGTAGTGAAAGCTCTTTTTGGTGTTGCGTATAACATAATCAGAACATGTTTCATTTATACATTTAACCAAATCTATAATTAATGTTGCGTAAAATAATTTCCACAAAACAAACATGAAATTTTGTGTAACACGATGCAAGAATAGTGTTGTGTATACTGCAAGCTAATACAGTGTTTCGTATTGTGCAAGATAATATTGGTGTAGCGTACAACAGAAGACATCAATAAAATTAAAAAGAATAATTCTCATAAAATCTCGGGCTGTTAAAATTTACCCCCCTTAAAATGAATTTCGCCCTCGAAATTCATCGGGGTTATAAATGGTTTACTACTCGAAACTTTCTTTAATAGGAACCCACATTGTAAAAAGGAATACCAAAACATAACATTAAAAACTATGGTATGAGACATAATGGTCACCGAAATTTACTAATCACTGGGTTTCTACATAAGAGAACATAGGTGAAAATATGGATTTGTAAGGGAAATCTAACCTTCATGTTCTGATGGAGGGTGGTAGGGAACATGGCTATGAAAAAGACAACAATCACAAAGCCATAAATATGTGATGATTTTAGGTACCATCTGATTCATTAGATATAAGGGAACTAGGACAAAATTTTTGGTTTTCAAGATCATTTCCCTAAATTTGAAGAAATTTGAATTAGAAGAAATACTTTCTTGATTTTTGTACAATCTCATTGTTGGTCATTCCTTAGACAATTTCCACTTCATCTCATAATGAAATAAAGTTGAATTTTTAATTTGAAAAGTGTTAGCATATCATGTGATGTAATTATGGTTCATTCCATATGTCTAAAACAAAAGGATAGAAAAAGTTATCAAATATACATAAGTCCATCTATGATGAGGTTAATCGTATATGATTCCAAAAAAGGAATAATACATCATATATCGTACTGCTTAAAAAAACTAGTTTCTACTAACCAGAGACTTCCTGTAGGCCAGTGGTAATAAATAATTGTCTGTCGCACTTCGGTTGTGGGTTCGATTCCCACATCCTTGTCTGACGCGACGGGTTGTCGCCAGTCCTGCAGGTTGTCCCTTTTTCTAAAACTACATTCTAAGAACATTTCTACAATAAAATAGAAAAACGTTCTAGCCGTAAACAATACTATCAAAATTCATTCCAATCATTAGGCTTATCCAAAATACTTCTGTCCAAGCTCATAGTATAAAGAAAACAATTACTAGGAATGTCATCTACCGAGCATTGAATACCATCATTTATACCCCATATATCATACGATATATCTTGTTGGTCACATTTCAAACATGTGAATACCTTAATCATGTATTATATTGAACCATAGTGAAAAACATGAATTCTGTCACAAGGTAACTCTTTCCACATACCAAAATACCAAAAATTCTATATACTCAAAGAATGATATCACTTTTACCTTATATTAGTCATGAGCTCATTAATACTATCAAACATTTCATTATCTCCTAATCCCCTCATTATGCACATATTAGGTGCTTTCCAAAAATATCTGAATAACCTTTCTTGGTTACCGGGGCCATTCAAGATATACTATCAAAACTCAAGGAAAGGAAGCAGTGTAACAATCCTTAGATTTTCATTATTCCACAGTACCAAACATTATTCTTGATAAACATACAATCATTACACTACCTTCTTAAACCATTGGTTGAGCTTCATCATTTCTTCCATCTCATATATCATTTGCAGTCTCTTCATCGTCATCCACATAAATACTACCCATATGACCATTCGGATTCTCTTTATGAGATTTTCCATTAGGGCATTGGTTTTCATAATGCTCGTACATTCCACATTTAAAACACTTAACTGTTGTCGATGTCTTCACAAAACCATTATCCTTGTACATGGTGTTAAATAATAATTTTATTTACAATAACTAGATTTGTGTCCTTCTTTTCCACACCCAAATCATCTTCCAGTTGCTTTGAAACATTCGCCCAAATGCCTCTTCACATATGATTTACATCAGGGAAATTGAATGTTCTTTCCACTATGATCATCATGATACTCAATCATTCTTTTATTAGTTGAGTCGGGATACTTACAAATGTTGAGATTATTGATCATATTATGAGATTTCTGATTACTCATAATAACAATATGTGGACTTCCATATCCAATTTCATTTGGTTGCTAATGAAGAATATCATTCCATTGTCCATCGTATCCTCCATTATCGTGAATCTTAATGTTTCCAGCAATTTTCTAAAACCTAAAAAGAATAGTGTGAGAGGCCAAAGTCATAATCAAGGGGGATTAACTTCAATATCTAAAATTTTAGGTTTAATTCTAATTTCATTACCGTAATTATAGGACTATAACATATACTTATACTTAACCTTAGGGTTATCCCAAGACATACCTTATAAATATCTCTAGGGATCTCACTAATGTTTTCGCATCCTAGTTTCTAATGGTTGACTAAACCTTTCCTCTGATACCAACTGTAGAGACCCAATGCTTGATGTACATGGACATTACATTACTTTTACAGAATACATAATACATAACAAAAACAGACACCAAATGACCGTAATAGTTTAGTGTCTCTGGAAACTCGGAAGATAATATTCTAATCTTGGTGAAAGATCTTGATCATCTCCCATAAAGATTTTATTTTTTTTCTTACCTAAAACATTTATTTATAACCTGGGGAAAATAAAACATATGAAGGGTGAGCTCAAATTCATATTAAGGGTAACCATGGATAAAATAAAACAAACCATATACATTTGAACCTCGAAATCAGAACATAACATTTAAACATCAAAATCACGAGAAATGACATAAAACATGATAGTACATAAGGCATAGATCATAATAGATCATCAATCATGATAAAATAGCATAGGAATAAAGCATGTAAGTATGGAAACCATTATTCACTTGATATTATTTCCATAGTAGCCATGGCATTGCTTTCAAGACCATCATAGTGGACAAAGTCCCTTTCTGAATTGAGTTCACTCCTCGTTCCAGTCCTGTATCACGGAACCGTATTAACTTACCATTTCATCCATGTCAATCTCTTGAGATATAAATCTTTACCCAATTAATTAGAGGGAGTTATAGGACCCACAAATCTCATAATGAAATCATTCTTACGTGTGCCACAACATAAACATAAATCATTCATCATAACCCAAAGAATAAAATGGATTTCATAAACAACATCCCATCATAACATAATCCATATAAAACAAATGGATATCATTTCATCATAAGAAAAGTGAAACCTTTTAAATCATAGAGACATTATATTTGAAACACACACATATGAAACAATTTCATCTTAGATGGAAAAAAGTTTTGATAAAACACTTGAAAATAATTCATGAGGAAAATATCCTTTCTTCTTAAAAATCATTTTCTTTTCACAAAATTCCATGAAATTTTAAAATAAAAGAATATTTTTGAAAACAGTTATGAAATTTTATAGAGTAAGATTCTGTAAAATAAGGAGTTATGAAACCATAAAAATCCGTTCATGCCGGATATGTTTTTAAAAAACATTATCCCCGTACTTTTTTTGGAAAAGTCAAAAAAGTACCTTGTATGGTAAAAAAAAGAGAGATTCCTTCAATACGATGTGGTAAAAGTAGAAAAAAGGTTAAAAATGACTTTAAACATACATGGAAGAAATGTAAAAATTTTATGAAAACATTTTGAGAACATATGGTCATGGATAATAAACATAACCCCAGTAAATACTTATGAATAAACAATCTCGGATAAGAATGTGATTTGAATAATTATCCCTTACCTTAGGTCCAATATGCTTCATATGTATCCAAACCTCATGTATAATGATTTAAATAATGTCATTGACTTATTAAAGAATCATATTCATTGTTTTGATATCATATATGGTTCATTAATACTTTATATTACCCGTTCTTTTGTAAGTTCCATGTTAAAGCAGTGTTTTGGGTAAAATCATTTCATTTATAGTTCATGTTGTTCTTGATAATATTACTTATATCCTGATTTACATAATTAAACAATGTAAAAAATGATTTATATATATAACATATATTCAGAATATACATATATATATATATCATAGATCTATACATGGAATGAAATACACCATTCATGGAGATGGTAGGCCGTACGTACGCAAGAATGTTGTTTTCATTTCCGTATTGAATGGAATGGAATTAAGTAGATGAAATACATATATATATATATACTTCAATCTAGTATCATTATTATGTCATATATTTTATTATAATTCATTATGTATACTTTATAGTCATTTTTGAATGGTTAACATGGAGAATGAATCTCATCGCGTCATGGAGACGGTAGTCCGTACGTACGCACGAGCGATGATATCATACCCAGGATCGTGGAATTGTATTGAAGTGTATGTATAATATTTCAGAATTAATATCAATTTATTATAATCATATGTATTTATTTATTTACACCAATATATCCAGCTAAGTAAGGTGGTGGTAGAAAATAGATTACACCACGGCGTGGATACGTTATTCTGTATGTACGCACGCGCGATGATTTCATTTTACGTTGGATGGATAGAAGGTAAAATAGGGTTGGTTCATATTTATAATAAAATATCAGTATATAAGTAATACTGATGTTATTACTTTATAATTAAACAACTAAAGAGGTGGAATTCTAAGAATAATGAATCTTGAAAGAGTAGGTAGAAGGGGTTACCTCTTCCTCGACGCACCTCCTTTAAAATTATTCTTAGGGCACTATAGTTGGTCTTTTGAGAAGACCAGGACAACTATGATATAAATATAGAGGTTTAGAAGATGAATTAGAAGGGTTTGGCCGAGCTTCCATGCTCAATAGGGTGTGAAGAGAAGAGGTAAGGGGTGCCCTTTTTATAAGGGAGGAGAGGGGAACCTTAAGAAAACATAAAATATTATTTTATAATAAAGTCATATTCAGTTTGTAATAGCTCCAAATTGATTTATTTCTAAGCTATGGTGGGTATGGGTCGAAATAATTTCATCCAATATCTTTTAAACAAGTTTAGGTTAATATTTTATCCTTATTATTTAGATTTAACTCTATGCTAAATAATTTAACTTTTACCGTGTCTTTTTTTCACTACACTTTATGGTTAATAAACTTACTATTACAAGACAAACGAACCCCAATTGGTTCATTATTAATATATATATACTTATAAAAGTATTTTGGATGAACCTTAGATTTTTAGGAGTAAAATAACATCTAATAATATAATATTTTATTTAAAAACTATTTTATGCCAATTTTGATACTATTTGGTAATTGATTTTTCTGAAAATCATAACAGCATTATTAGTTCAAATAAAGTTAATTAAATCAATAAAAACATGTCATATTAACCTTTAAAATTATTTTAATTCATAAAAAGTATAAAATTACATTTACTTGTGTATTTATAATATCAATTATGGTAATATTTCATTAATAAGGTAATTATTGTATCATCATTGTGTCATAAATAAATTAAATAATATAATGTCTAAAAATTATAAATAAAATACCATTATGTAGGAAATATTTTTATCTTTCTAATGAAAATTTATTGTCAAATTTATTTTATGTATAACCATATATTAAAAATGTTTTAGATATTAAACACTGATTTTAAATATTTTTACTCATCTTTAAATAAAATAATAATCAATGGCCTAATCTCATCAATGTGGACCTGAATGGTTATATGTTTATCCTAATGTTGTTTTAGGTTGAACTATACTTATCCAATATAATAAGGACATGTATTAAGGTAATAATAATATCATTTTTACACTTAATTACCCTATTTACTTTTAACCGTGTTAAATAAAAGTAAAAAGTTACTATTCACCAAAAATTATTTTTATCTTATTGAACCAAATTTTACTCCTTGATATTAACAGTGTCTCTCTTATTTTTGAAATTCCACTCACAGAAGCGGTAAAAGTATGTTTTATGTAAATTTTTAAACTCTTCTAGGAGGTGGGTAAAAGACGGTGAAAATTTCAATAAAATTTTTATGTGTCTAGAATTATTATAAAATGACTACAATTAATTAAATTGATCATTTACTGGTATTATGTATCAATTTTGACCTAAAATTAATTAAAATAAAATAAATAATTATTTATATAAAAATTCTATTTTTAAATAGTACCTACTGTTTTCATTATTCATCAAAAATTGAAATTTTTCAGAAAAATACCAAAAATTTACCGTAGGCTAAATTTGATAATCCGAATCCAAAAATGAATTCCATTTTGAAAAATAAAATTTATAAAATTTCAAAAAGTGTGTATTACTATTCATAACGGCTAGTTCATAATAATATTATAATAATATATCATTTAGTGAAATTCGGTATTGCGTACTACACACGCTATCGAGGAAGGTCTTGATTCCGTGTAATGAAATCCAAGTTAGGGATGCGTGTAGTGAAAGCTCGGTTTGGTGTTGCATATAACATAATCAAAGCATATTTCATTTATACATTAAACAAAATCTATACTTAATTTTGCGTAAAATAATTTCCACAAAAAGAACATGAAATTGTGTGTAACACGAGACAAGATTAGTATTGTGTATACTGAAAGCTAATACGGTGTTTTATATAGTGCAAGCTAATTTTAGTGTAGCGTACAACACAAGACGTCAATGAAATTAAAAGGAATAATTCTCATAAATTGTTGGGTTGTTACAATTGGTGTGTATATATCTTGTACTATGATAGAAATACAATGACCATACATTAAAGGATTAAATCGCTTCCTTCAAGTAGGGGGAGAACAAGAGTTCGGGGGGTAAAGATGCACAAGAGTTGACTAGAATGCAATTTGAGGGTAAGAAAGAAAAAAAGGTGAAATGTAGAGGAAAACTAAGGTAACTATCATTTATTATTTGGGAATATTTCATTGTTTTCTTGTATTATCATTAGTCCCAATGTTTTTTTTGTTAGAATAATAGAATAATCACCCCATCCTTTTAAAAATATATAATTTACTGTTTTATTCATTATTGGGATAGATAAGACCTTATATGTTATTTTACTTGTGTTTTTAATAATATTTTCTATGTTTTAATTGTATAATTTTTATGGTTATACTTTCATTATAACATAATTTATGAAAATAGTCATTCATTGAAACATGGATTTCATTTTTCATGTGGATAAACTGATTTATTTGTGAACCTAACATGGCATTGAAAATGTTTGGGTTGAGGTTTCATACCATATTTTAATGTCATTTATTTTCAACTAGAAATAATATCTCAATATTTTTTGATATAGTTTTGTCTACTTCCATAAAATTTATGGTGTATTAATCGGGTTTATTGAAGACAAAAATAATTTTATGTGGTTATAGATCGTATAGAAAATCGTGATTCTTTGTTAATATTATATATCTTGTAAATGTGATTAAAATTAAAAACCATTTTATATATAATTTATAATGAAATAATTAATGTTTTTATGTGATTGAAATTTTTTCATTTATATATATTTTATATAAGACATCCAATTTTTCACAATGTTGAAATTTCATTTTTTTCCATTTTTCATTTGAATCAACAGCTGAGTAGTTCATGAATTTGAAATATGATTTGTTTAGAATTTGAAGATATTTTTAACACCATTAATATTTTCAATGATTTTTCTCATTTTATATATATAAAACATATTCATATATCATGCACCCTTGATTAATCAATTTATAATTGATATCACATGTACTATTTTAATTAATTGGTCTAGAATTATATTAATGTACATGTTTTTGGTATAAAAAGGCTATTTCATTCAACATGAGTTTATCCTTGAATTTGATGTTTAAAAATCATTACAAAAATAATTATACAATGATGAAATCATCTATTTAGAATTAAATTCATTGGGTTTCCATTTTAACTGGAAATACATGCTAATAGTTCCATTATTTTCATCCATAATGTGTATGGGGTGAAACCACATCTCCATTGGTGAGTAATATGGAAATAGTTTATAAGGGGAAATTTGATGTAAACATTTTTATAATGTATGCACATACCTTTCCTAGATTGATCCAAATCTATTTTTTCAAAATAATCATATGTACACTTTATTAAAGATTAAATCCTCAACTTGAGGTCACCATAAGGAGTAGAATATATGATTTTTATTATTTTAAGAACATGTTAAAGTAAATAGTTTGGGGATTTTATTAGATCATTAATCTATTCATTGGAATTATAATGTACATAAATATAAGGTGGATGTTTACATAATGTTTTCAAATTAAAATCACATTTTATTTATCTAGAATTAATGATTGTGCTATTTTGATTGCCTAAAATCAATAATTCGTTACTTTTATATTAAAGAAAAAATTAGAAGGGTTAAAAAATAAATATATTATTAAAATTTTAATTATGGCTGAAAAAAGTCCCTAAGAAATGATATACATAAACTAAATGATTTTTAAAAATATTAGGAGAAACTCTATCTTGATAGATGAACATAGGTAAACAATGAAAGGGGAAATATTTAGTTACATTATATAATTAATCCAACACTGATTTACCCTCCACAATATAACATGTTATATTTTTTAACATTAATCATTGATGTTATGATAAATTATAAAAATCCATTTATTATAATACGATTGAAGGAGTTATGACCTAAAGAGCCACACTTAACCATTTTTTTAATAGGGGGCTTGGGTGGTGATGTAGTTTTTGGGTATGATGAAAGATTTACCATGAAATCAAAATGGATACTAAAGGATAAATATAATTTACATGATTTGTTTATTCTATATATACCTCATAAAAATGGGACACTCGTTTTTTCAATTACTAATGTAATTGAATACAACATTTGATATTCTTATTTTTGATCCCTATAACATGCATACAATCTAGTGTCATATTCATATGTCAACATGATTTCAATTGATAGTTATGGTAATGTTTCTCATAATCATGTAACAAAACTGAGACATCATAACATGTTTTTCATTGGTTATATATGGTCATATTTTAAATATTAATGACCTATAATTATTAATCAAAAATATAAAACTGATTATATTAATTAAATGTATGACTATTGTTTTTCATGTAGTGTATTAAATTATTTTTTTGGAATACGTATATATAATAATAATAGATGATTTATTATTTGATATTTTAGCATGATTGTTCCAATTTTTGAGAGAATGTGTATTGGTTTTATATGTTGAATTTATTTTTCAATCATATATACCATACTTCATGATATTGTAATATATTATTGTTTTCAAACGTTTAAAGTTGTTTTTGTGGGTCTAGTGAGAAGATTATTACGATGAACAAGCTAGCCAAATATTGACCATCTAATGGGAGAATCGGTGGGAATGTATTTGGGCTTCATAAACATATCATACCCTTTCTATTATTATTAAAGGGACTGGTGAAGAGTTCACCCTTCATCGTGGATACATGATCCCTTATTCCCCATTCCATAGCCGCAGAACCCATGCTACATTATTCATATTTAGTAGAAATGGATGCAATATTATTTAGTCTTAATTATATTTTTTCTGATCAATTTTATTAAAATATGAAATATCATTCTTGTACCCTACCTATATATGAAGTTATTTATTATAAATAAAATGGTGTTTTTTTATTTCTTATATCTATTATTTTATAATATTCAACCTTGCGACAAATTTTTCTTGAGATATAAATTTTTGTGTTAATATAATTCATGCAGCTATTTTTATGACATCTACGTTGGAGTCTGGATGGTTAAATAAAAAATATTATTATTTTTACACCCTAAATTACCAACATGTTTTGTAAACAACCCTATTTAATATGTTTTCTGAGTCACATGTATTAGTCTGTTTTTGAGTAACTATTTTTCTATGTGTTAGGGATTTGGGACATGTTCCACCAGTTATCATAAATAGGGACTGGGGACTTGATTATAACATAAATATTAATTTTTTTATTAATTTGTTGTTTTTTAACATGTTTGATGTGTATGTGTAATTATTCAGGTGTGTTTGGTAATGTAATTTTATAAATTTCATGTTTTTAGAAGTGTTTGATTTTATAGGGATTTCCTTATACTAAAGACCACTTGTTGATATTTGTCTATTGAATAATCCTTTCCTTTTTCAATAATAACTAGTTGGTAAATCACAACATGACATATAAAAATATTCCATTATTTATAGTCTTCTATACCTGAAGAATAATAAGTGACCCTAATGTCATATCACTATTGTCTAACTGTTTTATGGTAATCCCTTTGATAGTCTATATAATGTGTTGTAAGTTTGTTTTTAATATCATCACTCATTTACTGTTATCATGATAGTTGAGATTAATTATAAGTTTATCTATTATATTCATTTCTTGATAAGTAACATGTAAAATGAATCCCGAACAACTTTATGAAGGTATATTAGATTTCAAATGATGTCTGAGTAGGTAGGTAGGATCCATTGAAGTTTATGATGACATAGTTTGATCATCTCAATTGATTCTCTGTTAGTAGAATCCAATTTAGATGATATTTATTAACCAATATCAAAATTCTATGTTAGTACATGTTTCATGAGTCAGCTATTACTCATATTCACTATTGGATATCATGTCATGTTGTATACTATGCTATGACCATTTTTTTAGAATCAATTAAGACTTGTGTTTATGAAAATATCATTAATATGTAATTTTTTTCCTTTTTTATATATTTTTATGACTATTATAATATTAGAATATAATTTATAGTGTTAATATCATATCATTTCATATATTGTTTCTGGTTCATATAGATTATTGAGAATTCTTGTAGATGGAAATTTTATAATTATATCATAACTATCATAATTTTTAATTCAAATATTTACATAGAGAAAATTAAATAATCATTCATTCATAATGTACATTACCTTTCAAGTTGGTAGTTTTTATTTAAAATCACGTTTTTCTTTCTACATTGTTGTAATATAGTTTACATGCTATTAATTTTCATTAGGTTTTTTCCTACATCATTTTTTATTTATGTGGTCATATTATGTTCATAGTTATTAAGGATTTTATAATGATTCATTTCTCTGTCAACATATTACAAACCCACCTATAGATTTTTTTGTCCAAATAATTTTTATTAGGTTTATATTTTAAGGGCCTTACAATTAAAAGTACATATCCTAATACTTTTGAAATAAAATTCAAATTTTTTGATCTCTTCAGTTTAGAGCATTATAGAGTTATGAAAAACTCTTAAAAAGTAAACTCATCCATTAGAAGAATACACTTATACTTAGTATCCATTTTTCCCCAAATGAAAACATTTTATAATAAAAAAGGTTATCCCTTTTGGGAAAATATTCAAAACGATCTCCTAGATCTCATACATGTCACCATTCACCCATAAATCATATGAAAAATCATTTTAAAACATGTTATCAGCACAAAAACACAGTAAGGTATATAACGAATGTATATTGTCAGTCCATTGAAAATAAGAAAACATATTAAAAAGTTTTATTCAAACTCATTTAAAATTATAGAAAAATAACATATGTTCTATGGTACATCATTACCATATAACTCTTAAATTGACCGTTAAAATGGAATAACCATATGATCAACATCTATCACTAGAGTACACAATTCATTGGGGAGCTATGATGGGGCACACCATTCATATAAGTTAAATTGATATCAACCATTTCTTGGGAGCAGTAATGGGGATCAAACCTTAATATAATCTATATCAGGAACACCCATGTGCTATAATGAGGCTCAAACCTTTTTTTAATGTCCATCTACTAAATTCTACATAAATCCCATTAAAAAACACTTTTAATCCCATGAGAAATACAATTTCATATATAAAAATATGATTTACTTTTACAAACCAATATTAAAATGAAGAATAAAATTTTCATTGAAAACACTTTTTCAATACCAAAATACCCAATATTTTAATAAAATTATTTTCATAAAAAACATGTAATTTTAATAAGAATGCTATATATTAAATAATATTCAAATAGTTGGAAAAGACAGTGTGGCTATGTACATTAGGAATAAAACATTTCTATTTTCATTCATCAAACCAATCCATTTAAAACACATAAAATGTTTCTTCTTTAAATGCTTCGAATGAATATAAAACAAGATATAAAATTCCCTATATAATTTATTTATATACATATAAATTAATATTTAAATTATTATCAACATTATTTAAATTGAGATTATTATTTTATAATTTAACCTGTATACATTTTATGTGTCTCATTCATCTATGAACCTTTAAATCATTTTCTATAAGAAATAATAAGATTTAAAAAATTATTAAATAACATGATAATAAATAAATTCAAGATATGATATTCTAATAGAGATGTATATATTCCTCAAAATAAAATGTTGTTGTATAACATAGAAATATGCCTCAATGAAAGGAGATTGAGACAAAGCCCCTTACATTGACTCTGATCATTACATATTTCCTTAAATTCCTAAATAATAATCCTATGATAGTTATTTACTTGATTCTGAAAATTTTAAACGAATATAATTAATTTTTTATCAATTATTCCCATTCAATAATAATTAATAAATTACTTAAACTTATGTTGGATGTTTTGATGATATTATCTGCTTTGGTCCAAAATGACTTTGGTATGATGTCAATAATTTAAGTCATCGTTATTCTTTCATCTTTAATATAATATTTTTAATATTATAAGAAATTTTATATTTAAATTTATCTTTTAAATCGATCAATAAATTATGGTTATAAAACATCAAATACAATATAATCATCGAGTGGGTATGTTTTGCGTACGCATGAGTAACAATTCCATTTTTCTATATTATTTTGGATTGAATGTAAGTATTATTATATATATATATATAATTATATTAATATAATTAATATCATATTAATCATTTAAATATAATTATATATATCATCTATGTGATGTTGTAAAATAATGAATCTCATCACTCTGTGAAGATGATGTTAACACATACAAACAAAAAACATTTTAATTTTTATTTGAATGGAAAATTAATGATGTAAAAGTTATAATTTTATTTATTAATGATAAATATTTTATTAATATCACAGATTAAAATTAATTCCATCATTATAGTAGTCTGGAGAGATGGTGATTTAAAATTAATTATAAATGTTTGTGAGGTGGTAGTCTACCAAACACTTGAATGATTAATTTTATTCACATCTAATGTATGTGTAGAGATATTTTGGTAATGATATTAACATAATAAAACATAATTATATTTAGGATATTGGATTTTTTATATATTCATGGTGGAATATGATCTTAAGGAATTGGAATAAGAAATAAAATACCAATACTTGATTTATATTGATACCTCTTCATTAGACGATCTCTTTTGATTTACACCTTAACACCTCAAAGGATGATTTTATGACTAAAATACGGAATCTATAATGTGGATAGTGGTTCTAAGAAGGTATTTGGTTAGATATATGAAGAAGAATATTTTTATTTGTGTGATTAATGGAGAAAAAAATGGTACCCTTTTACAGTATCATTAAAACTTAATAGCTTCAAAAAATCTATTCTAAATAATCAATAACATGTAAAAGTAATCCAAAAATGTTGTGGATGATATTATTCATATCAAATTATATTTATTTTAATATTTTTTAATATCATTTGTTTTATTTTTCCATTAATTAAACAATTATGGAATCTTCATTGTTTCGCCATTTAAGATAATTATATTACCACTAAAAATTATAAAAAATTTTGTAATTTGAAAAAAATATATAATATTTATAAATATTCTTTATAGTTAAACATATGAATTATAAAAAACATATTAAAAATATTTCTTTTTTAAAAAAAGTATTTCAAAATTAGCTTTCCTTTGAAGATAATATTATAAATGTTATATTCATATCCAAAAGAACATTAATGGTCTCAAACCCGATCCTTTAAAAATTATGGATGTAAAAAATGATCCCATAAAATTGGGAAAAGAGTTGTTGCACTTTTATAATCGTTATAATATTGTTTTGACAATTAATTACCAGATTTATCCTTAACAATGGTAATAAAAATATCCAAATATACTATTCATATTTTCTTAAAAATATAAAATGGAAATATTTATTTAATTTGGAGCCTATTATTCCAAATATAGAATCCAATTGTCAAAATGATAATCATAGAATCTGAAGAAAATAATTAAAATTAATCTCATTGAAGGATTGAAAAAATGGGGATTTAAAAAAACGTCCTTTTGATTGAAATATTTTTGTATCAAAATTCAAATTGAAACTAATAACAATGACCTTAATATTATTAAATTATAAAATATTGATGTAATTAAACATTACATCCCATATATATTGTAATCTAACAATATAAAAATGAATGACAAAAAAAGTAGTTTTCAATTAAATTAAATAATATTTCTCACTATTCATCAAAAAATGAATCGTATTATAAAAATAATAAAAAATAAACCAAAGTAAATTTTGATACTCCTATTACAATGAAAAGGATAATTTATTCAAATATAATTGAAAAATGTGTCAAAATATAATTACAACTTTGCCATTAAAAGGTGGAAAATATAACATTTGTTAAAAATACTTTTTTTATATTTAATTTGGATCTATTCTTATTTAATATCATGAAAATGAATAATTAGAATGTTGAAGAATATAATAAATATATTATATATATATTCCACTAATATATTACAATAATTATTATTTTATTAAATATTAGTATAAAACATACATGTAAAAATTTAAATATTATTTTAGAAAGTCATTTCCTTTTATTTTAAAATGGGCTATATTTTTATTTATAATTAATTTCTATCCAAATAATTAATAATATATGAATGATTAAACCACATGTTAATAATTCAGTTAATCATGTGAAATCTCTTCATTCTACCATCTATGTGATAACTACCATATTAAAAAAAATATTTAGGTATTCCTTTCAACTCGATGAAGAGTATCATGTAAGTTATAGAACATAGTGTTTCCTTATAAAAACACGGGATATTATGTTACCCCATTAATAATTTGTTATCCCATAGTTTGAACTCTTGATAAAAACCAGAGGTTTGTATTTTCAAAACCATATTTTTGAAATCCCACATCAGAATAATGTTTAATAAAATTTCAACTATAAAATAAGGAATACAAACTATGTAGGTTACCTAATATAACACATTATAGGGTTCCATGCAAGAAAACATAGATATAGAAGAAAATTAAATATCAGTATTTTATGAAGTGTGGTGATAATATGTTAATGAGAAATTTATCAATCAAAAAACAATAAATATTTGACGGTTTAGAAGGTCATCGATTTCTAAGTAAAAGAAGTAAACATATAACATTTTGGTTTCAAAATACTTTTCATAGATTTGAGTTCTTATTTTACTACATTGATATTGATCATATGTAAATATACATAATTAAAATGTAGAGTTTCATCCTACATTCATGTTAAACCACAAACTCGTATTTTTCTTCAAATGATGAGTATTCTTGATGATTTTTTCTTACATGAAGAACTATAATAAACTTATATAATGTCACATACTCTTTAATATAATAAGTATAAAATAATACATTCTCTAGAAATTATAAAAAATAAAAATTTTAAGTACAATAACAGATAATTTTTTAAAAATAATAAAACTTATATGACAAAAAATTAATAAAATATCCAAAACACAACTGTATTACCCCAATCTCAATATAAAAAAATCAATAAATAAATGTACTTAAAATTACACAAAATAATGCACACATAGATTTAAACATTGAATTCATATGTATTTTATTACATATTATTCCTATATAAATTTTAACTTTTATCTCCAAATAACATCAATCACTATTTACGTCTCTTACAAAAAAATGTAATTTCCCAAATCGCACAATCACTAAGATATGATAATTATTTCCATAATTAATTTGAATAAGTATAATCCCAAAAAAAAATACTCCTAAAAAATATAATTCAACTATTACTTATGATATAATATACCATGATAATATATTTAACATGGTCATATTGGATTCCGAAATTTGTGAACGTCTTCAAGAATTAAATTAATAACTTAATCCCCAAATACTTTTCTGATTCTATGGTTATCTATTTGACAAAAAATATTTTCCAAAAAAATATTATTAATCAATATAATCATTTACCATTTAATAATTAGTTATATTAATTAATACTTCAAATATTATAGTGGTAGGTGAGGTAACCTTGCCGCCCTTCAGTAGTCAGTTCCTTTCCTATTGATTTTCCGAATGGGACAGATAGTCACCCATCATCATGTATTTACTTTTTCTAAAATAATATAATTTTTATAAATTAGAAACAATTTTATAAATTCATAAATAATAACCATATAAAGCTTTTACTTAAAATTTATCTCATACATTTCATTTTTCATCCAAAAAATTAATAAACACTATTTACCACAAAAAAAATTAATCTGAAAAAACTAATAGTCACCTTAAAATTTAAAAAAATCTATCCAAAAAGTATTTTTATAAGACCATGAAATTATGGGGATCGATAAAATTATAAACCTTTGATGATATCCATATCTCTTAAGAAAAGATCCTAATCTTTAATGTTGTATAAACAATCCCCTAATACCCCACTTTAGGATCCAACAATAAACATTATATATCATAGTGTTTTTGAACTAGATTTAAAATTAAAGAATATTTTTTGTTTATTATTTTATTTAATTAGGAAAAACTCTTATAATGTAAACCCTAACATTATAATTTGTCACTTATAGTTATAATCCATGTTTACACCAAAGGAAATTCATTTAAAATATTACATTGTAGATCCTTATGAAAATCATCAAAATTATCCCACTAATATCATAGTTGTATCTATTCCCTTATATATCCAGTGGAAACATATTAATAATATGGATAATCACAATAAACATAGTATGTAATATAAAAAAATTAAATCGTTAGTCTGGGGAAAACAAGAAAACCAATTAAAAACCTATTTCAAAAAAACTCATTGCAAAGAATAGAAAAATCACATTGGTGCCCCTGTATATCATTATCATATCACTCTTACAATCACTCTTAAAAATTGAATAACCATATGGAAAAATTAATCTATGTGGAACCTAATTAATTTAATATCTATAATGGGGTTTACCCTAGGTATACACTATATCAGTGTAACCAGTTTCTCAATAGTTTTAATGGTGATCAACCCTTAAAATATGATATATATATAGCACACCTATGAGATATAATTGGACTAATACCTTTTTTATATTATACATGGATAAAATTATGAATATAAACCCAATAAAAATCATTTAATCCCACATAAAAAATACATTCCGATATGAAAATATCATTTCTCTCTTTTTTTAAAAAAATTTACACCAAAACACCATTTTAAATGAAAACCCATTTTCAATGTCAAAATAAAAAATAAAAAATTAAATAAAGTCTTATAATTGAATGATACATTAAATCCAATAAATTAATATATAAATTGAATAATAGTCATGGTGGTAGAAATGTCATTTTCAATGTGTAGGTTAATAATAGAACATTCATTTTTTTATTTTTCAAATGATTCGATACAAAACATGTAAATGATTCTTATTGAAAACCATTTAATTAAATTCAAAATAGAATAAAATTTACATTACTATAATTTTATATCCATTTAAATAAATATTTAAAATATTATCAATAATATTAAAATAGTTAAAAGGTTTTTATAATTAATCTATTGAACATTCAAAGTGTATTCTGCCACTTTGAGCATATAAAATCAAAATATTAATGAAATAATAGAATTTAAAAAACATTAAATAACAAAAAAAATAAATTCATGATAGTAAATGTTAAAGGTTATTTAAATTGCAACACCCCAAACTTCCACAGTACACTTCTCTTTGTATAATACAGTAGCATGTGTTGTACGCAACTTTGAGTTCTAACACACACCACAACCAATAAAACTAGCCACTATGAATAGTAATACACAGTTTTGGTAATTTAATAAATATTATCATTATAAATGGATATCATTTTTGGATTCATAATATCAAAATTATCTAAGGGTGAAATTTTGGTATTTTTTTGAAAACATTCAATTTTTGATGAATAATGAAAATCTCTAAATTTTCATTTAAAACAACTTTATTAATCGAAATAATTAATAGAAATAAATTATTAAATTGAGTAGTTTTTAAGTATATTTAGAATATTTTTTTACCATTTAATAAAATGTTGGTCATTGGACGTAATTTCACATTTAAACAAGGCATAAACAAGTGTCAATCATTTGATAGTTATTTTTTCGTAAAAATAAGATTTTTGTTTTGACAGTGGAAATTAATTTAAAATTAATTTATACTACTTCTGTGTTTTCAATTTAGAAAAATGGATTCAATATTTAGAATTTTTAGGCTCAAATTGTGTAAATATGTAACTTTTATTTTTAAATATTTTGAATAATTACTTCCGTAAATATTTTATTTATCATGTTAAAGGGAAAATATGGTAAATAAGGTTAAAGAAATAATATTATAAATTACCCTAAAATATGTCCTATCCCTATTGGTTGATACATGTCTGACCATTGGAATTTTTGGGTAGATTTTGGGACCGTATGGATCCAATTGTAAGTGATAATGACACTTTATATTAATAAAGTTAGGGTAAATACAAAAATGACATAAGCATATATCTTTTAGAAAAAAAATTTACATAGGGTTATATATGTTAAATTTTGGACTATAAATATTCATTATAATTATAAATAAAATTCCTACATAATGGTATTTTATTTATAATTTTTATACATTGAATAATTAAATATATTTATGACAAAATAATAATGAAATATTTTCCTTATTAATGAAATAATCAAATAATTAGTATTATAAATGATAAAATAAATATAATTTGAAAATTTTGATGCCATCCATTAATTTTATTAGTGAATATGACATTTTATTATTTCTTAAATAAATTTTTATGGGATTTATAATGTTGTTAAGACTTTAAAAAATCAATTATTAAATACTGTCAAAATTGGCATAAATGAGTTCTTAAATCAAATATTATATTATTAATTGATATTATATTTCTAAAAATCTAAGGTTCAGCCAAAGAACTTACATAATTATAGCTGTATCATTAATGTACCACTTGAGGGTATCTTGGAAGTATATTGTATGTTTATTAAACATATAATATAAAAATACAAAGTGACATGGTAAATGTCAAACTATTTATCTTAGAGTTAAATATAAATGATAAGGTTAATATAGTAACAGAATCCTATCTAAAATAATTTTTATTAAGGTATTTCGACCCATAATCACCTTAGACACTGATTAATACACTTCGG
Organism: Viscum album; assembly: GCA_963277665.1. NCBI lineage: Eukaryota > Viridiplantae > Streptophyta > Magnoliopsida > Santalales > Viscaceae > Viscum > Viscum album. Next base: position 410,183,149 of record OY728157.1, read on the forward strand.
AGCAATTGGATACCGAATTTGAATTTATTATAAATTAATACTTTATGTTTTTCCTAAAGAGCCCCTCCTCCCCCTTATAAAAGGACACCACTTATAACCAACTTTTTATACCTTCAAATCCTTTCGGATCGGCCATCCTCTACCCAAATACCCTCTAAACTATCCTCAAATAATCCTAGAGGCCTTCCTTTAGTTAGAAAGCCATCCTATGGATCTATTTTGATCAAATCAAACTGATGAACCCGAAGAAGAGGTAATGTTTTCACCACCCTTTTTAAAGTTCCTTTCGTCTTCAACATCTTCTTTATTTGTAGTTTCCATTTTCAAATAAAAAATCCAGTATCTTATACATAAATTGATGTTATTATAAATATGGTACTACCATATTCATTATTCTATCCATCATTTGAATGACATGTCACCATACGTGTGTACGTACGACCTACCGTCTCAACGTCGTGGTGTAATAGTTATTCAATACATTATTATTTGGATGGGTATAATAATGATGGGTAATTAATGAAAATAATATAAATAAAATTATAATGATTCTGTATATATGATATATCATCCAATTATATATTATTCTAATATCAAAGGAATTATATTTTCGCTCGTGTGTACGTACGGACTACCGTCTCCACGAACGCGATGAGATTAATTCCTCATCATATCCATTCAACTATAATTCTCATTTGAGGATTTAAAAAAATGTTTAAGGAATTGATATCATTCTATATATGAATAAGATACAACCTATCCATAAAAACATGGCTTATGTAACAAAACATATAAAATAAAATGATTAAGTTAACACCCGAAACGACGATAATACTGAGATATAATTAATAATGCAATCTTAAAAGATAATAGATGATATCATATTAATTTATATCATTAATGTGTAATTTAATTAGAATTATTTCACCATTATATAGGAGGTTAACCTACCCTACGAAAAGGAAAAGTACAAGGTAAGGGTTTATTTCACAATCTCTTCATTATCCGAGGTTGTTTATACGTAATTATCTACTGGGACCTTTTTTTCATCCACATCCATGTTTCTTAAAAATGTATTTCAAATAATTATTACTATTTTACAGACTATGTTTTAATGTCATTTATTTCCTTATTGACTTTCTATAAGATGTTTATAAAGTAATCTTTACATCGTTTTCCAAACAAAGTACTTTTTAACCTTTTTGACAAAATTAAGGTAAGAATGTCTTTTTAAACTTATATGGCAGGTGCATCTATTTTCTAACATTATAAACTCATCGATGCTTCCCTTACAATATTTTAAGAATATATTCAAAGAAAATGTTTTATTTTATTATTATGTGACTCTTAAATGATTTCAAAATAGAAAGTGATATTTCTTTAAAAAGGTTTTTGATCTCATCTATGTCAACATCCTTTGATGGATTTTAAGTTTATTTGGTGTTGATTTATTATGATACAAAACATCCATATTGCATTGAAGGATTTGTGATATGAATGACTATGGATGTGCTATTTTTACACCATTCATGATTTATGGTTAAAGTATTAACATTTCGTATTCAAATATTTATGATATGTTTACAGCTTTTCATATAAGGAATGTATTAGGCTTAGTAAGTGAAGGGTGGAGCTCCCTATAGATCCTCTATTTGTCGGTAGGTCTCATAAGACAACTAGACATAGAATTGGATGAGGCCCTTTCCCAATTTGATTTATGGTTTTGGCCGAGGCCTTAATCATTTTTAGACGTCTTGGCCGACGCCATGAAAAAATGTTTCAGAATTTCTGGGATTATACATTCCCTCATTATGGAAATAATATTGATGGTTCATGTGGTCATTCGTTTAGTATAATACCCATGATTTTGTTTTGTTATTGAATTATTTACATTACTCATATTCTTTCCATAAAATTATTAATGTTTATTATTGGTAAAGGCATGGGGATTCAATTATTTACCATGCTTAATTTAAATGTCATTTTCCATTGTATTACATACCCTTACTGAGCGTTTGAGGTCACCCCTTTCTTATTTTTCACTTTCCCAGAATATGAAGAATTTAGTTTTGAGAGACTAGTAGGCATAATCTAGGAGGCTTCGATGTTTCTAATAAAATATATTTGTGGTGAATTACATTACAATTTGTAATGTTGAACTTATGTATGAATCTTGTTTCCAATAATACTAAACTATCGGTCCTTTGAGACTTTATTTCCTTATGATCATGACATTGTTATGTAATAATGCACTGACTTAGGGAAACTAGGTTCAGGGTGTTACAGTTGGTATCAAAGGATGTTTAGTACAAACCATATAAACTAGATTTAGATAAACTCTGATTAGAGAACATAAACATAAGATGGACTTTCAAGATTAGTATAGAAGAACTTTCTCGAATTTTGGTATTGTATAGATTTTGTGAGTTTTCCGATCTATAAATCTCTGTATGGATATGATCAGGTAGAGGCAGCTATGGCATACATCTACCTAGGGGTAAAACCTGAAAACACCGCTTTGATCTAGACTCGAAGGGGAACTGGTGCACGACAATGAGCCTTTCTGCACTCTAGGTTACAACACTCCTGGGGGATATGCTTAGGATAATTATCATTTTATTTACAAACCATTATGAAGGGATTATGAGTATATACTTACTCAGAGAAAACATTTTGATGATTATTGATTATATCCATAAACTATTCTATTTATGTTAAGTGTTTTACAAGTGTTGATTTATTTATTGGGATTCATAAACTAATCTTGTGTATGAAATTGTTTAAAAATGGTGCCTAGTGGAAGAAATGGAAACTGTATCAATTCACCCACTCCATGTAGGGATTTCCCTCCTTATCCAGATAATTACAGTGTAGTGGGTGATGCAACTGGTGCTGATCCACTAATCACCATACTGGGACAACTCACTTAGGTTTTGAATAATAACCTTACAAGTATGGATCACCCTGATCCACAGCATGGAGGATCAATGTTATATGGCTTCATGAGGCAACAACCACCATATTCAATGGGAGTACAAATCCTTTAGTAGTTTAGAAATGGATAAATTCATTACAGAATATATTCCACGTCTTGGGGAGTAGGTAAAGGTAAATGGTTATCAAGGTAGTTTACCACCTCACTGGAGATACTGATCAATGGTGTTGATTTATTCAAAACACAATGGGAAATGATGAATTATAAAATTTGTAATGGAGGGAGTTCAAAGATCTATTTTTAGAAAAATACTTTCCCCGTGACCATCGAGAAAATATGGAAAGGAAATTTTTGTGTCTGAGACAAAAGGAGGGTGAGAATGTCACAAAGTATGAGGCTAACTTGACAAGGTTATCAAGGTATGTTTCACATTATATACATAACCGAAGAAGAAATATTGATCATTTCATTAATGGGTTAAATTTGTTTCTCCATCGAGAATTGGTCTCACAATCCTTCTCATCATACAAAGATATTGTCTCTTGTGCTATCAAGATAGAAAAATAATTCTCTAATTCATATGACTTTAAATCAAAGTAAGAGAAGAAGAGATCTGCTAAAAACTCTGGGGAAGTAAATAAGGAAATAGGGAAGAAGGGAAGAATTGAATTTCCACCTTGTGGTAATTGCGGAAGGAAGTACACAGGTGCCTGTCTAAAAGGAAAAGGAGTATTCTACAAGTGTGGACGGAAAATCCATCTGGCTGGTGATTGTAAATGAAAGAAAGACACTACCAATGTTCAATGCTACAATTTCAAGGAGATAATACATTATGAAAATTAATGTCCTATGTGTTAGGGAAACTTACCTCAGAAAAGGCCAAGGGATCAAGGGCATGCTTATGAAATCACTACCCCTAAGGTTGAATCCACAAAAGACGTGGTGGATGCTAATTTAATGGTTTCCCCATGTTTAGAAAATGCTTTATTTGATTCTGGATCATCGCATGTTTTCATATATTCCATGTCTGATAAGAAAATTAGATGTTTCCATTTTGATTTAACAATGGAGTTGTCAGTTAAATCTCCTAAGGGAAGTATCATTGCTAAAAATTTATGTGGATCTGTTCCCATTAGGTCATATAAATGTTCTTTATGTGCTGATATCATCATCATACACATGAATGAATTTGATGTAATCCTCGGTATGGATATGCTTTCAGACCGTGATGAGAAAAAAAAATTTAAGAATAAGGAGGTTACGATTTTTAATGATGATGATGATAAAGAACACCTTATCATTATAGCAGATTCTTCACCACCTGATTCTTATCTAGATCCACCCCCAGTATATCAACTAAATTCAATTATCAAGGAGCAAGAGAATGAAATAACTATGGGTTAGGAAAGTAATTTTAAAAAAGAGGATGTTCTTATTGTGAGAGAATATGTTTATTTTTTTCTAGAAGATTTACCTAGACATCCTCTAGAATGAGAAATTGAGTTTCCCATTGATTTAATTCTTGGTTCAAGGCCTATATCAAAGACCCTTTATAGAATGGACACTGTGTAATTAGTTGAACTAAATAAACAACTAGAGGAATTGAGTAATAAGGGATTTATTCACCCTAGTGTTTCTCCATGGGGAGCCCATGTCCTTTTTTATAAAAATAATGATGGATATATGAAGTTATGTGTCGACTACAGAGAAATCAATGTTATAACAACCATGAAAAAGTATCTCCTTCCTAGCATTGATGATTTATTTGACAAACTGCATGGAGCTCAATACATTACAATGATTGACCTTCTATCTGGATACAATTAGATGTGTGTGAAGAAGTAAGACATTCCGAAGACAGCATTTCGAACCAGGTATGGGCATTACGAGTTTACAGTAATACCTTTTGTATTGACTAATGCATACTATGTATTCATGGATCTAATGAATAGAGTTTTAAAATAATATCATGATGATTTTGTGGTGGTATTTTTTGATGATATCTTTTTATACTCCAAAATCTACGACAAACAATAAAATCACTTGTGCATTGTCCCTAGGACTAGTAGAAGACATGAATTGTATGAGAAGTTTTTAAACTGTAAATTCTGTCTTTAAGAGATTTCTTTTCTTGTCCATATTGCCTCTAAGGATGGAATCACTATTGATCCTTCTAAGACAAGAGAAATCCAAGAATGTCCAACAATGACGAGTATAACCGAGGTACGCAGTTTTATTGGATTAGCAGGTTATTATCAGCATTTCGTCCAGAACTTTGCACTATTAGATAACCTATTAATGAAGATCACATGAAAAGGGGTTAATTTGTTTGGACAAAAGAGTGTGAATAATTTTTTGAAGAACACAAGAGAATATTAGCCAATGATTCTTTTTTGACTCTACCATCGAGAAATGATGGGTTTATTATTTATAGTAATGCATAGAAGAAAAGTCTTGGTTGTTTCCTTATGCAGAATTATAGAGTTATTGCCTATGCATCACAACAGCTGAAAATTTATGAGCAAAACTATACTACTCATGATCTTGAGTTAGCTACTGTAGTATTTTCTTTTAAGAATTGGAGACACTGTCTCTATAGTGAAAAATTTAGATTTATACTAATCACAAGAGTTTGAAGTATATTTTCTCACCAAAAGAACTCAACATGAGGCAAAGGAGATGTCTTCAACTACTCAAGGATTATGATTGTATGATACAATACCACCCTAGAAGGAAAATAAGGTGGAAGATACTTTAAGCAGAAATGATCATGGAGTTTTGAACAAGATGAGAGTTGAAATGGATCCTATTTTCTGGGATCTAGTGAATATGGATATGGGAATTACCATGGAAGGTGAAACATTGATACTTTTTCAAATGGTTGCCAAACCATCTTTACTAGAAAATATACAGAGTTCTCAGACTAGTGATGAAGAGTTTCAAAATAGGATAAAAGCTGTGAATGATGGGAGATTGAATGAGTTGTCTATAAAGATGAAATTTTGAAATTTGGGAAGAGACTTTGTGTTCCCAATATACCTGATCTAAAAAGAGAGTTGTTGGATGATGCTCATAGTTCCAATTTCTCTACACACCCTGAGAGCACAAAAATGTATAGACATTTCAAGGATCATTTTTGTGGGACAACATGAAGTGGGAGATTGCTTATTTTTTGTTAAGATGTATGGTTTGTCAAAAAGTGAAAGCAGGAAGGAAACATCCTTGAGTATTCATGTAACCTCTTCCCATACCTGAGTGGAAATTGGATAATATTATGATGGAATTTATCATGGGACTAAAAAAGACTCATAGAAAGAATGACGCAACATAGGTCATTATTGATTGTCTTACCATGTTAGAAAATTATCTTGCTATAATAGAAGATCTACCACTTGAACGTCAAGAAATACTATATATTAATGAAGTTGTGAGGCTTCATGGAGTAACCCTATCGATTATTTCTGATTGTTATCCCCATTTTACTTCAAGATTCTGGAAGAGTCTTGAGAAGTCATTGGATACTGAACATCATTTGAGCACTCCCTACCACTCTCAAACAGATGGAAATTCAGAACAAATTATTCAAACACTATAATACATGTTGAGATCATTCTCACATGACTTTCATGGTATATGGGATCAATATATACCTCTGGTGGAATTTTTCTATAATAATATCTTCCATTCAAGTATTCAGATGGCACCATATTAAGCGTTATATGGAAATAGATGTCGCAAACCAACCTGTTGGGATGATGTTAGTGAAAAAAAACTTGTAGGCCCAGAACGTGTTGATGAAATGATAGAAAAGGTTAAGGTAATCCAAAACCACATCAAAGCAGCTCAATGTAGGCAGAAAAGCTATGCCGATAACTGAAGAATATATTTGGAATTTCAGGTAGGAGATCATGTTTGCATCAAGGAATCTCCATGGAAGGGAGTTGTAGGTTTTTGTATGAAAGGTAAATTGAGTCCAAATTATATAGGACCTATTGAATTTTTAGATCAAATTGGGGTTTTAGCTTACCATTTGGTAATACCGCCAAGTCTCTCCAAAGTTCATGATGTGTTCCACATATCACTATTGATAAAATACATGCATGACCCAATGCATGTAATTACTTACGAGGAATGAGAACTGGAACCCGATCTGTATTATTGCGAGGAGCCCGTCAGGATTCATGATACAAGAGAACAAGTGCTGAGAAACCAGATGACTCATCTGGTAAAAGTTCAATGGAGAATCCATAAGAAGGAAGAGGCGACGTGGGAACCCGAGGAACTTATGATGAAGATCCACCTGAGTCTTTTTATTAAATAATATTCTATAAATTTTGAGGATGAAATTATTTGAAGGAGGGGAGAATGTAAGACCTCAATATTCCACGGTATGCTTCTCTTTGAATAATACAGTAGCGTGTGTTGTACTCAAATTCGATTTCTAACACACACCGCAACCAATCAAACTAGCTATTATAAATAGTAATACCCACTTTTTGAAATTTTATACATTTTATCATTCAAAATGGACTTCAATTTTGGATTCAGAATATCTAAATTAGCTTCGAATGAATTTTGGGTATTTTTCTGAAAACATTCAATTTTTGATGAATTGTGAAAATCACGAAATGTTAATTAAAAACAACATTTTTAATAGAAATAATTAATAGTGATAAATAATGAATTTGAAGGGTTTTAAGTAATATATAGAATATATTTTTATTATTTAATACAATTTTGTTCATTGGACAAAATTTCACATTTAAACTGGACATAAACAAGTGTCGATCTTTTGATAGTTCTTATTTCATAAAAACACGCTTTTTGTTTTGACAGTGGAAATTATTTTTGAATTAATTTTTTCCTCTTCTGTGTTTTGAATTTATAAAAATGGAATCAATATTTAGAATCAGGAGGTCCAACGTTTTTAAATAGGTAACATTTATTTTTAGACATTTTGAATAATTACATCGGTAAATATTTTTTTTACCATGGTAAAATAGTAAATCCGAAAAATAAGGGTAAATAAATAATATTTTAAATTTTAAATTACCCTAAAATGTGTCCTAACTCTATTGGTTGATACATGTCCGACCATGGGAATCGTTGGGTCCATTTTGGGACCCATGGATCCACTTGTAAGTGATAATGACACTTTATATTAATTAAGACAAAGTAAATACAAAAACGGCATAAGCATATATCTTTTAAAAAAACAATTCTTAAATAGAGTTATATATGTTATATTTTAGATTATAAATATTAATTAAAAAGATAAAAATATTTTCGACATAATTGCATTATATTTATAATTTTTAGACATTGAATAATTAAATATATTTATTACACAATAATGTTGTAGTATTTTCCTTATTATTGAAAGAATAAAATAATTAGAATTATAAGTGTTAAAATAAATATAATTTGATAGTTTTGATTCCATAAATGAATTTTATTAGTTAATATGACATTATAAGATTTCATAGATGAATTTTATTCGAATTAATTAAGTTTTTACGACATTAACAAATATCAATTAATAAATATTGTCAAAATTGACATAAATGAGTTATTAAATAAATATTATATTATTAATTGATATTCATTTCCTAAAAATCTAATGACCAGAAAAAGGACTTATATCATTATAGTTCTATAATTAATGGACCACTTGGGGGTCTCTTGGAAGTATATTGTATGTTTATTAACCATATAATATAAAAATAAAAAGTGACATGGTAAATGTCAAACTATTTAACTAAGAGTCAAATATAAATGATAAGGTTAATATAGTGACCCAACCTGTCTAAAATATATTGTATTAAAGGATTTCGACCCATAACCACCTTATACTTTTAGTAATCCAATTTGGAGCCACTACAACCCGATTATAAATTTATTATAAATTAATACTTTACTTTTTTTTCTAAAGAATCCCTCCTCCCCCTTATAATAGGAAAACACTTATATCCAATTCTTCATACCTTAAAAGCATTTTGGCTCGGCCAAACACTATCCAAATCCCCTATAAACTATCCTCCCTTAATCCTATAGGCCATAAATTAGTCAGAAAGACATCCTAAGGATCATTTTTTATTAAATCAAAAGGAAGAACCCAAAGAAGAGGTTATGTTTTCACCACCCTTTTCAAGGTTCCTTTCATCTTCATCTTTTACTTTCATTGTTGTTTCCGTTATAAAATAATACCTCCAGTATAATATATATACTAAGATGTTATTATAAATATGGTACAACCATATTCAGTATTCCACCCATCCTTTGAATGACATGTCACCATATGTGCGTACGTACGGCCCACCGTGTCGACGTGGTGGTGTAATTGTTATTCAATACATTATTATTTGGATGGGTATAATAATGATAAGTAATTCATGTAAATAATAAATATAAGATGATAATGATTCTGTATATATGATATATCATCCAATTATATATTATTTTAATATCAAAAGAATGATATTGTCTCTCGTTCGTACAAAAGGACTATCGTCTCCACGAACGCGATATGATTCATTCCCCATCATATCCATTCAATTCTAATTCTCAATTGATGATTAAAAATAATGTTTAAGGACATGATATCAATATTTATACAAATAAGATAAATTCTATCCATAACAAACATGTCTTATGTAACAAACCATATAAAAGAAAACGAGTAAGTTTACACCCGAAACAACGTTAATACTAAGATATTATTAACAAACCAACGTTAAAAGATCATATATGATATCATATTAATGTATATTATTATTGTATAATTTAATAACAATTATTTAACCATTATACAGGAGGTTAACCTACCCTCAACAAAGGAATAGTACAAGGTAAGGGTTTATTTAACAATCTATTCATTATCTGAGGTTGTTTATACGTAATTATCTACTGGGACCTTTTTATCATCCCCATTCATGTTTCTTAAAATTGTATTTCAAATCATTCTTATTATTTTAAATACTATGGGTTAAAGTCATTTATACCCATGTTGATTTTTTATAATAATTTTATAATTTAATATTTCCATCGTTTTCCAAACAAGGTCCCTTTTAAACTTTTCGACAAAATTGAAGGTAAGAATGTATTTTTTTAACCTATATGGCGAGTGCTGATATTTTATACAATTATAAACTCATAGAAGCTTCCCTTACAAACTTATAAGTATATTTTCAAAGTAATTTTTATATTTTATAATTATGTGACTCTTAAATTATTTCATAATAGAAAGAGATATTTCTCCAAAAAGGGTTTTTATTTCATCTATGTCAATATCTTTTGATTGATTTTATGTTTATTTGGAGTTGATTTATTATAATACAAAACATCAATATTGTATTGACGGTTTACTGATATGTTTGACTGTGGAGGTGCTATTTTTACACCATTCATGATTTATGGTTAAAGTATTGACATTTCGTATATGAATTTTTATGATATTTTGAAACCTTTTCAAATGAGGAATGTACTGGACTTAGTAAGTGATGGGTAGAGCCTGCTACAGCTCCTTGATCCATCGGTAGGTCTGATGAGACAAGTAGACGTGGAATTGGCCGAGGCCCTTTCCCAATTTAAATTATGGTTTTGGCCGAGGGTTTAATCATTTGTACACATCATGGACATGGCCTTGAAAAAATGTTTCAGAATGTTTGAAATTATACATTCCTTCATTATGGAAATAATATTGATGGTTCATGTGGTCATTCAACTTCTAGAATACCCATGATTATGTTTTATTAAGGTATTATTTATTCATCTTATATTCATTCCATAAATTTATTCATGTTTATTATTGGTAAAGTCATGTGGTTTCAATTATTTACCATGCTTAATATTTATGTCATTTCCCGTTGTATTACTTACCCTTACTGAGAATTTGAGATCACCCCTTTCTTATGATTCATTTTCCCAGGATATGAATAAGTTAGTTATGAGTGACTAGTAGAAATAATCATGGAGGCTTGTATGCTTCTAATAAAATATATTTGTGTTGTATTTCTTTTCAATTTGTAAAGTTAAACGTATGTATGAATATTGTTTTCAATAATACTAAACTAATCAGTCTTTGGAGACATGATTTCCATATGATCATGCCAATGTTATGTAATAATGCACCGACTCAAGGTATTTGGGGTTGGGGAATTATATTTTGTATCAGATTACGTTTAGTACAAACGTTTGAAACTAGATTTATATAAACTCTGATTAGAGAACATAGACCTAAGATGTACATTAAGGATTAGTATAGAAGAAATTCCTAGAATTTTGGTATTGTAGATATTTTGTTAGTATTTCGAGCTATACATCCCTATCTGGATATGAGCTGGTAGAGGCGGCTCTGGCACAGATGTACCTAGGGGTAAAACCAGAAATCATCGCTTTGAGATAGACATGAACGGGAACTGGTGCACGACAAATGTCCTAGCTGCACTCTTCCTTACGACACTCCTGGGGGATATGCCTAGGATAATTCTCATTTTATTTATAAAACATTATAAAGGGTTTATAACTGTATACTTCCTCAAAGAAAACAATTTTATGATTATGGATTATATCTATAAACTGTTCAATTTATGTTAAGTGTTTTACAAGTGTGGATTTATGTATTGTGATTCATAAACTAATCTATTGTATGCCCTTGTTTAGAAATGGACCCTAGTGGAAGAAATGGAAACCATATCAATGCATGAACTCCGTGTGGGGATTTTTATCCTTCTCCAAATAATTATAGGGGAGCTGGTGATGCAACTAGTGCTGATCAGTTAATCACCAAACTTGGATAAGTCATTCCGGGTATGAATAATAACCTTAACAGAATGGAGCAACGTGATCCACAACATGGAGGATCAATGTTAGACCACTTCATGAGGAAACAACCACCAACATTAAATGGGAGTACAAATCCCTTAGTTTCTGAGAAATGGATGAATTATTTAGGGAAAATATTCCATGACTTGGGGAGTAGTTGAAGGGAAAAAGTTTTCATGGCAGTTTACTGCCTCACTGGAGATGCTGATCAATTGTTGTCATTGATTCAAAACATTAAATAAGATGATGAAGTATCAAATATGTAATGGAGGGATTTAGAAGAATTGTTTTTGGGAAAATACTTTCCTCGTGAACATCGAAAAGATATGGAAAGGCAATTTTTGTGTCTAAGACAAAATGAGGATGAGAATGTCGCAATGTATGAGGCTAACTTTACAATGTTTCCATGGTATGATGCATATTATATACAGAACCCATGAAGTAAGATTGATCATTTCTTTGATGGGTTAAAACCTTTCTCCATTGAGCATTGGTCTCACAATCCTTCTCATCATACGAATATGTTGTCTCGGGTGCTATCAAGACAGAAATAGAATTCTCTATGTCTTATAACTTTAAATAAAATCAATAGAACAAGAGATTTGCTAAAAACTCTGGGAAAGGTAATAAGTAAATAGGGAAGAATGGAAGAATTGAATTTCCACCTTGTAATAATTGCGGAAGGAAGCACCCTAGTGCTTGTCAAAATGATAAAGGAGTATGCTACCAGTGTGGAAAAAAAATCCATCTAGCTGGTGATTTTAAAGGAAAGAAATTCGCTACCAATTTTCAATGCTACAATTAGAGGGAGATAGGACATTATGGATATTAATTTCCTATGATTCAGGGAAACTTACCTCAGAAAAGGCCAAGGGATCAAGGCCAATCTTATGCAATCACTACTACAGAGGTTGAAGCCCCAAAAGACATGGTGGAAGGTAATTTAATGGTTTCCTCATGTTTAAAAAATGATTTATCTGATTCTAGATCATTGCACTGTTTCATATCATCCCATCTTTCTAAGAATATTTGATATTTCTAATTTGTTTTAACAAGAGAGATGTCAGTTAAAACTCCTAAGGGAATTATCATTGCTACAATGTTCTATGGATCCGTTCTCATTAGGTCATATAAATGTTATTTATCTGGTGATCTCATCATCATACCCATGACATAATTTGATATAATCCTCAGTATGAATTGGATTTCAGTCCTTGATACGAAAATTTATTGTATGAAGAAGGAGGTTATGATTTTTTTATGATGATAAAGAACACCTTATCTTTAGAAAAGAATCTTTACCACCTAATTCTTATATAGATCCATGCCTAGTAGCTCCACCAAATTCAATTATCATGGAGGATGAGAATGAAATAACTATGGATGAGGAATGAAATGATAAAATATAGGATATACCTATTGTGAGCGAATATGTTGATGTGTTTCTAGATGATTTACCTAGACATCCGCTACAACGAGAAATTGAGTTTTCCATTTATTTAATTCCTGGTTCAACGACTATATCGAAGAACCCTTATAGAATGGCCACTGTGGAAATAGATGAACTAAAGAAACAGCTATAGGAGTTGAGTAAAAAGTGATTTGTTCACCCTAGTTTTCTTCATGGGGATCCCCTTTAATTTTTATTAAAAATAAAGATGGATCTATGAGTTTTTGTATCGACTACAAGGAAATCAATGCTATAACAATAAGGAACTAGTATCCCTTACCTCGCATTGATGAATTATTTGAAAAACTTCATGGATCTCAATACTTTTCAAAGATTGACCTTCGATCTAGATACCATCAGTTGTGTATGAAGAAGGATGTCATTCTGAAGACAACATTTTGAACTAGGTACGAGCATTACGAGTTTATAGTAATGCCTTTTGGATTGACTAATGCAACCTTTTTATTCATGGATCTAATGAATAGAGTTTTCATGGAATATCTTGATGATATTGTGTTCGTATTTATTGATGATATCTTTGTATGCTCCAAAATCTACGACAATCATGAAAATCACTTGCGCATTGTCCGGAAGACTCTTAGAAGACATGAATTACATGGGATGTTTAGAAAGTGGGAATTATGTCTTCATGATATTTCTTTTCTTGGCTATATTGACTCTAATGATGGAATCTCTGTTGATCCTTCTAAGACAAGAGCAATCCAAGAATGGCCAGCACCGATGAGTATAATCGGGGTACGCAGTTTTATTTTCTTAGGAGGTTATTATCGGTGTTTTGTCCAGAACATTACTTGATTGGATAACCCATTAAAGAATCTCACATGTAAAGGGGATAAATTTTTTTGGACAAAACAGTGTGAAAAATGTTTCAAAGAACATAAGAGAATATTATTCAATGCTCCTATTTTGACACTACCATCAGGAAATGACGGGTTTTCTATTTATAGTGATGCATCAAAGAAAGGACATTGTTGGGTCCTTATGCAGAATGATAGAGTTATTGCCTATGCATCACGATAGCTAAAACTTATTGATAAAAAATATCCTACTCATGATCATGAGTTAGTTATTACAACATTTTCTTTGATGATCTCAAGAAAATATCTCTATGGTAAACAATATGAGATTTATACAGGTCACAAAAGTTTGAAGTATATTTTCTCATAGAAAGAACTCAACATGAAGCAAAAGATATGTCTTGAACTACTCAAGGATTGTGATTGTACGATAAACTACCACCCGGGGAAGGAAAATAAGGTGGTGGATGATTTGATCAGAAAGGATCATGGAGTTTTAAACAAGATGAGAGTCGAAATGGATCCTATTTTCATGGATCTAGTGAAGATGGATATGGGAATTACCGTGGAAATTGAATCATCGAAACTTATTCAAATGGTTTCCAAACCATCATTACTAGAAAAGATAAAGAGTTCTCAGACTGTTGATGAAGAGTTTCAAAATAAGATTAAAGCTATGAATGATGGAATATTGAGTGACTTTGTGTATTAAGTGGAATTTTGAAATTTGTGAAGAGACTTTGTGTTCCCGATATACCTGATATCAAAAGGGAGTTGTTGGATGGTGCTCAAAGTTCCAATATCTCTATACACCATGGCAGCACAAAAATGAATAGTGATTTCAAGGAACAATTTTGTGGGACAAAATGAAGAGGGAGATTGCTGATTTTATGTCAAGATTTCTGGTTTGTTAACAAGTGAATGGTAGAAGGCAACAACCTGGAGGATTCATGAAACCTAGTCCCATACCTATGTAGAAATGGGATAATATTATGATAGACTTTATCATGGGACTACCAAAGACTCCTATAAAGAATGACGCAATATGGGTCATTGTTGATCGTCTTACCAAGTCAGCACATTTTCTTCCTATAAGAGAAGATCGACCACTTGAATGTCTAGAAAGACTATATATTAATGAAATTTTGAGGCTTCATGGAGTACCCATATCGATTGTTTCTAATCGTGATTACCATTTTACTTCATGATTTTGTAAGATTCTTGAGAAGGCCTTGGATACTGAACTTCGTTTGAGCACTGCCTACCAACATCAAACAGATGGACAATCAGAATGGGTTATTCAAACCATAGAAGACATGTTGAAATCATGCTCACATGACTTTCAGGGTATGTGGAATCAATATTTACCTCTGGTGGAATTTCTCAATAACAATAGCTTCCATTCAAATATTCAGATGGCACCATATGAATCATTATACGGAAAGAGATGTCGCACACCAACTAGTCGGGTTGACGTTGGTGAATGAAAACTTTTAGGCCCAGAACATGTTGAATAAATGATAGAAAAGGTGATGTTAATCCAAAACCACATCAAAGCAGCTCAAAGTAGGCAGAAGAGATATGCCGATAACTGAAGGAAGGATTTGGAATTTCTGGTAGGAGATCATGTTTTCATGAATGTATCTCCGTAGAAGGGAGTTATAAATTTTAGTAATAAAGTTAAATTTAATCCCAGTTATATAGATCTTTTCAAAATTTTAGAACGAATTGGGGTTGTATCTTACCATTTGGAAATACAACCAAGGCACTCGAAAGTTCATGATGTGTTCCACGTATCATTGTTGAGAAAATACATGCCTTCCCCAACACATGTATTCACTTATGAAGAATTAGAACTGGAACCCGATCTGTCTTATTGTGAGGAGCCTATCAGATTCTTGATACAAGAGACCATGTGCTGAGAATCCAGACGACTCATCTGGTAAATGTTCTATGGAGAAACCATAATATGGAAGAGGCAACATGGGAACTGGAGGAACTTATTATAAAGAACCACCTGTGTCTTTTTATGCAATAATATTATATAAATTTCAAGGACAAAATTATTTAAAGGAGGAGAGAATGTTACACCCCAAGCATCCATGATACTCTTCTCTTTAAATAATACAGTAGCGTGTGTTGTACGGAACTTCGAGTTCTAACACACACCACAACCAATCAAACTAGCTGTTATGAATAGTAATATCCACTTTTTAAAATTATATACATTTTATATTTCAAAATGGACTTCATTATTGGATTCTGAATATCGATATTAGCTTAGGGTGAATTTTATGTATTTTTCTGAAAACTTTAAATTTTTTATGAGTAGTGAAAATCACTAAATTTTAATTAAAAACAAATTTTTTAATAGAAAAAATTAATAGTGATAAATTATGAATTTGAGTTGTTTTATATTATATTTAGAATGTAAATTTTTATCATTTAATACAATGTTGTTCATTGGATGTAATTTCACATTTAAACTGGATATAAACAAGTGTCATTCTTTTGATAGCTATTATTTCTTAAAAACACAATTTTTGTTTTGATAGCAGGAATTAGTTTTAAATTAATTTCTTCCACTTCTAGGTTTTGAATATAAAAAAATGTATTCCATATTTAGAATCAGGTGGTCTAAATTTTTTTTGTAGGTAGCTTCTATTTTTAGACTTTTTGAATATTTATTTCGGTAAATATTTTATTTACCATGGTTAAAGGGTAAATTCGGAAAATAAGGATAAAGAAATAATATTATAAATTACCCTAAAACGTGTCATAACCCTTTTTATTGATAAATTTCCTTCCATGGGCATTTTTGGGTCTATTTTGGGACCCCATGGATCCACTTTTAAGTGATAATGACACATTATATTAATTAAGTTAAAGTAAATAGAAAAATAACATAAGCATATATCTTTTAGATAAACAATTTTTACATAGGGTTATATATGCTCTATTTTTGACTATAAATATTCATTAGAAATATAAAAATATTTCCTACATAATGGTACTTTATTTATAATTTTTAGACATTGAATAATTTAATAAATTTATGACAGAATAATCATGCAGTATTTTCCTTATTAATGAATGAATCAAATAATTAGATTTATAAATGTTAAAATAAATATAATTTGAAAGTTTTGATTCCATACAAGAATTTTATTAGTTAATATAAAATGTTAGGATTTATTAAATGAATTTTTTTCGAATTAATAAAGTTTTTATGATTTTAACAAAAAAAAATCAGTTATTAAATAGTGTCAAAATTGACATAAATGAGTTCTTAAAACAAATATTATATTATTAATTGAAATTATATTCCAAAAATATATGGATCGGCCAGAGGACATATATATTTATATTTTTATCATTAATGGACCACTTGGGGGTCTCTTGGAAGTATATATAATGTTTTTTAACTATATAATATAAAAATACAATGTGACATGGTAAATGTCAAACTATTTAACTAAGAGTTAAATATAAATGATAAGGTTAATATAGTGACCCAACACTGTCTAAAATCTATTGGATGAAAGTATTTCGACCCATAACCACCTTATACTTTTAATAATCCACTTTTTAACCATTATAAACTGAATATTAATTTATTATAAATTAATTCTTTATGTTTTCTCTAAAGAGCCCATCCCCCCCTTATAAAAGGACACCACTTATAACCAATTATTGAAACATTAAAAGCCTTTTGGTTTAGACAAAATCTATGTAAATACCATCTCAAATATCCTCCATTAATCCTAGAGGTTTTAATTTTGTCATAATGCCATCCTAAGGATCCCTTTGGATCAAATCAAAATGAAGAACCCGAAGAAGAGGTAATGTTTTCACCACCTTTTTTCAAGTTCCTTTCTTCTTCAACTTCTTCATTCTTTGTTGTTTCAATTCTAAATTAATAACTCCAATATCTTCTATATATTGTGATGTTATTAAAAATATGGTACAATCATATTCAGTAATAGGTCCATCCTTTGAATGACATGTCACCATATGTGCGTACAAACGAGCTACCGTCTCCACGTCGTGGTGTAATAGTTATTCAATAAATAATTATTTGGATGGGTGTAATAATGATGTGTAATTCATGTAAATAATAAATATATCATTATAATTATTCTTTATATATCATATAACATACAATTATATATTATTTTAATATCAAAAGAATGGTATTGTCGATCGTCCGTACGTACTTACTACCGTCTCCACAAATGTGGTGAGATTCATTCCTCATCGTATCCATTCAAGTATAATTCTCATTTGATGATTAAAAATAGTTTTTAATAACTTTATATCATTCTGGATATGAATAAGATACAACTTATTCATAACAAACATGACTTATGTAACAAACCATATAAAAGAAAATGAGTAAGTTAACACCCGAAACGACGATAATAATAAGATATTATTACCAAAACAATGTTAAAAAATCATATATGAACTCATATTAATGTATATGATTCTTGTATAATTTAATAACAATAATTTTACCATTATAAAGTAGGTCAAATTACCCTCAACCAAGTAAAAGTTCAAGGTAATGGTTTATTTCACAATTTCATCATTATTCAGGGTTGTTTATAAGTAATTTTCTACTGGGACCTTTTTATCATCCACGTCCATGTTTCTTAAAAATTTATATCAAATCATTCTTACTATTTTTCAGACTATGGGTTAAAATCATTTATACCCATGTTGAATTTGTAGAAGAATTTTATAAAGGAATCATTCTATCATTTTCCAAACAATGCCCATTTTAACATTTTCGACAAAATTAAGGTAAGAATGTCTGTTTTAACATATATGGCTGGTGTAGCTATTTTATACCATTATAAACTCTTAGAAACATTCCTTATAATATTAGAAGAATATATTCAAAGTAAATGTTTTATTTTATGATTATGTGACTCTTAAATGATTTTAAAATAGAACGAGATATTTCACAAAAAAGGGTTTTGATTTCATCTATGTCAACATCCTTTGATGGATTTTAAGTTTATTTGGAGTTTATTTATTATGATACAAAACATCTATATTGTATTGAAGGTTTTGTGATATGTTTGACTATGGATGTGCTATTTTTACACCATTCATGATTTATGGTTAATGTATTGACTTTTCATATAGGAATGTTGATGATATGTTTAAACCATTTCATATGAAGAATGTATTGGACTTAGTAAGTGATGGGTGGAGCCCACTATAGTTCTTCAATGCATCGGTAGGTCTCATGAGACAAATATATGTGAAATTGGCTGAGTCCCTTTCCAAAATTTATTTTCGTTTTTGGTCGAGGCCTTAATCATTTATAGATGTCTTGGCCAAGGCATTGAAAAAATGTTTCAGAATGTCTGACATTATGCCTTCCATCATTATGGAAATAATATTTATGGTTAATTTGGTCATTATACTAGTAGAATACCCATGATTATATTTTATTATGTAATTATTTACACAGATCATATTCATTCCATAAAATTATTCATGATTATTATTGGTAAAGGCATGTGGTTTCAATTATATACCGTTATTAATATTTATGTCATTTCCCACTGTATTAATTACCTGTACAATGCATTTGAGCTCACCCCTTTATATTGTTTCAATTTCACATGATATGAAGAAGTTAGTTATGAATGACCAGCAGGCATAATCAGGGAGTCTTGGAAATTTCTAGTGAAATATATTTGTGCTGTATTTATTTTCAAGTTGTAAAGTTGAGCTTATATATGAATCTTGTTTCCAATAATACAAAACTTATCAATCATTCAATAAATGATTTCCTTATGAAAATTCCAATTCTATGTAATAATGCACTGAATCTGGGTAACTAGGGCCGGGGTGTTACATTTGGTATCATAGAAAGTTTAGTACATTCCTTGGAAACCTGATTTATATAAACTCTGATTAGAGCACATAGACCTAAGATGGACATTGCAGATTAGTAGACAAGAACTTCCTAGAATTTTGTTATTATAGACTTTTTGTAAGTTTTACGAGCAATACATCCCTATCTAGATACGAGCAGGTTGAGGCGGCTCTGGCACAGATGTACGTAGGGATAAAACCCGAAAACACCACTTTAAGCTAGAATCGAACGGAAATTGGTGCACGACAACGGGAATTGCTGCACTCTTGGTTACGACACTCCCAGGGGATATGCTTAGTATAATTCTCATTCTATTTACAGACCATTATTAAGGGTTTCTGAATATATTTTTCCTCAAAGAAAACATTTTTATGATTGTGGATTATATCCATAAATTGTTCAATTTATGTTAAGTGTTATACGTTTTGGGATTTATGTATTGTGATTCATAAACAAATATAGTCTATGAAATTCATTATAAATGACCCCTAGTGGAAGAAATATAAACTGTATCAATGCACTCACTCCATGTAGTGATTTATTTCCTTCTCAAGATAATTATAGTGGAGCTGGTGATGCAATTGGTTCTGATCAGCTAATCACCATACTGGGATAACTCACTCAGGTTATGAATAATAACCTTACCCATATGGAGCACCTTGAGCCATAGCATGGAGGATCAATGTTATATCTCTTCGTGTGAAAACAACCACCAACATTCAATGGGAGTTCAAATCCCATAGTAGCTGAGAAATGGATAAACTTTTTAGAGAAAATATTCCATGCCATGGGGAGTAGTGAAATGGAAAAAGTTATCTTGCAGTGTTCCGCCTCACTGGAGATATTGATCAATGGTGGTTATTGATTCAAAAAAATGAAGGAAGATTATGAAGTATCAAATATGGAATGGAGGGAGTTCAAAAATCTATTTTTAGAAAAATACTTTCCGCGTGACCATCGAGAAGATATGGAAAGGAAATTTCTAATTCTAAGACAAAAGGAGGATGAGAATGTCACAATGTATGAGGATAACCTTACAAGGATAGAAAGGTATACTGCAGATTATATACGTAAATCAAGAAGTAAGATTGATCATTTATTTAATGGGTTAAAACCGTTTCTCCTTCGATCATTGGTCTCACAATCCTTCTCGTCATATGATGATATTGTCTCATGTGCTATCAAGATAGAAAAACAATTCTATAATTCTTATGACTTTAAATCAAACAAAGAGAAGAATAGGTCTGCTAAACAATCTGGGAATTTAAATAAGGAAACAGGGAAGAAGGTAAGAATTGAATTTCCACCATGATATAATTGTGGATGGAAGCACCCCGGTGTATGTCTAAAAGGAAAAGGAGTATTCTACAAGTGTGGACAGAAAGGCTATCTAGCTGGTGATTGTAAATGAAATAAAGACTCTACTAATTTTCAATTCTATAATTGCAGGGAGATGAGACATTATGAAAATTATTGTCCTAAGAGTCCTGGAAACTTACCTTAGAAAAGGACAAGGGATCAATGACAATCTTATGCAATCACTACTACTGAGGTTGAAGCTCCAAAGGATGTGGGGGTCGACAATTTAATGATTTATTCAAGTTTAGAAAAGGATTTATTGGATTCTGGATCATTTTATTGTTTCATATCATCCCAGTTTGCTAAAAAAATTAGATATTTCCAATTTAATTTAACAAGAGATTTTTCAGTTAAAACTCATAAGGAATGTATCATTGCTAAAAAGATCTATGGATCAGTTCCCATTAAGGGATATAAATGTTCTCTATCTTTTGATATCATCATCATACCCATGAAATAATTTGATATAACCCTTGGTATGGATTGGTTATCTAACCATGATGCAAAAATTTATTGTAAGAATAAGGAGGTTACGATTTTTTTTGATGATGATAAAGAACACCTTATCTTTAGTGAGGAATCTTCAGAACCTAATTCTTATCTAGATCCACGCCCAGTAGATCAACTAAATTCAATTATCAGGGAAGAAGAGAATGAATTAACTATGACTGAGGAAAGGAATGTTAAAATAGACAATGTACTTATTGTGAGAGAATATGTTAATGTGTTTCCAAAAGATTTACCTAGACATCCTCCATAATGAGAAATTGATTTTCCCATTGACTTATTTCTTGTTTCAATGCCTATATCAAATACACATTATAGAATGGACACTGTAGAATTAGTTGAACAAAAGAAACAATTGGAGGAATTGAGTAATAAGGGATTTATTCTTGCTAGTGTTTCTCCATGGGGAGCCCCTGTCCTTTTTGTTAAAAAGAATGATGGATATGTGAGGTTATGTATCTACTACAGGGAAATCAATGCAATAAAAATAAAGAACCTGTATCTCATACCTCGCATAGATGATTTATTTGACCAACTTCATGGAGCTCAATAATTTTCAAATATTGACCTTCGATATGGATACCATCAGTTCTGTGTGAAGATGAAAGACATTCTGAAGACAGCATTTCAAACCAGGTATGAGCATTACGAATTTACATTAATGCCTTTTGGATTGACTAATGAAACCTATGTATTAATGGATCTAATGAATATAGTTTTCATGGAATATATCAATGATTTTGTGGTGTTATTTTTTGATGATATCTTGGTATACTCAAAAATCTAAGAGGATCATGAAAATCATTTGCGCATTGTCCAGAAGACTCTTAGAAGACGTGAATTATATGGGAAGTTTAGCAAGTGTGAATTTTGGCTTCATGATATATCATTTCTTGGCCATATTGTCTCCAAGGATGGAATCTATGATGATCCTTCTAGGACAAGACCAATCCAAGAATGGCCTGCACCGATGAGCATAACTGAGGTATGCAGTTTTGTTTTCTTAACAAGTTATTATCGGAGTTTTATCTAGAACATTGCCCGATTGGCTTACCCAATAATTTATCTCACACGTAAAGGAGTTAAATTTGTTTGGACAAAATATTTTTAACAATGTTTTGACGAACTGATGAGAAGATAAGTCAATTGTCCTATTTTGACTCTACAATCGGGAATTGAGGGGTGTTTTATTTATAGTGATGCATCGAAGAAATAAATTGGTTGAGTCCTTATACAGAATGATAGATTTATTGCATATGCATCATGACAGCTGAAAATTCATGAGTAGAACTATCCTACTCATGATCTTTAGTTAGCTGCTGTAATATTTTCATTGAAGATTTTGAGACACTATATCTATGGTGAAATATCTGATATTTATACTGATCACAAGAGTTTGAAGTATTTCATATAGAATGTGTAACGGCCCGGACCCAGCCAGCCACCCGAACAGTGCCGAACGGGTCGGCTGTCACTACCTTAGGCACCCCTCCCCGAACGCCAGTGACTACTGACTAGAAGCGAGGGTCTATTAGGTATAGTGGGGATGCTATACCATCTTGGAGGATCATAATAAGGGTACTGGTCCAAGTATAACAGTAAAGATGCAGTGGAAATTAAGACTCAGTAGACTTGAACCAGACCCTCAGAGCAGAAGCATATCCAATATCAATTAATAGTGGAAGCAATATAGGAA
This sequence comes from Viscum album, assembly GCA_963277665.1. Classification (NCBI taxonomy): domain Eukaryota; kingdom Viridiplantae; phylum Streptophyta; class Magnoliopsida; order Santalales; family Viscaceae; genus Viscum; species Viscum album. Next base: position 410,206,633 of record OY728157.1, read on the forward strand.
AAAACTGCAGCGGAAAGTAAACGGAACAACATGCCAAAATCAACTGCAAAAACTACTATAAACAACCAATCATGTTGATAACATGTGACTACTACTGAAGAGTAAAACATGCATCCAAAGTAGGTCATACTCAAATAAATATAAAAAGGGTGCCAATGGCTAACCAACAGTAGCTTCAACAAGAAACCAGGCTAATACAGAAAAATAAACAAAACAATGTAAACCCCGGCTAAGTATGACCTCAAGGTCCATACCATCTCCATGAAACAACTAACGTAGCCCAGCTCCTGATGCTGGCCTCTTTCCTGAACATAAATCCATAAAGTCTGTACACTTATCGAAGGGCCCATGCAGGGTGTGAGACAAATCTCAGTAGGATACCACTCAATGGTGCGTACCAAATATGTGTGATTAAGCAGTTATGCATTTCTCAGAAAAGAAGTAAATAGTACAATGCACAAATAATTACAAACTCCACCGATGCTCAACAGTCACCATGGAGTTTCACTATGTTCGGCCAATGTGGGAATCTCTGTCGTGTAACCCGACACCATTTTCCACCTGCCAGCTTGTGTCTCAATTACCGATGTCCCGAAGGCACACCCAAAAATTGTAACATGGCACCAAGTCCTTCCTAACACCTCGTGTCTCAAGTACTGACCTCCCAAAGGCATTCCCCTAAAAAATAGTAACCTAGCACCACGTGCCTCCTAACACCTCGTGTCTGCTGTACCGATTTCTAGATGGCACACCCATCCCCTGAAGGATTCTCAACTCCCACGTGGATTTCAATGGAACGCACCCCAACCATAAAAACTGACCACAACTATGAGGTCCTCTACCCACACAAGTAGTCAAAACCACCTCATCACATAGTATCTCTATGTGCACACCACTAAATGTCCCAGGTGAGCAGTAATCCCCAAAATAGTACCTAATCCACAAACACATCTGACACCTCGTGTCCCTGCGACCATGTCGCTCAAGTCTAATGGCATCTCCATCCTAGTATCCTGGGCCATGCCCAACATGATAGTCGTACTACCTCAAGACAACTTCCATGATGTCCAATCCCATCGCCAAAACCACCCAAAGCAACCCAGGAAAATCCCTAACCTGCGATCAGCATCACTCAAGTGTAACCGGCGAAGCCTAGCAAAACCCTAAATGTACAGCAGATGCAATCCAGCAATTTCACATATACATATTTAAACAGAAAAACATAAACCAGCAAAACAAACTAAACAGTTGAATTGCACTCTACCAGGTGATATCCCATACCATCACTGAGGTCTTAAATGCCTCTATCATTTTATAACGGGCTTTAACAAATTAATCTAAATAGTTTATAAGAATCATATTTCAATTAAAACCATTTTGGAACTCCCCGGTCAAAATGCCCCGATGAGAAATGACCCCTCACCTGGCCCTACTCACTTAAACTGGTAACCTGGCATACCTGAAAGCATCCCAGAGGTCCCACAAGCAATTCAGTATGAAAAAAGCAGATAAGACAGGTCCCGCTCAAAATACCTGAAAATGCACCAAAGGTTGCGTCACCCAAACAACCAAGAAAACACAAAAATGAGGTATGCACCACCTTCCTGAGACTCTCACGATGATACTCCTCTTGTAACACCCGCCATTTTAGTCTAAAATACGGTAAATCTACAAAATAATCAACACTTCTCAAACGCTCGTAACACATTCTAGAACGAATATCAAACAAAACGACCAAAGTGCAATCGAGGCCTTACCGAGGGGGTTCCAACGCACTAATAAGAGCTCGAAACTGGTCTCAGACGGACGATCGGAAGGGGAAGAGAGGTTTGGCCATCCTGGTTCATGTATCCGGGTGAAGGATATGAGGTTCTTCCTTAATACGAGGCTACTTCCTGTTTTAAGCGAAAAAAAAGTACACGGCGTGTACTTTAGGACTACACGTCATATATAAGTCATTTAACTTTTCAAAAGATGGCTGATTCTAGGGCCCTACTTTTTGAACCTGCCGACATGAGTACAAGGCATGTACCTAGGGGTCATTGCGTGTACTTGGTTCCTCATACCTCCCTCGCCGACTTACCCACAAGCCATGTGTATCCCTTATTCATGACTAGAATACCTGGCGTGTCCAAGGGTAACACGGAGTGTCCTCAGTTCTACCTGGACAACATGCCTTCACGCCATGTATGGATTCACACTATCAGAGGTATACAGGGCGTGTTCAAAACTACACATCGTGTAGTAAGAAAATTCTACACGATCACCACACGACATGTACTCGGCAAGCACATGGTCGGTCACTCGCCTACACATACACGACATGTACCTTAACTACACAGCGTGTAGTATAGATATTTCCAGAAACTTCCCATTTTTTCCAGTTTCCTCATAAACAAAAAAAAAATTAAACAGGGTTAGGATTTTGACACATTCTAAAAACCTGGGTTCTTACAAACTTCCCACCTTAACGTAGCCCGTCCCCGAGCTACCAAATAGAACCCAGAGATGGCACTGAACATGTCCATACCGATTAAACAACCTGCAATATCCCAGTCCCAAGGTTCTGGATAAATTTCATAAGGGGATCCCCACCATAGGAATTTCCTAATCTATCACAACCAAACAAAATTTAAAGAAAACAGGGTCTACTAACCTGTTTTCCGGACGCATAGTCCACCCGGGAGGCATCGTCACCCCTGCACCTCGTTGGTTCTACTGTTTCGCTTCCCACACCCAACGTAACCCGCACTACATCAGTGTCTGCATCTATGAGGTCCTGGTGCCTAGCACCTCAAGTAACACGCATCCTCGATGCCCTGATGCCAAACATCTCAAGTAACCCACATCCTCGATTCACTGATGCTACACATCTCATACATATATATAGAATATATTACGCACCCGATATGGTGCCAATCCCACTGACTAGCATCTAGTCAGTCCACATAGATCCAGTTCACAATGTGCACTCACAATAGACATGTGTCTTCAGGTCATGCCAAAAAGGAAACATGGAGATCACAGTCACACTGTGGTGTACCTATAACTGTCAACGGCTAACCAGCCTTCTCAGCCTCTGGCAGCTCCACGACATGCACCTAGCCTGAAACAAGGGTTCCTGATGACTGACCTCCCTACGATGTTGCTCCAGTCACCGGCCACTGACCCCTCAGCTGGGTACAACCATCTCAGTCACGACCTCCACGCATAGATGAACCTCGACTACCCTCACCGGGTACAAAACCTGAACCAACTTTAGATGCTAGAGTCTGTCTTATCCCTGCCTACCGGCTATCTGAGAAGGATGCCAGCAAAACCTCTCTAGATGGTCGTCCTGTCCAAATTCCTGTAACTCCTTCGGAGGCCTATCGCACTGAGTCCAAACATGTCACGGTTGTCCACACTAGAAGAAACCCACCGAAGAACTCCCTCGAGGTGGTCTATCTGAATCACTGGCATGACTGCCCTGCTGGAACTCATCCCGTCCCCCGTTTCCTGCTGTATGAACCATCACCTGAAGCTGTCACCCTACCCATGAAAGATTTTTCTCTCTCATTTTTCTCAGATATGAGCGCCTGATTCACCGCCTCGAAGAAGGAACCCAGCCTACTGATGTTCACCTGGACCTCATTGGCGTGTTGTAAGCCATCCTCGAAGGGCCTCACCCAAGCTGTGTCATCGCTTACCATACCAGGTGCAAAGTGATATACCTCTGTGAAGGTAGCTGCATATTCCATAAAGTACATGTCTACTTGTTGAGGACTCAAGAACTCCCAAGCTCTCCCTGCCCTCAGTGTCTCTAGATAGAAGTGCTTGAAGAACCTGTCCTCAAAGTCCTTCCATAATAGTCCCTCATGCCTATGAGCATATACCTGTATATCCCACCAACGCTTCGCTGGTCCTCTCAGTATGTACGTCTCCGGATTGAACCTTCACCCTGGGGGCGTCTCCAGCTGCTCGAAGATCATTTTAATACTCTCTATCCAATCCTCAGCCGCTTGTAGACAACCCTCACCCTGGAGAAGTGGTGGGTTCTTCGACTGGAACTCCCACGTTAGATATGTCATAGAAGGCATTCTACCATGTGTGCCTCTGTCAATCCCCTGTAAGACACATGCAAGGCTAGCTCGGAGCTTCTCGTCAAGACACGGCCTGAACGATGACAATCCTGGTTGTTGTCCTGTCTGCACTGGATCCTGAACCTGATCTTGTCCCTAAGCCTGTACTTGCGGCTCGTGCTCTACCTATACCAAATTATGTCCTTGATCCTAGGGCATTATATCATCTCCTGCCTAATGCTCCATCGAGTCATGAAGGAGTAACCCACTGAATACCATAAATGGTCAGACAACCCCTATATATATATAACAATATATTCTACGCAGATAAGGAATGTAGTAAAAGGTAGTGCATAACAACTACCCTTACTCCCCCTCACCGTAACCCATGCCCCACGGCATCTTGGCCTAATAGCCTCCTTACCCACCCTCAACAGAGCCATGTATCAAAAGTACCTTGGGCCACTCCCATCTCAACAACACACGTTGCCTCAAACCGATGACTGAGTTTCCCAATCCCGACAGTTACACTGCCCCAGCCATAGTACAGGCCTTCTCTCATAAGAGTCAGAGTCAAACATCCTACAACATGCAATTCTAAAAATATATAAAGCATGACACATCACATTCCAACAATGAACAATTCTATCAGTAATTTCACCAAATTACATTTTAAACATATAAATCATGGAAATTTATATTTCATTCACATGGAATTATCACTTCACAAAGCATACGTGCAATTATGAAATTGAAATACCTTAAACAAATGTGCCTATCAAAGCCATGAATCCAAGCCTTGCCATACCGGGCCAAGGTCCAAATCTCCCTTACCATACCTGGTCAAGGGTCACATATCACAATCATGAACATCACACACCAAGTGAGCCACTGAGGTGGAAATCATATAAACTTTAATCTGAGAAAAAACAAAGAGAAGTTCCCACCCATTGCAACTTGGTCCATCCCTCGTAGCTGGGGCTGCTGGCACCCAAGAACAAGCTATAATCCTAGTCACTGTAACAAAATATCTCCAGTCTACCATATCCCAAATAGTAAAACCAGTAGAAATAAAAAAAGAAGTCTCAAACTCATTTGTAGCCAGTAAAACACTGCTAATAAATCCCTATAAATAACTCCTCTGATACCACATTATTACGAACCAAACCTGGCCAGCCACCCAAGCAGTGTTGAATGGGTCGGGTGTCACTACCTTAAGAGCACCTCCTCGAACACCAAAGGCTACCGACTAGAAGCGAGGGTCTATTAGGTATAGTGGGGAGGATATTCCCAATTAGATGATCATAATAAGGGTACTGGTCCAAGTATAATAGTAAAGATGCAGCAAAATGTAAGACTCAGCAGACTCGAACCAGACCCGCAGAGCAGAAGCATATCCAATATCAATAAACAGTGGGAGAAATATAGGAAACAACTTCAGCGGAAAGTAAACAGAACAACATGCCAGAAATCAACTACAACAACTACTGTAAAAAACCAAGAATTCTGAAAACATGCGACTACTACTGAATAGTAAAACATGCATCCAAAGCTGGTCATACTCAAAAAAATATAAAATGGGCGCCAATGGACAACCAACATTATCTACAACATGAAAGCATGACGATATATAAAATTAAACAAAACAATGTAAACCCCAGCTAGGTATGACCTCATGGTCCATACCATCTCCATGCAACAACTAACGTAGCCCAGCTCATGAAGCTGGCCTCTTTCATGCACGTAAATCCATAATGTCTGCACGCGTCCCGAAGGGCCCGTGTAGGGTGTGATACAAATCTCAGTAGGATACCACCCAATGGTGCGTACCAAATATATGTGTTTAAGCAGTTACTCATCTCTTAGAAAAGTAATAAACAATACAATGCACAAATAATTACAAACTCCACTGGTGCTCAACAGCCACCATGGAGTGTCACCTGCTTCAGACAATGCCGAAATCTCTATCGTGTAACCTAGTACCACGTGCCACCTGAAAGCTCATGTCTCAAGTATTGACGTCTCGATGGCATGCCCAAAAATAGTAACCCAGCACCAAGTGCCACCTGACACCTCGTGTCTCAAGTACCGACGTCCCGAAAGCATGTCCAAAAAAATAGTAACCCGGCGCCACGTGCCTCCTGACACCTCGTGTCTCAAGTACCGACGTCCCGAAATTACCCAATCCCCTAAATTCTCCTCACCTCCTACATGTCTTTCTATGGCAAGCACCCCCAACCATAAAACCTAATCCCAACTACGGGGGACTCTACCCACACGAGTGGTCAAAACCACCTCATCATGGAGTATCTCTGTGTGCACACTACTCAATGTCCCGGGTGAGAGATAATCCCTAAAATAGTACCTAAGCCACCAACACGTCTGACACCTCGTGTCCCTGTGACCATGTCACTCAAGTCTGATGGAATCTCCATCCTAGTATCCTGGGCCATGCCCAACCTGACAGTCATACTGCCTTAATCCGACATCCATGATGCCCAATCTCGTGGCCAAAACCACCCAAAGCAACCCAGGAAAAGCCCCAACCTATGATCATCATCACTCAAGCATAATCGGACAAGCCCAGCACAACCCAAAAGGTCTAGAAGATGCAATCCAACAATTTCAAATATACATATTTAAACAAAAAAACATAAACCGGCAAAACAAACTAAATAGTCTAATTTCACTCTACCAGGTGTTGTCCCATACCAGCACTAAGGTCATAAATGCCTCTAACAATTTATAACATGATTTTACAAATTAAGCAAAACAGTTTATAACAAACATATTTCAATTAAAACCATTTTGGATCTCCCCGGCCAAATTGCCCTGATGAGCAATTGCCCCTCACCTGGCCCTGATCATGCAAACTGGTAACATGGAATACCCAAAAACATACTAGAGGTCCCACAAGCAATTCAGTATGAAAAGGCAGATAAAATAGGTCCCGCTCAAAATACCCAAAAACGCGCCAAAGGAAGCATCACCCAAACAACCACGAAAACACAAAAATGACTAATGCACCACCTACCTGAGACTCGCACGATGCTACTCCTCCAGTAAAACCTACCAATTTACTCTAAAATATAGTAAATCTACAAAAGAATCCACACTTCTAAAACACCCATAACTCATTCTATAATGAAAATCAAATAAAACGGACAAAGAGGAATCGAGGCCATACCGAAGGGGTTTTGACGCACTAATTAGAGCTCGAATCGGGTCTCAAACAGATGATCTTGAGGGGAGGATAGGTTTGGTCAACCTGGTTCACATATCATGGCATAATATGTGAGGTTCTGCCTCAATACGAGGCCAGTGCCCATTTTAAGCAGAATAAAAGTACGCAGCGTGTACTTTTGGACTACACGTCGTGTATAGGTCATTTAACTGTTCATAAGATGGCTGATTTCACCACCTTACTTTTCAAACCTGCTGATATGAGTACACGGCGTCTACCTAGGGGTACACATCATGTACTTGGTTCCTCTTCCCTTCCATTCCGACTTACACACATGCCATGTATATCCCATATACACGGATAAACTGCACGGCGTGTCCAAGGGGAAAATGGCGTGTCCTCGGTTCTACTCGGCCAACAGGCCTACATTCCATGAATGGCTTCACAGGGTGTGTTCAAAACTACACGCCGTGTAGTAAGAAAATTCTACACATCCACCACACGTCATGTACTCAGCGAGCACACGGCCGGTCACTCACCTACACATATATGGTGTGTTCCTTAAGTACACGACGTGTAGTCTGGTAATTTCCAAAAACATCTCATTTTCTCCAGTTTCCTCAGAATCCAAAAAAAATAAACAAATTTGGGATTTTGACCCATTCCAAAAACCTAGGTTCTTACTGAAAGAACTCAGCATGGGTAAAAAGAGATGACTTGAACTACTCAAGGATTATGATTGTATTATACACTACCACCCGTGGATGTTAAATAAGGTGGGAGATGCTTTGAGAAGAAAGGATCACGAAATTTTGAACAAGATGAGAGTTGAAACGGATCCTATTATCATGGATATAATGAAGATTAATATGGGAATTACCATGGAAGGTGAAACATTTATACGTTTTCCAATGGTTTCCAAACCGTCTTTACTTGAAAATATAAAGAGTTCTCAGACCGTTGATGAAGAGTTTCAAAAAAAGAATAAAGCTGTGAATGATGGGAGATTGAGTGACATTGTGTATGAAGATTGAATTTTGAAATTTGGGAAGAGACATTCTGTTCCAAATATACATGATCTAACAAGAGAGTTGTTGGATGAATCTCATAGTTTAAATTTCTCTATACACCCAGGGAGCGCCAAAATGTATAGAGATTTCAAGGAAAATTTTGGCGGGACAACATGAAGAGGGAGATTGCTGATTTTTTGCCAAGATGTATGGTTTGACAACAAGTGAAAGCTGGAAGGAAACAACCTAGAAGAGTAATGCAACATTTTCCGATACCTTAGTGGAAATGGAATAATATTACAATGGACTTTATCATGGGATTACGAAAGACTCCTACAAAGAATGACGCAATATGGGTCATTGTTGATCGTCTTACCAAGTCAGCACATTTTCTTGCTATAAGAGAAGATATACCACTTGAACGTCTAGAAAGAATATAGATTAATGAAGTTTTGAGGCTTCACGGAGTACCCATATCGATTGTTTCTAATCGTGATTCCCATTTTACTTCAAGATTTTATATGATTCTTGAGAAGGCATTGGATACTAAACTTTGTTTGAGCACTGCCTACCACCCTCAAACAGATGGGAAATCAGAATGGGCTATTCAAACCATAGAAGACATGTTGAAATCATGGTCACATGACTTTCAGGGTATGTGGGATCAATATTTACCTGTGGTGGAATTTTTCAATAACGATAGCGCCCATTCAAGTGTTCGGATGGCACCATAAGAAGCGTTATATGGAATGAGATGTCTCACACCAAATTTTTTGGATGAAGTTGGTGAAAGGAAACATGTCGGCCCAGAAATTTTTGGAGAAATGAAAGAGAAAAGGTGAATCTAATCGAAAACCACATCAAAGCATCTCAAAGTAGGCAGAAGAGCAATGCCGAAATCCGAAGGATTTGGAATATCAGGTTTGGGATCATGTTTTCTTGAAGGTATCTCCATGGAAGGGAGTTACACGTTTCGGTAAGAAAGTTAAATTGAGTCTCAGGTACATATGACATTTAAAAATTTTAGAAAGAATTGGGGATGTAGCTTACTGTTTGGAAATACCGCCATGTATCTCCAAAGTTCAAGATATGTACCACCTATCACTGTTTAGAAAATATTTGCCTGACCCAACGCATGTACTCACTTATGAGGAATTAAAATTGGAACCCAATATATCATATTGTAAGGAGACCGTCAGGATTCTTGATACAAGAGAACAAGTTCTGAGAAACCAGATGACTCGCCTGGTAAAAGTTCTATGGAGAAACCATAAGATGGAAGATGCATCATGGGAACCTGAGGAACTTATGATGAAGAATCACCTGAGTCTTTTTATGAAATAAAATTCTAGAAATTTCATGGGATAAATTTTATGAAGGAGGGGAGAATTTAACACCCCAAGCTTCCACGATATGCTATTCTTTGAATAATACAGTAGCGTGTGTTGTACACAACATCGAGTTCTAACACACACCACAACCAATCAAACTAGCTGTTATGAATAGTAATACCCCCTTTTTCAAATTTTATAAATTTTATCATTCAAAATGGACTTATTTTTTGTATTAGGAATATTGAAATTATCTTAGTGTGATTTTTTTATTTTTTGGAAAACATTCTATGTTGGATGAATAGTTAAAATCACTAAATTTTAATTAAAAACAACTTTTTAATTGAAATAATTAATAGTGAGAAATTATGAATTTGAGAGGTTTTAATGTATATTAAGAATATATTTTTACCATTTAATAAAATATTGGTCATTGGATGTAATTTCACATTTAAACCGGACATAAACAAGTGTCAATCTTTTGATAGTTATTATTTCTTAAATACCCACTTTTTTTAACAGCGGAAATTTATTTTAAATTAATTTCTGTGACTTTGGTGTTTTGAATTTATAAAAATGGATTCCATATTTATAATCATGAGGTCCAAATTTTTGTAAATAGGTAACTTTGATTTTTATACATTTTTAATAATTACATTGGTTAGTATTTTATTTACCATGGTTAAAGGGTAAATATTGTAAATAAGGGTAAAGAAATATTATTATAAATTACCCTAAAATGTGTCCTAACCCTATTGGGTCATACATTTCCTACCATGGTCATCATTGGGATCATTTTGGGACCCCATGGATCCACTTGTAAGAGATAATGACACTTTATATTAATTAAGTTAACGTAAAAACACAAATGACATAAGAATATATCTTTAAGCAAAACAATTTTTACATAGTGTTACATATGTTATATTTTCGACTATAAATATTCATTAGAAAGATAAATGATTTCCTACAAAATGTTATTTTATTTATAATTTTTAGGCATTGAATAATTAAATATATTTATGACATAATAACGATGCAGTATTTTCATTATAAATGAAAGAATCAAATAATTAGTATTATAAATGTTAAACTAAATATAATTTGAATTTTTTGATTCCATACACGAATTTTTTCAGTTAATATGACATGTTATTATTTCCTCAATTAATTTTTTTCTTATTAATAAATTTTTTATGACTTAAAAAAATCAATTATAAAATAGTTTCAAAATTGACAAAAATGAGTTCTTAAAACAAATATTATATTGTTAATTGATGTTATATTCCTAAAAATCTGTGGATAGGAAAAAGGACTTATATAATTATATATGTATCATTAATGGACAACTTGGTGGTCGCTTGTAAGTATATAGTAATTTTAGTAACATTATAACATAAAAATACAAGGTAACATGGTAAATGTAAAACAATTTAACTAAGAGTTAAATATAAATGATACGGTTAATATATGGACCCAAACCTACCTAAAATCTATCACATTAAAGGATTTCTTCCAATCCCCACCTTATACATTGAATAGTGCAATTTTGAGCCATTAAAAACCTAATATGAATTTATTATAAAATAATACTTTATTTTTTTCTAAAGAGCCCCTCCTCCCCCTTATAAAAGGACACCACTTCTAACCAATTCCTCATACCATTAAAGCTTTTTGATTCGGCCAAACTCTACCCAAATACCCTCTCAACTATCCTAACTTAATCCTAGAGGCCTTTCTCTAGTCAAAAAGCCAACCTAAGGATCCTTTTTGATCAAATCAAAAGGAATAACCCGAAGAAGAGGTAATGTTTTCACCACTCTTTTTCAAGTTCTTTTTTCTTCATCAACATCTTAATTCAATGTTTTTTCCATTCATAAATAATTACTCCTGTATATTCTATATAATTTTATGTTAAAATAAATATGGTACAACTATATTCATTTTTCTATCCATCCTTTGAAAGACATGTCACCATACATGCGTACGTACGGCCTACTGTCTCAACGTCGTGGTGTAATAGTTATTCAATACATTACTATTTGGATGAGAATAATAATGATGTGAAATTAATGTAAATAATAAATATAACATGATAATTATTCTGTATATATGATATACCATCCAATTATATTTTATTTTAATATCAAAAGAATGATATTGTCGCTCATGCGTATGTACGGACTACTGTTTCCACGAACGCGATGAGCTTCATTCACCATCCTATCCATTACCGTCTAATTCTAATTTTATGATTAAACACAATGTTTATGGACTTCATATCATTATGGATATGAATAAGATACAACCTATCCATAACAAACATGACTTATGTAACAAAACATACAAAAGCAAATGAGTAAGTTAACACCCGAAATGACGATAATAGTAAGATATTATTAACAAAGCAATGTTAAAAGATCATATATGATATAATATTAAAGTAAATTATTCTTTAATAATTTAATAAAAATTATTTCACTATTATATATGAGGTTAACCTACCCTCAACCAAGGAAAAGTACAAGGTAAGGGTTTATTTCACAATCTCTTCATTATCCGAAGTTGTTAGTATGTAATTATCTACTGGGACCTTATTATAATCTTCATCCATGTTTCTTAAAAATGTATTTCAAATCATTCTTAATATTTTAAAGAATGTGGGCTAAATTAATTTATACCTTTTTTGACTTTTTATAAGATGTTTATAAAGGAATCATTCTGTCGTTTTCCAAACAAGGTCCTTTTTAACCTTTTCGAGAAAATTAAGGTAAGAATTACTTTTTTAACTTATACGGTAGGTGCGGCTATTTTCTACCATTATAAACTTGTCGAAGCATCCCTTAAAATCTTTTAAAAATATTTTCTAATTAAATGTTTTATTTTATAATTATGTGACTCTTAAATGACTTCAAAATAGAAAGAGACATTTCTCAAAAAAGGGTTTTAATTTCATCTATGTCTACATTCTTTGTTGGATTTTATGTTTATTTGGAGTTGATTTATTATGATACAAAACATCCATATTTTATTGAAGGTTTTGTTATATGTTTGAATATGGATGTAATATTTTTACACCATTCATGGTTTATTGTTAAAGTATTGACATTTCGTATGCAAATGTTTATAATATGTTTAAAACGTTTCATATGAGGAATGGATTGGACTTAGTAAGTGACTTGTAGAGCCCACTATAGCTCCTAGATGCGTCGGTAGGTTTCATTAGACAACTAGAAGTGTAATTGGATGAGGCCCTTTCTCAATTTAATTTATGGTTTTGGACGTGGCCTTAATCATTTTTAGAAGTCTTGGCTGAGGCATTGACAAAATGTTTCAGAATGTCCGGCATTATACATTCCCTTATTATGGTAATAATATTGATGGTTCATGTGGTCATTAGACTAGTAGTATACCCATGATTATGTTTTATTATAGAATTATTTACTCAGCTCATATTCATACCATAAAATTATTCATGTTTATTATTGGTAAATGCATGTGGTTTCAATTATTTACAATGATTAATATTTATGTCATTTTTTGTTGTATTACTTACCCTTACTGAGCGTTTGAGCACCCCCATTTCTTATGATTATTTTTACTAGTATAAGAAAAAGTAAGTTATGAGTGACCATCTGAAATAATCTAGGAGGATTGGATGTTTATAATGAAATATATTTGTGTTGTATTTCTTTTCATGTTGTAATGTTGAACATATGTATGAATCTTGTTTCCAATAATACTAAACTAATTGGTCATTCAATATATGATTTCCTTATGATCATTGAAATGTTATGTAACAATTCACTGACACTAGGTAACTGGGGTCGGGGCGTTACATATATACACCTCATAAACAATTTTTGGTGTACAAAATCAAAATATGCCTCAATGAAATAAGATTGAGACAAAATACCTTACCTTGAGTCTGATCATCACGTATATCTGTTATATTCATGAATAATTAAATTATTTTAATTATTTACCTGATTTTTAAACTTCTTCATGTATATTATTCCTTTAATATCACTTTTCACCATGATATAACAATTAAAAATTTATTTACCCTCGTTTTTGACATTTTAAAAATATTCACTACATTAGTCCCAAATATCTTATGCTTGATGTCAAAGTCAAAGTGGTCATTAGTAAATCATATAAAAAATAATATTAATTAAATAATAATTAATTATATAATTAAATATTACTTTTAAATCAAAACATAATTTATTATTATTAAAATTGTACTAGATTATAATCAGGGAGATTGTAAGGCTTACGTACACATGAGTAACATTTCCATTTTTCAATGATTAGTATGGAATGATTTGAAGTTTTAATTTATCATAATAGAATTATAGTACAATAATTAATATAATATTTATAATATAGTTATAATTATATATATAATCCAAATGATTTGTTTATGAAAAACGAATTGCATCGTATTCTGGAGGTGATGGTTCACACATACACATGAACGACATTATCATTTTTATGTGCACGGAAAAGAAAGAAATTAAATGTTATATTATAATTTAATAAAAATAAATATATCATTAATATCATATATAATCATTAATTTCATTATTATAAAAATCCATGAGAGTTGGCTATGGAAAACAATTTATATCAGTTCGGGTGGTGGCAGTCAGTCGTACACCTGAACCGTTGATTATTTTCCCATTTGATGGAAGTGGAGATGGATTTAGGTCATGATATTAACATAATGAATTTTCATAATAATTAGGATATTACTTTTATTATATCATCAGGATGTATTTATATTTTATGCTACTGTAAGAACAAATATACTAGAAATAATTGATTAATACCAATACCTCTTCTTTGAATGATCTCCATTAATTAACACCATAACACCTATAATGAGGGATTGAATCCATAAATAATGACTTATGAATGTTTTATCGGTTATATTAATGGAATTTTATTGATATTGGAATAAAAATAGATTTTTTAGTGCATGTAATTGAGAAGACATTCAATTTAATAAGACGGTGGAGGGACACTATTGGAATTTTAAAAAATATTGAATTAATATAAATTAATTTTATATTCCATATGAATCTAAACCGATTTATTTATAATATTATAATTATTGGTTTAAATAACATTATATAATAAAAATTATATTACTTTTCATGATATTTGAATCCTTAATTTTTTGCTTAAACAGTTATTTATCCTCTTTAACTATTACTGTGGTAACATGTGTTTTTACACTCAATGGGTTAAAATAATTACTATAAAATTAAAAATAACGAATAAATGAAAACTTTAATAAATTTAATGACCTATCTAGATGATTTATCAAAATTTATATTCTTATGAATTTTATATCATTTGAAAAAATATTATCTATTTTAAATTATTTTTAATGTCATTATGATATTATAAACCACATGGAATTTTAAAAATACAATAACAACATTATATATTTGAACCAATTATTTTAAATAATAACTATAAATTAAAATAAATCCATAAAATTCATGTATGATATTAATTTTTTGAAATTATATTTATTTTCATATTTTTAATACCATTTTTGTATTTTCCATTAATTAAACAAATAATGAATCACTTATGTGTCTGTATTAAACGTAATTATATTACAAGTAAAAAAATTAAATTAAATTACTCTGATATATAAATATACTATCCTTATAAATAGTATTTATTTCCTAAAAAATCCCTTATAAAACCCCATATTAATAATATTTCTCTTATTCAAAACCAAAGTATGACAAAATTGACTTCTCATTTGAATATAATACTATAAAGAATATATTCTATTAAAAAGTTCAAAATTGTCTATCCACCAATACATTAATTATTTGTGGAAAAATATTCCTCCAATAAAATTATGCAATGTATTAGGGTAGTTTTATAATATTTATAATACTATTTTACCCTTATTTACCAGATTTAGTCTTAACTAGGGTTAAAAATTCACAAAAGATACAATTCATATATTCGAAAAAGTTAAAATTAAAGTATTTTTTTAAAGCATACCCGACTATTCCAATTATCTAATCCTTATTTTAAAATAATAAACACATAATTTGTATTATTTAATAAAAAATTAATATCATTGACATATCAAGAAAATGGTGTTTTAAAATAAATATTTCCAAATGATTGAAAAGTTTTTTTAATTTAAATTCAATGTGATAGTTATTATAATTTCTATAATTATATTATATTATAAAATATAAATCTAATTAAACATTAATACTAGTCTATAATATAATTTATCAATATAAATATATCTAATGAAAAAACAATTTTCATATAAAATACAACTTTTTTTCATTATTCATCAATATGTGAATGTTAATAGAAAGATAAAAAAATTGAACCAAATTAAATTTTTAACATGATTTCAAAGAGGAAGTTTACTTTGTCAAATAAAATTTCTAAATGTTTCATGAACTAGATTTAAAAAAATCATCAAAATGTGGTAAAATTGCTTTTTTAGAAAAATACATATATTATATTCACAATTGTATTTGGTCTTATACCATGTCATGAAAATACCTAAGATGATTTATAAATATTAAATTTTATATTATATATCTATATATCTATATATATATATATATCATTAATATAATCCAACACTATGTATTTTATTATTTATAGGTATAAAATAAACATGTTCACGTTCCAATAGTTTTTTAGAGATACAACGTCTTTTATTTTAAAAAGAGTTTTATTTTAATTTATAATTAATTGGACAGGTAATACATAATTATAAATACATGTTTCAATCATATTTTCATTATTTAGTTAATCATGTTCATTCACTATATTCCCACATCTTTTTGATAACTACCATATTAAAAATTAATATTTAGTTTCATGTTTAATCGTGATGTAGCATATCATGTATAATATCAAACATAGTGTATCTTTTTAAAAATATCACGATATTAAAAATAGAAATTTTAATTTTTAGTTGAACACTTGCATATATTATTTCAATTTTTATGTTAGCCTCCATTTTCTAGATATATAGTTAGCCTCTTGGTAATAAATATTATATGGGCATGTTTTTTTTCGTGTAATCACAAGAATGAATCTCATGATATTGGTCCCATTGGTTTTTTTAACAAGATGATATTTTTAATGTCATATTTAAGTAGTTTGAAAAAAATCTAAAATACATTTCAAAAAATTAATTCATAAATAATAATGGTGATTGCATTTTAAAAATGGTAATGTTAATTTTGTTTTATTTTAACATTCAATTATTTTAAATGAATGGTAAATTTTTTTACCATTTATAATGACATTAGTGAAATTAAATATAAATGGTTTATTTAGAAAAAGGTTTAGTATATATATAGTTTTAGTAAATATCTTGGTTAATGGTGAATTAATAAAAGAAACCCCAATGTGATCTATATGGTGGGGCATGATATTGTAATTTATTAATTTTTTAGAGTTATTATGATATTGGTTTTATCTTTTTAGTGTTAGAACATCATGAAATATTTGAGTTAGGTTTAGATTTTATTTTTATTTTTTGGTAGTACAATTAATAATTGAAATGTTTTGATGTCACGGTGTCTTAAAAGATTCAATGTCTATAGTTGGTGTCAGATGTTGTTTTCTATAGAAAAAATCTTATGGTTATTATTTTTTATTTATCCTAACATCATCCATTTTGTATGATATTTTCATTATGTTTTGTTGAATATTATAAAATATTATGTTCTATATAGGGGTTTTGGTTACATTTTAAAATCCATCATTTAATTTGGAATATCTAGATGTCATTAATATCATTTAATTATGTAGATAATGGTTTGGTTGGGAATTCAATGTTTTCTTTTTTTTGATTCATTTGATTCTAAAGGAAATTTAGAACTATATTTTCCACCAAGTAAATGATGGGGGATACTAGGAACCCATTAGTATGGCCATTCAACATGGTTTCCATGGAGCTCCATTGGGTATACGATATCCCCATTCTTTTTTTCATTTTGAGCGAGAAAATGTTCATTAATATTTATCAATTTATTTATAAATTTTATTCTCACTCAATCCTAAATAATTTCTATAAGATCTTAGACCCTATTGTGACCCTTTTTGGGCTTCCTCTTCCAATGGAATCCAACCTTTTTATTTCATAATTTTTCATTACATGGTACTATAGAGGTTTCATCATTGTTTAGTTTATTGGAAATAGGGTACAAAATACCTGATAACATTAAAAAATCTTGATTAATATATTGGAAATATGGCCATGGGTTCACCATAAGTAACTTATACTTCATATAATATCTTGAGGATAAATATCTATGGAAATTGGTTAGAATAAATCTTAGTAAGTAAATAAGTGAGGGAGACCAAAATTATGCGATCATGAGACATATGAATAATAAAATGAGGTATTATAATTAGGAATGAAAAGTTGAAATATTGTAAAAATAAGAACATGAATCCCAACATATAAATGTGGCTATATAATTTATATTATACATCCATAAGAATATAACCATGGTTATTCACCATGTATTTTTACAAGAAAATTACCTTAGTTATTCACCAGGGTATCGTAAAACATGTCATCTCTAAAAATTAAATTATTTAGGAATTTAATTAGAGTATTGGAAGGGACACCCTTGATATATCATAGTGTCTTGTGTTACACATAGAACATAATAAATAATTTGATTATTTAACCATTTGGAATAAATAAAATGTATCCTATCAAAATCATGAAATAAAATAGAGCATTAAAATGGGGTCATTTTGTCACTTTTGACCCATGAAAAAAATGTGGGATTAATTTATATAAATATGTAAATCGGTGACATATTTTTAAATATACTCAAATACCCATTGAAATGAAATGTGGTTTTATTATTCAAATAAATGAAAAAGATAAATTATCATGTAAAATATGGAAATTTTAGAATATTATTCAGGTGCATGATGGGAATAAAAATTATTTTATGGAAGGGTAAAATAATGGATAATCAAGGCCCACCATTTTTAATATATTATTATTTCTTTATTGGGATAATAGAAATTGGAAAAAAGAACAATATTTTTAAGTTAAAATACATACTATAAAAAAGGGAACATACCAAAATAGAATTTATATTTCAATTACATATTATAGTTGTTCCTAAAACAAGACATTGTAACTTTCAGTGATTGAGGAAGCCTTGGGGAGGACTCAATATGTGGTAATATCACTATGAATTCATTTATGAGTAATCGGTGGTGAATTTGAATGGTAAAATGAGTAGATATTTATAAAAAATGGAGGAATGGTTTAATAATTTTTGAATATAGGTCTTGGAAATCATGGTTGTAGAAAATGAAATATCATTGGTATACCCATGGTTTTTATCATGGTTTTGGAATTTTGGGCCACATTTAATGATTTTTTAATACAATATAAATTGAAATAAATTTTTTAATACTTATTCGGACATGGAAAATTAATGATTTAATAAATTATTGGGATTTAAAAAAAAATTTTATTTTTAAACTTTGCAAGACACTTATATATTTCTTAAATAATTAAATTGTATTATCAAAATTAATATTAATAAAAATATCTATTTTTTAATTTAATTTTCACAATATATTATTTTATCATTTAAAAAAAATTATATTTAATAAAATCTACTAAATAACCTTAACTTATTTGCTTGTTATTAATAAAAAATAAAGTAATTCGATGATTCTCATTATTTCAACCAAACCATATTTCGAAAAGCAAATTTCAAATTTAATTTTTATTTTTAGAAAAACATGAGAATATTATAATTTTAATATAAAAAACATTGTTTCTTTAAAAACACTTTGGTTTTGAAAAACATAAAAATTTATAACATTTATAAACTATTTTCTAGGACATTATAAAATTATTTTATAATTTATATATAGTTTAGTGTGTTTTAAAAACAATTTTTTTAAGGAAAATATTATTTAGAATAATTTAGTTCGATATAAAAATGTATATATTTTCTATGAAGATAATATTATGTTTCATTTTTTTTTTCAAAAATCAATTTTTCAAATATAACCTAATTAAAAGCCTAATTTTTTAATTAAAACTATTCTTAAAATGGAATTTATCAAATAAGAATTTTATATACATAACGGAAGTTAAACCTTATATTTATAAGTCATAGTCCTATATCCTCTTTTTACTCTTGTTTATCTTCTCAGGGTGAGGTGTGCGATAGATGTTTTTTCAAAGGGTGGCATGGATAACATTGACTGAGAGGTTAACTCCAATAACTTGAACATCACCCACAAGATATTTCATTTATGTCTAAATTTTTTAATCTTGGATTGAGATTGGTTAAGGGAGAACTCAAATTATACAACCTCCCTGGCAATTTCATAAAAATGGTCTACTTGTGATAGGACTCTTCTAGTTGATTCCATCAATTGTGCTTTTTATATTAATAATACACTGTCATTACTACATTTAAATTCTGATTATAATGCTAAAATTATCACCCAAGGGTTTAGTTTACAATGGTAATATTGAACAATGTTAATATTTGACCAATGGTTATATAACAATAATATAAAAAAAGTTCCATTTCCCTTTATACCCTATTAATACAACTTCATTAATTCACTCATAATTCTCTACAATTCCTCTTAAATATATATTTTTATATTCATAATATGTTGATCTGTTTAAAAATAATTTTTTTATCTAATTTATTATCTATGGGAGAAAAGCATCTAGTAGATTGGGGTGATCCCTATTTTTCCTTTTTAGCTTTTCTATTTTATTTTTTTTCAGTTTTTTTTTTAATTTTAATGTTTTACATAGCTAACTAATGTAATGTTCAATGTTAATGAGATAAATTTTTTTCTATATATTTTATGTGTGTAAAATTATATAATATGTAATACCAAATTATTCAGTAAAAAAATATCTTTAAACAAATTTGGGATCATTACATTTTCCCCCCTTAAGAAATTTCACCCCTGAAATATCAACTCATTTCATGATTGAGAAAATTAGAGGGTGATTTTATCACATTTTCTCCTATGGTTCAAACATTTTAACTTCATATTTATGGTTTGTTAATAAAAAGTTCATGTGGTTGGGTTGTCTTGTTTTTTATAACCTTATCTCTTGGGTTAAAGATCCCTACTGACTATTCCACATAAGATAGGTCATGTACTAGTTTAACCACCGCTAACTCAATAAATGTAATGGATTAGTTATGAACTTAATAAAGAGAGATATATTTAACACATCATCAAATTCATCTATTTTTTATGTTAGTGCAAGATTATAGGCCACAGATCATATGTGATAAAGGATATAAAAAAGGATAACGTACATAGGGACAAGCTTCCATTTCATTCAAAATTGAATGAATCTATTCCATTGTGATAACCAAAAATAAAAATTTGTATCCAACATCAAATGTCAAGTCCCTTCGATGTCAGTCAGTAGATCTCTTCGTCCAACTATGATCATTCATTATATGGTATCAGATCGTATGAACCATTTCATTCATCCATTTTAATTGATTGGACCCATTTAGATTTCTCCCAATATGTTCATCCCAACAAATATATGTTATACGATGAATCCCATATAGTGCTTTATATGGTTCCATTTGAATACTTGAGAGGAATACCTTTTATTATGTGAACTACAATAATTGAAGGTGTTGATCCCATCCACATATAAATTCCATTGAAAATTTTCTCATCATTTCCACAAGTATTTGAATAAGCCATTCATATTTTCTAATAGTTTTTGGGTGATAGAACATAAAAAAATTAAATTTTGTACTCATAGAATGTTGAATAATTCTTCTTAATTTAGGCCTGTAACTTGGATTTTTATCGTAAAATATGGAATGTTTCACCTCATCTAACATCTTTATATCCTTGACATATATCATGGAATGTTCATTAAAATATAAATCTCTCAAATGATGGTGAAATGGGTAGTCTTGGTGACATGATGTACTATAAGGAATATCACTTTTTTTTCTTTGGTTGTTCATATGAGACTAGTGGGGAAGTACACATTGATATTTTACCAAATACATATCAGTATGGGTTGTGGTTGAAATTCCCATTTAAGAAGTTATCAGCACACCTATAGTTGATATCAATCCAGGCATCTTAAAGTGTATTAATCAATACATATTTTCATATTATTGTTCAAATAATATCAACAATGTTCCTAATACGTATTAGGTCCGGCAGGAGGTATAGATTAGTTATATCTATATGGTTCATCCATATGATATTTCTTTTTCTAAAGGATAGATGGAAAACATATCAATGGATGATTTTTCTATACACCTTATTGGTCAATATTTAACTTATAAAACATCCCATTATTTGTAGTCGATTTATTTATTCATATAAAATGATCTTCTTTATGAGCTTTCTTGATCATCCATATTAATGATGGTTGAAAATCATTTTCAATAGGTTTGATGATGTCCCTTACCATATGATTCCATTATCCAAATTTTTTATTTCCCTAATCAAAGGATATCATTTATTCAAAATAACATACCATACAAAAAGGGTCATTCCTACTTAATGAATTAGTGACAAGTTTTTTAAATCTAGGTTTACAAGGAATTAAATTGTTATATTATTTAAGAAGTTCCAACAATCTTTTTTAAATTAGGGTCACTAAATTTTTCATGATAATATACATAAAAAATTGATGGTTTGTGTATATATCACATCTCTCCCCATTAATATAGTACCTCCATATTTTTGGAGAAAACATAATTGTAGCTAACTCTTATTCATGTGTAGGATAAATCTACTCAAGAGTACTTAACATTATATTTGAATAATAAACCACCATTCCATTTTTCATAAGTATGCACTAAATATGTTTTAGTGATAAGCCACAATAATTTAATAATACATCTTTGTAAGGGGGTAGATTAAAAATAGGTTCATAAACAAATATATTCTTCATTTCATGGAAAAATTATTTACATTCCATCTCCCAAATGAAAATATCTAGATTTCAAGGTAACATTAACAATGGGTTATAAATTCATGAAAGGTTTTTCAAAAACCACCTATAAGATCATGATAAAATCACGAAACAATTCATCTTAGATTCTATTGCAGGATGAGGCCAATCATCTATAGAGTTATTCCCCATAGGGATAAATGAGATTACTTTATTTGTTACAGTGTTCCCTGAGAATCCAACTTGTGGAAACAAGATTTAACATTTTGTGATTTTTCAAAATAGATTATCCTTCCTAAAATTTTCTAATATAAACCATTTATGAACCTAACAATCCATGTAAATATTTGAATATATCCTTATATAAACAATGAATACAACCCTGCATTTATTAATTTAGTCATTAAATACTCCATTCATAAAATCCTTAAATATAGCCAGATTGTTAGTCAATCCAAATAGAAAAACTATAAACTCATTATGACCACATGTTAATCATAAGGCAGGCATTGGAATTTCATTTTTTCACCCTCAATTAATGGTACAGATATTAGACGTAAATCTTGTAGAAAATTTGATTCCCGTGAAGCTTGTAAAATAAATCATCAATCAATTGTAAATGGTACTTGTTATTCACTTTGATCTCATTATATTATCTATAACCAATGAGAATCCATAATTATCCCTCCATCTTCTACAACATGAGAATAGGTTATCCATAAAAAGACACACTTGGTTGGATAAGTACCTTCTCCAAAATACAGGGATGTTATTTCATTAATACACCTATCACTATTTTTTCATTTCTATATGGTCACTTTAATATCAGCTTATATCTTTTTATGAGTTTAATTGAGAACATTAACAATCCATATATGGTGGGTACATGTATAAATTCTAGAAACATTTAAATGTATTCATGAATTATTAGGATATTCAATATCTTTATAAATTATTTTTCTTCTTCTCCCACTTCATCGATCATCTCTAAAAATAATGCTTTGTGAGGTTCTTCTAATCAATGATCTAGTCAGGATATATCTACATTAAAAATAAATATATAATTTCCATTCAAGACTACTGAAATTTAAAATATTATTTAGTTGATATAACCATTATACTTTGAGAACAAGTCCATCCCTATTTTAGAGTCAAAGTACTCCTTGGAAATGACTAATAGATTTGAAATTATATTGTACACACCAATATTAATACTAGAGATTCTTAAACCATTAAAGCTAAGATAATACCTCTACGGGTTTGAAATAATTTTGTTGCTTCTAGTAGTTGAGGTATTGATTATTTATTATATGAAATCTTGGATGAAATAAATAATTTTATATAACTAATATCAAACAAATTACTTACTATCTTTGTGTGTACAATGACTGTACTGACCACATAATCATTTAGAACTTATCTCCAGTAATTATGATAAAAAAATTTTGACCATTTTTTCTTGGGCTATGTTGAGGTTGATGATAGTTTCCTTCATTATATTCTGATTAGTAAATTCATTGGAAATGTTCCCATGTTTTCCACACTGGAAGCTTTGAACATTGAGTTGGGCCTTTATTATCGTCCCTTTATTTTTGGAGATGAGATGTTGGGGATTCACCTCCCAAATAATGATATAAGTTATATGGCCATATTATCAAGACTTGTAGAACATTCCACTCTTAAGAAATATATTCCTCATGTTTTTCTTCCCATATTTTTTATATGTGGGATGCATCAAATTACATCATTTTCTTCTATGTTCAATGTTATTTGCTCATTCATTCTCCATTTGCCTCCCATATTCATTCAATATTTATGACCACTATCTCTCTAAAAACTCCAATTTAACACTCATTTCACTCCATACTATATCCTCATAGAATTTATAATCTTGATCTAATAGATTCATTAATACAGAGGGTCTCAGTCCATCAAATAATCGAAAAAATGTTCCCTTATGATGCATATGAATGATATAGGTGTATCGATTTTGTCATGTAATGTTACCCTCACAGCTTCCCACTAATTAATTTTCCTTATTAATCTTCTCTAGCAGTTATATATATATTTTTCATGTTTAATAGTGGAAATATTTATTGAAAATTATTCTCCTTGAATCTTCATAGTGTATAACATATGTATCACTTCATATATTTATGTTTTTAATTAATTTACACCACTGATATGATTCTCCGTTTATGTGGCATATTTCAAGGTTGAAGATCTATATCTACGAACAATAGTGTAAATAAATGATATTTTATATAGTTCATAGCCATTATTCATCAATTAATGGGTCAATAGATCCACTAGAAGAAAGATATTTTTATTAATAATTTACTTAGTGGACTTTTTTTCACTTCAGGTTGAAGTTGGTCTTTCAAATTGATTCGTATTATTATTCAAAAATCTAGTTAGTTAATTCATTATCCTCAAAAAAATTTATATTCAATTTTATAATGGAACAGTATCAGTGTAATTTATGTTTTAGTCAACATTTTCATGAATCCTCTTATTTCTTACCAATTTTCTAAATGAAGACAAAAATTTCTTGAAACATGTCACTTTTAAGAACATTAAAATTCAAAAAGGATTCTATGTCTTAAAATATAATGCATTAATATGAAATTAATATCCTCTAATAATTATTACATTTGTTATATATACTTGATAATAATTCAAATAAAACATGTTATTTAGCCAACACATCACTCAGGAGTGTCAAACTTGTTGTGAAACGAACCCCATTGTCATTGATCGATTAATGATAGTGTCTAGATAAATGGGTTGTTTTTTGTTTTTACAATTAGGTATATCTATTCTAGATCCATTTCCACCTGTAGTGTCTATATATGGAGTTTATTAAACCACTTATACAATACATTATACAATACCTTGATGTGTTCCAATATTTAGACTTTCCCCTAGGGTTATTCCTATAGTTTTCAAGTCCAAATTTCGACAACTAACTAAACCATCATTTGATACTGATGATGAAATATCACATTTTTTTCATAATGTTTCAATACATGGTACAAAGGGATGATCATTTTATGTTCAATTTCTTTGAAATAACGTATATAATACGAGAAAAAATAAATCATTATTCTAAATCCAAATGAATTGCATCTTAATGGGTTCACACTATTTCAAATTTACCACATCTCATATCTTCAGGACATGCTTCAAATGAATGGGGTGATAATTAATCCAATTTATAGAATATGAAAGGGAGAAACAAAGCATGAGATGAGGAGACATATCAATAGAAAAATGGGTCTTAATAATAAGGAATGAACAAGATAAATAACATAATAATAACCACATGAATCATAAAATATAAATGTGGTGACATCAGTTTAATGAGACATTCATACGAATGTCACCATGGTTACTCATAAAGGTATCAAGAATTAAAATTACCATGGTTAGTCACTAAGGTATCATAAATCATGTAATCATTAGATATTAAATTCATTACCCAATACATTATAATTATATCAGGAAATGCCTTTAATATTTATAAATTTCATGTCACCCATATTGATACAATATAAATAATTACATTAATATCCCATGGATAATAAATAAAGGGCTTATTTTCAAAATCATAGATTACAAAAGGGGTTAATGACATGGCCATTACACCATTTTTACCCACCATGAGAATTGTGGGATTCACATATGTAAATCCCCATGTAAAAAAGAAATTCTAAAATATATTTGAATACTGATTTAATAGAAAAGTGGTTTGGGTATTAAAATAAAAAATTAAATTATAATTTCTCATTTTGAAGTGGGAATTTGGAAAAGTTAATTCAGCAGTATGTGTTGTATAAAACATTGTTTTAGAGAAGGGTAAAATTATAGAATAACAAGGTCCCTAATTGATAAAATATGATTATTATAATAACGGGATCACAAAAAGTGGGTAAGGAACATAGTTTCGATATTAGAGGACATAAAAAATAAAAAAGGTAACTTTAATGATATGGAGAAGTAGAGATCCGTTACCTTAATGATTTGTTCATTAAACATGAGGATTGAACCATTAGGGATTGAGAACACTATGGGAGGATGACTTGGGAAGTTAAATTTTGATAAATTCCTGTAGTGAATATTGGTATTTATGAATAATTGGAAAATAAGTTGTTATTAATAAAAAAAATGGGAGAAATTATTTAACAGTTTCAAAACATAGTCCTTGGAAATATAGGTTCTGGAAAATGAAAAACCATTGGCTTACCCTTGTTTTTTTCTCACGGTTTAGACATTTGGATTACATTTTATGTGATTTTAATCCAAAAAAAGTTAAAACCAATTTGTAATACTTATTTTGGCATTGAAAAGTAATGATTCCACTATGTAATGTTTTTAAAAATAAATTTTTTTTGACATTAGATCGACACATAAAGTTATAAAAAATGAATAAAATATATTAAAATATATAATATTATTAATATAAAATATTTTAATTTGTTGACTATGTTTAAATAATTATTGAATAATTCTAAAATAAATATAAAGTCATAAAATATACTGAATACCCAAAACTGTATATTTTACATTTCATGGAAATTTATAGTATTTCAGAAATTTATCATAAATTCACTCTAACCAAGGTTTTACATGAAGATTTTTTATATATATTTTATTTATACATATTAATTATCTAAATATAATAATTTTAAAATTTATATATATATATATAATAATTAATTTAAAAATAACAATTTTTAAGGAATAATAATTATTTGACCAATAAAAAAAATTCCCAGACCATCATAAATTTATATTATCTTTTTTATTTATGTCATAGTGCATTAAAATAATATTTGACTAAAACAAATATTTGTATAAATAGAAAATTTTCTTATATAAATGTATATATTTTCAAGGATAAATGCAATTATTTTTCATTTTCATCTGAAAATCTATTTATCAATTTCAACTAAATTAAACATATATTTAATTATGAAAAAATATATGTAAAATTGAATTTATGAAATAATTATTTATCTAAACAATGTAAATTAAAAACCATGAATCTAATGGCTAAATTGGTAATCCCTTATTACTCCTATGAATTCTTTATGGGTGAGGTGTACGATGGCCAAAGATTCTAGGGGTGGATCGACTAACATCAACCAGGTCGAAATATCCACTAACATGAACATCCCCCACAGGGGATTTTAAAATATCATTAATAGTTCAAGCTCAAATTGGTATTCGTTAAGGGAGAACCCTAGTTTCACTACATCCCACCCATGTTTAGATAACTTATGTTCAATTGGCAAGAGTATACAAGTTGAGGTTATCAATTCTTTTTATATATTAATTATCCTATGTCATTACTACATAAAACTAAAATAATAATTGTAAAATCATAAAAAAATAGAATATTTTCCAATGGTCATATTGACCAATGGCCATATTTTTCTAACGGCTATGTAATGGTCAAATCTCAAGTGTCACATTTCCCTTTATATTCTATAAATAAAATTTCATTAATTCACATTAAATTTACTACTAATACACATGGAATTATTGTAATGACCCATAAATTCAATGTAAAATGTATTCTTTAATAAATTGGAATTTTATGAGTCTGCCACAACTGATCGTGCATGATTCTGAGGACCGATGTTCCCGGAATCAATTTATGAAGTTTTATTTGGGTACATTTACTAAAGGTACATCGGAGATTTTATAACTTCTTAACTTATGCTTGGAACTGAAATCTGAGGGCACCATTGAAATCACAGTGCCTGTATTCTCTTAAGAAAATTTTACCTCAACAGGAGATGGTCGGGAATGAATGTTAGTTTTTGGGTTTTCATGAATAATTTAAATAAAAATAACATTGTAGATTTATTTTTATTATTTTTTTATTAAAACGTCCAAGAGGAGGTTGGAGGTTTGGGCTACCACACCTTAACCTCTAGTGAGAGGTTATGGTGGTGGGGACCACCCCAGGTCTAAAACCCCACTTCAAGTGGGGTTAATGTGGTGGGGACCACCTGAGACCACTTACACTCTTGAACTCCCTATTAAGTGAGGAGAAACCTCTTGAGCTCCTCACTTAATGGCTCCACCATCCTCCACATTGATTAAGTTGGGCTAGCCTAATTAATTCTTTAATTTGAATATTTTTGAAATGTGTGCCAACAAATAAATAATAAGATAAATCTATTATTGTGTTGAGGGACTCCTTTTATTTTTGGTGGATCATGGGAAGAGGGGAGTCTTTTGTACAAACTTTTTCTCACCCACAAAGAACACTCCTCCCAACGAAGGACTTCTTCCGCTAATGACGAACAACTTCTCCTTTGATCTCAACCCGAACAAGGGAGGAAGTGACTTCCTTGTAGAATGTCGATGACGTCGTCCTCAACTTCATCATATTCCTCCTCATCACCACCAACAAATGATATGATGTAGGTGTTCAAAATTTCTAATTGTTGTGTGTTCTTCATTTTCCAATTTGGTTTAGAATTCAAACATGCTTGATATCACCCTAACATGGACGGCGTGGGATGAACAAACACGGCCTGACCCCTCTGCATTCTTTTGGGATTTTGGCGCTAATCGCGGAATGAGTCTGGAATGTGCGACTCTCATCATCGATTACTGTGGATCCAAGTCAATGACCCGAAGAGAGTGCAACTTCTTCAAGAACTACAACCAGGTCACCAGAGCTCGTCCGGTGACCCACAAAAATAACATCGGTGTATGAAACGAAAGTGCATCAACATGTGGCGGTGGCGGCGCAACCGCATCGCTGGAGGAGAATCTGAGGCCCTTGGCCCTGAAGGTGCATCTCCGGCCGACATAAGTTTGGCCACCACAGATACCGGTGGCTCGAGTCACCCGGTTTCCGAAGAGGGCATGGCGCAACTGCGTCATGTGGTGGATTGAAGGAGGGTTGTGGCCCCTAGTCGCGGGGGTGCAGCAGCGGCCGGCTAGAGGATGACCGTGAAGAGGAAGACCAGCAACCCATGCCGCTAGGCTGCCGGATGAGGTTCTGCGCTACCGGCCCTGCATGAGGAGATGGCTAGCGACTCGGACAGCCAGAAATTGAGGGACCCCGCTGGGTCCCGCATGACACACCTGCGCCAGCCTGGCGCCGATTCCACCCTCCCGAATGACTCATCCGTTCAGAAACCAGGGGGCATGGCCTCCCCCTAGACATGGATAGGTAAGACCCTTGTGGGCTACCGGGCCATTGGGCCTCCAGGACAGACCCAGCGCGGGCCGGACTCAGCGCAAGCTGACCCCGCGTGGGCCGGGTCGTCGGCGTGGGTCGTGCCACCATCATGGGCTGGGCTGCCCCCATGGGTCGGGCGGCCCCTTCAGGCCGGTTCAGACCCACGAATTGGGTTAGTCCCACAGACTAGGTTGGACCCCATTCCATACACGGATCAGTCCGGGTCAGTCCGACTGTGCCAGAGCAGACCCCGACCCATATGATCTAATATCACCTTTTCTCCCATAACATGGGCAATGTTTGTACGATTGACGAATCGTCTGCGGCAACAGAAATCCTAGAGCAAGATAGTTCTTTTTATATAACCCACTTGAGTTTTGGACTCAATTGGGGTATGGCCGGGTTGTATCAAATGTAATTGCAACCGGACCCTCGGAATAGGAATGCAAATAACTCACAGACTGGGCATCCAATTGATGTCTCGTCTGTTATGTTGAGACCCCTATAATGAGACAGACCATTGAGATACTTCTTCAAGGGACTTGGTGGCAGTTGACATGTCGACACCTGGCATGAGGGGTGGACCCTCCATGAATCAAGCGTGCTTTGTAGAAACCATGTGGCTGGTTGTGCACTGACAACTATTCCTGGATCATGTGATGGTACGAATGCTCTAACTTCATTTCCTGGATCATGTGTGGGTCTGACAGAATAGTTGGTCCTAGATCATGTGTTGGTATGATATCTCTAACTACATGTCTTGGATCCTATGCGGGTCCGATAGTTATGACATTTTTTCCTGGATCAAGTGTTGGTCCGATAGAATAGCTGGTCCTGGATCCTGTGTTGGTCCTCCAACACCAACTAATATTCATAGATCATGTGTGGGATTGATAGTTCTATCTTCTTGTCCGGGATCCTGTGTGGGTTCGAAAACATAGATAATTCAGTGGATATATATGATCATATCTATCTATCTACATATGTGGCTTACCTATGTGTGTTGAGTCAGTAACTATTGTGTTTCCTCGTGATCAATATGGATTACATGATAACATAGGTGTATGTATGTACATATACTTAAGTGAGGTTATATGTTGATTTAATACTTTCTAGTTTATCCTTTTTAGATTTTTTGATACCTTGAGGGTCTCGGCATCCCTAATAAGTTTTTTTATACTCTCCCCTGCATGAGATGTGCCCGCACCTCGTTGTGTTGGATACAGACGATAGACAGCACTGACTGAGGCTGAGTAGCAGGACTGGATGGTATCCAGAGGAGGACATTATGACAAGTCAGTGCATGGAGGATAATGATGTCCATGGAGTGCTAAGGAGGCCATTTGTACCTACCCTTCATGTAGGAAGCTCGGAGGATGACCTTGTGGCTTCTTTACTTTTCTTTAGTTGTACTTACTTTTCACTTGTACTTGTAATTTCCTATTGGGATTGTATTTCCGGCCCCCATTACTTTTTCAGAACTATTTTGTATACAACTTTACATAGTTTTTTTCTTTCACCTCATACACTGTTATGTGAGGTTACTCTATATAAAGGCTATGCCTTCCCATTTTTTGGGAATTAAGCCTTTGGTGCTAGTCGCCAGCCCCTGGCCTATGGAAGGCGGGCATGGGGTTGTCACAGCACATGCCTCGGGGGACAGGTCATGAAAAATTAGTATCAGAAGAGTCGGTTCTACAACAAAACATAAGACTCTAATCATTATTTATGTAAAGCAATAGTGTTAAGGGTAGTATGTTTGGTTTTCAGTTTACGGATTCCATTGATGGCGCAGCAGCCGATGTATCCATACACCAAGACCCTGACTACTGATTTCTAATTTGTGTGCATGAAAACACGGATTATGTGTGTGTTCTAAAGAGTTTTCTTTGTGATAACATGAGTTAGATCACAAAGTATAAATTATTGACCTCGAACACCTTGTTTTTTTCAGGATTCCTCCACACAGACAACCATCTAGTGTTTCTAGAGTTGTGTGTACGGATAGACCACCGAGCGATGATGCCTCAGTGCAAGGCCCTATCATAGCAGAGGCACTAGCGGCACCACTACCCGTTGGTCCACCGATACCACCAAACCCAGAAGCAGAGAATTCACGGCACCTGAGCATGTTTCGTGAGTTCCAGTGCTAGAGGCCACAAAGGATTAGGGGTGAGATAAACACGCATGCAGCTGAGGATTGGATAGAGGCTGTGGTGAGAGTCTTCAGACTGGTAGGGACACCAAACGATATTATGGTGATCCTTTCCACGAGTCTCCTTCGGAAAGTAGTAGTAATATGGTGGAGCCTGATGCTCTGGGTGCATGATGAGGCAAAACTACTCTGGAAGACTTCAAGAGCATGTTTCGGTCGGATTTTTCCCCAGCCACCCTACGTGCAGTGCGGATACAGGAGCTACTGAATCTGCAATAGGGTAACATGATGGTGGCAGAGTACTCAGTGAGGTTCACCGACCTCTCATGCTACTCCACAGATATTGTGCGCGAACCATTATTTAGGGATCAAACCTTCGAGCTAGGGCTCAGGAGAGAGATCACAGCTTCGATGATCTCCCTCAGCATCCTAATGCAGGTGGGGGTGTTAGAGAGATCCCTCCTAGTGTAGAGTTTCTTTGATGAGAAGTCCCGAGCAGTGAGACCCATAACTAGTTGACATTCAGAAAAGTATTCTACAACTGGTAGTAGACAAATGTCATATAGGTCCATGCGGACCAGGCCATCCAGGGGACGACCTCATGATACAAGTTCCATTGTGCGGGGCACACAAGATAGAGCCAGTCATGCCAGGAGCGGGAAATTCTACTCATGCAGCGGGTAGTGTCACATGGCTCATGACTATCTTACCCGTCGCAATGACTATCAGCATACGGTTGAAGGAAGGCCTATGCAGAGATATAGATTTGATCAAGGCAGACCGTAGGGAGAAAGCAGCCGTGGAAGAGGATTTGTTCGTGTAACTTGTGGTGGATGACAATTTGAGGTGTTACCACCACCACTAGGAGGTCCACCCCAACCACAAGGAGCAGGTGGACAGGGGATTTCTCAGCTTCAGGTGGCTGAGGCATACGACCAGGGAACTCCGGAGATGATTTGAGGTACGATCTATGTCTACTCCACCTTATATACAGTGTTTATAAACACAAGTTCTAGTCACTCTTTCATTAACACCGCCCTCTTTCGGAGATCATTGATTCCGATAGAGCCGTTTGCTCGATCCTTACGTCTAGCTAATCCTACAAGATCAGACTCGACGATTACACACTTGTGCCAGAAGTGTGAGATTACTCGAGGAGGCAAGAGCTTCGGCTGGGATCTCCTCGTATTGGCGTCGAGGCCTTACGGCGTCATCTTGGGAATGGACCGGTTATCTACAGTCTATATTGAGATCAATAGTATTAGGAGTATAGTGTGTAGTGTCTGCAAGGATGGGACCAGGTTCATCTTCACTGGAGATAAGGGAGCCTTTGCAGCACAGGACGGACTAACTCGGAAGAGGGTGCAGCCGATCACTCATCAGTTGGCATGCCTTACCAGTGGAGCAGTTAATGTGGAGAGTCAGAGCTATCCTGTAGTGGTGGAACAGTACACAGAAGTTTTCCCTGATGATGTTCCAGGACTACCTCCTTGCAGAGAGGTAGAATTTTACATTGACATGTACCCCATGATAGCACCAGTATCTACACCAGTATATCAGATGACTCCCGCTGAGCTTTGCGAGCTACTAGTAAAACTAGTGAACTTGCATGGGTATGGATTCATCCAGCCTAGTGTTTCTCCCTGGGTATCCACAATTCTATTCGCCAAGAATTCATATGGGATCTTGAGGCTCTTTGTTGACTATTTTTGCCTGATTCACGTGACCGTGAAGAACAAGTACCCACTCTCGAGGATCGACAACCTATTTGATCAGCTTAAGGTAGCAGAGTGGTTCACAAAGATAGACTTAAGATCAGGCTATCACTATCTCAGAGTTCAAAACAAGGTTGTGAAAAATATGGCCTTCATGTGTCGGTAACACCACTACAAGTTCTTGGTTATTACCTTTAGCATAACCCACACTTCAGAAATGTTCATGGGACTCATGAACATGATCTTCTAGCCATTCCTCGATCGCATTGTCGCAGTCTTCATAAATGACATTTTGATCTAATCGACTACTAAGGATGAGCATGCCTACCATTTACAAGTAGTAATGGACACAATCCAAAAGCCTCATCTTAATGGTAATCTCTAAATGTTCTAGTTTGGGATTTTAGAGGTTATATTCTTTGGAAAATTAATCTTGGAGGCTGGAGTTGCAGTGGATCTAGCGAAGATTGAAGTGGTACTTTCTTGGCAGCCACTCAAGAGTGTGACAGAGGTACGAACTTTCCTCGAACTAGATGGTTATTATTGGAGTTTCATACTAGACTCTTCTAGAGTTTCAGCACCACTATAATCCATGACAGAGAAGAAGAAACCCATTCGTATGGTCGGAGAGATGCCAGCAGAGCTTTCAAGAGCTGAGGTAGAGGCTGACTGGTGCCCCATCTTGAGGCTTCCGGTGGAAGGTGTAGGGTACGTAGTCTAATAAAATGCATCAGGGACTGGACTCATGTGTGTCCTAATTCAAGAGTGATAAGTGGTCATGTATGGTTCTCGACAGCTAAGCGAGTAAGAGAAGAACTACGCTACCAATGACCTGGAGTTAGCAACAGTGGTATTCACCTTGATGATGTGCCGACACTATCTGATGGGTGAACATTTTACTATATATGGTAATAAAAAGAGTCTCATGTATATATTCTCTTATAAGAACATGAACCTGAGACAACGTTGATGGCTTGAGTTCCTCCAGAACTACGACATTGAGATAGTCTATACTCCTGGGAAGGGGAAAGTTGTTGCAGATTCACACAGCAAGAGGTCTAGTATATAGATTCTTGGAGAGGAGACAGAGCAGCTAGCCTCTTTGTAGATATAATTTAGGGATAGAGATAGAGAATCCTTTCTATAGTCTCTTACGGTCACTCCCCCACACCTTCAGTGAGTTAGTGAAGCACAACATGGGGACATTGACTGCGAGACACGATGTGCTCAGATATCCATAGGACTGGCACCTGATGGATTTTCAGTAGGTGGGGAGCACATAATTTTCTTCAGAGGATGAACTATGGTGTCAGTGTCACATTGAAATAAATTGTTGAGGAAGATTCACATGTCCCCTCTAGAGGAACATCAAGGAGTGGCAATGATGTACTAGGACCTTCAAAGACAACACTGGTGGCCAGGTTGGAAGAAAGTAGAAGTGTATTTTGTCTCTCGATTCCTCATTTTTCAGCATGTGAAGGAAGAGCACTAGGTACCAGAAGGCTTGGTTCATCCATTATAGGTCCCAGAGTGGAAGTGGGGAGGGATATCCATGGACTTCGTGATGATTCCTCCACGTACATCCAGGGGTCATGACTCGATTTGGGTGATCGTCGACTGACTCACCAAGTTTTCCCACTTCCTACCGATTAGAGAGTAGGGTTCAGTAGAGTTCTTGAGATTCCTCTATGTGAAAGAGATTGTGGGTTTACGTGGTATACCTTCGATGATTGGCTTTGATCATCACGCACGATTTACTTCCTGGCTATGGAGGGGGTTGTAGGAGGCTTTCAGGACACAACTTCACTTGAGCACCACCTTCCATCCTCAGATGGATGTTCAGACATAGATGACCATTCAGACCCTCAAGGACATGCTACATGCTTGTGTCCTCGAATTCGGTCATAGGTGGGAGGATCACCTTCCATTGGTGGAGTTTGTGTACAACAACGGATATCACCCCACTATAGGGATGGCACCATTTGAGGAGTTATATGGGCAACCTTGAAGATCAACCTTATGTCGGACACAGCCTGGGGAGTCAGCACTGGTGGGACCAGAGATGGTGAGAGCTACTACGGAGAAGGTTCAGATCATTCATCAGTAGATGAAGACAGCACAGAGCAGGACCAAGTCATATGATGATAGGAGACAGAGACCTCCAGAGTTTGACGATGCCGACCACGTCTTTCTACAGGTCTCACTTGGATGTGGTCTAGAGATATTTGGCCAAGGCGGCAAGTTATCTCCCAAATTAATTGGACCTTTTCCGTTCCTCAACAAATGTGGTGAGGTGGATTGCTACATAGCTCATCCACCTCAGTTTCACTAGGTACACGATGTCTTCCATGTA
Source organism: Viscum album (assembly GCA_963277665.1). Lineage (NCBI taxonomy): Eukaryota > Viridiplantae > Streptophyta > Magnoliopsida > Santalales > Viscaceae > Viscum > Viscum album. The sequence goes on from OY728157.1 coordinate 410,242,631, forward strand.
TCCTAGCTGAGGAGATACATGTGTGACCCTTCACACATCATCAACCATGGGGAGTTGGACGTCGATGATGGGTTTATTTTTACAGTGTTTCTTGTGGAAATTGAGGATCAACAAGATTGGGTCCTATGTGGATGTTCGGTACCTCTGGTGTGCGTTCACTTGCTGCACGAGATCCTCCAAGAGAGAACATGGGAGTAGAAGGCTTAGATGTGTTCCCAATACCCCTATTCTCTCCCATAGACAGAGTTGTATATTATAGGGACATAAAGCCCTAAGGTGGGTAGAATTTAAAGACCCAGAAATTCCATGGATTCTTTTTTCTTAAATACATGGGAATTTATGAGTCTACGGATACTAATGGTGCGTGATTATGACACCCGATGTTCTTGGAATCAATTTCAGAAGTATTTTTAAGGTACATTCAGTAAACGTACCATCAAGATTTTATATAATTGGGACTGGTGCATGGAACTGAAATGTGAGGGCACCGTTGAACTCACAGCACCGATATTCTCTTAAGAAAACATTCACCTCAATGGAAGATGGTCGAGAATAAATGTTATTTTTTGGGTTTTAATGTATAATTTCAATAAAAATAAAGTTGTATCATTATTAATATTATTTGATGGTTAAAACATATAAGAGGAGGATGGAGGTGGGGGCCACCACACCTTAACCACCGATTAGAGGTTACGGTGGTGGGGCCTACCCGATGTCTAAAACCCCTCTTCATGTGGGGATAATGTTGTGGGGACAACCCGACACCACATAAACTATTGAACTCCCCATTATTTGGGGAGAAATCTCTAGAGCTTCCAACTTAATGGTGCCACCATCTTACACATTGATTATAGGGGGGAAAGCCTAATTAATTCATTAATATGAATCTTTTTTAAATGTGTTCAAACAACTAAATATTAAGATAAATATATTATTTTTTTGAGGGACTCATTTTATTTTTGGTAAAGCTTGGGAAGAGGGGAGGATTTCGGAGAAACATGTTCTCTCCAATGAAGAACGCTACTCCCAATGAAGGACTTCTTCCGCCAATGACGAAAAACATCTCCTTTAATCTCCAACCGGAATAAGGGAGGATGTTCCGCCATTGTATAATGACAAAAATGTCGTCCTAAACTTCTTCATCTTACTCCACATCACCGACAATGAAAGATATGAGGTAGGGGTCGAAGATTTCTAATTTTTGTGTGTTTTTCATTACCCTTCATGGTTTAGAATTTGATGTCCCTTTATATCACCCAAACGCAGAGGGCGTGGGCCGAACAGACACGGCCCGACCCCTTCACATTATTTGTGGATTTTGGTTCTATTCATAGTTTGAGACCTGAAGGTGCGACTCTCATCAATGATGACTGCGGATCGAAGGCAACGACCCGAGGAGAGCGTGACTTCTTCCAGAACAATAATCGGGCTACTGGGGCTAGTCTAGTGACCCGCGGAAAGAACATTGATGGATGGAACTGAAGTGGGTCATCATGTAGCGGTGACGGCGCACCCTCAATGCCAGAGGAGAACCCACGGCCCCTGGTCATGGCGGTGCATCGGTGGCTGGTGCATACTCGGCCATGATGTAGACCTGCGGCTCGAGCCGTCGGGTTGGAGAAGAGGGCGCGGTGTAACCGCGCCACACGGTGGATGGATGGACGTCCGCAGCCCCTAGCCATATGGGTACAACCGTGGCCAGCTGGGGCCTGACCGCAAAGAAAAAGACCAATGGTCCGAGTCGCCAGAAGAGGCGCGACACAACTGGCACCGCACTAGGAGACGGCTGGCCACTCGGCCAACTAGAAAGAGCGGGGACCATACTGTGTCCCGCATGACACACCAACACCATCCTGGCACCGGTTCTATCCTCCCAAATGGCTCTGCAGCTTGGGAACTAGGGGTTGCGACCTCCCCCTAGATGCGGCTAGGGTGGATCCCCGCAGGATGTCTGGCCAGACCCTGCGCGGGCCAAACCTACTATGGGCCGGACCCAATACGGCCTAGGCCGCCCCCGTGGGCCAGGCCACACCCCGGGCTGGGTCATACCTATGAACTGGGTCAAACCCGTAGACCGGGTCAGACCCCAGTTCGGACCCGGGTCGGGCTGGACCGGACCTGGACCCGTTTGACCTGATTTCACCTTTTCTCCCATAACATGGGCTATGAGTGTCTGATTGAAGAACCATCTATGGAGACCGAATGCTGGGAGCAAGATGGTTATTTAGGTATACCCCACCCGCGGATTAAACAGAGTTGGTGTATGGCCAGGTTGGATCAAACGTAAGTCCAACAGGGCCCTCGGAATAGAAAAGTGAATAACTGACATACCGGGCCTTGAAATATAAATGCAAAACCTTGTGTCTAGCTTTGCACTGACTTCAGTTCCTAGATCATGTGTTGGTCCAACAGAATAGCTGGTCTTAGATCATGTGTTGGTACGATAGCTCTAAAAACTATTCATGGATCCTATGTGGGTCTGATAGTTCTGACTTCAATTCTAGGAACATGTGTTGGTCTGAGAAAATAGTTGGTCCTGGATGTCGTGTGGGTCCAAAAGCTCCAACTATTGTTCCTGGATCCTGTGTGGGTCCCACAGTTCTATATGCAAGTCTTGGATATTGTGTGAGTCTGACATCTTAGATGATTCTGTGGCTATATCTGATCATCTATATCACTATACATAAGTTGTATACATGTGTGAGCTAAGTCAGTAACTCTTGTGTTTTCTCGTGATCGATACAAATTGCTTAATAACTTAGGTATATGTATGGGCATATACCAAATGGGGTTTATCTATTGATTTTATACTTCGTGGTTTATCCATGTTGGATTTTGTGAGACCTTGAGGGTCTTGGGGTCCTTACAGATTATTGTTATACTCACCCTTGCATTGGCTATGCCCGCACCTCGTTGTGTTGGATGCAGACAACAGACATCGCTGACCGAGGTTGAGTAGCAGGATATGATGGTACCCGGAGATGGACCTTACGACGATTCGGTGCACGAAGGTGACTGACGGACGTGGAGTGCCGAGGAGGCCATCAGTAACAACCCTTTATGTAGGAACCCCGGAGGACGACCCTGTGGCTTATTTAGTTTTTTTCAGTTGTACTTTCTTTTCAGTTTTACTGTTACATTCCGTTTGGGCTTGTATTTCTAGCCCCCTTTACTTTTTAAGCACTCTTCTGTATACAGCTTTACAGACTGTTTTTCTTTCAGCTCATACTCTGTTGTGTGTGGTTACTCTATGTAAAGGT